>OZ024716.1:13968608-15168608 GCA_964016945.1 Microplitis deprimator
GGGACGAAATTAAAAAAAAGGTGGAATTGAATTTTCACGGATGGAATGTCCAGCTTGTAGTTAAGCTTTCAACATGCCCGCATCAAAGGTTCGTCGGAAATCAGTATGTGCTGTCGAAGAGTACAGGGTACAGAGTACAGAGGAGTTTATTGGAATCTCATGGGACGTGTGTATGTTGGAGAGAAAGGAGACAAATGGAGAGGGAGCGAAACCGCGTCCCTTTATTCTCTAATTGGTATCGCATCGGGGACCGCAGTTAACAAAAATCCTAGAGCCGGGGGAGAGGAAAAGTTTGAGAATATTGTGTAGGTGTAGTAGGGGAGGAACTGGAGGGTGTAGACCGCGAGTCGGTAAGCAATGATTGATGCTACGCCACGTGGTTTTGAGCTCTGGGCTCTGGTCTCTGGGCTCTAGGATCTGGGCTCGAATCTGGACTTTGGGATATGGGGTATAGGATCTCGACTGTTTTTTGGTGAAAAGGGTGACGGGGTGGAGGAGAAAGAGACAGAATGAGTGAAACGTAAATGAGAGGGGTGTTGCAGGACGTAGATGCTTGATGAGAGAATGGGAAAATTTAATTAACGTAAATGCCGGTCGCCACGGCCGGTGCTACTACACGGTGTGTGGCGATCGCTCATATGCAACCCCTCGCGTCCTCGGGATTGTTTTCTCGCTTACACTCACTGAGGCTAAACGTTGACTGAACGCTTGGGTTATTAAACACTCGGCCACGCAACATATCCACCACCAGGATATAAGTGCTCAGATCAAGGGGTTGCTCTGATTCCTAGAATGATTGATTCAAGTGTCTGTCCTTGTAATTATTTATCTTTTTCATCATTTATTTTTTTTTTTTTTTCAAGTACTCAAGCAAATAAATGACTTGAAACATTTTTAATTCATAAGGATCTAAATGAAGAATTTATTTTTTTGTTCACCGCAGTACTGGGATTTGAAATTTATTCCAACAAATAATAAAAGAAAAGTCAACAATCGATGGAAAATAAACAAACCAATACTTGACTTATTTTTCTTGTACCCTTTTATTTACTCAGTTGTTTACTTTCTTATCGAATCCTCAGTAATATATTTTACCTCGCTAAATTTATATTTTATTTTAACTCTTAGTATTGTTTTACTTTTTATTCTTTCACGATTTTCTTCTCTTATTCGACACTCCTCTCATGGCATACCAATCTCGTAATCGACTTTACGAAACAATTCTATAATCCCTTAAACTTAATTAGGGGCCGAACTGAAGGCGAGGCGGAACTCGAGTTAACTCAAGCTACAAACAAGAACAATATCTTATCCTCATGGCCAACAGAACTTTGTTAGTCTCTCTAGACTATAGTCTGGCCCGAGGGAGACGTCGGAACGAGCAGACAAAAAATATACAAGGATGCGAAAAAAAGACACGAAATAAAAAGAATTAAAAAAAACAACAAAAAAGACCGAGTTAAGTGGAGACATCACGAGCCTCTGGCCAATGTAATCGCTCGAAAAAATGTAATAAACGATCAAAGTGGACATGAGACGACAAACGGATATTTCGACAAAATTTCAATTTTCGATCCTCAGTATTTTTTATACTGAATTTTTTTTATTTCAAGTGAAAGAGATAAATAAATTTTATTCACCAAAGATACCAGTGCTCAGCACACATGTGTGTCAATACGCATGTGTGTAAACACGACTGTGTAAAGACACGTGTGTGTATGTGTGTGTCGGGCTTTATATATTAAATCAACCGAAAATAGGATGTCAATATGTCGACCCTCCAGGCGTTTACCTAGTCTTCACTCATATCAAGGAATTCCACTGTACATATACAGCAAAGTAAACTTCGATGTTATGGAGCATAGAATATTCATAACACGAAAATAATTTTGGACCATCATCTCTTTGCTACGAATTTTATTCAACTGTGAATATTAATAACTCAGTAAATTTTTTGTTTATAAAAAAAAAATATTTTAATTAAAATTCGGCCATTGTTAGTTAAATTTTTTTAACTTCCCGTAACGGACGCCGTAATTTTGGTCGGGAGTCGCCTAAGAAATTCTACAGAAAATCGATCGAAAATCTAGACTCAGGGCTCGTTGCTTAGGAAAAATATTATTTCCCTTCACTTCTGTGTGCTAGGGTTCACCCAGAAGACTTATCTGATACACCCGAAACCCCCGAACATACAACGGACCCCTTATTTTTGGTCGGGATCGTCACCTAAGAAATTCGATAGAAAATCGATCGAAAATCTAGACTCAGCTCCATGAGCTTGAAAATAGCAGGAAGTTTTAGAGTTTTCTCGTAGGGTCAATCGTTTCTCGATTTTTTTTTTTTTTTGATTCCGAATGAGACCAAATTGGTTGTATGAAATTTTTTATCAATGCACTGAAAATAAAATCATAATTATGCATAATAATTTTATTGAAATTATAATAAGACTAAATCATAGTTAAATACAATAAAAAGTATGATAAACGTCATAATATAAAATAAAACGAAGAAATGAAAACAGAGGATAAAAAACGATAACAATCGTAATTTTCATCACGACAAAGTTCCGTCCGATCAGCTCTCGAGCTTATCATCTCGTTGGTGTGCCACGTAAGGGAAAGTAACCTCGTGAAGGAAACACATTGATAATGTCCCCGAGGGATAAGGAATCGCGGACTTGCGTCCATTTTCCACTTCCACATTCACTAGTCTCACCACCTTCTCTACTTCTCTCTTCTTCTTCAACTTCTCCCCTCTTCTATTCAGCTTATCTCATTTATTACCCAGCCGGTCTTTCTTCGAGGTAAATCGTCTCGTTCATCGGTTATTTTACAACCTCGAGATACGAAAAATAATGTCTTTGTTTTCACAGCGCAAGGAATAGCTAGAGAAAATAATAAAAATATTCGTGACAGTCGAAGACACAAAAGATAACATGTTTTGTGATTTTCTCAAATGTCTTACAATTTTATTCACCACCATCACTACTCTAATCGCGACAGACCATCAACATCAGTAGCTCAAGTACTGAGATCGCTACCAACGACCATCAGAAACTACCAGAGACTTGGTAATTGAATTCGCATGGTTTGTACATATCGAGGTGAGAAACTACGGAGATAAAAATCATGAGTCACGAGGGAATAAAGAGCGTGTATACCTGAGTCTCGTTTATAAGTATCAACATCCACTTCTATTTCAGTTAGAAGGTGTTAGATAACGTGAGGGCATAAATGCTTACTAGATAACATTTCTGTTACTTGCAATTTGTCCCTTAATGATTTTAAATCTTGTTACTATTTGAAATTTTATTTGTTGAGAAGAATTAACGTATGAAAACTAGAAAAATTGATTACATTTAAAAAAAAATGACTTTTTGAAGAGGAACAAACCCTCAAGAGCTCATGTGAGAAATTTAATGAGTGCCTTTGATGACAGCAGTCACATGGTGTCCATGGTCTGAAACGTTCCGTATCTCCGAGATACGGCCCTCGAGAAAATATTTTTCTCGACTTATTAAAAATAACGTTTTCGAGTTCTTTGAGCTTAAAAACAGTAGGAAATTTTGGAGCTGACCCGCAGGGTCAACAGAATTACAGATTTTTTTACTGAGATCAGGGATAAACAATTTTATTATAGCCACTTTTTTTAAGTATATGTACATGCATGTATTCTCTTAATTTCATGAGTGTACGATTGAATTCCCAATATTAAAATTTCCCACATTAAAATCCCACGCAAATAGAATCATCTAGTATCGAAATTACCAATAGTTAAAATAACCTAAAACCAAAACTACCCAAAATAAATACTCAACAAAAGTAAAATTTCCATCGATATATGTTTAATTACCACTAAATAAATATAATAATACATTAAGTTATAACATATTTGAGCCAAATAGCCAAGCGTCATTAAGATAAAAGTTGCTTACGAACATGATAAAATAACAGTATAAAACTCAGTCACCATAAATTCACCTAGTTTGATTTATTTTTTGTATTCTCCAATAAAATTTTGATAAATCATTGCTTTATATTATTTTTTTTTATTTCATTTCTAAAAAAAAAAAATAATGAATTATTTTTCTTTATCCAGTGTTACGATTTGGATACTTATAATTATTATAAAATTAAATGCGTTATCAGTAACATCAAAATTAGTTCCAATTCAAAAAAGTGATCCAATTATTTGGCGGGAAAATGGAAAGCGAGGTATATCATTTCTCTTTTTAAGGATAAAATTTGATAAATTTCTTGAGAATTTCTTATCAGTTATCAGATAGATTTAGTTACAATGTTGTAATAATCTAAAATATATTTATATATACAAATTTCTCAGCCAACTTTGCGAAATTTAATAACATATACGCAATATCTATTAACGAAGAACTACTGCGTAGTGATAGATACAGTTCTGGCCGATGTGATAATTTGAATCCATGGAATCGTAATTGGGCTGCATATTATTTAAGTTACCCAAATACTTGTCGAGGGTCAATTAATTACTGCTGGTTAAAAGCCGTAAGTCAAAATTAGTAATCACATTATAACGAGGAACAAAAAAAAATAAAATGTACTAATTTATACGAGAATTAATCAGAAAACCAAAAAGCGGAAGGCAGTCGAAGAAAGACTGGCTGACACAAATAGTGCAATGTATGCAACTTTAAATTTTCTTATGTATCAATATCTTCGAGATATTAAACATAAAGAACAGAAAATCTTGGATCATACTGGTAACGATTGCTACTGTCTTTGCGAACGTCATTATGATTATGAAAATAATCCACGTGGTGATTTACTTGATTCCATTTGTTATGATCCAGTTTCAGTTGATGACGGATAGTAAGTTTTGTTATTTAATTTTAGATTAAAAAATTGCTTTTTTTAAAAAATGCTTCTGATGCAAGGGAGTAGATTTTATAAATAAATCTTTCAGTGTTGGAACTGGCGCGAGATTTAAAAGACACGGTAACGTAATTTACCTTCAACTTCAACAAGGTATATTATCAGAAGGACGAATTGATCCTGATACTTTAATGTGGAAAGCTTTTGATAGATGTAATTTGACAAAGAAAGTGGTTTATAATTTCCGTAACGATGGTATCTATGATGGACTTGAAATCATATTAGAAGATATGATTTTGCCCGAAAATGCAGTTGTTACAGGTTGTTAAATATTTACATAATAGTTTTTATAATAAATATTGCTTGTAACAACAATTTTCATTAATTAGCTTATTTAAAATATTAAACAGGCGTTACAATGAGTCAATCATTGCGCGGACGTTATATTAATGACAGTGGAAATTTTGATAATGATAAAAATGAAGTTGTGAAAAAAAGTCAATGTCGCGGGAGGTAATTATAGTATTACTTATAAATCATTGACAATTGTAATCGATATAAAATGCATGGGTGTTATATCCGGTGCTGTAAGTAATTTATCAACTGATTCAAAATTTTGTTTTAGAACCACGGACTTGGTGCATGGTCATTCAGACCTTCTGCCATCTACGTCCTTGATAGGAATTAATAACGAACTCAGTAAATCATGCGAACATAAAATAGTGTTTGGTGGAACTGCTGCGAGGTCAGATCATGTACAACACGTTGTTCCGTATGTTGATTTACAGGATATCGTTACTGACCAAAAATCTCCTGAGCCGCTTCGCGGAATTGGTTGGTATTATCGCGGTCAGCCTGGCTATGGAGGATTTTTGGCTCTTAAGATTTTTACATAATTGTAAATTTTGGCAAAACAAAAAAAACAAATGTCTCCACTTTATAACAGTAAAATAAATAAATTTACATGAACTGAAAATAAAAGACTTTTTTATTATCACAAATTTATTTGATAAGGTTTAAGTAATTGACTAATTGTATATTAGTTATAATTATATATTTATTTGAATAGCTTATAATTATTTAACTTTATAAGAAAATAATCAATTTTTAAAGCAGCATTATGTAGAAACCTAGGCTTTTTTGAGCTATTATCTGTGGAAAATTCCAACATAAAGAAATACATGTACGTCCGCTTCTACCTTGAAAATATCGTGCATTATTTTTATAGTTATTACTCAAAAGCAAATTTTAATGCTTTATCAACACAGAAACATTCGTATTCGTCCAAACTTTCGTGATTCCACTCGTAAAAATAATCTTAGTAGTAAAAAATTAATAAATGCCATCAAAAAAATTTATCGGTACGTTAAATACCGGAAAAAATAATAATTTATCTTCTTTTTCTTTCATTTCTGACGATGTTGATGACTGTATAATGACGTCAATCACGACTTATATTTGCGAGGGTATTTATTGCCACATTATAATATATAAGAAATATTGTTTCAAGCAGACCATACAAGAAAACTTTTCAACTTTGCTAAGTTTTCATTTACTGCACTCCATTCGTTTAACCCACTTGCCATTCTACGATAAATTAGAAACATTATGAATGATTTTCGTTTATCCAGTATTACAATATCGATACTTATAATCGTTATTCACTTGAATATGTTATCGGTAACATCGAAATTAGTTTCAATTCAAAAAGGTGATCCAAATGAGTGGCGAGAATATGGAGAAAGAGGTAAGTAAAATATGTCGGCTTGCTTATTTAATAATTACACTTTTCAAAAGTGAAATGTTATAAATTTATTCGCAATAATTTATTCACCAAATATATTCAATAGAAATACTGTAATGATTTTAAACATAAGTTTTACATTTTAAGCCAACTTCGTGGTATTTAATAGCATATACACAATATCTATCAATGAAGAACTGCTAAATGGTAATAGATACTGTTCTGGTCAATGTAATTATATTAATCCATGGAATCGTGATTGGGCTGCATATTATTTAGGTTATCCAAATACTTGTAAAGGATTTATTCATTACTGCTGGTTCAAAGCCGTAAGTCAAAATTTATAATCACAACACTATAATGAGTGAAAAAAAAAAATAAAATATATTTCATATATTATATGATAATTTGACTCATCGAAAATTAATCAGAAAACCGAAAAACGGAAGGCCATAGAAAACAAACTGGCTGACATAAGAACGGCAAAGTCTTTAACTCCGGACGCTTATGTCTATCAAAATCTTGTAGCTGAAGAAGAGCATCAACGGAGACTATTAGATTACGCTGGCAATGATTGCTATTGTCTTTGCGAACGTTATTACAACTATCCAAATAATCCGCGTGGTGATTTGATAGATTCCATTTGTTATGATCCAGTTTCAGTTGATGACGGATAGTGAGTTTTTCTACTCAATTATAAATTAAACATTTTTTTTCCAAGTGCTTCTAACCCTTGGAGTACATTTTAAATGAATATTATCTTTTAGTGCTGCAACTGGGGTGAGATTTAAAAGACATAGTAACATAATTTACCTTGAACTTCAACAAGGTATATTATCAGGAGGACGAATTGATCCCAATAGTTTGATGTGGAAAAGTTCTTATAAATGTAGTTCAGCAAAAAAAGTTGTTTATAATTGGTCAAGTAGTTACACTGGTTTAGAAATTATATTAGAAGACATGGCATTGCCAGATAATGCAGTCGTAACAGGTCATCTATTTATGATAGTTTTAGTAATAACTAATTGTTTGTAACAACAGTTTCTAATAATTAGTTTTCGTACATTATTATGCAGGTATTACATTCGGTCAATCATTGCGTGGACGTTATGTTAATGATAATGGCGATTTTGATGGTAATGTAGATGACATTGTAAAGGAAAGTCAATGTCCTGGGAGGTAATTATATACTATTTTTCTAATATTAGGCTCCTTCAGTTATCGAGATGTTAAAAATTTATGTTGTCATATTCAGTGCTGTGATTATTTTATCAACTAGTTTATTAATTCGTTTCAGTGTCCCTGACTTGACGCCAGATTGTTGGGCTTATTTGTTACCTACGTCTTTGGTAGGATCAAATAACGAACTCAGTAAATCATGCGAAAATAAAATTAAATTTTGTGGATCTGATGAGGGTACTGGTTATATGCAACACGTTGTTCCGTATGTTGATTTACAGGAGATCGTTACCGATCAAAAATCACCTGAGCCTCTTCGCGGAATTGGTTGGTATTATCGCAGTCATCCTGGCTATGGAGGATTCTTGGCTCTTAAGATTTTCAAATAAATGAAGTAGTTAATTTTCATTAAATTTATATGCACTGATATTATTTGTTCTTATAGTTATTAGTACAAAAAAGAAAATTTAATTTTTGATACAAAAAAATAATTTATCAACTAATATTTAAAAAAATTTTATTTATTAGTGATTATGAAATAAAATTTTCTGATAGTTCTAATATTTGACAATCTGTTTTTTCTTATTTTATTAAAAAATCTCACATAAATAGTTATTTAAAGAAAAAATATACATGTATTTATTTGATCTAGTTATTAATCAGTTTATAAAAAGAACAGTTTACTTTCGATAAAATTTATCAATTTAAAGAATACTATAAGCTTTTGTATTTCATTTTCTGATATCACTATTGAAGTATTACGTCAGATTTATTCTGAAACGTCACAAGTTTGTTAAAGAATAATTATCAATGTTTTTTCCATCATTGATAATTAATTTAAACAACATATTTTTTTTCATAACTTACAAGAACTAATTTTTATCTAAAAAAGACTATTTTTTAAAATGGTATTATGAAAAATCTGAATGCCTTGGAGGTGTTAATTTTCGAAAACTTCAACATAAAAAAATTTGCGCATATCCACTGAAATTTTTAAAATATGGAGTCTTAATTTCATAGTAATTACTTAAAAACAAATTTAGTCATCCATTTTATTACTTTTTTAACTTCCCGCTAAAAAAATTGCAAATTTTCAAAAATTCGGGAAGTTATTGGTTTTGCCCCGATTTGTGAAAATCGAAATTCCAATAGATGTCGACGTTTTGAGGTTCTAGGAAGCTATTCTGACTAAATTCAAGATCATGTCCGAGTGTATGTATGTATGTAAATATCTATAACTTTTGAACGGATGAACCGATTTTGATCGTCAAGGTGTCATTCGACGCGGTTTGTCAATATCTCGAAGCTGAAAAAAATTGAGCTTGATCGGTAGGGCTCGTTCGGAGATATTCCAAAAATAAACTTTTTTCAAAAATGTTTTTTTCGGATAACTTTTTACGGGCTCGATGGATTGATTCCAAAATCAACTGGGCTCTGATGCTTCATAAACCGCGTCGAATGCCACCTCAACCATCAAAATCGGTTAATTCTTTCGAGAGATACCGTTGTCGAAAGAATTAAAAAAAAAAAATTTTTTTTAGTATTTTTGAAATTTCTCAAAAACGATTCGATAAATAAATTTCAAAGTCTGATCAGTTGTAGAACTCAATAAAACGCGTCGATTGCCACCTTAACCATCTCAATCGCTTTATTAGTTCGAGAGATATCGTTTGAGAAAAAATGGTAAAAAACGTTTTTTTTCGAAAATAAAGGCATACAAAAGAATTTTTGAGCTCGAAAATGTATCCACAACAATTTTTTTCCGAGCTCAAAGAGCTCGCAAACGGCGGGAAGTTTTGAGGCTGGCCCGCAGGGTCAACTGATAGACCGATTTTTTTTACACTTGTAAGTTGTATCAGTAATGACTAATTTTCTACTAATGAAAAATGGAATTATGGTCAGATAAAATTTTTCAAAGTGTTAAAATTGTGAAGCAATTGACGTAGATCATTACTATGATTATCACGATATGATAACTTTTATCTACCATATAATGACGTCAATCACGAGCTATATGTTTTCAATGCTACAAATCACAGTATATATAAGATTCAAAGTTTCAAGCTGACCATATACGCAACAGTTCCGAAATTCTGCGTTTCATTTAATTCTGTTCCTGTTCTACGATAAACTTCGAACGAAATTGTTATTTTTCATTATTAAGAAATTAATAATGAATTATTTTCATTTATCCGGTGTTGGAATATGGGCGCTAATCATAATTATTAAAGTGAATGTGTTATTGGTAACATCTGAATTAGTCCCGATTCAAAAAGGTGATCCGTCCGAATGGCGGGAGTATGGAAAAAAAGGTAAGTAAATAATATATCAACATTGCATATTAAATAATTCCGCTTTTCAGGGTAAACTTGAGAATATTTACTTTCAAGAATTTATTCATACGATTTATTTAATAGAAATATGGTAAAAATCTTAAATGTATGTTCAATTTTTTAGCCAATTTCGATAGATTTAATAGCATATACGCAATATCTATGAATGAAGAACTGTTACGTAATGACGGATTCTGTTCCGGTCGATGTAATGGATTTGATCCAGCACGTCAATATTTATTTCCATATTTACTAAGTTATCCAAATTCTTGTGAAGGAATAATTCATTACTGCTGGCTTGATAAAGTAAGTTGGCATTGATTATGACGATATATTAGAGTGAGTAAATAATAAATTACATTGTGAAATCATCCACAAATTAATCAGGAATCCGAAAGACGGCAAGCGGCTGAAGAAAGAGTAAGAGAGATATATAGAAAGTATTCAGGTCACTACGCCACCTATTTAATCGAGAAACATGCAGCAGAAATACGTCAAGTAGAGTCCAATCGGGATCATACTGGCAACGATTGCTCATGTGTGTGCGAACGTACAAGTAATGATGAGGTTGATCAGCGTGGAGAATTAGTTGACTCGATTTGCTATGATCCAATTTCAGTGGATCATGGATAGTGAGTTTTATTATTTGATTATAAATTGGATAATTTTTATCTATAAAGTACATCTAAGACACTACACTGTATAAAAACCGGTGTTAAAATGAACTTATTTTAACACTGATGTTTGGGGTTAAATTTAATGCTGAAAACTTTAACACCAGGATATCATGACTTACACTGTAGACTACATTTTAAATGAATATTATCTTTTAGTGCTGCAACTGGGGTGAGATTTAAAAGACATAGTAACATAATTTACCTTGAACTTCAACAAGGTTTATTATCAGGAGGACGAATTGATCCCAATACTTTAATGTGGAAAAGTTCTGATAAATGTAATTCACCAAAAAAAGTTGTTTATAATTGGTCAACTATTACTTACACTGGTTTAGAAATCACATTAGAAGATATGGCATTGCCAGATAATGCAGTCGTAACAGGTCATTTATTTATGATAGTTTTAGTAGTAACTAATGGTTTGTAACAACAGTTTCTAATAATTAGTTTTCGTACATTATTATGCAGGTATTACATTCGGTCAATCATTGCGTGGACGTTATGTTAATGATAATGGCGATTTTGATGATAATGTAGATGACATTGTAAAGGAAAGTCAATGTCCTGGAAGGTAATTACATACTATTTTTCTAATATTAGGCTCCTTCGGTTATCGAGATGTTAAAAATTTATGTTGTCATATTCAGTGCTGTGAATATTTTATCAACTAGTTTATTAATTCGTTTCAGTGTCTCTGACATAACACCATTATGTGGGAGGTATTTGTTACCTACGTCTTTGGTAGGATCAAATAACGAACTCAGTATATCATGCAAACATAAAATTAAATTTTGTGGATCTGATGAGGGTACTGGTTATATGAAACATACTGTGCCGTATATTGATCTACAGGAAATCGTTACCGATCAAAATGCGCCTAAGCCTCTTCGCGGTATTGGTTGGTACTACCGCAGTCACCCTGGTTACGGAGGATTCTTGGCTCTTAAGATTTTCACATAATTGTAAATATCGGCAAAAAAAAAATGAATGTCTCTACTGAATAACAGTACAATAAATAAGTTTAAATAAACTGAAAAAAAGTCTTATTTGTTTCAAGTAATTGTATATTAGTTATAATTATATACTTATTTTGATAGTTTACACTCAGAAAATTAAATAATAGGAGCTACTATCTAGTTATGGTAAAAATTTCTATCATCAATCAGATAGTAGTAAATATTATCTAGATGATTGTATAAATCATTCTAGATGATTAGAATTAAAAATTTAGCATAATAAACACAATTAATTACTTAATTTTCTGAGTGTACAATGATTCATCTTCATAAAAAAATAATCAATCTTTAAAGCAGCATTATGTCAAAACCTAAACTTTTTCGAGCCGTTATCTGTGGAAAATTACACTATACAGAAATACACGTACGTCCGCTTTTACCTTGCAAATATCGTGCATTATTTTTATAGTTATTACTCAAAAGCAAATTTCAATGCTTTATCAACACAGAAACATTCGTATTCGTCCAAACTATCGTGATTCCGTTCGTACAAATAATCTTAGTAGTAAAAAATTAATAAATGTCATCAAAAAAATTTATCAGTACATTAAATACCGAAGAAATAATAATTTATCTTTTTTTTCTGCACGATATTGATGATAACCATAAACAATATCGTGACAAATACATAAAATTTTCTGAAAACGTCTTTGTAAAATTTTCAATTTCGTCTTTAAATTCCGTCCTAGATTTTCTTGAAATGTGACAAGTCCAGATTTTCTATCCATTTTCTTGGAGTGTGACTTCTGATTTTCCATAAATTTTTTCTATATTTTGTAATCTATGAAGACCCACAAAGCTCATATCTATATCTCGTCCCCAAACAAAAATTTCTATAAAATATCATCTTGTATCCTTCCTATTCCAGAAATCAATTTGCTTCTTTATCCGCCAAGACAATGGAATCGCCTAGCCAAAGCTATTTTCCACCGAAACTCAGTTACCCATGGAAAAATAAAAAAATATCCATCTCGGTGTTCTAAATTTGCGTTATCTCTGGTTTTCGACAGTAATGTGCTGGAGTATTATGTAGAGAGCAATGTACACCGCACCACACACGTCGTCCCTTTCTGCTATAAAATGATCGTGGAATGGAAGCGCCGCCGCGGTGTGCCGTTTAGCGTCAGATAGCGGAAACGTATGAGCCGAATCGGGGAATGAGGAACCTGCAACCGCTACAACTACTCCCTTATCTTAAAGGTACCCACTCAATAGCACCAGTACCACTCGGAATTTCCTTGTTCCCATTGTTTTATATTAGTAATTTCGAGGCTCGTTGCTAAAAAGTAACATCTTTATTCAAAAAACAGTCAGCCGCGTTTGAGTTGTAGCAGCATAAATTAATATATAAAGAGAGGGATGTATAACGTTGCTAGAAAGGGGGTTACTTATATATACTCTGCAGTGGGTGTAATTCGGTCTACTGGCAAGAGCCTCCGGGGTTGAGGTGCTTGCGGTAAATCTAATAACATTGTAATGCTGTTACTACGTCCCTCAAAGTTGCCCTCGTAAGTTAACTATTTCTCCCTTCTTGTGTGCTATATATATTTTGTTACTGCTTGCATATATACTTACTGCTCCCACTCCTTCTATTACTAATACGAGTACTGTTCAAGTATAAAGTTGACACTGTACTCGTCTATATAACAGGAGGTTTGTAATGCCGAGAATTTCTAACGCGTTTCTCTCGTTTCATTTGCTCCCGGCTAAATTTTTAAAATAAAACCATGCGTGCATCAGAGAGAGCTTTATATTTTTAAATAAAAAGCATTCGAGGAGGGAAAAAAAAAACAATAAAGCCATGTTACAAAACAACTAGACCAACAATACATCAAAGCTTTTGTCTATTCGTAAATTTCAAATATTTTTCATCAGCATTGCTGATTTATTGATAAATTGTTTGATTTGGTATTTTTTTTTTGTTAAAAAGAAAAAAAGGGGGTTACAGAGAATGTTTTTATCGATTGTGGTAACGATGTATTTAGATGTGTTAATTTTAAAATTAAAGATTAAAATATGTTGATATTAAAGTAAGTTTGCTGTAGAGTTAGCATGTCATAAGCTGAAGGTAAAGCCCTGGGAAGTCACCCGGGGGTTATTCTGCAAACTATGCTCTGGAAAAGTTCAACACAACTTCATAACATCCGAGCGGAGGAGAGTATAAGGGAGAAAGGGTTCTGAAGTAGCTGTAGAGGGGGAGGGGGTTGAGTCTAGTGTGAATGAGTATAAGAAAGAGGGTGAAATTGTTGTAGCGTGAGCTTACATGGGTTACGCTAAGTACAAAGGTGTCTAGATGCTTCTCCCGGTGGAAGTAGTGCTGCAAGTGGAAGTGGAAGTAACTATATCCATTGGCTTGGAACAACGCACTAACTATTGCCAGCTTTATACTGATAAGAAGTTTAACAAACTTTCAAATGCCACAATTGTCCCGGAATCGTACTTGATTTTATGCTTCAATTTTTACTAACTTCATAATTTATGCTGCATTTAATTAATTTTATTATTTAATTGCAAATATTTAAAAAAAAATTGAATTAAATATTATCTATAAAATTCCGCGGTATCAAATAATTTATTTATCGCCGTAAGATGGACGATATTCTTAAATATAATTAGAAGTGACAGTAAAATTTTTGACAGCTAAATGAATGAATAATTAATTCTGAAAATTTCCTTCTTTTCAAAAATATTATTTTTGACATTTTATCTTCTAAATGCCGTAAGATGGATATGTACGTCCGTAAGATGCATTGCCGTAAGATGTAAATTTACGGTTTAATTTTTCGTGAATAAAATACACGCGATAAAATTTTCGCTGTAAGATGGCAGCTTGCGCCGTAAGATGGAAAATTTCACAATGTGCCTGAGTGGCGTTTGTTGATTTATTGCCGTAAGATGGACACGTATGTCCGCGATAAATATTGCCGTATGATGTACATTTACGGTTTAATTTTTCGTGGATAAAACACACGCCGTAAAATTTTCGCTGTAAGATGGCAGTTTGCGCCGTAAGATGGAAAATTTTGTCATGTGTATCTGAGTAGCGCTTGTTGATTTATTGCCGTAAGATGGACATGTTGATATATTTTTGTAAAAATAATCCATTTTTCGCCGTAAGATGAGCAATAGTAATTCAAATCATGAATAATTATTTTTAAATTTCAAATTATGTAGAATCTTGTCAGCATGATAATGGGTATTGAACAAACCAAAAATAATTTCATAAATTATAACAATAATGATAAAAATAACCAATATGGATAATAATGTAAAAGAGTCGCGGGTTAATTTGAGGCCAATAGGGAAAGCCACAGAATCGGATCGAATCAGATAAACCGAGCGAAATGTATAAAATGGTATTGTCGAATAATTTGTTAGTTTACAAATCTCCGGTTTTGTGTGTTGTCAAGTGGTACAAAGTGTATGAGCTAGAGTGAGACCGGGTGGTTAATAATAGCCGCAGTTCTACACACAATTCTGGTGTGTCAGGTTAGTTGTTACCAGTGAAGCCAGCTAAATGTAACTCTCCAGCAGTAGTTGCTCGTGCACAGCACAATATACCATCACAGTACGAGGGCATGTAGATAAAAATCAGTAATTAGCCGGGACCATTATAGCCGAGCGTTTGAAAAATTAGCGAGTGCAGGCAATAGTTGTCGGTCGGGGGTTTCATACGTAGCTAGAGAGTGAGGGAGTAAGGGAACTAGGTAGCTAGTGTTGTATATAGTTGTAGTATGAAGGTGGTAACCAGCCCTCTGGGCATAATTTCGCTTCGTTGCTACGTATCCAAACGTAACATCCAGTCTGTCTCTGATTTATACGGGTTTGCTATTAATTACCCACCCCCGTCAACCCCCATTTACTGTTAACCCCTAGCGTGCAACCTCACCCCCACTCCCCCTTCCCCTCCCCCCGATTTGTATTGCCCCCGTACGAGTACACCCACGTATGTATAAACGTATGAATGTACGGGTAAAGTACGTGTCTAAATGTTTGCAAGCTCACTCGACCTATACTTAGGTGTTTACATCGTTAAATTATTTAGGCACTGGCTTTGCTGCTGCCGTACTACGACTAGTTGATGTAATCGTAAACAGAACCCAATCGATTCTATCTACTATATTCGATTCATTAGTTATTATGTTTACTCTATCAGCTCAAAAGCTTTGTGTACTAATTAATTCATTTAATTTGTCACAGTTTTTATTCAACTCACAATTTATTTTAAATTAATTAAATAATAATTACTGTTTATGCAAACAGTAGAATTCCCAAATATTATGATAAATAATTAATGCTATTTATATACCTACACAGAAACAAAGAATTTCGTGGCGCAAGAAATATTTTGTATTATAAATTGAAGACATTAATTTTTTTTGGCTCAAGAAATTTTTTTTCGCCTAAAAAATTATTTTTTTTTGTTCCAAGAAAATTTTTTCTCAACCCAAGAAAATTTTTGTTTTCACTTTATAATACAAAAAATTTTTTGGGTCAAGTAAAAATTTGATTAGAACAAGAAAAAATTTTTTGCGCCAAGAAATCCTTTTTTTCTGTGTATTAATTATCAATAAAAATACACTGAGTAAATAAATATTTATGGAATGCATAACTGTGTCCATAATGGAACACATGCGATTGCTCAGATGTCATCAGTTTGAATGTTCGCGCTCACTGACGGTCTCTTTGATTTTGATAAGACACAGAGAGTTCTATAGACCCTCGTATCGTGTCTCTGTCACTGCATCAAAACATATGTCAAGTGGTTGGATTCCGCGGCTCGCTTTGCGTCTGTAATTTATTTACCGAACGTCAGCTAAATGATTGTTTGCACTATCAATTTACTATTCCATCAGTTGATTTATGATTTTTTGTCACACAAAATAAATGATGAAAAATATTTTCGAGCTTCGGAAACATGAGAGGAAGCTTTAATCAGAGAGGCATAACCCTGTCATCGTGTAAACTCTTGATCTGCATTGCTGGGATTCTGACAGACTATACACGAGACGCAAGTAGTAGGAGTAGAACGTGTGCCAGACATGGTTAGGTCGTGGCATGCGACCGCAAGCTCTCAGCCTCATTGCAGCCGTGCCCGAGCTTTGGCTGTCGAGGCCTATTTCCCACCCATCAGCCCATCAGCCCATCAACCCATTACCAGCCATTGCTGGCCTCTCATATCTTCGCCCTTCGCACTCCGACCCTGTCTCTAGTCTGCTCTCGCCTGCCTATCATTCGATGCAACTTCAACGCTATCGACGAGACAGCGACTCCAGAGTAACCGGAGAGACATTCAAGACATAACACACATGAGATATGTATCATTAACTGGGAATATATGCCATAACTTGGCTATCGTTATCGTCAAATTGTTTACACAACTGCCTTATGGTATGTATAAGGGTTCTGCAGTCATTTTCGAAGGCATGCCTTATCGATAAATCGATAATATTCTACTCTGATCAATTTTAATTGTTTTTTTTTTATTTATTAATTAGGACTGAATATCTATACAATTTATATCTTTTTTTTTTGGATTTATTGAAAATCTTTGTAACAAAAATTTTTATTTGATATTTTACTGAAGTTAATTATCAAATAAAAAAAAAATTTTTTTTTTAATATTTTTAAATCTTGTGATAAGAATTTTTCAAATTATTTTTATTTTTTTAAAAATTTCAAAAATTTGATTTAAATAATTTTTTGAAATTTTTCAATCAAAATTTTTACTGTGTATTTTAAAAAATTTTTCACCAGAAATTTTAGTAAATATTATTTTTCAAAATCTAAATACTGACAATTTAAAAAAATTAATTTTTCGCGCATTTTTCAACCATCATTTAATGAACATCTGAATAATATAAACAAATAATATCGCCAACACGAAAATAAATGATCGTATTCACGCAAATAGGGAGTAAAGGGAAGTATAATCGTTCAAGCCCTACACCATTTAACCCCCTCACCAGCCCACACTTTCCCCAGCTATTTATTGCCTGCACTCGGTCAGTTCACAGCCTAAATATGTTACAGTCACAAATTTTTCAACCCCTCATTCAAATATTTCAAACTTATTTATTTTTGTTTTTTATTTTATTCTACATCAATAAAATTTACTACCTACTCTACACCATATTACACCTTTTTTTTATTTTCTTTAATTACCCTATACATAAATATATAAAAAAACCCTAGTTAATAGTGATCGGCCACTCAATGACAGGCACTCGTAATAAAGTAACGCGAAATCAAGACCCTTATACCGTGAAAAGGGAGAGTAAAGCGTGAGCAAAGCTTAAAGGGATGAAAGCTTCAGCCTTAGAGAAAACTCACGGAAAGGGGTGGGAGGGTAGTCTCAGAGCGACGGCAGGGGCTCTAAGCTTTTCAAGATAAAAGAAAGACCAACTGTTGAATATCGGCCCGTGATAAATTTCTACCGAATACTTTTATTACTCTGATATTAATAATAATGATAATTATTATTATTATTATTATGATAATTGTCATGGTTATTTACTAATGACAAAAAATAATTTCCAAATCCTGAGGATTTCTAAATGGATAAAAAAAAGAAAATTACTTACGGGTATCAATGATGAATTTTTTGAGCTCCGCGGTTCACTTGATGAATAAAAAATAAATCACTAGTTTTCAAATAAATATCGAACTTTGTCTTCAAGTCTCAAAAAAAAATTTGTTGCTTAAAAAATAATTTTTTTTGCTTCGAAAAGTGTTGGCTGTCAAAAGCTACAGAGCGTTAACGCACGTGCGACCGGGCCGCGATGCACGTGGTGTTTGTTCGCAGAAGTAACTTGCGAAAGGTACGCGCGTTAGAAATTCGCGATTGTTGCTGCACAAGCGCGGATTGGCTGGTGGGCGTTGTGTGCGCAAGCTCGTAGGCGGTTCTGCAGCTTTTGGGGCGTTATCAAGACCAAGGTGGCAATAGGTGATGTCGTGTCCTGGGGACGGTACCGTCTTCGAGGTTGGTCGGTTCCTGACGACAAAAGCTCAAGCTTCACCGCCTTACTCAACATCTCAACCCGTTCCTCCTCCTCCTTGGCCTGCATACTTTCTTCGAGCTTTTATTTTACTCCTCAACACCTTGCTGATAATAATTTTTCTTACTCGCTTTTTTTTTTTGTAAAGAAAATAAATTATTTTGTCTTTTAATTTTTTTCTTCCAAAACATTTTATTTGTAAAATGGCAAAAAAATATTTTTGCTTAAAATTTCTAAAATTTTTACAAAAAAAAATTTCAAACTATTGATAAATTTTTCGGATCCTTATACATAATTTTGACTTCTTATCGCTGCCTAATTTTAGAACTCACGGGATCACAAAACAAAAATTTTTCTAATAATTCATCAAATTCAGTCACGGGCCAAATTTCAAAATTTATTGTATCTATAAATCATATATTTTTCTATAAATATATAATTTGAATTTTCAATAATGATCGGAAATATCACAAAATATGACATGACTTCTATTTCTATTTTCGAAACACAAAAGTCTGATAACTTTACAGAAGAAAAGTAATTTATTATTTATAATTAAATGTCTGATCGATTTATTATAATCGTCTACCTAAAATAGGATTTAATTAATTCTATAGTACCGCGTATCACATATACATATGATATTTATAAATATATAGAGACGTTTTTATCGATCGTTTAAAATCAATACTGAAAAATAACTGACACAGGTTAATTTTTCGTGTTTAATATTTGACGTGTTATATGTCTACATATATATGTCGATACAAATTTTCATGTTTCCAGTTAATTAATAATCGCTCGGGGTTTAAACGTATATTAATCTTGTGTAATTGCATTAGTTACACGTGAATTTATGCCACGATAATCAAATATTTAATTACCATATTTTCATTTTGTTATATTTTCTTTGTTTTTTAACATGCTATTAATTACTATATAATTTTATTTAATTAATTAAATTGCACATATAAACTCCCTTTTAATTTACGTTTCCCTTTGAATAATTTAGTTTTCAAATTAACAATATAATAAATGTTTTATTATTAAGTTTTACTAATTAAATTATGTATTTTATTTATTATTATTAAAGCCAATTAATTAATTAATTATTCACTGAAATGGAAACTTGTGATGCAATTTTGATAAAATGAATTTTTTTTTTGAACTTGATAAAAAATAAAATAATTAGAACATAATTTTTTTTCTCACAAGTTGTCTGAGATCAAGTAGAAAGTCATAGGATCATTAGTAAAATATTTTTGACTTAGTAAAAAATATTACCGCCAGGTGGCGAAATGAAAAAATTATTCCGCATGCAGAAATATCAGATATTTGATTTATTTACCTTGTGATATTTTTTTGGGTAAATTTTTTATATATTCAAAATATATATAAGCAAAAAATAGTTTAAAATCGATTAGTGTCATTAGTTCGAGATTTACACATTTAAGACTATCAATTGCACCTAATCCTTATTTGAGCCTTACAGAAAATTTATCTCTCCCCAAATCCCCGAAGCCATCCCTATTTTCTTGGACGATTTACCTGCGACATAAAACAATGCCCTACAGAAGTAAAATAAAAAAACGTATAACAAATTACCCGACATTGCATCACGCACTCGATTACTTTAAACAAAAAAAAAAAAAAAAAAAAACAAAAAGGGAAAAATTTGAGTAGTGCCTCGAAGGCTTGTACGTAATTTGAACGTTAATCCATCCATAAATATTGTTGAATTATATTTTCCATCTACTAGACACCCAGGGACGATCCATGGAGTACGAAGGGACAACGGCATTTAGCCGTTAATCGCCCAATTAAATTGGATCGCCCGAATCAGCCTCTAATCCACGCACTGCCCGTCGCAGGGCTTTTCTCTCTACTCGGCACTCTCGTATTTCGTCCACTCTGGGGTACACACATCTACCCCATTTCCAACCCCTCCCAACTCTTCCCACAATTTTTATTTTTTTTTATTTTCTGTTAACCCCCCACGTATCTCTCTACCGCACTCTTCTGTACTGTCGTTAAACTCGGCTTGTGTATGCATCCATGCACAGAAAACCAACAAAAACCAATTGGGTCGTAAACGAATTAAACCGCACTCTGGCAATAAAAATTAACTCGCTATTGTAAATCAATTTTTCGCTTGAAATATATACAGGAAAAATTTTATTCTATCTTTGCGGTTACTAAATTCAAGTGAATTCTATCTATACACACATATATATATATATATATATGTATATATATATATATATATATATATGAATAGATATGTAGAGTAAAGTCCAGTAACGATGACAACGATAGAATTAATTAAGAGCAGCCGTTGGGTTGCGCAAAGGCCCATGCTAATTTTGATACGTTGGCTCTGCAGTATTCTGTTGAGGGTGTCCGGTGTCCTGACAATGTCTATGTCCAAGCTTGGACCGTAACTAGTGCCTCGCCATATGTCGCCAGGCTCGTGACGTCACTGGTTAACTACCACGTATAGTATCTCACGCCCGGAAAATTATATAGCCACGACCCTTCTCGACATCGTTGACACGATATGCCGCGACGATTCTGATTAATTACCGATAGTTTCGCAAGCTGCCGCACCAAAGAGATGCTTTCGTTTTTCAGCTCCACCTTTCAAGGCACATTAATTATTAAAAGCTGTATAACTCGGTCTTATAAAAAAATTTGATTTGATTTCCACATGCGGTAGTTAACTTCAAAGATTTATCCATTTAATTTTTTTGAACAAAATAATTTTTTTTTGAACTGTAAATATTTAAAAAATTTTTAGCTTACATAAAAGTAGAAATGAATCAGAATAATTTTTAAAAAATAATTCAAAGCCGGAAAGTGATTGAAATAAATTAAAAATAAACAATACGATCGTTTTATTATTTAATTAAATGTATAAAAATAAATAAAAAAAAAAAAAAAAAGTATGAAAAATTTAATTGGACTCGATTGAACATGGATAAAGCTTAAAAAGAGAATAAACAAACGTTAATGGGATTCACTTGTATATATATGTTGAATTGGCAATATTTGGCAATTACAAAATATGAGTTTACATTTAATAATTGCGGTAAACAGTGGTGGACGTGGTTGCGTTGAGTGGTTGTTATATGAATACGAGGGAGAGTTTATATTTCTATCTTTATTTATACCCTTTTATGTTTACTATCACACATATATGAGAGAGATGAAATTTGTGAGTTCAACAGAGAAAGAAATATATAAAAAGAGATACATTGCCCGATATGTATATATATATATATATATATATTTGACTCATCGTTGGTTCGATAAATATATATTCGATATTAAACGTACAACAATTCGGGCAAATCGCAATTTTATTTCACCCCTGATTTCCCCGCCGATTTATGCACCGTGTTATGATAATAATCGATTGGAAAATATGCCAGGTATTTATCCACAATTAATCATTTTATTAAATTATTTACATGTAAAAAAATTTTATTTATCTGCTTTAAAATATATATTATTTATGTTAAAAGTTAACATAAATATTAAAACGTTATTATTATTATTAAAAGTACAGTCGAGCTATTAATGATGATATGATCGATATTAGCGAATATTTCCCATGGGATATTTATCCCGATCGTGCTTTCGATACCGTAGTATTGGTATTCGTTTTACCCGGCGACTGGTTATCGCCTGGTGACATTTATTCAAATGTAATATCTTGTCTCGCTGAAGATTATACCTGAGAGGGGAAATGTTTCCCAATGGGAATCGCTTTTATCTGGTTCATCGAAATTTTTTTTAACCTATGTTTCATATTTATTTATTTATAAATAAATAAATAAACATTTATTTTTTATTTTATCACATGACATTAAAACTTTTAAGTTAAAACATGATGAGGGGATGAATGTATGAGATACGAAAACTATAAAAAATATGACGATTATTTTTCGATTTAAAATTCAAATTTTTTTTTGCCTTTTTAATTAAAAAAAAATGTATATATATTTGATAAATAATTTGGCTTCTATTTCTATTGAAATTTCTCCACTAACGAGTGATAAAAAAATATAATTATCTTAAATGTCAATAAATTGATAGGATAATTTATAAAGTGGCACTTTATAAATCCATTACTCTTTACAATCGTTGGTAAAAAAAAAAAGGAAAAGTTCCCAAGCACTCTACGCAAGCTGTTTCCCACGTGCCTTTCCAATTTCTTAAAGAGCCGCAACAATTTATGTGACTCGTGTTCATAAACTACAAACCCACCCCTCGTAATTTTCTGTCCGTCTCACACTCAGTGTCTTAACCATCGAAACTAGAAACCGGCGAGCAGCAAGCAACACTTCGGTGTCCCTCGTCGTTCGAGAGTTCTTAAAAGTTACTCCTGGATCGTGTTTCTCGATACTTATTAGCTTTTTCTTTTCCACCCCCGCCCACTCAGTTCCACTTCCACCCCTACTCGGCTGCAAATGCTAGGTGCGAGCCCTCATTCTTATTTTTTTCATTTTTTACCCTCAACTTGCCCTTTTTTTCATTCTTTCACCTATCCCCCTATAGAAAGAGTCACTTTTAGGAGGGTTTCACCAAGAGCTTTAAAAGTGCGCGCGAATGAGTGTTAAACTTTCCCAATATCCACGTGTGCACACATTACACACTCAGTCTATGGATACTTTGCCCCTTTTTACTTAACATTTTTTTTCCATTTCCTTTTTCTGGTTGGAAAATTTTTTTTCATACTTTTCTTTGCGTGTCAGAAGACTTTGGCGGATATTATCACTAAACTCTGTGGGATAGTTTAGTTTACATACTTTAAGACAGTTTAGGTCGTATCATTTTGATCGACATGACAAAACCCTGGTGATGGCCCAAGAAATTACACTGGTCGGTTACAAGTCGAGAAAATTGATTGTGCCTTAAGGGGTTGAAAAGGGGTCGTTCGAGAGTCTGCTTCGTAGTTAAGACGCGCGCCGTGACGTGGCGACACAAGTGTCTTCAACATTCTTAATTTATATGTCTACTTTTTTTTTTTTTTTTTTTACATCAAAAAATTATTTATTTCTTCATAACTTCAAACTATTTATTTACGATTAAATTTTTCAAAAAGTTTACAATTTTTTTTTAAATTTAAATTTAAATGTAAAAAATATTTTTTTGAAAATTTTTTTATTCTTGAAATTTTGATTTTTTGTCATAAGTATTTTTAGCTTAAATATTTTGAAAATTAATCTCAGTAAAAAAAAAAATCAAGGCTCAGTTACTAAAGAAAACTATTTTTTTTTTTCAAAATTTTGACCAAACCCTCCCTCGTATAATTTTTCAAAATTTTCTTATCACTGCATTTAATGAAATTAAAATAAAATATTAATTACCTATTAATTAATATTTTACTCCAATAATAATTAATCAATAAAAATATCATCGAAATATAAAATAAAAATAAATATATAACGATCGTAAAATATATAATTGACTAATTAATTATTAAAATCCAGACTCAATAATTATTTAAAATAATTAGCAATTTATTTAATTATTTATCTGGCATTACGTTTCACAATTAATTAAAAATATTCAAATCCCTTCATTACAAAATGATAATAAAAATAAATAATAAAAAAAAAAATTGTCACTGTCTTTAGTTTGAGAATTAAAACCTCAAGCCGTAAAATAAAAGGAGATCGCGATGCAGTACGAAGCTAATTCTCTATTCAGTACAGCTCGCGTTAATTAATCTCTATAGATTAACCCAATTAAGTGTACATCTATATATATATATATATGTATATATTAAGAGGGATGGCTCGTTCATAACGAGTAAGAGCCTTTTGGAGGCTTCGTTTTCAACGACCAGGCACAAGTGTACTAAAGAGTGGTCGTTAAAAACCCCACTAATAATTATGAATGCTACTTAAAATTTATATATTTTTATTAATATAATACACTCACTAAAACTTGAAATATAAATAAAAAAATTAAAATGCATGAGCTGCTAAATGATGTAAATTTATGATAAAAAAAGAAGAGAATAATAAGAATTAAGGAAAAGAGGGAGAGAGAGAGATTCAGTAAATTATAATTAATTGGACAACTTAAAGGGCTTTATACTTATAACCCTTTGATTTTAATAACTTAATTCAGCTCATCAACAAACCAAATTAATGGATTTTATTTAAAACCAAGTGCCGACTAAATATTTTACTCGGTGACTTAATATTGAGTGTATTAAATAAAGTTTAAGATCGAAACGAGTTTTTGCTCTGCTACTTTTATTTGGATTCATTGGTTCGTTAACTAGAATAAGGCCCATGGAATAATGGGCTTAGAGCTTAGGGCTTGGGGTTCAACAATTTATGATTGTCTTGAATCTTGAGGTAAAAGACAAAGAGAAAGACTTACATTGAAGGAAAGGGTTAGGATGGTTTGTATATATAACTTCTTTTCCAATTAAAATTCAACGCCCGTGGACGGGTCGTGTAATTGGTCGAGATCTTCTTAAGCGGGAAAATAACTTCCAAAGGGTTCGAGAGTTATATGAATATATTCCTGGGATTTCGAGCGACTTCTTATTGTAGATTGATGTTAAATCTTACCACAAAAAAATTTATATATTTATATATATTAATATTAATATATAATTCAATTTTGGGAAAGTTTTTTGGTAATTTCACAGTACAATCATGATTATATTTTTTTTAGAGTCGTAATTTTTTGAGACAACCGTAAAGTTTTCTGACGTTCATAAAATTATTATATAAATTTTTCATGGCATTATTTCCAAAATTCAACCAAAGTAAAAAAATTTATTTTCAATTTTATTTCTTATAACAAAATTGAAAGAACGATAAATTTGTAATTTTATTTTAGTTGTCAAGGTCGTTTTAATTACTGTATGTTGTAAAATTCCATCATAGTTATTTTGGGAAGAGTGGGGCAAGAAATAATGCGAGTAATTGAAATTTAATAGATTTTTAGCACCGAATGTAATCCGCATTTGTTATCTATTTCAAACAAATCTATTATAAACTTACTAAGAATTTTTTTTCACTAGTTTCAATTTTTTCTAAATGCATATACATAACAAATCTATGATGAATTATCAAAAAAATTTTTTTTCCAAAATTTTCGAAGTATTCCGATCGGAATTTGTCTTGATAATTCGTATGGCTTTGGAAGTTCAAATGTACAAATTTTATTAAAACTTTCCATGCAATAACATTTTTTTGTTATCAAATTTTTTACCCCTCTGGCAATTCGTTGTGTCTTATCTTCCCCCACTTAGGCATATGATGAGCTCGAAAACAATATGATATATATAATATAGCAAAAACAATCGTGATATTTAGCCATCAAGGTCAAAAAAGCTTAAAAACATGATCAAATAAACGTATAAAATAAATCTCACATCATCGAATTGTTTAAATTCACAAAACATTACAGCTGTTATACTTGTTCGATAAATACTTACTCTGTTCATTAGTAATTTTTTTTAATTACTAAAAAAATAATAATGAATTATTTACATCCATCCAGAGTTACAATATCGATATTTATAATTATTATTAAATTAAATGTGTTTTTGGTAACATCAGAATTAGTTTCAATTCAGAAAAGTGATCCAAGTGATGGTCGTGAGTATCTAAACGGAGGTAAGTCTTGTAATGGATATTATTTTTTTACACAGTGGGAAAAACGATTGATAAAATTG
The DNA here is from genome assembly GCA_964016945.1 of Microplitis deprimator. Lineage (NCBI taxonomy): Eukaryota > Metazoa > Arthropoda > Insecta > Hymenoptera > Braconidae > Microplitis > Microplitis deprimator. Next base: position 13,995,114 of record OZ024716.1, read on the forward strand.
ATAAAATTATTTATTTTTTTGAATTTTATAAAATTTACTGATTATTGAAGTCGACTTCGCGGAATTTAATAGCATGTACCAAATATCTATCGATGAAGAACTATTACGTAATGATGGATATACTTCTGGTCGATGTGATGGACTTGAACCATTGCGTAGTCATTCGATCGGACATGATTTGGATTATCCAAACACATGCCCAGGAAAAATTCATTTTTGCCAACTCAAAGCAGTAAGTGAATAGTTGTTAGTAAAGATATCAAAAAATAAAAAATAAATAGAATGTGCTAAACCATGGGTAAATAAATTAGAAAAGCGAAAGACGAAAGGCAGCAGAAAAAGCAATAATTGACAACCTTGGTTCAAGGCCCATAAATCTTTCCGGGTATCTAAGCCGTCTAGGTACTTTACGTAGATTACAACAAGTACTAAATCATACTGGTAACATTTGCAAGTGTATATGTGAACGTACTTATGATCCAAATCCTATTGATAATCGTGGCGAATTACTTGATTCCTTTTGTAATGATCTAGTATCAGTTGATTCTGAATAGTAAGTTTTATTATTCAATTGTTGCCCGAGTCAAAAAACAAATTCTAGTTTATGACTAAAAATCCTCAATGAGAACTATGAGGTCTAAATGCCAATAATTTATCGGTTTTAACTTATAATGAAGACCTCAAAATCTTCAACGAATGAAAAGTTACCCTAATAGCCACTTTAGCTTTAAATTGACGGTAATTTGATGTTGAAATTACCTGAAATTTGCTGCCCGAATTTGCCGACAATTTGACAGCAAAAGTTGAAAATTTACGGCAAATTCAATAGCAAGTTGCATATAAATTGTCGTAAAAAATGGAAAAGTCCGAAGTTGTTGGAAATTTGACGAAAAATTGAAGGAAATTTTTGTAAAGTAATCTTTTGCTAAAGCAAACTGTGCTATTAGGATATATTTCTTTTAAAAATTTTAGATATAAAAGGGAGGGGAGAGAATAGGCCGAATAAGATTTTTCATGTTCAAATGTGGATAAAATTTTTCCTGTACGTTTTGAGTATTTTGAGACTCTAATCCGGATTATGTTATTCCAGATTAGTTCTCAAAGTGGTAAAATTGGTCGTAAACTACTACTTTGAGGACTGAACTAGAATAACTTTCTATACTGTTGTCAATCTTAAAATTCTAAATTGATCTTCAAAAACCTCATTTAGACTTAAATCCGAATTTTTTTTGACTCGAGTATCATTAATCTTAAAATTTATTTATATAATAACTTTTATGCATTGGAGTATATTTTATAAATAAACAAATCTTTTAGTATGCCAACTGGCGCGAGATTGAAAAGATACGGTAACAGAATTCACCTTGAAATTCAACAAGGTTTATTATCAGGAGGACGAATTAATTCTACAACTTTGCATTGGAAAACTTCAAGTAATTGTAGATCACCAATAAAAGTCATTGGTAATTTTATAAACAAGGGCTACAGCTGTTTAAAACTTATATTAGAAGATATGATATTGCCAGAGAATGCAGTTTTGACTGGTATTCTATTTATGATGATTTTTATAATAAATAATGATTCTAATGACAATTTTTGATGATTAAATTATTTGAATTATTGTTCAGGCGTTATGTGGGGTCAATCAGTGCGTGGACGTTATGTTGATGACAATGGAAATTTTGATAATGATAAAGATGAAATTGTTGTAAGAAGTCAATGCCGTGGAAAGTAATTATATAATAGGCCTTTAAAATCATTAATTTTTAATTATAATTTTTATAAATTTGAGTGTCACAGCCAATACTGAAACCATCTTCTTAAATAATTTATTATTTGTTTTAGAACCACTAAATTGCTATATGCGAACAAGAATCTTCTGCCGTCTGCAGCTTCAATAGAAAACAATACCGATCTTAGTCAATCATGCAAACATCATGTATCATTCTGTTTAACTTCTGATATTTATGATGATATGCAACATATTGTTCCGTATGTCGATTTACACGAAATCGTCACGGATCAAAGTTCACCTGAACCCATTCGCGGAATCGGATTGTACCTGCGATATCATCCTAGCTACAGAGGAGTCCTGGCTCTCAAGATTTTCAAAAAAAGAAACTAATTTCTCATCATCAATTTTAAAATAGCGACGTTCGTCTCATCAATAACTGATGTAGAATAAATGTCATTATTTTTGTGAGCTGTAATTTTTATTGACAACAATAAAATTATTTTGATGACTACTAATTTTTTATTGAAGCCTAATAATAGTTTTCAAAAATTATGTCCCAGATTTGACGATAAATTTTGGATTTAGATAAAAATTTTTTTATCTAAAGACTCAACTGAATTTTTTCGGCAGCGAGATGATTAATAAGAGCGAATCTGACGACAGTGATGTTGGCAACCGCACCCCTATTATGACATAAAACCATGTAATTAGCCATTCGAGCCTTTGTCCGTATTGCCCTGTCAATGGCGCCGCACTTTAGACCCGCTCGAGGCTGTCGAGAGACGTGGAGAGAGTGTTTGTGTGGAAAGGGATGAAAAGAGTGAGGGACGAGCCGGGATGAGGCATCAAGTACCCGCTAATTAATACCCCTAATTGCGTCGACCTCAGCTTACTCCCACAACAACTCTGCATGTTGCCAGTATACTCGCTTACACATCGCAAATTATTTATAACGTACTTACTTTAGTCTTTTCATGTATAAATCTACAGCTAAATTTTCTTCGTCCTTTTCATCATTTTTTATTTTTGCTTATTGAATTTTTTTTGTTTTTATTTTTTACAATTAAAGCTTTTGAATTTAAAAAAACCCAAGTATATATGCATATAAAAATAATAATTATAATAACAATAATAACACTCGTAAAAAATTTTTTTTCCTGGACATGGGCAGTGAGTCCGATTTTTTATAATTATTTAAAGATTTATTTTTCTTTTAATTTTTCATCAAAATAAGTGGCAAGAAAATTTTATTTATTAAAATAATAATCGAAGATTATTAATTTCTATTACAATTAAATGACAATTAGAAGCAAAAAGTAAATTTGTTTTTTATCATAAAATTATTTCTCAATTGAGTGATAAAAAAATTGTAAGTTAATTAAATTTCGATATCCTCATTACCGATTAAAAGCTAATGGACATAAAAAATGACCTTCATATACACATAAGGTCAAGAAACGCTAATTCACTTCACTACTTGTTTTTAAATTTAGTATATTACTAAAAAAATTAAAAATACCTAGAAAATTTAACTAAAAAAAATTTTCGTGGTACCATTTTGCCCCGCAAAATTTTTTTTTCAAAAATGTTGTAATTAATATGAAACTTGTTAAAAATACACAATTAAATTGTGCACAGCAATTAAAATCCACTAAAATTAATTACTCTCACGTACCTGCGCCGTGCTTTGCTCGCTCGTACATCGACTAACATCTACTTTACTTCACACAAACAAATATTTTGTCTCACATATTTAAAATAATCTAATTACTGTCCCAAAAAAAAAATAAATTCAAATACTCAAAGTAGCTCTGGATATTCAAAAATAATTCAGACACTCAATGAAGTAGAAAATTCTGCACTTGCACCTCGGCTTAAGCACACTGATAAAAAAGTTGACTTGATTCAAGAGCGAAAATTTTGAACCAAGAATTTCATTTTGAAGAAAATAATTTTCTTGTCAAGAGAAAAAATTCTTGAATCAAGAGAAATTTACTTGACCCAAGAATAATTTCTTGGCTCAATAATTTTTTCTCTTGACTCAAGAAAATCATTTTCTTCAAAATGGAATTCTTGGTTCAAAATTTTCGCTCTTGAATCAAGTCAACTCTTTTATCAGTGCAGCTAAAAAAATAAAAAAAACATGTGGTATGTTTTAAATTCACCAGTGCAATAAATTCAGCATCCCCAGTGTGTGAAAACAAAGGCGACCCTTAGCACTTTTACCAGCGGGGCCAGCGTCTAAGTTACAGCCACCTATCCTCGCAACATGTCGCGTATGTTTTACAAACTTTTCAATGTTCTTATATATATTTTCTCAACACCCTTTCTCTCTTTTAAACCTCGCCCTTGTTTATAACTCCTCCAGCATACAGTACACACATTTATTAGTCCCCCCTCCCCCGCTTTCCAATAAGAAATGTCACATGTCAAGTAATAACCGACAAGTTTTTTACTATCAGTATCGACATTTTATATATATGTTTGTAATTTTTTTATTGATCCCTCTGGCTCTCGATCCCTTGGCTCTGCTCGACAATGAGGTCGAAATATCGCTGGTAGGAAACGAAGGCGCGAGAATGAAATTTAGTAATCGAGCCGGAGGGTTAACGTGTTGCGGCGCAGTTAACGAGTGCGGTAGACCAACCCGCCGGAAAACCCGGGTGTCGTCCTCTAATATATGTATATACTCGATATCTACATATGTATATGTTTAGGGTTGTAATATATAGCTGGTGAGTACGAGAGAAAAGCTCTGATGGTAACTCATGCGACGCCTGAATGAGTCTGTCTGAGCATATGTTGCCACAACTACTATACCACCTCTGTGATAAACTTTACGGCTAATTTTACTTACATTTTCGACACTAATGTTATTAACAACTTACTAATAACACTAATAGTTTAACTCTCAATTCAATTTTAAACTTTATTATTTTCAATTTATAATTCCTGACATACAGGATTTTTTTTATATTCATTTATTAGTAATGATCAGGACTGCATTCTTTAAAAAATTTGCAGAGAACGCGGATCGGGTGACTGTTTATTTATTTAATCCTCTCAGTACGATTGACTTCGAAGGAGAGTTTATTTTTATATCAAAACTCTGAATCAAAGTGAATGCGGACAAATAAAATCCAGATCACTCCGAAATGATTCTACTGAAAAAAAAAACTCCTTATTTATTTCGTATGCGGAATAATTTTTTTTACTCCGGAACTCTGAGTGACGGAGTAAATTCGGGTTTAAATAAAATCCATAATCACTGCAAATTTACTCCCAATTTTTTACAGAGCCTCAAAATTAAACTAAGTCCCAAAAAGTCCTTTCGATTGCTGCAGAAGACGTGCAGATCGATTAGTTCCAAAGATGTCGGAGAAAAATTACTCTTTTTCAGCAAAATGGATTTTCTGTTTGTCCAACTGATTTTTGAGCTCAAAATTCAAAAACGCAAATAATGTTTTCGAGCTCTCGAAGTTTGAAAACAGCGGGAAATTTCGAGGTTAGCTCATCTAGTTGACTTTTTTTAAATTTTTTGTCGTAAATATTTCAACTGTGTAAAATAAAAAGAAAGAAAGCCTGGTACGGCACAAACTCAAATTGTGACATTTTCAATGAAATCATATTTAAAAATTTAAATAACAATAACAATAATAATTATTGTTGAGGTTATTATAATAATGTGACTTTGATAAATAATTAATATTTAATTGAATATTAATTTTTATAAAAAGATAAAAGCCATTGAAAATTTGTTAATAATTAATAATAGTAGGATTTATTAAAATAAACCGAAGCTAATTGTACGTACAAAGAGTTAATTATAAATATTAAAGTTATCAATGCTTGTTAGATTATAAAATTATTAAATTATTTATGGTAGAGTACGGGTGTGGGGTAAAACAATTAGCGTATTCATTAATAATGTTGGTGAATAAAACGCTAAATATAATTTATATATATGGATAAATATGTACATATAAATAGTAAATAGAAGAATGCACGATTAGCTCGGATCGATTTTATTACGAGGCCAATAAATAAGTGAGGGTGTTTCAAGCGCATTTACTCACTCGATCGTGCTACGCACATTGTGTACGCACACAATAAACGTTAATAATCTTTTGTTACGCATTTTATTCAATCTGTCAATCCATTTTGTTTTTAATATTTCTTATCTACAGATAAATTTACTCACAATAAAAACATAAATAATATATAACGAAGTTAATAAAAATATAATGCTGGTTAGCGTCTAATAATTTTTTGATTCTTTTTTTAAACAATAAATTATAAGAAAAAAAATATTTTAAAAAATTGCACCTGTAGTTTTTTAAATTTTCTACATGTGCATATTTTTAGTTTTTTTTTTTTGGTAATTTATTTGTTGAAAAAAAAATCCGAAAATTACTAATTGTCTACTAACTTCAGGATCATAATAAAATTTATTTTTTACAGTGGGCCCATTTTACCTCTCATGAATTTTTCCTATCCGGGTCTTATTGATATTAAATTATAAAAAAAAAAAAAAAATTTCCAGCCTTCAATGAATTTAAAAAAATTTCTCAATGATTTTCTGTCATAACAAAAGAATAAAAATCTCTAATTAATATTATTATTATTCGATAATTATAATTATTAATTAACATAAATATCATTGTACTAAAAATAATAATAATAATAATATTAGTCTAGATATTAATAAAAGATAGACTCGAAGCCACTGGCACAGAATAGTGACAATCATAGCAGCCCCAGTATTATAGAACGACGTAACATTCTAGCGTATATTATTAACGTGTAATTGAATGCCCGTAAGCTTGCACAGGGAATATTCTATTGTGTAAAGTCGCGTGCGCGCCGCAAGTTAATTAAGAGCCTCTAATGAACCCGCCCGCGCGCAAACGACGTCGTCGTACCCTTCCTCCCACACACTGGCGTCTCAATCGATTTATTTTAAATCTTAAACCATTCCCTCGCGTTAAAACTTTTCGAGTTCCCGCGACTCACCCACAGACCTCAATAATTAAATAAATAAATAAATCTATTAATCAGTAAATTAAAGTATCCCAATAAAATAAAATAAAATAATAAGCGAGTACGCTAGTGGTTGAATTGTAAATTTATGGTCGAGTTTAAAGCGCGCTTTTCATCAGATAAGAAATCTCCTCAAACTCAACTTCCTTAAAGCAACCAACCCCTTCTACATTAGCTATTCCACTAACTCCCGTTGCGGGGAAACTCTTTTATTACAATAACGATGACGATCGTCGACGACTTAAACTACGGCTACGAGAATGACAGTACTCTGGGTTATATTTAATAATAGACAAAGACTAAGACAAAGACTAAGATAATAAAATAACAAACAAAGACAAAGGAATTATAAAATACGATTATTAAAGAGAAGATAAAATTTTATTGAATATAATTTTTATTTAATAATCACCCCATCGACGTACTCGTGGCTTTACAAACTGTTAAGATTAACTTTTATTGGAGTAATTAATTTTAAACTGAATGAGAATGAGAGAGAAGTAAATATAGATATAGTTATAATAATAATAGCAATAGTAGTAGTAGTAGTAATAATAAGAGGAACAAAGAGAAAGAAAATAACTAAATAAAAGTCGTTATTTCACCCTCGAGCATCTATACCAGCTCTGCTACCACTCCCTTTTATTTATACTATTGTATTTATATTATTGTTCTTACTTATTGATGCCTTTAATTTTTTTTTGTATTTGTATTTGTCTGTAAAAGTTTTCATGTGGGTGTGCGTTCGCTGCAAAGGAAGGGAATTTTTAAAAATTGTATTTAGTTTGGGATGAATGTGAAATCGGCGGGAGGTAAATCCGTGAGAGAGGTAAAAAACAAAAAATTTGTTAATGAGAATGGGCAAGTATTGTAATGGGTGTAAGTGGGAGTGTTTAATGTAATGAGTAGGGGGAGGGTAGGGTTAGAAATTAGGCGGAAGCTTAACAAAAGGTTCGGTGCAGAAAACGAGCAAAAGGATGAAAATAGTCTGAATACCAAGTTCGCTAATTAGTTATGGAGAAAAGGAGGGGGAAGAGCTCACTGGCACCCCAGAAGCTTATACTGTTAATTAACATACCGAGGGAGAAGCACTTGTACCCGGGATTGCTATCTAAGACGGGAGTATATAAACTTGCGAAATACTACCGGAAACTTATACGTATTTTCGTTCTGTTGATGAAAAAAAAAATGAATCTTGAGTTATAATTTTTAGGGAATACTAAATAGGTGGGCTATGATGATTAGGTTGGTTAATTAAATGAAAATTTTACAAAAGTGTGGATATTAAAATGGATAAAAAAATTTAATATACAATCATTTACTTACAAAACTTACAGTCGATTTGTTGAATTTAAAGTTTACGTTTAAAGTCTCATAATTATATATAAAAATATAAAATTCAATTCTGCGCAACTAATTATTGTTAAATTGGATAATTTGTTACAATTTTTTTTAATTTGAGCGCAGCATATTGTTCCCGTAAGCTCCAGGGAATTTAAGAATGGCTAAAACTGCTCTGCCGTAATCTTTGTTGGGACATTGCTGTAAAAAATAATTATAAAAATCCACTTATATATAATTCAAAAGTAAGCGACAGATCGTTGGCAAAAAATAATGGGGTGTAATTATAAAAGATAATGAAACTTACTTCTACTAGAGTCTCAAGTGGTTCTTGATAAATAACTTTATAAGACGTTTTGACATCATCAAGAATTTCATCGTTCAAACTCAATACAATTATACGGGTAAAACGACGTATGTTAAATTCCCGCGCAGCTTCTACTAATTTTTCACTAAAATATTCTGGTTGGCTAACCCGTAATTCGCCTGTAAATTCATGAAAAAAAAAATATTATCAGTATAGGGGAGGGGGGTGCAAAAGGGGGTACCTATGGAAATTCTGTTTTCGATGACTAAAATACGCCGAATCTTTTTGTTTTTAATGACATTCAAGGTAAATAGACAAAATTTTTAGCTGCCATTATAAAATAAAATTTTTATTTTTGGCGGGCAAAATGGGGTACCCTTAATTTTTTTTTTTTTTTTTAATTGAATTGTTATCAATTAAAAAAAAAATATTATTTCCAAATATTTTTAGTGGCCCAACTTTCCCCAACTATAGAAAATCAGTCGAAAAATGAATTAACATATTAATTTTTTTTTAATTTGACGATAAAAATATGAAAGAATCATTTTCCAGAACTTTCGGCTGGTCCATTTTGCCTCAGGTGTTATGGGTAGGGCTAAAAATGCGGAAATATATTAAATTTTTTTTTATTTGACGGTAAAAATTTGAAAGAATCATTTTTTCGATTTTTCGGCTGGCCCATTTTGCCCCAAGTGTCATGCGCAGGGCTTAAAATGTGCAAATACATCGGATATACAGTAATTAGACGAAAAAAAAAAAATTTTTTTTTTCACCAAATTTTGGGGGTACCCCGTTTTGCCTACCCTACCCCCTTTTGCCCCCCTCTCCCCTACATAAATTACTATTTGTCAATAAAGTTAAACATAGGCGAGCTCGTGAAATTAAATTTCCAAAAATTCTGTCAATATTTTGAAATTTTTTTCTTATCATTCCGGCTCGCCTTTATATTTTGATAAATCGCGATGCTAATTAAAAATTAATTGATAGATAGCTAAATTACATACTGTCGACTGAATGATGAGTCCCATAGCTAGTTGTGCCAATCATGTCTTCAAAACGTTCTCGTACAAAGTAAGGTAAATTTTTAAAATGTTCTATCATCTCAACTCCATACGCTATATAACAAAAAACAAGAAAAAGAAAAAATAATTATCAGAATAGAGCATAAAGATCGAATGTCAAGGAAGGTGGGGCAAAATGAGGCATCTTACTTTTGTGACAAAATTTTGAATTGGCCGCTTCTGGGCAGGTTAAACCCGTAAAAAAAAAAAAACCCACGACAATTATACATTTTTGTACCAATAAACTATTTTTTTTTTTGGTAGATGCCGTCTCATTTTGCCCTACTGTCTTGTTTTAGCTCACCTTCCCGACATTGAATTGGTGCTAGATAGTGATATAAAAACATGAAAATACTCACTTAATTTGTAAGCTCTTTTAATACTCTCGATGTCATGATACCCGAATATTTCAAAAAGAGTATTATAATTGCGACGATATAATTCAAAAAAAACGTCATGAATTTCATTGACGAGAAATAGTGGTGGTGGTTTTGCCAAAGACGCAATGAGATGTCCAAAATCCCCGGATAACTTTGATCGGCAATGATCCGTCAAGTTAATTGCATATGAATTCAAATAATCTTTCAGCAATGATTGTCGTTTGCCCAGGTTTTTATTAATAAAAAGATCGATTATTTCACTTTTATCATCATCGGTAATAGCATTGTGAAGACGAACTATGTCGGATACAGGATGATCGGGATCATAAGAATGATTTGTATGAGTTGTCGGACGAGCTGGAACACTATACGGGAAACAAGCTGATATGAGCACATTGCCACTGATTATTATTGGCAAGAAAATTTTGATAACCTGTAAATAATTATCGATTATATATATTATTAGATATGGGTATATACTATTGGTAAATATTTTTTAAACAATTGAATCATTCTATTCAAACTCTAAAACACAAGATTTGATCCTGGAAATAAATTTTTGTCTTAATTTAAAAAAATAATGATAAGTTCAGTAATAAAAAATTTTTGAATCAAATTATAAATTATTATTGAAATTAAATTTACTACTAAGTGAATAATTTCCAGACATTGACAAACTAAAAAAAAAATTTAATCAAAATTCAAATTTAAATAAATTATTATTAATTTTTGGTACTTAATAAAAACAGATAATAAAACTTACGTAATTTAATGATTGAGCCATGTTCGTTGAATTAAATTCCGATATATATAAATTCAATTTTACGAAACATGACAGCAAGAAGCTTAAACCGTGAATGAAAATTTTTGACTAGAAATCGGAAGCTACGAATTCAACCCCTCTCTTAATAAGTTTCAAAATGGAGTCAGAGACAACCAATCATTGGAAAATATCACAGTCTAAATATTCATATTTTTAGAATAGCTCGTTGTAAATTTGTTTTTTTAGAATAAATTCGTTATCGTACATTTCAGAGCTTAGGGCTCGTGTGAAACTAAATACAATCTTACTATCATTATATTATTAAGTAATTACTTTTTCAAAATTAAGAAAAATTCAAAAGTTTCAATCGTAAATAATTTATAAAGAATAACACTTACGCTAATTATTGGTTGAGCCATTCGGGATTCAGTATGAATAAGAAAACTTTAGTTTTACAAAACTGAACGAGACGAAAGTATACGAGGAAATGAAGTTATTTTTTTTTAAGCAGAAGGTTATGAATCCCTCACGCTTAATGAGTTTAAAATGAGTCATAGACAAAAATCATTAGAAAATATTATATTTTTCTACGGAGTATTTGCTCTAATCTTCAAATGCGATGTTAATTTCATTTTGAAATAATATGAATTTTCGGTCACTTTCAATGCTTCAGACCCGTGCAAAACTAAATACAGTAGACTGACGTTTATGATTATTGTAATGAGTCATGTAAAAATGCCAACAGGTGTAGTAAAGTAACTATGGAACCAAAATGCATCGGGGATTTTTTTCAATAAGGCTTAAAGATACTGCTATCTGATCACAAAAAAATTATTAAATGAAGTAGAATATGATGCAATCCAAAAATTAAAAAAATAAAACGAAAAAAAAAATAAAAATAGTAGGATTTTTTTTTTAATTTAATAATAAAAACAAAATTATTCGCTATCTTTTAAATTTTACACGGAGAAAAATGGGCTTAAGAAATATACGAATTTCTCTTATGCTTTCGACCAAACTTGAAACAGGAAGTTGAGTTGCCGGAAAATTATTATGCTAGACTACAAAAAAAGTATGTACATACTTAAAACTTATTGATATATTGTAATGAATATTATTTGTCTAAATTAGGAATTATAGGAGCTAAATGTCTCCTAGAGTTTTCAAATTCCGTATTTGCGAGGCTACGAGTGAATGAGCATGAATTCAAAGGATGGTGATTGACATTCAAAACTTTATCAATCAGAGCATTGCGATTTAAATAATTTCTTTTTATCATATTATCTATTATTCGATCCTCATCTTTGCCTAAATTTGCATTACGAAGATGAATAACTTGTGATTCAAGACTTTAATCCGCTGGCAGGGTTTGAGAAGTTAGTTCTGGGTCATTTTGAATTGATGATGCCGAGTCATTGGTATTAGTGGCAACAGTGATCGTAATTAATAGGAAAATTCCCATTGTTGAACTCTCTGGACAAAAATCAATCTTTATTCCGATATATTTTATTTAATATTTTCTCCTCACTAAATATTCTGTTCGAAATATTATTTCGGACAGTGTTAAGGCATACAAAAGTATTTTCCAGCTCGAAGAGCTCAAGAAAAGGAAAAATCAAGTATCCAACCTTTTTTTATTTTACAAAAAAGTTACACATAATTATTTCTTAAAGTAAAACTAAACTCTCAGCACAATCACTTATCATCAAATAGTCTGCTACTATTTTTGTCACTCCGTATTTCCGCACGCCCGTGTGATCTTTTTAAAATTAAAAATAGCTAGAACGGCCTCGCGGTAATCTTCGTCAGGACATCTCTGTAAAAAGTAAAAATCATTCAAATATACTCTAATCACTAAACAGCTAGCTGTTATCGTATAATTATTTATCACCATTATGATAACAAGGGACAAAAATAATTTTTACCAAATATATGATTTTAAAATAAATGATAAATCGTTGATGAAAACTGATTAGTAGTGATTACAAAAAATAACTAAACTTACATTTAGTAGACTCTCAATTGGTTCATGATAAGACTTTTCGTAAGATTTTCTGACCTGATTCAGGATTCTATCATTCAAACTCAATACAATTAAACGGGTAAAATGACGGCGATTGTTTATTACAAGAGGTAAAAGATCAGCATAATATTGATTCTGACTCTTTTCAAATCCTTCAATAAATCCAGAAAAACAAAAAAATATATAAGTATATATATTATGTATATATAAATTACTAGTTCATCAATAAAGTTCTACTCAAAAATCAGAGAACCAGGCAAAATTCCGTCTCTGAAATTATTATTAAATTTCGAATATATTACTCATATTCTCAATATTTTGCCCGGTTCTTCGATTAATCATAACATTAAACGTAAATCATTTAATAGATAGCTATATCACATACCAAGGGATGGATCATAAAGTTTTTCAATACGTTGTTGTACCCAAGAAGGTAATTTCTCAAAATCTTGAATCAACTTAACTCCATAAACTGCATAAAAAAAAAATTGGATTATGTCATCTGGTGGTAAAAAATATTGGACACTATTCCCATACTGGTATGGGAATAATTCCCATACTATTATAGGAGCTATTTCTATAATATTATAGAGGAACCATTTCTATAAGTTATGGGAGCCATTTTCATAATTATAAGAACTTTTCCTATAATTATGAGACATTCCTATAATTATAGGCATTGCTCCCATAACTTATGGTCGTAGTTCCTATTTTGGTATAGGAAAAAAATTTGATAGAGTTATGGGAACCGTTACCATAATTTTTTTTTCGTTTACGCTAACAAGTCAGTTTCCGATACATAAAATATATAGAGAACGTGATGAAGAAGAAATAAAAATACTTACATCTTTGGTATTCCGCTTCAACCTTCGTCATATTGTGGAATGCAGCAATTTCAGTGAAAGCAAAGTAATCGAGACCATAAAACCCATGCAAAGTATCATGAAGTTCAATGGCATCGAAAGTTAATGGACTTCTTGCTATTAATGACATGAGAATTCCGAAATCTCCGGTTACCTTTTTTCGGAAATCATCGGTCAACGAGCGTCCAAACTTGTATCTATAAGCATCGACGAGCGAAAATCGAGTGTCGCGGTTCCTTTCTATAAAGATTTCAATTATTCGTTTTTTATCATTATTGATAATAGCTCGGTAAAGCGATTCTGCCTGAGGTCGATACTCATAGTATCCAATTTTGTGTAAAAGGGATAGTTCATCTGTATGATCATAACAAGATATGGAAACAATGGCACTGGCTGCCACGAGTAAGAAAATTTTGAAAATCTGAAATTGTTAATTGATTATGATCATTATTTAACATATATAACAATTTTTGATAAATATTTTTTCAACAGTAAAATTATATTTATAAAATTTTTTAAAACACTGAAGTTAATTCTATACATAAATTATTCCATTATATTTTTTTTTAAATATTAAAGAGTTTAATATAAAAAAATTTTTGAGTCATATAATAGAGTATAACTATTATGAGTAATTAGACTTTCAAAATTAAGACAATTTCAAAAAATATACTTTAAAATATTTTGATTATTTGAAATATTAATAATTATTTAAAACTAAAAATTATTTCGAATAAAAATAAAGAATAACACTTACGGCAATTATTGGTTGAGCCATTTTGGAGTCAGTATGTATAAGAAAACTTTAATTCTACAAAACTGAACAAGACGAAAGTATACGAGGAAATGAAGTTTTTTTTTTCAAGCAGAAGGTTATAAATCCCTCACGCTTGATAAGTTTCAAAATGAGTCATAGACAATAATCATTAGAAAATATATTTTTCTACGAAGCACTGCTGTAATCTTTACATATGATGTTAATTTTATTTTGAAATAATATAATTATCTGTCATTTTTAATGCTTCAGGCCCGCGTAAAACTAAATGCAATAGACTGAAGCTTATGATTATTGTAATGAGTCATGTAAAAATGTCAACAGGTATGGTAAAGAAACGATGAAATCAAAATGCTTCGGGGATTTTTTTCAATTCGGCTTAAAGATACTGCTATCTGATCACGGAAAATTATTAAATGAAGTAGAATATGAAGCAATCCAAAAATTAATAAAAAAAAGATAGTTTGTTTTTTTCTTTTAATTTAATAATAAAAAAAAAATCTGTCTACCCTGCGGGCCAGCCCCAAAACTTCCCGCTGTTTTTGAGCTCCTTGAGCTTGATAACATTGTTGTGCATAAATTTTCGAGCTCGAAAATATTTTTATATACCATTGTTTTCAAAAAGATAAACAGATTGTCATGGCCAATATTTTCGAGTCTATTTGGTCACATGATCTGAAATTTTTAGGAAACTTGATGACCAACAAGCTCTTTCGATTGCTGCCTTAATCATCCAAATCGGTTCATTAGTTTACACCCACACCCACACACACACACACACACACACGGACATCACTCTGAAAATAATCAGAATAGCTTCCTAGGACCTCAAAACGTCGACATCTGATGAAAACTCGATTTTCAAAAATCGGAGTAAAAACTAACCTCGAATTTTTCGGAAATCATCGATTTTCTTAGCGGGAAGTCAAAAATTATTTACTAACTTTTAAATTTTACACGGAGAAAAATGGGCTTAAAAAATATACGAATTTCTCTTATGCTGTCGACCAAACTTGAAACAGGAAGTTGAGTTGCCAGAAAATTATTATGCTTCACTACAAAAAAAATATGTACATACTTAAACCTTATTGATATATTGTGATGAATATTATTTGTCTAAATTAGGAATTATAGGAGCTAAATGTCTCCTAGAGTTTTCAAATTCCGTATTTGCGAGGCTACGAGTGAATGAGCATGAATTCAAAGGATGGTGATTGACATTCAAAACTTTATCAATCAGAGCATTGCGATTTGAATAATTTCTTTTTATCATATTATCTATTATTCGATCCTCATCTTTGCCTAAATTTGCATTACGAAGATGAATAACTTGTGATTCAAGACTTTAATCCGCTGTCAGGATTCGAGAAGTTAGTTCTGGGTCATTTCGAATTGATGATCCCGACTCATTGGTATTAGTGGCAACAGTGATCATAAATAATAGGAAAATTCCCATAAACTGAAGTAATTAATTGCATACATAACAATAAATAAATGAAAATATTTTTTATAAAACAAAAATTATCATTTTGGATTTTTTTTGGGTAACTCAGGAAGAAAATAAAAACAGCAGAGTATATAAGTATATAGATGGGATAAAATGATAAGGTCGGTTAATATTATATAGAAATTTTTCAATAATTGTCCTAATAAAAATAAAAGAAAAAAATTTATTATACAATCATTGTTTATTTAAAAAAATTACAGTCGATTTGTTCGATGGAAAGTTTAATTTACATTAAAAGTCTCATAATTATTAATTAAATATAAAATTAAATTCTGCACAATTGATTATCGTCTAGTTGAATAACTCGTTACTATTTTTCGTAATCATAAGAGCTGGGCATCATATCGTCTCCGTAAGGCTCAGGGGGACTAAGAATAGCTGAAATCGCTTTGCGGTAATCTCCGTAGGGAAGTTCCTGTAAAAAATAATTTAAAAAATTATATAAATATACTCCACTCACATATAATTCAAAAGTAATCAATAAATCGTTGATGAAAAACTATTGGTAGTGATTATAAAAAATAATGAAACTTACATCTATTAGACTCGCAAGTGGTTTACCATAAACAGATCTATAAGACATTCTGACTTCATCAAGTTTTCCATCGTTTAAAATCAATACAATTAAGCGGGTAAAATGACGTATATTTGATTCTCTTACAGCTTCTTCTAACTTTATATGATAATAATTAGCCTGGTCTTGAGCAAATTCTCCTATAAATTCATGAAAATATATATATTATCAGAATTCATAAATTACGATTTTTCAATAAAGTAAGTTCTATATTTTGAACTATTTTCTTATAATTTCTACAGGAAATAAAAAGTAAGCAAAAATTTCTATGTGGAAAGTATCTCGAAATCACTAATGAGAGTCGATAGCTTTTACTTTTGACAAAAGTAAAAAATTACTGTTTCATATAAGTAAAATATTCTATCATACATTAAAAATTACTAAGCGTTTGTATCTTTTACTTATGGAGTAGTAATTTTTCACTTATGCCAAATCTAAAATTTATCGGATTCATTAATGGTTTCAGGTTACTTTCTACATGGTAATTGTAACTTAATATTGAGATCCGTTTTTTCTCATATAGAGATCACCCGGATTGCATTTATATTTTGATAAATCGTGATGCTAAATAAAAATCAATTGATAGATAGCTAAATTACATACTGTTTACATAAAGTTGTCGTACAGAATAAGGTAATTTTCTAAAATGTTTCATCATCTCAACTCCATACTCTATAACAAAAAAAAGAAAAAGAAAATGATCAGAATGAAGCACAAAAAATCTAATGTCAAGAAAGGTGGGGCAAAATGAGGCGTCTTACTTTTGTGACAAAATTTTAAATTGGCCGCTTCTGGACTGATTAACTCCATAAAATAAAAACGCACCATAATTATGCATTTTTAATTGTAATCTATTTTTTTTGGTTGAGTAGATGCCGTCTCATTTTACCTTAAATTACTGTATTGTTTTAGCCCACCTTCCCCAACATCAAATTAGTACTAGATAGTGATATAAAAGAAAAAAATATTTACCTGATCGGTAAGCTTCTTCAATCATCTCGATGTCGTGATACCCCAAAATTTCCTCAAGAGTACTGAAATCGCGATGAGATGATTGGGAAAAAAAATGATGAACTTCATTGGCAAGAAAATACCAGGTTGGTGTTGCTAAAGATGTTATGAGGTGTCCAAAATTTCCGGATAAATGTGATTGGCAAAGACTCTTCAAGTCAGATCCATACATAATTAAATGTTCCGCGTGGAAAAATTGTCGATTGTACAGGTTGTTTATAAGAAAAATATCGATTATTTTACTTCTATCATCATCGATGATTGCATCGTGAAGACGAACTACGTCGGTTACAGGACTATCGAAACCATGAGGATGTTCATATACCGGAACATCCGATAACGTATGACTTACTGATGAAATACGAATAGACGAACAAGCTGATATGAGCACATTGCCACTGATTATTATTGGCAAGAAAATTTTGATAACCTGTAAATATTTATCGATTACATATATTATTGGATATAAATTCAAACTATTGATAAATATTTCTTCAACAATAAAATTATTCTAATCAAAGTCTAATACACAAGAATTGATTCTGCGAATAAATTTTTGGTGATATGAAAAAAAACTCGAATTCAGTAATAAAAAAATTTTAAGTCATGTAATGAATTTGTATGAAAATTGAATTTTCTACTGAGTAATAAATTTTCAGACATTAAAATGAATTTAAAAAAAAGATTTGTTCAAAATTCAAATTATTCAAATTTAAATAAATTATTATTATTATTAATTATTCATAATGAAACTTACGTTAATTAATGATTGAGCCATGTTCGTTGAACTAAATTCCGGAATATATAAATTCAATTTTACGAAACTTGACAGCAAGAAGTTTCAACCGTGAATGAAAATTTTTGACTAGAAATTGGAAGCTACGAATTCAACCCCTCTCTTAATAAGTTTCAAAATGGACTCGGAGACAACCAATCATTGGAAAATATCAGAGTCTAAATATTCATATTATTGTTTATTATATTCTACTATAGGTATTTTCTCTAATCCCGAAATAGCTCGTTGTAAATTTGTTTTTTCAGAATAAATTCGTTATCGTTCATTTCAGAGCTTAGGGCTCGTGTAAAACTAAATACAATCTTATTATCATTATTTTCTTAAGTAATTAATTTTTCAAAATTAAGACAAATTCAAAAGTTTCAATTGTAAATAATTTATAAAGAATAACACTTACGCTAATTATTGGTTGAGCCATTCGGGATTCAGTATGAATAAGAAAACTTTAGTTTTACAAAACTGAACAAGACGAAAGCATACGAGGAAATGAAGTTATTTGTTTCTAAGCAGGTGATAAATCCCTCACGATTAATAAGTTTAAAATGAGTCATAGACAATAATCATTAGAAAATATTATATTTTTCTTCAGAGTATTTGCTCTAATCTTCAAATGCGATGTTAATTTTATTTTGAAATAATATAAATTATCGGTCACTTTTAATGCTTCAGACCCGTGTAAAACTAAATACAGTAGACTGAAGTTTATTATTATTGTAATGAGTCATGTAAAAATGCCAACAGGTGTAGTAAAGTAACTATGAAACCAAAATGCTTCGGATTTTTTTTCAATAAGGCTTAAAGATACTGCTATCTGATCACAAAAAAATTATTAAATGAAGTAGAATATGCTGCGATCTAAAAATTAAATAAAAACGAAAAATAAAATAAAGATAGTAGAATTTTTTCTATTCATTTAATGTTAAAAAAATTTTTTCGCTGATTTTTAAATCTTAGATTATTAATTATTCTAATAATTAAAGAATCGATACGAATATACTGACATACATTTCATAAATTAAATTCTCATATTTTTTTTTTATTAAATAATAGATCTATTTTTTTTTTAAATTTTATTTACGTAATTTATCAATAATATTTATATTAATTACATACTGTCCCTATTATTTAAAATTTATACCCTAAAAAAAATGTAATATTTCAAATAAATATTTCTATTATCCAGTTACCGAAGCAAAGTTTATTAGTCTTAAAATTAACTCTAGAATCTTACAAAAGGGATGAAGTAAGTCTGGAACTGTCGTACTCACAGGCCATCTTATTTTCTCCCTCCGAGCCCAGCGAATAAGACACGAAAGTAAGAGGAGTGTCTGTATGACAGGGAAAACACGATAGCTTTAAGAACAGTACATATATATAATAATAAAAATTCTAACGGCGGCTAGAATTATTGTGAGTAGTAACAGTCTCTCGTTACTGCCACTGTCAAGTACCACTTATCCACCAAGATTTCCACAGACGATAAAGCGATCCGAGTAATCCAGACCCCTGCCGGAATAAGCAAAGACAAGTAGAAATACTTTTCACCAGAACAGCCACCAACACGGGACCCACTACTTTTCACATTTGTTTATCTCTATTAAGCTGTTTAACGATTACTCAATGCCACTAAACTGAGAATTAAAGAGTTTCTCTGCACTCGATTACTCTCTCAGTTGAATCGTCTCTGCTCGGTAGTTATATTTGTTTACGAGGTATCATGAAGGAAGTTTGCTGTTTAGTGAGAATTTTTATAAGTTATTTTACAATTTATGTATGTGACATGACGACTTTATTGTATTCTTATCTCAACTTACCGTTTACTCACTATTTTTATGTATTATATTCTGGTTTTTATGCATCCACGATACATTTAATTACTACTATAGAGACGATATATTTTTTATTCCATTCATTAAATGAACAAAATTTTTTACTCATTAGTTTTTTTATTAATAAGAGTAAAAAAATAAATTACTGATTTTCAAAAATAGTAATTAGTTTTTGCAGATTCAAATTTATGCAGTTAATTAGTTTTCATTAATTTTCAACCAAATTTTTTTCTGGATCATGATGAGACACCTGGAAAAATTTTATGATTTTTTTTCTTCTTAAAGTGTCCATTTTACCCCTGGTTAAAAATGTTAATCAACAATTCATAATAAATTTATAATAAGTCCAAAAATTTTAAGAAAATTTTCATAGGTGCCCATCGTGCCCCAGATTTGATGTCACGCTCAAAAATTTCGAGATATGAAATTTGTAAAAAGTCGAAATTTTCGAGGGATCTCACAGTAATTCATTTTTCCCTATTTACTATTTGTACAGAAAATAAAAATTTCAATTGATACTTACGGAAAAAATCTTTAAAATAGAAATAACATTAGGAAAATAAACAATAAATTTTTTTATGAAAATAAAGTAGACTTTATTTCTTACCAGTCGAAAGATTGAAAAACAGTTGTAACAATTTAATAATGGAATAGATAAGTCAAAATTAATTTTGTGCATAAAAATATTAGCAACGTTTCAATTTGACCCAAAACCCGCCTTTAATAGAAGTTAAAAAATATTTCGGATCTATTGTCACAGGTTCAATCATTTTGGGCGATGGTTCGATGATGTAGTTCTTCAGAATAATTGCCATTGCCGCTTTCAGTTGCAGCATGCCCATGCGCATTCCTGGACATACACGAGGACCCTCTCCAAAGCTCAAATGGACAAACTTGCGTTGACTTTCCACGGAATCTTTAGCAAACCGATCGGGGTTAAATTCGCTTGGATTTTCCCAAATTTCCGGATCATAATGAATCCCCATGACCGAAATGAAAACTTCGTCACCGGGTTTCAGTGAACAGGAAAGTCCATCGGGTCCTTGAAGAGTGATAGGTTTCGTACAGATTTCTTGAAATTTCCCTACGGGACTAAACAATCTCATGGTTTCTCGGAAAACTTGATCCAGAAAAGTCATTCCATTAAGAGCTTCATAGGAAATTTCTTTATATTTACTCAACAAGCTAACGACCTCCTCTCGTGCCCTGTCTTGAAAATCTGGATGCTTCGCAAGTAAATAAGCTGCCGCACTCAAAGTCAAACTAGACGACTCGTAACCTTCTATGAAAAATGAAAACGCATGCGCTGATACATGATTTCCATACTTATGACTTCCTTCATGATCAATTATATGTTGCAGAAGATCGTCTCTGTTAATCGACTGATTTTTTCTCAACTCACGAATATCGTTGACGATTTTGTTGAAACGTTCATTGACCCACGCGGGGACGAAACTCACTTTCAATAGTTTGCCCATCAACGGCAACGACAGAACAATATTTTGTCTAATTGCCGTCGATGTATTGACTTCTAACATCGAGTTCATCATCGCGCGAAATGACCCCGGTGGATCAACGTCAGCAAATGCGTTTCCTTCGACACCAAGAATCGCGCTGCTTCCTAGTTGAGCAGTGAACTTAGAAAACAAAACTTTAGCATTAACTTCAACAGCTTCCTTGCTATTATTACTGTCATCAAATTTTTTATCAATAAAGTTAACAAATTTTTCACACTCGTCTTTGGCAACCGATGATACAAATTTCAATTTCTTTGTTGAAAACGCACTCGTAAATACGGCCCTCATATTCTTCCAAACCTCACCATTCACAAAAAATGGATCCATCGCCAAAAGAAAGTCAGTTTGAGGATCCAGAGTATTGTGATCACTAAAACTTGCGAATTCAGTCTGCAGCACTGTCTTCACAAGCTCCGGATGTCTGATCAACAGAACCGGTTTCCGCATGTCGTAAATCCCGACCATACTGTCAGCGGGATGAGCTTCATAAATTTCTTGCAATTGAGTAGGTAAATTTCTTCTCAGTATAAAGACATCGAGCATGTGCCCAAAACCCGGAAGTATTCCCTTCGCGGTTGGAATTCCTCGTTTTCTCCAGTAGTTGTAATTACACGTCAGATATTTATAGATAATAATCACCAACACCACAATAGTGCTAATTGCATAATTTATCATCCAACCCATTATTAACATTATATTTGTTAACTCTGATTACTTAGTATGCTTACATAAATCTATTTACAAACTTTATTTACTGCTGAAAGTATGTCCTCCTTGGATGCAGTGATACGACTGAATTATTATCTATCAGTGTTATGAAATTCTTGACCTTGTTAGTATCCACTTGCTTTAGGTGTCAGTATCAATTGGATGCATTATCATTTATTGAGATTAATTCTATGTGCGGATACAGATACAACGTTGCTATTCACTTACATCATCAAAATATAAACGAATGACGTGAGTTCGTCAATGAATTAATTGAATTTGAGATTAATGAATTTTAATTGACATCAAATACTAAATTTTGATTATTTTTTCATTTGAAATTCGACTATTTACTTAAAAGTGACTATAAAAAAAAAAGTCATAAGTGGAGTGAGAAAAATATTTTCAAATTTTCGTAGCTTTGTGATATTAGGATTTTTTGTTGAAATAAAAAAGTACATCTATTTAGGATTAAAAATAATGACTAATTTTAATTATGTAGATTAGTAGTGGAAGTAATTTACTTATGTAACTGGCGTAATTTTATCCAAAAACCTCCGACAGGCGAAATCATAAAGTACTTTGGGTCTATTTCCACAGGTTCAATCATTTTGGAAGATGGCTCGAGGACGTAGTTCTTCAAAATAACAGCTATTGCAGATTTAACTTGAATCATACCCATGCGCATACCGGGACATTTGCGTGGACCTTCTCCGAAGCTCAGGTAAACATACTTGCTCCGACTTTCTTCGGAATTTTTAGCAAACCGATCAGGATTGAACTCATTAGGATTTTCCCAGATTTCCGGGTCTTTGTGAATGCCCATGATGGAAACGAATACTTCGTCACCGGGTTCAAGTGAGCAGGTCAGTCCATCAGGTCCTTGAAGAGTGATGGGTTTCGTACAGATTTTCTGCATACTTCCAGCCGGACTAAATAACCTCAGTGCCTCGTGGACAACTTGATCCAAGTAAGTCATTTCATTAACAGCATCATAACAAATTCCTTCATATTTATCCAGCAATGCAACCACTTCATCTCTCACTCTCTCTTGAATATCCGGATGCTTTGAAAGCAAGTAAGCTGTCGCACTCAAAGTCAAACTAGAAGTTTCGTAGCCTTCTGCGAAAAATGAAAACGCGTGACAGTTGACCATTCCCTCACCCCATTTACCATCGCGCTCATGATCACTAGCGTGCTGCAAAAAGTCATCTCTGAAAATCTCGCGACTCTTTCTGAATTCACGGATATCATTAGCTATTTTGATAAACGTTTTATTGACCCACGAGGGCGCGAAACTCACTTGAAAAAATTTACTGAGCATTGGCAACAAAAAAATGATATTCTGGCGTATTCCCGTAGAAGTTTTTACTTCAAAGACTCCGTCCATCATCGAAATGAATGATTCTGGAGGATCTTTTTCTACCAATGCTTCGCCATCGATACCAAACACCGCATTGGCTGACACCTGAGTCGTCAATCTCGAGAATAAATTCTTGGCATTTACTTCCACCATTTCTTTGCCATCCAATTTCTTATCAATAAATTTAGCAAACCTGTCACACTCATCCTTAATAATTGCCGTAATGGTTTTTAACTTTTTTGTGGAAAACGCTTTTGTAATAACGTAACGTACGTGTCGCCAGCGTTCTCCGCTTGAAAAAAATGCGTCTGAAGCCATGAGAAGATCCGTTTTAACATCCAAAGGCACGTGTCCACTGAAACTTGTAAATTCTGAATGTATAACTGTCTTAATAAGTTCTGGATCCTTTATCAACAATATCGGCTTCTGCATTTTGTACAATCCTACCATACTGTCTTTCGGATGGTTTTCGTAGACTTCTTCTAGATAAGTTATTACACTTTTCTTTAACAGAAATATATCCAGCATGTGTCCAAATAACGGAACAGTCCCCCGCGCGGTCGGTATTCCCTGTAGTTCCCAGTATTTATAATTTTTTATCGAAAATTTGTACACAGCTATTATCAGTAAAATAATAGCTAACAGATAAATTGGCCACATGATGAATTTGATACACTTTTGATGCTTTGTTTAAAGTTTCTAACGACAAAATGAAAGAATACATTTAATCTAACCGTTGATATAATGAGTGTTCTCGGAATTTCCTTATCATTTTGCGGAAAAAAAAAAAAATATAAAATCATTGTCAACGATATCTGCATGCTTAAAAAAATGAAAGTGAGAATAACGAACAGCTTCAAAATAATTAAATCTATCTGCCAAATTAAATTTTTGGAAAATCTTATTAGACTAATATTGGAAAAAATTTAAGAAATTCGTCGTTTTGTTAAAACAGGAAAATATCTTTTTCTAGCATAACAACTTTTCAGGGTCAGAAAATAAGAATGCACATATTTACTTATAATTATACAATTGTAAATCACCTTATCTTACAAAAAATATTACTTAGAATAAAATATTTGAGCCTAGATAATTGGAGGATTACTCATTGAGATAAAATAATTAAATAGAATTTTTAAAGACTAGTTATGATAATGGTTTAAAAAAAATTCATATGTAAATTAAATTGAATACACTTGAGGTAAATATAAGATTTAGTCATATAAGTGTCGTAATTTTATCCAAAAACCACCGACAGGCGAAATCATAAAATATTTTGGATCTATTTTCACAGGTTCAATCATTTTGGCCGATGGCTCGATGATGTAGTTCTTCAGAATAGTGGCCATAGCAGCTTTTACTTGTATAAAACCCAAGCGCATTCCGGGACATTTGCGTGGACCTTCTCCGAAGCTCAGGTAAGCATACTTTCGTCGACTTTCTACAGAATTTTTAGCAAACCGATCAGGGTTGAACTCATTAGGATTTTCCCAGATTTCCGGATCTTTGTGAATGCCCATGATGGAAACGAATACTTCGTCACCGGGTTCAAGTGAGCAGGTCAGTCCATCAGGTCCTTGAAGAGTGATGGGTTTCGTACAGATTTTCTGCATACTTCCAGCCGGACTAAATAACCTCAGTGCCTCGTGGACAACTTGATCCAAGTAAGTCATTTCATTAACAGCTTCATAGCAAACTCCTTCATATTTATCCAGCAATGCAACCACTTCATCTCTCACTCTCTCTTGAATATCCGGATGCTTTGAAAGCAAGTAAGCTGTCGCACTCAAAGTCAAACTAGAAGTTTCGTAGCCTTCTGCGAAAAATGAAAACACGTGACAATTGACCATTCCCTCACCCCATTTACCATCGCGCTCGTAATCAATCGCGTGCTGCATAAAGTCATCTCTGAAAATCTCGCGACTCTTTCTGAACTCTCGGATATCATTAGCTATTTTGATAAACGTTCTATTGACCCACGAGGGCGCGAAACTCACTTGAAAAAATTTACTGAGCATCGGCAACAAAAGAATAATATTCTGGCGTATTCCCGTAGAAGTTTTTACTTCAAACACTCCGTCCATCATCGAAATGAATGATTCCGGAGGATCTTTATCTCCCAATGCTTCGCCGTCAATACCAAACACCGCACTAGCCGACACCTGAGTCGTCAATCTCGAGAATAAATTCTTAGCATTCACTTCCACCACTTCTTTGCCATCCAATTTCTTATCAATAAATTTAGCAAACTTGTCACACTCTTCCCTGATAATTTCCGTGATGTTTTTTAACTTCTTTGTCGAAAACGCTTTTGTAATGACGTAACGTACGTGTCGCCAGCGTTCTCCACTTGAAAAAAACGCGTCCGAAGCCATAAGCGGATCCGTTTTAACATCCAGTGGCACATGTTCACTAAAACTCATAAATTCCGTATGTATAATTGTCTTAACAACTTCCGGATGCTTCGCTAACAATATTGGCTTCCGCATTTTGTACAATCCCACCATACTGGCATTCGGGTGGCTCTCATAGACTTCTTGGAGAAAAGTTATCACACTTTTCCTCAGCAAAAATATATCCAGCATGTGTCCAAATAACGGAACAGTTCCCCGCGCGGTCGGTATTCCCTGTAGTTCCCAATAGTTATAATTTCTCATCAAATACTTATACACAATTACCATCAAAAAAGTGATAGTAATCCCTAGATATATCAGCCACATGATGAAATTAAAAACACGTGATGCTTTCTCGTCAAATATCACTAACAATCTAATGATTACTTTTAATAACGATCTTTGTATTTTCAATGAACTTACGGCCTTATTATTTTGATACCACAGAAATATCAATACATCGATTTGTCTCAGAACGTCCAAGGCCAATTTGCATCACAATCCTAATACATTAAAAATTATTTCATCATATCATGATTTTGTAGAATGTCATTAAAGCTGCTTAGTAAAATAATCATTTCTTTATTGGAAAATTACATACTGCGTTGCCACTAGTGTGAAGTACAGCTGATTATTTCTAGCCAATGTCAACTAAACTGCTAAATAAATAAATACATCGAGTATTATTATCACCAGTCAATACGAGATAATATAAGTGATCAATTATCAGTGTGTTAAATTACGCTACTTGCTAGTTAATTGTTGACCTCTTTCTGACGGATGTTAAATATCACATATAATATGATGCAGTCATATATTTATTACTTTGAAATAAAACGTACGGTCAATGAAGTGAATGGACGAAAATTGTCTCTACGAATCTTTTAGGGCCATAAGTAAAAACAAGACTCAAATTGGCCATATGTTAAAACGTCAGTTTACAAATCATATATTTAGAGCCGAGTAACCAAAAAATCGAGTTAATATTCAAATTATTTAACATGTTAATAAACTAAAACAAATAATTGCACAAATGATTTGTTATTTTTTTAAATTTTCAATATTTCTTGGCAGTTTTTTCTAATGATGTCAAGATTAGCGTCTGAGATTTTTATTGAGTGTAATTATGTACAATTTATGTAATTTAACTGGGAATCGGATAAAAACTGACCTGACAGAAAAATGTGGGGCTTAAATAATATCTTATGAGGGCAAATTGGGCAAGGAGGGATAGCAGCTTATGTGTGAATATCAAATCGATAATCTGTTGATTAAATATTTTACAACTCTAATTTTCTTATCTTTTATTTAGATTTAAATGATAATTTATTGCACTTATCGGCTTATTTTATCTTGACACTGCATATATTTAAAATTTAAAAAAATATAAATAATTAATTTAAAAAATTAAAAAAAAAAAAATACTAAATTATTTTTTTTATTTCTAATAACGTAAAATAGACTTAAAAAAAAATGCAAAATCCGATTAACTAAAACATTTTTTCCATGTAAAGTCATAAATTAACAGTGAGCTTACTTCTATTTACCGTAAGGATTTTTTTCCGTCTGTGTTTTATAATCTATATGACACATCTGAATATATCTATCAAGATTATATCATACGTTTTATTTATTACCATGGAAAATAATTAAATCAAATAAATGTATGAAACTTTTTCCAGAAAAACAAAAAAAAAATTTGCGGTGTCTAGTCTGTCTTTTTTGTCTGTAAGTAAATGATTTTTATTTTATTTAGCCAACAGGATATTGAGGTAAGAAGATATCTTAACTCGCAGCGACGTCATAAACGCCAAGCGCAGGAGGCACTTGTATCTCCGGGGTCGTTTGTAACAATGAGACAAACCGGGTGGGAACTTTGGGTTCCCCACAAGCTATGGAGGACAAGGAAATGTATGTGAGTAAGAGTAAGAGTCAATGAGGGTAGTTTGTGCAACCAGAAAACGGAACAACCCCCTTGGCTCTTCTATATATATATATATATACATATATTCCCCATACCCCCTCCCTACTTTTACTGTACCTAAGAGCTTTCGTATCAGGGGTACAATGATCCTAGAGATTGTATACAATCACTAAAACACCGAGATAACTAGTTACTATTCACTAAAAAACTTGTTTTTTTTTTTACAAAATAATTATTTCATTTTGAAAATTGATCTGAAAAATTTTCATCAAAAATTAATTTTAATTTCCTTGTCAAAAAAATTATTATGCTGACATTTAGTAGCTCTTATAAAAGAGAAAATGTACTAGACACCGGAAAAAAGTCATATATAGTAATTTTTTCTTAATTTTTTTTTCCATGAGTACAAAAAAAATCAATGAAAAAAAAAAGTTAAGCCGGTTGAAATTCAATAGCAACAAAGTTCATGTTATTATTCGGTAATAAAATTTTATTTTCCCAATATTTATCGTGCCATTGAGCTTGTTTAGTTAAAAAAAAAATCCTGGGTGAGAATCTCTGAGCCGTAACCAAACATACTCTCATTATTTAACTTTCAACCCCTTGTACACGTACCTGGTTTTGGTATCAGCTCTCCTGCCCTCAGCTATATCGTTATGAAATAACAACGAATTATTGTTACGAGGAAAAACGGGCAGTTCGGGATTTAGGCTTCGACAACTCATCGACAATCTACTAATCTCTCGATATATTTTCTCGGATTTTCATTCGAAATTTATCGACACCCAAAAATCCCTTTGAAATTTATAAAATAAAAAAAAATACTTAGGCTTTACTGAAATAAATAGTTTACGATGGATAAATAAATAATTTTATAAGTAAAATAATAATAAATTTATCAGGAATAATTTGGTATAAATAATAATTGAGTAGTTAAAATAAACTGTTTGCTGATATAATGTCATTGGATATTCACGGCAGAATGTGTGCACCTGATACTCAACCAAATTGACGCAGTAATCCGTCGTAACTCAGGATTACCGAAGTTCGACGTGTTCAAATAAACGCGTACGTCGTAAGGATTAAAATCGTTAAAATTTAAACAAACTGATATATATTATTCACTAATAAACCTAACAATAAATAAATATGTCATTTACGTTCATCAATTTATAGGCAGACATTTATTTTATTTAAAATTAATAAGAAATCGGGGCAAAGTGGGATACCAGTGACAGAAATTTTTTTAAATTTTTAGAAGAGTGCAGGGTAAGTTGGTCACGAGGTAAAATGGGAAATTTTCATATAATTTTTGAAAATTTTTGAGTGGCCAACTTACCTCCCTATGCTTATTTTTTTACTGACATCTTTTAAATAAAAAAATTTTCGTACATCAGTCAATCAAAATTTTTCAAAAATTACCAAAAATTTCGAAGTAAAGTAAAAAAAAAAATTTGACTTTTTAAAATAATGTCCATTTTGCCCCGATATTTAAAAAATACATCTCATCAATGATATTAAAAAAATTAAGATTAATTAAAAAAAAAAATATTTAAATAACAAAAAATAAAAAAATCTTAAATTCAAATATTTCGCGGTAACTCGCGATTAATTCACCCCTGGCGATTTCCAGTGCACCTCATCCCTACCAGCATCAGCACACCATAACCAGCATCATCACCAGCTTTTTCTCCCCATCTTATTTTTTTCTCTCCTCTTCCCCACCCCCATCTTATTTTCTTCATGCCCAGTCTCTATCCACTGTAATACTGGATGCTCTTGTGTACTCACTTCTATGCTCCCGAGCGCACAATTGAGCCTCGTGAAATGCCGAGAGTTGGGTATATAATATAATAGTAGGCAGGGTGAATCCCAAGTCTACCGCAGAGAATAATGTTAATGAAATACAGATAGGATCTCTATACAAGAAGCTCAGAGAATGTCCGCAGGATAACTGTTGTCCCTCTTAAATTTCTTCCACACTTTCTATATTTATTTTTATATAAACACCATCCTCAAAAATCATCATGACTATTTTTTTTTTGAATTTACTTTGCTGTGTAATTTATAT
Source organism: Microplitis deprimator (assembly GCA_964016945.1). Classification (NCBI taxonomy): domain Eukaryota; kingdom Metazoa; phylum Arthropoda; class Insecta; order Hymenoptera; family Braconidae; genus Microplitis; species Microplitis deprimator. Next base: position 14,025,095 of record OZ024716.1, read on the forward strand.
ATTTTAAATACGATTTATAAATAAGTGATTTAATTAAAAGCAATCAATTGGTAATGGACAATTTTAATTCTGTTTGGGTTATGCATGAACTGCTAAATAGTACTTGATAAGGATTGTTTGTGTCCAAGTTCAAGCAAAGCTACAACTGCAAATTTTGGTAGTTTGTATTTAAAATATATATACATATATATATTTTTTTTTAAAGATTGAGTAGGAAATGGAAATAGATATGATAAATAAGGCATGAAGTGGAATAAAAAATAGAAATAGTTTGGGTGAAAAGAGGCCATGGGACATAGAGATGGGGGAGGGGGTGGTGAGGTGGGTAAAAAAAAACGGTGACCCAAAGTCTTTTTGTATTCACTTGAGACTTGTGTGCCTTGTAGAGTACGCGGCAGCGGTCCGTGGCACGTTATGGCCTGAACATCCTTCGCAACTCGCTGAGTAGGACCTTAAAAGTCTCCTTTTCCTGGCACACACCCTCGTATTTCAAATTTTATCGCTCGAAAATGTTAAGCCGACCTTTAACGCTTGCTACCACTATTTTTTAAGTTCATTGTCGCTTTGCTAGATTTTTTTCATTGGAAAATTAATTCACTTTTTTTTTTTACTTGTAGTTTAATTTATTACTCAAACGTGTAAGAATAATTTTTTTTATTTAGTAATTGATTATTAAATATTTTCAGTATTAGTAATTTTTTTTTTTTTTTAATTTAATAAACAAAAATTTTTCGAAAATTTCTTTCACTTGAAAGTAAGTCTAAAAAATTAAATAATAATTTTTTTTATTTAAAAAAAAAATGCAAATCATCCACAGATCGATAGTCAAATTATTGAAAAAAAAAAAATGATGTGAGTAAAACAATAAGTAATTAAGTGAAAGTAAAATAAATAAAAAAAGGTTATAAAAGTTTATCATAACAAAAGATCAAAAAGTGAGTGGGGGTGAATAGTATCACTCGGTGAGACTGATTAAATGCCGAAACAATCGCACATTCAACCGTATTACAGCTAGAAACTTAGCGTAGGAGCAATGCCATTATGTATAGGGTGTACCCAAGGAAATAACCGTCATCTATATTCGCGATAACATCGTAATTGAATGCGGTTGACGGGGATTTGCCGTTTGCCATATTATATATATATATCTACAACACGGGCCAAGAGATCTAGCATCTCTTTTTATTATTCTCTCTCTCTCGCTTCTCTATTATCCTCAACACCCTCTACTCGCGTACCTCTTTTTTTTTTCTTTCTGCCCTTTGCTCGCGTAAGAGTATTAATCATAAACACTAAAGCGTAGAAAAATTTATCCCTTGGCCCGTACACGCAAAATCACGAGATTCTGAGTGTTGAGTCCAGAGTGAATGGCGATACTGAGATAGCTAGTATACAAAAAGGGAGATTTTTTTTTTCGTTTAAGAATATCATCCCCGAAAACCATCACCATCACCGTCATCCTCACCACCACCATATTAATACCGTATATATATAGGTTACTGATAGTGCTGGTGAAAAATAATAAGTCAATGCCAAATAAGAAGGGCATTTTAATGACGTGTATCGATACAAAAACTTTCAAAATCTATTTTGGATATGATAAAAAGTATAAGTGATGCATTTGCTCTTTAACTTAAAGTTTGTAATAACTTTTACTTAATAACAAGTTTGTTTTTTTATTAACCGGAGCTTAATGTTCATTGATTTTAATATTTTAGTGGATTTAGTGGTGACGTAATTATTCAAATATTTATAATGAAAAATGACATATTTAATTTTGAGATAAAAATAAAAAAGTGACAGTTACATTTAATTAAATATTAATAAAATTTAATTACTCATGTGAATAATTTTTTTATAACTTTAGAGGCGCGTTAAATTTTTATAATTCAAAAAATTTTAATTATTTACAGCATGTAGATTTTTAATTGTTTTTTATTAATTATTTATATATAAAATATGAAAAAATTGATTTTTATTTATTTCTACAGATCGAATGCCGATTAATTAAAACCAGAGTAATTTTTTAAAAATAATTATTGGCTTTATTTGAAATGAAAAATGAATTTAAAAAAAAAAAATAGGCCAAATATTGAACCACAGAATCATCAGAACACCGAATATTTTGTTAAATTAAAAGTCACGTGGAGTGTACGGGAGAACGTATTCCCGAATGGGATGACAGAGAGGCCAGAGGACGTAGAGATAAAAAAGATTGGGAATATATATATATGTATATATTTGACGCGTGAATTATAAACTTTGCACTCGCTCGGACGGAAGAGCGACAGGGCTGTCAAAAGCAGCGCGTTTTTCCGCGCCACGCGGCCCTAGTTCGGCTATTACGTTATTTCGGCGCGTCATCTCCAAACGCCCGCGTTTTCCCTTCACCGACAAACTCTAACCCTCATATCTGTGTTGCCACTATCACTATTGCCTCCCATTATCCATCGCAACCCCGCTAATATTTTCCGTATGTCCAATCGGTTACAGTTTACCCGCGTGCTTTTATTCACCGATAGCCCCTCGCATTCTATATTACTCACACTATCTCTTTCTAACTCACTATTTTTCACTCTACTTTGCCCGCTCAATCTGATATCAACCTGTCATACAACATAACCATTATAAATTTCAAAATTATCGAAATTTAATATTTGGAATTTATATCAAATATATGACATTAACGTATTTTCACATAACAAATAATGACTGCAACATATATAAATTAAAAAAAAAAATTTGGAAACTTTTAACCAACTAATTCATTATTTTAGACAATAACTCGAAAATAGGATTTTTTGATCAGAAATGATGTCGGATAATAATCAAAAGGAAATGTGAGAAAAAAAATCGGTCTGTCAGTTGACCCTGCGGGCCAGCACCAAAACTTTCCGCAGTTTTCGAGCTCCTTGAGCTCGAAAACATTGTTCAGAATACATTTTCGAGCTCTTCGTGCTCGAAAACACTTTTGTATGCCTTTGTTTTCGAAAAATAACGTTTTTTACCATTTTTTCTCCAACGATATCTCTCGAACGAAAAAACCGATTGAGACGGTTGAGGTGGCATTCGACGCGGCTTATAAAGTTTTAGAGCTGATTAGATTTTGGAATCAATCCATTGAGCTCGTAAAAAGTTATCCGAAAAAAACATTTTTGAAAAAAGTTTATTTTTGGAATATCTCCGAACGAGCCCTACCGATCAAGCTCAATTTTCAGCTTCGAGATATTGACAAACCGCGTCGAATGACACCTCGGCGATCAAAATCGGTTCATCCGTTCAGAAGTTATAGATATTTACATACGTACGTACATACATACATACATACACTCGGACATCATCGTGAAATTAGTCAGAATAGCTTCCTAGAACCTCAAAACGTCAATATCTCTTAGAAATTCGATTTTTGAAAATCGGACTGAAACCAATAACTTCCCGAATTTTTGAAAATTTGCAATTTTCTTAGCGGGAAGTTTAAAATATCCGGTGGACACACAAAGCAGATGCCCATACACATTCCAGACACATGGGTCTGAGACTACTCCAGGTCTCTAAAAATTTATTTCCTCCAGTATTTTCCATTATTTTACATCGAAGGAGCCTCAGAAATGATGTCGGATAACAATCAAAAGGTAAAATGCGAAAAAAGTGATTAATGGACATACATACATACACTCGGGTTTCATCTTGAAATTAGTCAGAATAGCTTCCGAGGTCCTCAGAACATTAAGATTTCTCAGAAATTCGATTTTCTAAAATCGGACCGAAACCAATATCTTCCCGAATTTTCGAAAATTTTCAATTTTCTTAGCGGGAAGTTTAAAAGCTCTCTACTTACTCTGAATTGTTTATAGAATCTATGATCAATTTATCAAAGTAAGCGCGTAAGTAAAATGAAATGAATGTTGTATTTAAAAATTAAAATAAAAAGTTTAAGGATGACAAAAAAAAAGTTTAACTGGCTGTTAGAGCCTTAATGCGTCGTAATACCCGTACTTAGCGGGTTATAAATAAGCGTTAAATCCGTGCTTAGTAGTCTTAATTTGTATTTTTCTTCTTATATATATATATATCAAGGTCCCGAAGAATATATACTACTAACACTTAATATTCTAGACTCATAAACTTGCCCTTCGCAGATAATATTAACTCCCTTCCCTTATATACACTCTTTAGAAAACTTTCCTCCAATCCTTTTTGTACTCATATTTTTTTTTCCATGCAATTTTTGTTTAAAAAAAGAAAAAAAATCTTTAGTGATTGTAGTAAGTATGCATAGAAGATAAGGGGAGCAAAAAAAAGGTGAGAAGAATGAGGAGTAAGTAATAAGTAGTAAGAGTGTAACCAGTAAGGAACTGGTGTGAAAACGAGTCTCTGGAGAGTGTTTCTGTCGTAGCGAAGCTGCGGTGAAGACAAACGTTTTTACAACCCCTCTTACTCTGAAGCAAGTCAACAAACTACGCGGGCATTGGTTTTAAGTATTTGATTACAGCTCTGCAGTCGGCGATTTTATTCCGTAACTACTCTCAGCGTCTCGATGTAAAAATAATTTTATTTAAACTTTTCACAGATTCTGAGCCATACAGGACAGTGTAAGTACCCCGTTAATTTTAATGGTTTTACGTGCCGCTTATTTTTCAATGCTCATAATTTTTTTATTAGCCACCGAAATAATTTTTTTTGGCATCAATTATTTTTTTGCTTTTTTTGACACTACCCTTCAGTGCCCAAGAGTAAAAAAGAAAAATTTCAATGGCAGTTTAAAATTTTCCAACTTTTCACGATCAGAAATAATTTATGACATAAATTTATAAAAATTCATTTTTTTTAAGGCTCATTTTACCCCACATTTTTTTTTATGGCTGAGTCATATTGATACCGATTTCTTATTTCGGGATTCAAAAAAGAAAAATAAAAGAAACCATTCACCGCTCATGTAATTTTTTAATTTTTTTTTTGAGGGCCTAATTTAGCCTTCCTGCCCTCAGAAGTGTAATAAATAATAAAAGAGTGTATAATATGTAATGAAATGAAATAAAAGAGATTAAGAAATCCGAAATCGTAATCCCAGGGTCGTCGAAATTAACGTTACGATTGAGTCGACCGTCAATGGGCCATCTCGGTTTCAACTGCCACAATTTCAAGCCCCGAAAACTGGACCCATGAGACCATCACGTACTCTCTTACTCTTTCCAACGTATCGTCATGCGTGCCACGTATCCGAGAATAGAGAGAGCTCTTCCTCTACCTCTACCTCTACCTCTATATATATATTTGTAGTGCTGTAATTTATTCTAGTGTGTGAGTACGAGGGTTGGATAGAGCCAGTGAAATCAACGAGGATCGTCGCGTGGTTCAATCCATGGGGATGTGCTATAGAGTATCGCGTATATATATAAGTATAAGTGTAAATGTAAGGAATCAAGAGAAGAGATGAGAAGAGAACAAGTATATATATATATATATATAAAGGTATATGAGAGGGAAGATCGAGTGTTAAGGGTTAGAGGATGGTTGCTAACGACCGTCACCAGACCAATGCTGTTAACTCGCTCCAGAGTTGAAGAGAATGGACGTGGAAAGGACAAAGAATTAAAGAGCAAGATACTGAGATACCAAAGTTCTCTGTAAAGACGAAGATCATTACATGACATTGGTTGTAGCACACAGGATACGACATACTCTTACTATTCTCAAACTACACTACGGACTGTCGAGTCAGTGCACCAGATACCGAACAGAAGAGAATGGCTTAGCTATTGAGAACAATGTCTTGTTAGATGGTTTGCTTTGTGGTAATCGGGTTCAGAGTAACCGTTACTTGCCATTTTAACTATCAGTTACTTGCTAACTTTATAGTCACTGATTAATTTTTTTTTTCTGTGAAATTTTGAAGAAGGAAATTATTTTTTTTTGGAAAAATTTTGTTCACTTAAAAAAAGTGAAAAAAAAATTTTTTTAAGTTAGTAATCAATGCAGGGGTAAAATGGGTCGCTGTAAAAAATTATTTATTTATTTATGAAAAAGTTGTGTTGGAAAAATTTTGACAAGAAAATTTCGTAATTACAATAGTCAGCGATAGTTAATAATTTTTTTTTATAAGGAAATTAAAATAAATAGGAAGACTAGAAGCTTACGATGGGATCAATATAGGCCTCGGGCGTCAAGGGAAACCGATCAAAGTGTAACTACGTCCGGCTGCCATGTCAGGTCCGCCGAGTGATGTTAAAAGGGCGGCGAGGTGCGCAAGGGGTCAAGGGGTTAGGGAGGCAAAACACCGCGAGGTACTGAGAGGAAGGACGCGGAAGGTCCGAAGGGTTATGACCGGCTATTATACAGCGAGCTTATGGGGCGATTGCCACTGATAGAATCAGCGCTCTGGTCACTCATATTCTGCGCGAGATCCCTCTCACTCCTTCGCTCTGCGCCCGCTCGCACTCGCGAGCTTTTCCTCATAATCACTTTTGGATTAATTAAATTTTACGCTCACGTCAATAAACATTAAATTTAACGACGGTACATGCTCGTACAAACCGGGCGTTACGAATAATATTTGACTGGTTATCCAGCTGGGTGGCATCACTCGTTTCCTATCCAAATTTAAACTCATTCTTTTTTATTTTTTTACACCCCATTGTCGTCTTTAAATCAATTTATTATCAATAAATATCATTTATTTAATTAACAAATGCAGATAAAAAATTATTATCATTTTAATAAAATTCAAAATTGCCTTCGCTTTAAAATAAAAAATTTTCAAAATTCTGTTCCATTAATTTATTTTATTATTTTGAATTTTAGTCGAATTTAAAATTTTGAATTTCACTAAAAATTTCAAATCAATCATTTTTTTACAAATCGTTTCAAAAATTTTTATTGGAAATTTAAATTGAAAAAAAAAAAAAAATCCTATAAAATTGCTGTCATAAAAAATTTTTAATAAAATTTTTTACTTACGTCATTTTTCTCATCTCGTATTAATGACTTTAGTAAAAGTTTATTTAAATTAAAAAAAAAATGACTAATCAAAATAGACGAGCTCAAATACTGAACCATTGGTATTTTAAATAATTAAAGATTGATAGTATTCGCTAAGATGTGAATTAGTATGTAGTGACTACGTAATATTTTTTCTACGCAAAAGGGACGATGGAAAAAGGGGATGAATTTGAGGACGAAACCACCGAGTGAAGTAAATTGGGCGGCAAGGGCTCGGAGTGTAGAGCGGAGACTAGAGCTGAGGGTAGAGGGTAGACTAGAGAGTAGAGAGTAGAGTCAGGGTCAGAGGGTAGAGGGGTAAAGTGAACACGACGGTGGTATAGATGACAACCGTCTTATCGCGGGATCTTTAATTCCATCTAGCGAAGGGTGACTGCCGCAAAACCGTCATTTGTCCGCTGCATCGGCCTCAATGGGGCTCCAAATTCCTGCGTAGGCTGTATTTATATAAAGACACATTTATCGTACGAGTATTTCGTTACGTAGACGCAGAGAAGGAATAAATGATGTGGAAATTGCCCGAGTTCTATTTTTGAAGCCAGATTATTTATTTATTTCGAGGGTAAAACATAATTTTATTTAAATAAATTTTTCAGTCAAGAAATCCCGCGGGCGCACATTAATTATACTCGACAGTTTTAAAATTGTAAACAATAATTATTATAATTTGAGTAGCGTTTGATTGATAATTAAAATATTATTAAAGTTTAAATAACAAGGCGTTATAAATAAATATATATTTATATTTTGTACTCGGCACCCTCGGCATTTGGTTGTCTATAAATTTGAAGGCGCAATATGCCAGCGAAGGGTAAGGACGTGCCTCGACGTTTCAGTTTTAAGGAGTTTCAACCTCCCATTATAAAGTCTTCACCGAATATAATAACATCCGAGTTCGTGGGCTGGAAGACATTAGGGAAATCACAGCCAAGCATCCAAGTAACCGTACCAAAGAACCAACGAGTGAGCACTTTAGCTTTCATAGTCTCTGTACACTCTATATATACATATATACATACATATATATAAGAAAGAACGTGCAACTAAATCGGTTAAACTTCGCACTGTTAACGTTAACGGTAATACTTTTGTCATTTCGATATCATTTTACTTTCTTTAGCTTTATATATATCTACATATATATATATATATTTATATATATCAGGTACATAGTAATATATTATAACAAATTGCCAATTTTATATTGTTTTCAAAATAATGATGTACTTTAATATATTTTTTTTTTTTAATGCATACTAATAAAATTATTATTATTATTATTATTATTATTATTATTATTATTATTATTATTATTATTATTATTATTATTATTATTATTATTATTATTATTATTATTATTATTATTATTATTATTATTATTATTATTATTATTATTATTATTATTATTATTATTATTATTATTATTATTATTATAAAAGGTATAAATAAAATAACAAATATTGATATCAATAAGAACGTATATTTTTTTTTTAATTTTCTTTTTTTTTTTTCTTCTCTCAGTAGTAATGGAACTATAGATCTTAATTATACATAGTTAATAGTGCACTAATGATGACGTTATATACAATGATGAATAATAACAAAGAGTGCTTAATGCATTTAATTACTAAAAGGACAACAATAGTTTTATTTTTTATCTCACACTCAGCATTCAATTTAATCAAACATTCACATCTTTATAGACATTAAAATACATACATCATTTATACGCATACATTAATTTTCAATAAATCAATTAACGTACACATTTATACAGAGCAATTATTTTGTACTGGATTATACAGTGTGTCATTTTATTTATTTAGTTAAATTTATTAATCCTTTGACAAATATTCAAAAAAATTTATTTATTCATTTTTATAAAAATAATTTTTTTTAATTAACTCCATTAATTTACTGAGTAATAAATTCAACTTGATAAAAAAATTTTTAGTTTTCAAATTTTGCATTAAATTAATTTTTATGTCCATTCATTTTTTTCAAAATTTTTTTTTGCTCAGTAAAATAAAAATTAATTATTTTTAACAAAAATAAAAAATTTCAAATTTGTTAAAGGATCAATAAAAAAATATATATAATCAGTGCTTATAGTTTGGTACATTAATTTGGTATTGAAATTACATGAACATAAAATTTAGGACTAAAAAATTATTTCTCACTGGTTTATTATTTTATTTCTGTATATATATTTATAACTTAATAAACTATTACGGTATGCAAGTAATCAAATCAGTATCAAGATCTTTAAAAAAAAAAATTGAAACAGGAATCGCGATAGCGATACTTAGAGCAACATCTTTGGTACAGCTGTACGAGAATAAAAATAAATAAATTAATAAACCATAAGTAAGGTAACAAACCCATTTCCTAATCAGGGAACTAGTACCCGATCACTCATATATTTTTATATCTACATTTACTAAATTTTACTAAATACAGATACACAAATCCATGGAGTAATCGAGTACTAGTTCCCTGATCGGGTACTAGATCTTTTACCTCATCAGTAATTTATTATTTAAAAATTCTCAAGTCTATTTATCGTATACCCATTTATTTATATTTTTTAGTCTATTGCCATTCGCATCTCAAATTAATTTTTTTTAATTTTTGTCCCACTTAAATTACTCTATTTATTATTATTATTATTATTATTATTATTATTATTATTTAATATTAAATTTATTATTTACATGTGCGAGTGCACTCAATCGAAAAAATATCTTACATAAGCTTCGATTTTACTTAAATATCATACATTATTTTATTTTTATCCTTATCACTGTCACTTTGTCCGATTAATCACAGATGTGAAAATTATTCGCACATGAATTTTATTTTGTTTCGTTTTTTTCAGCTTGGACGTTAGTTCTGATAGCTGTTAGTTTTTTAAATTTACTTACTTAGTATTAAACTTAATTAATTTATTTATTAATTAATAATTTATTTATTAAGTTGTTTAATAGCTATCAAGACACCGGAGCTTTTTCATAGGCGGAGCCTCGTCTCAGCTGGTCGGCGCGGGCATTGACATTGGCGGAGGTTTAACTGGCCCCAAACCTGGGCCCGATAGCCCGTTATTGTTCATGTCACCGGGACCACGTGGCCCAGACATCCCATTCACTGGCGCACTTGATATTTGTCCCTGAAATTATTATTTTTTTTTTAAATTTCTAATTCTGGATACTGAGTATAAGAAAAATTTAATTACATTTCATTTAATTCTTAATTATGTTCTCTGTCTAATTTCGAAGCAAATTTGTTCAGCTGAGTAATTTAATTTGACTGTTTTTTTTTTTTAATTTAATCGAGATAAATTTTCTAATTAAATGAAGATTTTTTTTTTAAGTGAAAAATTTAAAAAAAAAATTTTTTTTTACAAAAATAGTAGACTTTTTAGTAAAAAAAAATTTTAATTATGAGCCCGGGAGATTAAAGGAAATTTTGAAATTTTTTAAAAATAAAACCAGAAGTTAAAATTTTTTTTTTTCTGAAAAAAGTGCACCGGAAATGAACTTGAAAATTTTTTACAAAAATCAAAATACAAATATTTAAATTACGGTAAAATTTCAACAAATTATCATAAAATTTTGTTTGATTTTTTAAATAATTAATTTAAAAAAAAAAAATTTTAAATAAGAGTACAGTTGGTAAATTTTTTAATGAATGTAATAGAGAGTCAATTAATTAATTGAAGGGATTCAAAAGTTTGATTGAATTATTTTCTATAGGACGTCAGAGATTGAATTTTGAATGTAAATAAAAAAAAAAATAAATAAAATAAACTTACATTGACATGATTGTGTTGAATTGATTGTCCAAGCGTCTGTGGCGGATGTCCTTGATGAATCTGATTGTGACCCGGATGGAGATTCTGCGTAGCTCCCGGAGGCGTTGGTGTCGGCGGTAACTGTCTCTTCAAGTGTGTCAATGACACCGGGGGATGTAGGGCCATGTTCGCGAAGACTAATCTCTCCTCGTAGTCGTACTCGCACAGAATTTTGTTCTCGCACAGGTAAAACCTGTCCCCCACACAAAAGCTAAAACAAAAACAAATAAATTTCACAAATTATTTTATACTCTGACAATTCAAATTAACAGAAAATTTAAATATACAAATAATTACTTGATACAAATGATAATTTTTTAGTAATAAACTTCTTCTCTGGTAATTAATAAAATTACCTCTTATTCTTCAAAAATAAATAAAAATTTTTATAATTTTCTTGAGTCGTAATTCAAAATTTACATAAAAATCAAAATTTCAAATTCAAATAATAAAAAAAAAATTTTAAACAAAGCGCGGGAATTTTAAATTATTTAAAAATAATAAATAAAAATGTCAGATACGATTTTTTCTGGCCTTCCATTGTAATAAGAGGGTGACTATTTAAATATAAATATTAACAAATATACAAATGAATAATAAAGTGTAACAAGATGAGGGTACTTGACATTATTGACAAAAGTACTGATAATTACTGGCATCAGGATAAAAACGGCAATTAAAAAAACAAAGAGGGTCAAGTATTATTTTAGTTGATGTCAAGAGTTTTAGCTCGTTGGCATCGATAAGAATCCTCAAGACGTTATTTGAATTGGTAATGAATTAGATAATAGTCTAACTACGCTCGACAATTTCATTTCATTTTAATTACCAAACCCATTAATTACTTTTTTTTATCTGTTAAAAAATAAACACAAGAAAAAAATAAACAAAATAATAAAAATTCAAATTCAAATTCAAATGAAATCTCTGGATCTTCTAATTAATTAAATTAATAATACATGTATTGTGCGTAATAATGAATTTGTCGGTAGGATATTACTGATATTAAACTAAAGTTAATTGTATACTAGGATTAAGTTTAGTTAAAAGAGAAGCATCAGCATGTCGAGCAAACAATTATCGCAATTGCGTTTCCAGGCTTTCAGAGAGAGTGACAGAGTGAAAAACAGGACAGAAGATTCAGGGTGGGGGTGGAAGTGAGAGTGAGTGGAAAAGAGGGAGAGGGAAAAGGAGAGGAAGTAAAAGCAGAAGGAAGAGTAGAATAATGTATATAGAGTCTCTCTAAACGGGACGAGCTTTGATCGAGCCGGAAATGCGACTGGGCTGGCATCAACCAGATATTCATAATCGCATGGCAAATAGAATTATCGCATTGCACGTACGCTACTCATTCCGCATTTGCGCTTACTCCGGGCTATTATTATATGATTCAACGTAATTCTCTCACTCACTCACTCACTCACGCGTTCGCTGATACGCGAGCTTATATTTGTCTCTGCCGACGAATGAATAAATATGAATCCTTTATATTTAACGTAACTCTGCTCAACTGTGATTGTGTGATGATGCTAATTTATTTTATTTAATTATTATTATTATTATTTATTTTATTTGTTTTAAGCTGCTTTTTATAAATTTATATTCTGGGTATTATTATTTTATTCACAGGAAAATAATTATTTTTTAATTAAACGGAATTGTTTGATGTGAGATAATTATTTTTTTTTAATTATAATTTAACTCAAATGTACTTTTGTTTGCGTGTTACCTTCTATAGGGTTTTTAATTTAATTACTGGTGATTTAAATTTGAATTTCGCGGGTGTGTCGGCTTGCCGGCAGGTGGCGGGAGAGCAGAAATTTCTCGCAGGCATTCACTGGTGATGTTTGTGTATATAAAAGCTTATGAGTATGTGACAGGGAAGTCACATAATCTAGGGAGAATTTTTTTTTATTTGCAAAGTCGTTTTTGTAAATTATTGTAAAAAAAATTTTCGTTTATCATAAGAGATAAAAATGTAATTTTTGAATTTGATTCAAATAATTAAAAAATTTTAATCATTTTATTCGAACTTCAAATCAAAGCTGAGGCAAAATGAGATCTTTCATTAAATTAAAAAAAAATTTTTTTCATTAAAAAATTCTAAGTTACGGTTTCTCGAAAAGTATGGGGTAATTTTATCATATTTTAAAAATTTCAGTAAAAAAGAGAAGGTGTCATTTCGCCCCATTTTCTTCTAAAATTTCTGATCTGATGATTTTTCAAATTTTTTTAACTAAAAAAATTTTGTAAAATAAAAAAAAATAGAAAATTTTTCAAAAAATTGATTTTTAATATCAAAGGCCACTGGCTTATAAAAAAAATTCATAAAAATTATTTTATTAGAATTAATGGAATTTTATTGGATAAATAATAAATTATATGACTTGTAGAAATAAAAATAAAAAAAAAGAACATTAATATAGTTGACAGGATGAAAGGTGTCTATATAATAACGTAAAGTACAGCACTAGATGTCTGGATGTCTTGGGATATTGGAGATGCAATATAGGAGAGTAGCAGCAGCATATCAGACAACCAGGTTTACCAGTAGTAAAACGTTCCTAATGGGGTCGCACATTGGCACTCGAGGATTTCGATTATTTATTCATCAAGTCCTACTCGACAACTCCATCCGTCCTGTCCGCGCGTCGTTTGGTGACCGCGGAAATTCCCTGTCTCTCTCATTCCCTTGGTTGTTTCTGAGTGTAATGCGGGGGACCCTCGTTAAAGATTCAGCTGAGTTATCTGAGTGAGGCCAGATTGAAATTTTCCATGCAGAGACTCGTTGAGTGTCTCTGCACTCTACTCAGACTGTACTACTACCAGAGATACCCAACACTGAGAGGATCCGAGAGAGAAAAAATACTACAGGATGTCAGAATAAAGAGAGAAAGCCAAAGATTACTTTTATACTATTTCCTGTACTGTACTGATATTAATATTTTAATAGACAGACTGTCACAGTGTCTTTGTATAAACTTTTATTTCATTTATTTTATCTCCTTCTATGTCTGCTTAAAAATATTTTTATTATTTATTTAATAATTATAATTATTTCCGGTTATTTTTTTTTATTTTATGTCTTTTTATAAATAAAAATATTACATTTGCATATAAATTTAATATATAAGCATAAAAGCTCATATATTTTCCACAAATTAAAAATTTTTAATTATCGGTTCAAATTTCCCTTACTTTTTCAAATTTGAAATATTTCCCGCCTAAATAGAAACAAATTTAAAAAATCTGAAAAATGAATAAAAAAGTCTAGGATGGAAAAAATATTCTTATCAAGTCCGAATGGGATTGAAAGCGATTTAACGAGTACAGAGAATGGAAGCAAAGAAAAGAATTGAGATTGTAGGGTTACTATTTAATTGGAGTGCCCGTTAAATTAGACCGGACGTCTTTTTAGAAGAGTCCCCGCGAAGAGCTAATTGGATCGGTAAATCATCCGGTAACCAGACTGCCAGGGGATCCACCCGAGAAGAGGATGAGGATGAGGATGAGGATGAGGACGAGAGTGACTGAGGGGCGGCGAGGCTATTGGGAGACGGTGGCAAGAGGCAACCCCTTTATTCCGTGTTATTACAGTCTAAAGTTACCCCCGTGTAATTGTTGCTGTTTAATTGCAAGTTCCAAGTCGCCTACGTTCCTCTATTCTGCTCCTCTTCAGTCCCCGTCCTCATTCAAAACTAAACTCAACCCTTCCACGATCCCCACCGGCTTCACTGCCCTCGTTGCTCCCTGGCACCTCTACACGTCTCTCTACCCTGGCCCTTCAATCTGCACGAAATCCTGGCATAATTGCAGCTTCAAGTTGCCGTGTCTGTCCACTCTCTCAGATACAAACTCATTTTTTAACGACTTACTTTTTTTTAAATTAAAAAAAAAAAATAAGAATTCTTTTCTCCGTAATTAATTAACACTTCACTTGGATTAATTAAATAAAATTTAATTATTTACTATTTCTTAATTAAAATCTTTTTTCTTAAGCAACAAAATTTTTTTTTTATTAAGAAATTTAATTAACGAATTGAGGATGAAATTTAAAAAGAAAATTCAAAATTTTGAAATTTAAAAAATGAGGTATTGGAAATTTTATTTTTCCTTTTTCACTCGATTCGACAATCGATTTGTTAGAGTCCAAGTGACTGATTGTCACGAGTCTATTGTAAATGTATATGAAAGAGAAAATGTATAAACAAGAGGAAAAGAAAAAGGTTGAGGTTGAGGTTAAGGCTGAGTCAGAGAAAGGCAAGAAGTGAAAGATAAAAATAGACGGGTAGGTGGCAAAAAAGCGGGAGATAACGAAAGATGTCGTGGTTATGAAAAGATGAGGAGAAAATAACAGAAAACTGTCGATGTAAACAATTCGCGGATGTAAAAAACGTTAAATTCATCCGGTTTTGTATTTATGTCTATATATTTTTATTATATCATATATATGTACTTGCACGAATTTGTCGTTATGTCAAATGAGTTGACATTTTTACAAAAACTCTGACGTTTTATTTTATTTTATTTTTTTTTCAGTCTTCAAATTTTGTCTTTTTCGTCACAAATAAAAATAAAAATGCATTTTAATTTTTAAAATTTATTGGCTAAAAATTTTGATTATTAAAAAAAAATACTTTTTTATCTCGATCCCGCGATTTCAACAAAAACTAAAATAAAAAGAAAAAAATTTAATTTAAATTTAACAAAAAAATGTATGAATTTTTTAAATAAAAAAAAAACAGTTAAAAATCGAGGAAAAAAAAATTTATTGTTTAATCTAAGCGTTTTTTAAAATTAACACATTTATTACAGAAAATAACTTTGCAATTGCAGAGAATTACCTGAGGGAAATCAAATGGATACGTAGTACACTATCTATGAAGTGAAATAACAATATATACACATGAAACGTGACTTTTGCATACATAAAATACGAGATTGACAACAGCGAGGAATAAAAAAATAATAATAATAATAATAAATAGTAACAATAAAATTCAAAAAAAGTAAATAGACAAGTATTCCCAATATAAGGAATTTTTGAGAAAGAGAAAAAAGCAATCGGATATAAAAATGTCAAGCGTAGAATAATTATACGTAATATAACTGATAGTAGATATTGAGAAGAATAGAGAATAAGTGTGAGCTGATGAGAAAGCCCACACTTTTGTGGATGGATGGTATTAAGAAAAAATGAAGCGAGAGGGATGATTTCCCAATTGGCTTGTAAACCAACCCCTGGAGTAGTGGACTCTGTCTCGTCCTCAACGTTCCTGTCTCATTGTATATATATATATATATAGATATATTTGTCTACTTGTGTCGGTATTGTTACATAGAGACTACATTGCCGTCACATACTTATATATATCTTTACTGAAGATGTAGATGTAGATGTGATGTACGTATAGAGAAAGCGAGTGAGGGAGAGAGTAAAGGCCAAGACTAAACAAGGAAATAGTCATGAGTATATGGATGGGAAATAAAAGAGTAAAGGGTATAGGGAATAGGGAGTAGGGAGTAGGGAGTGGGGAGTATGAGTCGAGTCAAAAGAAAAGCTTGGAAAAAATAAAAATAAAAAGTAAAAGATCGAAAGCACGTTCTAGACATCTTGTTTATTGATGCCTTATTGCTTTTGTCTCTGTAAGACGTAAGGTAATCCAAGGACCCTACTTGAAAATGAATTGGATCTTCGAGGATCTATCAAATCGATATCACTCTTGAGACGGACCATCTGTTTGTGTCTTTATCGTATATTTTAATCATGTAATAATTGAATTTTTTTTCTGTTTAAATTTATTTTATTTTGAAATTTTAAAAGGGCGGGAAAAATTTAAATAATTATTTTGAAAATATGGGACAACTGGATCTTAAAAAAAATTGTCAAGTTATAAGTGAGAAAAAATAATTTTTGTGGCTTTAAATTTGAAAATTTCAGGTGACCCAATTACCCCGTACCTACTCTAATTTCTTGAGTAATTTATATAAAAAATTGTCAAGGATCTATTCTGGGTTTGTTTCTAGCAGGTGTAAAATAAATATATTTAGTGTAAAATAAAAAGTTAAAAAAAACTTACCGATGATTACACTGCTGACAAGCAAAGCACTCCAAGTGGTAAACGTTTGCCCGAGCTCTCATTACCATCTCGAATGCTGGTATTACTTTAGAACAAGCCGAACAGTAGCCTGTGTTGCCAAATAGCCTCAGGTAATCTCTTTTGCAGAGTATTAAATTCGCTTTTGTGTATAATGTTGATCCTACTTCGCCTAATCGACAGTCACAGCATCCGCACTTCAGGCAATCCTCGTGCCAAAATAAGTCTAAGGCTTTTAGGAGAAACCTTTATTACAAAATATTTATTATTAATTATCAATTCAAATTTTCAAATAAATGTCCATATTTATAAAAAAAAAAATACCTTTCTGTTATGGTTTTGCCGCATCCAGCGCATATCTCCTGCTGCGCTGAACCGTTTTTATTCGTTTCCGATTTACTCACGTCCATCGTCATGATTGAAGTTACTCCGCCGTCTATAACATAAAACAAAATTTTTTCACTGATAATATAAATTACTTATCAATATTTTAAAATGAGCTGCGAAAAGTTTACCCAAATTTTTAATTTCCCGCCAAGAAATTTGAAAATTTAAAAAAAAAGGAAACTCATTTTTTGTACAATTTTTATAACATTTCAGTCCTTCAGAACT
Organism: Microplitis deprimator; assembly: GCA_964016945.1. Lineage (NCBI taxonomy): Eukaryota > Metazoa > Arthropoda > Insecta > Hymenoptera > Braconidae > Microplitis > Microplitis deprimator. The sequence goes on from OZ024716.1 coordinate 14,042,654, forward strand.
TAATCTATACTCAAATTTACATATAAATTACTTTACTTGTTAAATTTTATTGCATATTTTTATTTTTGAATTTTTTGGAGGCTACTCCATTTTGTCGAAAATTTTTCGTGGTTTTCGTAAACAAAAAATGGTAAAAATGGTAACTTTAGAATTACGTGTATAAAAAAAAAATAATTACTTTAAATAAATATATAACATATATAACATATGTATGTGTAAGTATACTGGGGCAAAGTGAATAAAGAAAAACATGAAAATAAAAATAAAATATAAAGAATATTGAGAGTTGTTTTGAAGTTTAGTTATATTGAAAGTATATATATGTATTTATTTATTTATATATCTATATATATGTATATATAGAGGATACGTAGGATTTGTTGTACTGGCGCCATTCGTTGCGGACATGACCAACCCACAAACTCTCTTTTACTCTCTCGTTACATTAGTTATTCGTAGAGTGTATATATAAATATATATATGTACATATATGTGGGTAAAGAGAGAAAGAGAGAGAGGGAATAAGCAGCGGGCTCACTATTACGTTGGCAGTACAGTGAAATCCTGTTGGACCGGATGGAAACGGAAGTGACGCATTTACTTGGAAGCTCGTAGAACTTTCACGATTTGTAAAGGGCTTTGTATACTCGAAAAATATATGTACATTCACGTTTACGATATATATAAAAGAAAAACCGACTGTTATAAATTATCGACACTCGTACCGCTCGATTTAACTTCTAAGGCTTCTTCTGTATAAAAATCTACAAAAGTATATTTCAATCACCAGAAAAGTCTTTCAAGATAAAAAAATTCACTGGGAAAATTGTTTTTGCTGGAAAAATTTATGTAACAAATTTAATTAATGGGATTTTACTTTAATTGGATTTCAAGAAGCCAAATTTTTTTTAATTCCAATGCTTTTATTTTATGAATAAAAAATTTTATGATGTATAAAAAATTTCATTCAATTAAATTTTCAAGTAATTAGGAAAAGAAATTAATTTATTTTAGTAATTAGAGCCCGTAAGTCATTAAATTATACGTAAAATGACCTACAATTAAATGATTTTTTTTTTTTTCCAAGTAAAAAAATTATTAAATTATATATAAAATCATCCAATCAAAAGGTTTTTAATTAGTAGAGTCTTGAAAAAATATTTTCTTCGGAAGAAAAATAAAAAAATTTTATTAGTAAAGCTCGAATTATTAACATTGTAACAAGTAACATAAATATTTAAAGCTGTAGTGATAGAATGTCAGGTGCAGAAGTTAAGGAAGACGTTAACAAGGGTTTCGGAGTAGAGTAGGTTCCAGCAAACAAATAGGTGTGACGTTGGATATGAGTTTACCACCGCGGACAAGAGAGTAAGCAACGCAGATCGGGGCCGAGGGCTGAGGGCCGAGGGCTGAGAGCTGGTTGCTGGAGGCTGGATGATACAGCACATGAATCCCGAGCTCGGTTGTTGTGTAGCGGAAGTGAAACAACTGGGATATGCTGGTGAGAGGGAAATTATTATGAGGATGGGGAACGACGCCAAGGAGGGGTAGAGCTTAATTAATTAGCCGGATACTTTGAGTAACAATCCATTATTACATACAAACATCTCACCCCTCTGGAGTCCGTGTTGCAGCCAGCTTTATGCTGCTAATTGGCCTTCTCTGTGCTGAGAGACCCGTGCGAGTTATAAACGCCAGCCAACCCCCTCATTCCCTCTTTCTCTCTCTATCACCCTCGCCCACTTGCCACCCCATATGCATGTTTCCCAACATCTTTCCCTCCCATGTTCTCGTGGCTTCTCTATACATTCACCTGTTTTACCCCTTCCCCTTTCCTTTTTTTTTTTACTCCTCCTCAATTTTTATATTTTTATTTAATAAAAAAAAAAACTCCGCGGTTTTAAAGTAAAAAGAAATTCAGTAATTCATTTATGAGACGGGGCACGATGGGACATTTGGACAAAAATTATTTTTCTAGGGTAAGATGAATTTTTTGGGTGTCCCATCTTACCTCAGATCTTGGTTATTATTATATGAGGTTCAATTAATAATAGAAAAAAAATTTTTTTTGAAATAATGAAAGAATTTAAAAAGTATTTTAAAAGATATCGGCTCGCGTGTCACGCGATATTGGATATCTTCTCGAGTCGGTCAATAGAGCACGGATTTATATTATTTTTGTTGAAGATAAAAAAGGAATAAAATTGAAAAAGAAAAGAGATTACGTGGAGAATGCTCTATCAGTGATACGGGACAGGAGACGTCCGTCTCAGTTTATGTCATTCGAGTTGGAGCTAGAATTGGAGTTTCATATATATATATATATATATATATATATATATATGTTACATTCGCTCGAGCTGTACGGTGTAAGAAAGACTGAGAAAGAGTCAGAGGACAAGGGGTTTAATAAAAATGTCAAATATAAAGTAGCCAGCGGCAACGGACATTTTGGAAATAAATTAATGCTAAGGAATAGACGAGAATGTAATATAAATTTTTATCAATATTACTGTTAAATAAATTATGGTGTTGGTTTTTTTAATTTTTATTAAGTTTTGGAAAAAAAGTACTCGAGTTATAAGCGTAAAAAATTAATGGCTAGAAAAAATTTTAGGGTGGCCAATTTACCCCCTTTTTTGTATATGTTAAGTCAAGAATTTTCTAAAAAACATTTTTTTTTAATATAACACCTGCATTTCTATCGAATTTCGTTTAAAAGTCAGAGTGACCCGATAGCGAAAGGTCAGCGGTTCGATTCCATCTCTTGTACTTTCAAATTTTCAAAAATATAATTAACTTTTTTATACATCAAGACCAATTCCTAACACCAGTAAATGTTAATGATGGTAATTATTATTTAAAAATTTTTAAATTTTAATTTCCAATGTAAAATAAATATTTAAAAAAATTTAATTCCTATCGTAATAAATCAGGATAAAAAAAGCGAAAGGAAAAAAAATTGTTTGAAGATACAAGGGTACTGTAGGACTTAATAATGATTCAAAGCTGAAGATCGTGTGTCATTATACGTACTATAGTACAAGAGGAGTGGCTGCTAATTAGTCATTAGCGGAGGAAAAAAGACACCTTTGGTTGTGTGTGGACGAGAAGCAAGCAGAAGAGCGGGGTGAGACGGGGCGGGCGTATGTTTGGAGTTATACTCACTAGGTACTAGCTACTGCTGCAGTAACCAGTACCCAGAGTGCCAGCAGAAGAGAGTACATACGTCGACAGGAGCTATACAGAGTAGAGTACGCGGGAACGTCAAACTTGTGTAAACAGGCTGTAGAGCAAACCCGTGCTTCTAATTGGACGCCACGACATAAGTTTAACTAATTGAGACCAGCCACTACTGTTATACCACCTGCACTTTCTCTTCCTTTCCCTCCACGCGATTTAGACCCTTAAATTTTTTCAACGCACCGTATCGTCAAAGAAATCTAATGCTAATTAATCTCTTTTTTTTTCTGTAAATAATTAATTTATTTTATTTATGAGAAAAAATATAAATCATTTATTTTTTTCTCTTGATATTTCATGCGTCCGTGATAATGACGTCAGTAAATACAGAAAGAAGCTGGAAACTTGGTGGAAGTTGGAGGCTCAGGGTTGAACTGGAGGCTGGAGACTGGAGCTGGTGTACAGATATGGGGTAGTGAGTAAATGTGAAGTTGTACTGGTACTCCCCCAGGAAGCTTGTTAGGCGTCGCTGTACTCTGTACTGAGTTTGCTGTCTTCTAATTGGCGATATAATGATCGTCAAGGATGAAATACCCTGGTCCTCGTCGAGACGAGAGCCACCGACCCTAAGTCACGACGAGTGCTCTGTTATGGTGTGTTGGTATAATATCAGACTACAGATTGTGGAAAAGAGCATATTCACCGGTGAATTTTTATGTAGACGTTGTTAGGAAATTTAAATCATACTTTTTTTTTTTTTACTACGTACGCTGGTTCTCGGCACGTGGAATTCCGCGAACCCTTACCCTTGTACTTGGCCTTACTACCCCCTACTCCCTACTTGTGCTCTTGTGTCTGTCATAAATTATACGGGCTTGGAATCGTGGCTTCTCCACATACGCGCTTATTATTTTTATAATAAAGTTTTTGTGAAATTTTGATTTTTTTTTAATTCAAAATTTTTTGGTGACAAAATGAAAGAGGGTAAAATGGCTTTAAATAAATTTTGTAGTTTTTATTGATCGAGTTTGACGATGGGGTAAAATGGTCATGAGTTTTTTTAAAAATATTCAGATTTTTTTTAAATTTGAAATTTGAATTTAAAAAAAAAATTTTGTTGTTTAAACTTTTTAAATTAAATAAATAAAATGTCTAAATCTTGACAGCACAATAAATAAACTAAAAAACAATGAAATTATTTTTAGTTATTTTCTTTTTATTAAAATAAAAATTAAGTAATCTTGAAGATCCAATTAAAGATAAGTCAAAGCTCTTGGTCAGTTAGAAATTAGTTCTCAGGACGTGTATCAAGATAGAAAGATAGAACGGGGTGAAAAGTGTGCGGTCGGTGGTAGAGTAAAGAAATCGTTGCACCATCGCGATTCAAGACAACTCAGGTTTTGTAGTCCAGAAAAAAAAAATAAAATAAAAAAAACGATAGCCAAGAAAAAGTGGCCCTCGAAAAACGGGTTACAGAGGGGATGATGGAATTCAATTTAAAGTTATTTTTTGTCTTACAATATCTCCTTGAATGGTGAATCTAAATACAATAATAAAATATTAAATTGCTTTTTATCAACCTGCCCTCGGTCTTTCTTCATCCCCGAGGGTTTAATAAAAAAAACTATTCCCATTTTAATATTATAAATTGTTTTTTATTTTGTAATAAATAACAACATAACTAAATATTGGATTTTACATCATATTTTATAAATATTATTTTTCAAAATCAAACTCAACTCAAATCTCATTTTTTTTTCAACAATAAAATTTACGTATAAAAAATCAAAATTCCCAATAGCTCTGCTTTTTTTTTTACAAACTAAGAAGCAATATTCATAAATCACTTGTTATACTCTTAGAATAAGTATCCCTGTTGCCTCATATGTATATATATGTATATATATATATAAAAGGACGGACGACTAACGGTCAGTCGGGTTACGTAAAAAAAAAGTATCTATAAAAAAAAAAATTAAAAAAAAGCAAAGGGGTTGTAAGAGAGAGTCTGAGATTCTATTAAGATCTCAGTAAGTCCTGTTACATGGAGAAAAGCTATGCTGCAAATCTAGCAATAAAATAGCTGGTATTACACCGATCTACGCCCACTAAAATTTTTTATTATTATTATTATTACTATCTATTTTTTTATACAGACTTTTATATGCGTGAAAAAAATTTATTACTATTTTTATAAAATTAAATAGTGAATTAATTCTTATATTTTTAATTGGACACGATAATTGACTAGAGGACTTTTGATTGGAGTTTGAAATTGAATTGTTTTGTTTTAATTACTGTGTCGTAATCCCATTGATTACTTTCAGTGCCGGTATTTTCCAGCAGTTGATATTTAATTTTTTAATTTAAAAATAAATTCGAGTTTTGATGGTGAAAAAATAGTATGAGGTTGCTGTGAAAAGATTATCTTGAGTTAAATGAAAAGTATAAAGAGTGAAATCAATCAAAAACATTAATTGAAAGAGTGAACAAGACAATGGTCTATCTGAGAGTTTAAGTTATTTATTTTTCTGGATTCTATAACAGGACAGTGGGCGAGTAAAAGGCTACGGATTCTTGTGCTGTCTTGAACGGTCTTGATAATCGAAAGATATCGCGGGCAATATCCCCGAGCACGAAACGCTTCTCTTCAATGAATTCACTTGATACCTTTTTAACTTTTTGTTCCGTTAGATGTTTCATTTTTTTTTTTTCTTTTTATCAAGTTTTAAATTAAATTATTGAACCGCTCGATTGCTTATTTTAACAAAAAGTTAATTACAATTTTTGGCGGTAAATGTTTTTTTTTAATTTTCATAAAACCTTTTTTTTAAACGAACACGCTATAATTTTTCCAAACATCATCATAAATTAATTTAAAAAATTTATTCTAAAGCTTGTAATCACTAGTTTAGACAAAAATTTTTTTTACCATCCAATAAGTAATCAGTAAGGGAGGGTGGGGCAAAGTGGGCCCCGTAAGCTAGAAATGGGATTATCTTTACTTTTTTTTACTCGTTACACTACTTTATAGGCCCTTGTTTGTTATTTAACATTGATAAGCTGTGTCCATTAAAATTGAAAAATCGAAAATTAGGGGCAAAATGGGCCCCCATCTTAAAAAATTGTGTGAGACAAATTTATTGCTCGTTTTACTTTTTATAAATTCTCCACTTTAAAGATGTTATGAATAAGCTGTGTTCATAATAAATTACGAATTTTAAAATATGGGGCAAAGTGGGCAAAAATGGGTAAGACATAAATAAGCTAATAAGTAATAAATGAATAGTCGTAAAAAAGTAAAGGTGACTTATTATGAGCCTCGTTCATAGAAAATTTCAGGGTGCTCATTTTGCTCTCAAATTTTAGAGGGGCCTACTTTGCCCCACCCTCCCCTAAAAAAAAAAATTGACAATATTTAGGAGTAAGAAAAATTAATTTCTAAAAAGCCTATTCGTCAAAGTGGAAAACTATATCAGTTACGTTTCGATACGAAGAGAAAGTTAAAAGAATTTAGTTGATTTGATGCTTCCTGAGAGCTTTTCCTTACGACAGATCCTTACAACAGACATACTGGTGCCACCTGACGGGATGTCTAAGGACTAAACTCGCGTTTCAATCGCCGTAAAAGCAACTAAAGGTTTTTCGTATTATTATCCACATATGTAGCGTACTATTAGTATATAGATATATATCTATATATAGAGCGAGTAGAGGTCGAGGGAGTCAACTTGTACTGGTATCAAGGAGTGATGGTCAGTCTGTAAGATACCGCAGTGTATAGAGTAGAGAGTAAGTAACGAATACTTGTATCGGGTAGTCTTCACATACTTTAGTATACTCAATGTCTGTATAGATGTATACATGTATGCATACCGTATATGTATGTATGTATGTATGTATAACGGCAGCAGCGACTTAAGAGGATTATATTTGATATTTCGATCGAGCAAAGTGGCTTTTTATTGGCCGTCCGGACTCGGAAATTATCGTTGGCATTACGGGAATTGTTTTTTGCCCTTCTATCACTCACTTTCATCCTGCTCTTCGTTTCCTACACATAAAATACCTTTGCTTTATAACCTGAATTCAATTAAATTTACTCGTCGATGATATTAAAAATTTATTTTACTATAAAAATATTTTACCGGATTAAAAAATTATTTTTTATTACACTATTATTAAATTTTATTTTAGTGGCCTATATTTTTCAAACCACATTTTTTATCTATTATTTATTTTTAGAAAATTTATAATTTATTTGAGCAGTAGAGAAATTTATAAACAAAATTTTCTGACCCTAACACGAGTCTTTACGATAAAACTGAACCGGATGTTCCGCGCGACCATTAATTCAATGAATTTAAATACAAATCGTTAAATTATCATAAAAAAAAAAAAGTAATTATCTTACAACAATGACTAAGTATTCAAAAGCTATACCCATAAATAAATGATATTTTAAATAATTTATTTTCATACATTTGACCTTTTTAAAAAATACTACATATATATCAGTTAATTTCGACCTTTTAAAGTCAAGGAAAAAATCTCTACTTAAATATTTAATTTACTAGATTTTTTTTTTAAAGAAAAAATTAAAAATAAATTTTTTACACAAAATTTTCTAATTAACAGATGCAAAAAAAGGCATTTAGAGAAATTTGAAAAATAATTTTGAGTAAAGTTATAAATTAAATGTAAATAAAAATAAATATTAGCTCGAGTGGATTTATTTGTCGTTCTCTTTGGAGTATACAAATAACAGTAGCTTACTGTGTCGTCTTTACAGACAAACAGCAGCAGCAGCAGGGGTAATATAGACATTGAGACAGCTATATTTCACCCCTCGGTTTGGCTGCTGAACTTCAAACGAAATAATTCGGGCATTCTCTTTACTTATTGCGAGTGCATCACCGAATATGCCCACTCGCCAGCCTGCCATCACACATGCACACATACGTAGAAGATTACTGGGACGACAAGTGGAACTACAACTACAGCTGGAACTAAAACAGTAGTCTATTGGAGTCTAACGAGCCCCCAGTGTCACTTAAACTAGTGCCAATTATCGAAATCCAAATGGACGGATACGTCGGCAGCCGCTCGTCGGGCAAACCGCTTAAAGAGGGCTGGTTCATTATATCGAGGGCTCTGGAATTCGACGTCAATCACTCTCCTCTTCTCTTCTCTCCGCTTCTGGTGCTTTACTAATTTCCAACTTCAATTACGCTTACCCAAGATCAATAATTCGCCTCACTGTACTTTTAAATTGCTTTTCAAAAATATACATTTTTAAATGTTCTATTCATTTTTCCAATTATTCAAACCATTATACTTTTATTGCTGAAACTTTTTTTTTTTTTATTAATTTTTCAATATCCAAACTAATTACCTTAGAATTTTTTTTTAAATTTATTTTAATTAATCTGAAAATTTTTTTTACCCAACCAACTTCGCTTTTGTTTTTAAATATTTAAAATACAAAATTTCAAAGAATAAAATAGAATATTTTTTTGATTACTAGTGACTTTCAAAATCATTATAAAATTTTTTAAATATTAATTCACTAGAAAAAAAAAATTTTCAAATTTCTTTAGGTTTCATTTTTTCAGGTTTTCCCCATAAAAATTCATTTTTCCTGCCAATTAAATTAAATCATTTACTTTTAAATTCAAAAATTTTCCATCAGTAAAAAAAAAAAAAAAATATATAACTTTAGTAATAAATATTTATAAAGTAATGACACAAAAAATAATTAATTAATTTAAAAATAAAGTACTTTAACTTAATAAAAGAATCCATACAAATGACAAGCTCACAATATAATATCACTGAACAATAAAGATATATATATTGTATACTAAGCATTTGTAGAGTACAAAGTACAAGTATAGAGTAGAGTACACGAAAGGTATATTCGAACACAATGCACTCGACTCAATACAAAATATATATAGTTTAGAGTCTTAAATACCTCTACCGGTAATTCGAGTAACCTCGAGAGTCTCAGAGTTAATACTCTCAGCTCGAGGCTTCGCAGCACCCCCTCGCAAGCTCCCGTTCCGAACATACCCCGTACCTCCTTCCAACCCTTCTTGACTCGAGACGAACCCCTTAATTAAATCCGACGCTTCGAAATCCGATCGAAACTCGAGTCGACTCCAATCAACGTTACGCCGAGAGTTTCTACGCTAATAAAGGACTTTGATTTTATTTTTATTTTATCTTTAAATACTTCATTAACGTCTTTCAATTCATTACCAACTTTATTCATTAACCTCCTAGTATTTTAAACAAAATAATTAAACAAAACATTCAAACATTGACCTGAACTCAAACTCGTTAATTCTAATTATTATTATTTTTGTTATTTACCTGGCAAACGTGAGCCATGTGCGGACTTTCTTGCGTTCGGAGCAATTTTGATTAGTGAAATTGTCTCTCTTTTATTAAAAAAATTTTTTTATTTTTCACTCCACTGGCAATCAAAACAAAATGATTTTATTTTTAATTATTTATCTGGTTGTTCGCACAAATATTTAGTTTCGCACGAGAAAATTTTAAGTCGACTATTGAAGCAAACAAGTTAATTATTTAGTAGACTAAATGTAACCGGGTGTTAGTACGGATTAATAAAAGTGATAGTGAAATAACCATACGCTTCAGCGGCCGGCTGTAAACTGTCGCGTGTGACGTTCCGCGGCACGCCACCGACACCAATAAATCCCCACTACTTGTACCGCCCCTCGAACGCTCCCACTCGCGACCACGTGTTCCCACTAGGGCTGTTTTACCCTCACTACCGGGATTTTGTTCCCACTACCAGGAAGATAAGGGGAAAATTGCCCCTGATTCATAACTCGAAACCACATGCTTTCACGTGCGTGTTTCACCCGCATTAATATTTTTTTTTTATTCAATTTAATTTTATACCTTTTTATAAATTAATTAATATCAGGTGGCATTTTTTTAATTTCATTATTCAAGTACAGATTTCTTTATTATTTTTTATTTTTTCTTAAAATTTTTTTTTACACTTCTCATAAACTCAAAAAATTAGAGACTCAAAATTACATTTTTCAAAGACCGATTTCAAATTTCACGTCAATGTCAAATTTTTTTTTTAATTTCCTTAAATATGTGAGTATATTTTATACCAGCATACAAAATATTTTTTTTTTTTGCAGAAAAAAAAATTTCTGCACTAAATTTTTTTTTTACTGAAATGGTTACAGAAATTAATTAAATTAAAATTTTCAATTAATTACATTTTAAGTGATTGTCCTTTTAATTAATAAAATTAAAATTTCTGTTAATAATTTTTCAAAAATAACATTTCCTTAAATTAATAAAAAAAAAATAATTTATCAGAAAAAAAAACAAATTATTAATTAAATAAAATCCTTGAATTTTAAATAACGAGTGTAAGACATGAGGCCAAATAAACGAGATTGAAAATAACCGAGTATTTCCACCCCTCTACTTCTCCTAACCATAACTATAACACTGTAACAATAAACCCAGCAAGCAAAGCACAGCAGCCCGCGACTGAAACCGCAGTAGGAGAAATATCCCCACCCTTGCCTAAACCGCCCTTCCTGGTTTACTCCCACCAAGCCACACCTCCCATTACAAAAATTACTCACCCGTTGATTTAGTGTTGCGCAGCAGCCCTACACTCGTATCGTCTATTCGCGTAATGCCACTACCACAAATAAAGCACACGACTAACGGCCCGAACACTTCGGGTGGGAACTAAGTAATGAAAGGGTTGCCTTACATCCAAGATACCGATTCACGGAATCATTCGCCAGATTAAATTATAAAGCCGACCTTATCTACTTTTTTTTTTTTTTTTTTTTTTTATTCCTATAAATAAATGAATTCAATTCAATTTATATATTAATACACAGGTGTGTGTTATTAAATGTCCATATATCGAATTATATTTTAAAAGGATTAGTCTGTCAATGAGTCACTTTTTAATTACTACTGAGTGGTTTCTAATAAATTAGAAAAAAAAATTATTAACGCACCCTAGGGCGTGTCTTAATTCATAAATTAATTTCGATAATTTGTTAATCGAATTTGTTTGGCTCAACCCGGTGTTTATTTTCTGTGGATTATTCTGTGATAAATTTGTAAGGACTAGATCTTGAGTAGAAAGGGGAAGAAAAGGGGAGGTGGGAGGATAGGAAAGGAGAGGAAGAGGGAAAGTACTAATCACTTGTACGGACTTTAATGGAGATTTTCTGTACGGCGTCTACTTTGTCCTCGACTTATACTACTACCCTGGCTGTTATTACTTTGAGGCCTTGAAGGCGAATACGAATGGGGCATTTTTAAAAACTGGGCGACTAATGCCGCGGATGAAAGTGCAGAGTGTCTTTAAGAAAAGCCAGACTATCATTATACATATTAAACTAAACGCTTCGGTTACTGGGGATCTTTTGTATTTTTTTTAATATAAAGAAAAACTTTGAGCTTCTTGTGTGAGGGAAGGAGATTCATTTGCTAGATTAATCAGTTGTGGATTAATGTGAATTATTTTTTGTTTTCGGAGAAATTATTTAGGGCACTCTGGGTAATTATTTAGTGAGGAGAGACGTGGAAAAAAATATTGATACCGGGATAATGAAAACTGACTTGTTTGACCCAATGGATTTTTTTTTTAAACTCCCTCTATTGGTAAAAGTTGAATCGTAGAATTTTTTTTTAATGACACTTGGGAAATAAAGTTTGTAAATTTAAAATTTTAAAATGATTGATGAAGAAGTTTCTGCTATAAGACTTTCAAAGAAAAAATTTTGATTTAGAGTAAAATGTAATTTTCGAGCGTCAAAATATGTAATAATTTGTAAAAATCCGTAATCAACAGAAAATAAAATTTTATAATTCGTAAAAAAGTTTTAAATGGGCGCTGGTGCTTGAAAACTTTTGTTACACCAGCTCTGGACGTAAAAATAGTAAAATTATTATTTAGCTTGGAGCAACAATCTCAAATAACGATATCATAAAAAAAGTTCCATCACCGGTCACAACTAAACGAGCTCCCAGTAATAGCAAGGGATATAAAAGAATAAATATAAGACAGAAATAAAAAAAATATATGAGAAAAACGTGAATCCTCGGTTGTATGATTTTCGACTGGAAGAGAGAGAGTGGCTCGAAAAAATCTAAGGAATAAAATAAAATAAAAATAAAAGTTTAGTTGAGTAGGAATAGGACTCCAGCAAAGTGCTTAAGGCAGTACGCCCTCCACACTCGCGAGCCATCCGGGATTTATTATGCATGGGGCTGATGTATCGGACATCAGACGCAGTAGCGGCCCGAGGATGGGTCGGCTCTGGAGTGGGAACTCTCCAGAGTGGACCAGGACGAAGGAAAACCAAGACAGAAGATTGAGGGAAAATTCTCTCTACTGCTCTTGTAATACTCATACGCATCTATATATCTATATATCTCTGCATATAACACATTTATATAAAGCAATACAGTTGCCTTCATCTTCATCCTCTTCTTCTTCTTCTTCTTCTTCTTCTTCTTCTTCTTCTTCTTCTTCTCCTCTTCCTCACAACCGGTAACTCATAAATTGTTTCCTTGTTCACAGCCCTCCGCAATACACAATATATCTCATCACATCACGAAATACCCCAACAGTCAACAGCCTCTATATATATATATATATATATTTTTTTTTTCTCAATCGACCTTGAAACTTATTACCCTCTAGCTCAGCCAAATACTTAAAAGCTCACGATCTATTTTAATCAATTTTTTTTTTTCATATATTTATTTATATTAATAAAATTCCTTTCATATATATTTGTATTTATAAATTTAATTTAATATTTTAAATTACCTCGATGAATTTGTTTTTCTCGATTTAATTAGACAGATATGAGTTTTCGGTATCTATTGATTTAATTTAATATTTAATATTTATTAAATTTTTATCACTATGTTTTATTTTAATATGCCCCTGTCAGTTCGAACTGTTTATTAAATTTGCTTTCTTTTTTTAATTGAGCTTTGACCGTTTCATATCTATACTAAATTAAATTTAATTAAAAATAATAAATTTAATACTTGAAATCGTTGATTTAATTAAAAAAATATATAATTTTTGGGTGAAATAAATTTGTAAATAAATTTAAGATTGAAAATGCACTGGGTATCTTGCAGGGATACTGTATCGATGTGAGATAAAGATATTGTAAGATAAGAGCTTTTCTGGAAGAGCAGAAGCTCCATTAGCCGACTCGGCTGTCTCTTGAGTCCATTACAAGATGAGCCAGTCTCAGCGCTACCCTTTCCAGGTCTACCCGAGGGTGGGTTGACAACTCCTAAAACTCGTTCCTCGTCTGGATCCCCCGGTCGTATAAAACCCGACGTCCCTCCTTAACCCTTATCCTGATGCTAGAGAAGCTTATACGTTTGCTGGAACGAAATTGCCGTGGACATTGGCTCGTCCTTCGTCAACTCTCGCTCTCGTGGTAGCTACCAAACGCAATTTCACTTTGAACCTTTTGATGATGTTTCACGAGTTTTATGAGATTTTAGACCGACCTCATTTACATGTAAATTATTTTTATTGTTTATAATTTTTAAATTAATATGAATTTTTTTTTACATACAAACTAATTAAAATAAAAAAGGGATGAAAGTTTTTTTCAAAATTGAAATACATTTTAAAATAAAAAAAATTATTATTTTTAACCAACGCTCAGTAATTCGCAATTTCTTTTAAATAATTTTAAAATAGCCGCTATTTTTACCACTTGGAATTTTTAATTACTTACTACGAGCTAAATATTTTTAAAAAATTTTGAAAAAATCTATCAGGTTTAAAAAAAAGTGAATATTTTATAATATATCGAAATGAATAATAATAAAAAAAATTATAAATATGAAAAAGAGAAAAATCAATTTCTGCAAAATTTGAGGTTAGATTTTTTCATAGAATTTGTAAATTAATTTTTTGACAAGTTCATAGTTGGAATAATAAATAAAAATGTAATTAACTTAATTAAAAAAATTTTTCTTATGAAAAAAAGTTAATATACAGCTAAAATTACGTTTACCAAAACTAAAAAAACGGGAGATATAAAAACGGATTGTCGAAGCAGAAGAAGGAGAGTAAGGATGATTGTGAAAAATGCAATAACAGTGCAGTATAGTGTGTAAACTATGAGTAAAAGAGAGAAAGAGGATGAGCGAGTGAGAAGAAACGGCAATAAATAAATTGTTGAGGGTGGCCTGTACACACCGAGAATACGGGGGTGGAAGGCATGTAGGCTGGATGGATATTGCTCGGCTCTACTACAGACTCGAGAAACTACCCCTCTTTTATATATTATTGTCCCCAACCCCTTCTCCGACTAACATCGGCCTCAAGTCACTGGCGTTTCGCAGCCGCCCCATCACCGGCTAAATATTTTTTAATTTACCGGCAAAAAAAAATTTTAACAGCTCACGAAAAATATTTTTCAATAAACTCAATAAATTAATAAGTGAAATAGAATTTTTTTTTCAGATATCAGATAAATTTCATGAAAATTAAATTATTTTTTTTTGTTCTGAAGAATGCTGGGTCATTTCCATCACTAGCTCGCCTAGGTAATTCGTTTTTCCCAGAGATAATATGAGTGAGATGCCTGAGCCCATTCAGACTTTAGTAATTGCCTTATTGACATTAATAAAATTTAATATGCCACTCAATTGTTGTTAGAAAAATTTTTAAAAGAATTAAATTCCAAATTTTTTTATATTTTTTTGCGAAATTAATTCCTAATAGGACACTATGAGGTAATCAAGTCACGAGGGACATCTCGAAAATTCAGGATTAACAATTTTTTAAGTAGAAAATATATGTGGCATAATGGGCCACTTACAAAATTTTGAGGAAAAAGAAATATTTTTAAATATTTTGTAGGCGAAAAAAACTTTACTTGAAATCCAAAAATTTTTCTATGTGCTAGCGTTCTTCCAAAAAACTTGTCTAACATCTCCGAGACCTTAAAGCATCTATCGGACACCTAATTTCGATCAGGATCGCCATCTAAGAAATTTTATAGAAAATCTATAGAAATTCTATAGAAAATAAATAGAAAATTTAGACTCAGGGCTCGGTACTGAGATAAGAAAAATTTTTCTATATACTAGCGTTCTTCCAAAAGCCGTCTGATACCCCCGAGACCTCCAGACATCCAACGGACGCCTAAATTTGGTCTGGGAAAAAAAATTTTAATAATAAAAGTAAAATATATGAGCACGATAAAAATAATTATCTGATTACTCAGTATATTGTGTTATCAACAGGAAATACTTGAAAAACAATCAGACAGAAAAGAGTTATTGTCATTAGCATTCACTCCATTTACATTAAACATTAGCCTTATTTAAATATCTCTGATAGTACGACTACTTAATGCAGAATCATTAAATATTATTACCCCCTAAATACTAATTATTTGAAACGTATTTATTATTTTTTCCCGTCGGCTTCTTATCACGTCATAAAAATTATAAAGAATGATTATTAATATTTGATATTAAGAATAAAAACGTTAAAAAATTTATAAAACAACGGACACGTTAATTCACCAAAAGCTTGTTTCCCGTTTGGAAAAAAATCTCCAAGCCAGCGGTAGCATGAGCTGGTTATAATAAAGGTCCGAGTGAAGGGAATGAGTTGAGCGATATTTCACGGGTTTCGCGTGCCGACCAACTTTAATAATATTCCTTCCATCAGGTATAGCTTTAGTATGGCTAGTCTCATATTAAGTCAGCAGTCAGCAGGAGCAGAAACAAGAGCAAGAGAAGTTTAAGTATAACCTCCGAGGGGCAAAGGGTAAAGAGGGCTCGAGTTTGTGGTGTTAAGAGGAAGGAAAACAAGAGTACTGAGTATTAGAGTTATGTAAAATTGCACACTCATACATACAAATACTAACAATCAGAAATATAAAAAATGAGATGTAATAAAGTAAGTTTTTAATTTTCATTCCTATTACTTTTGATTTAAAGAAAAAAAAAATTAATTTCATTGAATTTACTTCTGGATACTGTAGAATATATATATATAAAAGAACTGGGGCAAAATGGAACATTTGGGTAAATTGAGAAATTATTTTAAAATAAAAAAAATTTTTTATTTATGGAGTCGAGAAATATTTTGCAATCGTTCCAAAATTTTGACCAAAAAAATTATTTTTCTTTTTTTGTGACTCATTTTACCTCGCGGTCATAATTTTTTTTTTTCTAATTTGAGAAAATTAATTCAAAAAGGATTAAAAGGAAAAAAAATCACCCGCACTTTCTGGGTGGCCATTGTGCCCCATTCTCTTAAAGACATTTCAAATAAATATTTTTTAAAACGAAAAAAATTTTTTTTCTGTAAAATGGCCATCCATTTTACCCCGGATTCCCATCTGTATATAGAGAAGCAATAATCTCGGCTCGGAAAAGTTTTGTTGTATGAATTCTTGGTTTTACTACCGTTGGAATTTTTAGATACATGTGTAAAATTTTTTTTGTTATTTCATGTATTTTGTCTCATATTGTTTGTTTTAGATATTGTATTGTGTGGTGAGTGAAAATTTATTTAGGACGAGGACGGAGTGTGAGTGGCAAAGATGGTGAAGATGTTGAGGAAGTCTCCGGAGACTTGATGGCTATGAATGTTAGTTTTAGTATTTGTGGTAAGAAAAAAAACGGATATTGAGGATTAAGATATGAAGAAAACAATTTGGGTATAAGATTAATGGGCGGAGATATTTGAGAGCGAGATTAGCGGCTTCGACGCCTGTTGAATGTGGAAATTTATATTTGGTGTAACTAATGTGGTGTGAACATCTGGATTTTTTTAGAATTATTTTACGGTTTGGAAATAATTCTCCGGTATTTTAATAGCTGGTAATTTTAAATAAATTAAAAAAATTTTTTTTTCCCTAATTTTGGTTTTATTACGAGACTCAGAAATTAGACTTTAGACTTAGAAATTAATTTTTGTCTGCAAAAAATTTGAAGCTTCAAAATAACAAAAATATTATTTAAATAATTACATTAATTAATTAATTAAAATTAGTTAATATGTTTTTATTATCGTCTTAAAAGATAAAACCCAAGAGATAATAAGTGTTATTAATATCTCGTATGATCAACATACATTAAAAAACACTCTCTATGAAAATTATGAGCACATGTGTTATATTATACAAGAGTCCACTTAATTATCTCTCTCCATACAGTCCATTAGCTCGAGACTGCAAGAGCTAATGTACCACTACACGAGTTCATCACCAACTAAAGACTAAACTCTCCCGACCATACGACATTTAAAAAAAAAAAAATTTCTCATTTCGTTATAAATTTTCCTTCCAAATTAAAAATCCTCCGACCTAACAATAATAATCATTATAATGAAGGTAATTATCCATAAAAAAAATCTCTAATTAAAATTTAAATTAAAAAGGTAAATTTTAATTTACGGCAAAATAAAAATATAAAAAAAAAATTCTATATTTTTTAATACGAATAGAAATTAATTTTGAATGTGAAGATTACTGACAATCGTTCATTAACACCTTTTTATTTTCATTACAAGCCGTCGAATAAATCAGAGCTGTGTTTTATTTAAATAAAAGAGGAAATGAAGATGAAAAGATTCCAATGGAGATTCAAGTGTGTATGTCTATATATATGTGAGTGCATGGGTGTGTAGAGAGTAAATGATGAGAAAGGAAAAGAGAAAGAGTGTGGGAAAGAGAGTGATAGAAAGAGAGGGGTCAAATAGCGGGGAGAATGCGCGGTGATTGCTCGAGGGCCGCATAATTGCACCCTTTGTGGTGCAATCAGCGCCGCAACTTGCCCGGCGCCTCAACTGCTTCCACCCCGCGCTCTACCCGAGATATATCTCACCCAGTTCACCCTTACCTACTGCAGCCCTATATTTCTACTCTATACTACGGCATCGAAGCTAAGCTGTAATACCCTACTGGTCTTAAGATCATGTTACTTTGGCACATTCATCAATTGTTATTGTTATAAGGGTCGAGAGATTATTTTTTTTTCTTTTCTCTATTATTTTTTATCTGTTCTAATTTTAAACTTTTTTTTCAGCGGTAATTTTAAAGTAACGAGGAAAATTTTCAATATATTTTTTTCTGGTTACCGATGAGTTAAAAAGAGAATTTTTTTTTTATTTTTAAACTACAGCTGATCGTAGAACCTTTGAACTTATAGGGGTAATTTGGACCTCTGAATAGGTTTTTTTGCCCATGGGTATTTTTGGATTTTCGACCGTTTGCTGATTACGCGGATGGAAATAAAAATTATTCAAATTTTGCCGCTTTTTTTACGCGATATCGATAGTGAAATTTTGAATTAACCATCAGCTCAGTGATAAAAAAAAAAAAATAAATTCTTCAGTAAATTTATATTCGTCCAATAATAAATTATTATTAAAAAAAAGTACAAGTAAAAAAAAAATAATAATCCAAATTGACGCAATAAGCGGAGGGTTGGCAACAGCACAGAGTAGAGTATCAGTTAAATGAGAAGAGCCATAGAGACGAACCTTTAACGTTAGCCCAACAACTCGCGTCATAAATCTTCGTTAAAGAGTGCGTCCGTTTGCAATTTGTTTATCCCTCGAAAGGGAAAATTACGAAGCGGATTTTGAGCACCGCTGGAGTTTCCAGCTCCACGGGACACGACGATGCCATTACCGTGGCGACCTCTCACCCCCTCTAAAGTCTGGCACCCGCTCATTTCACCCCTATCTGACGCGAGCTTTTACCACCCACCCACTTTTCCATCCCACTCTCGGCATCACCACTTGCACACCACTCGCGGACTTTCTTCTCGCCGCCTCGCGCACTTACTCACTCTCATACTTGTTCTACTGTACTCTGTACTCTGTACTCTTTGCTCTGTACTCTAAACTCAGCACCCTCTGTACTCAGCTACGCTACTATTCCTACAGACTTGAATTATACAGTCGGCGCCACTTAAAATAATACACCCGGTATAAACTGTGCATCAACGTTAAAAGCTGTCATTTTCTGTAAGCCGGAATTATGGAGATTCGGACCTCGAGAGAGAAAGAGAGAGTCAACTCAATGTTCAGAGTGACTGTCGACCTCTATAGAAAGCTTTTCATTATATATATATATATATATATATATATATATATATATATATATATATATATATATATATATATATATATATATATATATATATATATACCAAATGTATGAGTATAAGGATGGGAAAAATTAATACAATTAAACTAATGGATTAAAGAAGTTACTCAAAAATTACCTCAAAGTATTTTTTACCATTTTAAATATTTTTAATATTAACCAAATAATTATAAATGCAGAATATTATGTAGTAAAAAAAATTATAAATTTTTGACAGGGTAATTTTGTATGCATGCGTTGCTTTCAATGAAGAATATAAAAATTAATTGATAATTATTTAATTAATTTCCATGAATTATGGAAATTCATCTGCAAATAAAAAATTTATTTTCATTACGATAAAAAAAATTAATTAAATTTTTTTTCTGAATGATTGAATCCTGTTATTATTAATTAAAATATATTACGTTTGTACTAATATTTTTTTAGCCTTCAGAGCGTATTTTTTTGTCTACCCAATTGTTTGCACAGTATCAATTATCATGATAAAAATATTTTAAATCATTAATTATCATTGCTAATTAATTTAAAAAAAAACTAAAAATAAATTAACTTTATAGCTAAATATTGAATATAAAATAACTTGACATATTTAATTAACGATAAGATCCGTAGAATGTACTTTTGATATAAAGTTAAAGAAATAAAAATATTGAGTTGCTTTAACAGCTGGGTGAGACATATTATAAAAGTCATAAGTCTCTAATGGGCGGCTCATTATAACCCCTCTGAACTCACAACACTTTTTCTCATTTCTTCTTATTTCCGTTTCTCTTTTGGTCTTCTACCTCTACCCCACCTCTACCTTCACCTCTTCCACCCCCTCCCTCTTTCTCTACCTCTACATCTTACGGTAATAGTGTCACTAACAGCCCAACTACCACAGCGACCACGTCACAGACCGAGAGAAGATTAAGTTCGTTACTTAGCTCGTCTATTTGATGCGCATGCACCCACACCGGGCTTCCATCCACCCACTCACTGTATGCATCTTATTTGAATAGACATATGAATCTCTAAGGAATTCTACAATAATAGTAATGGGGAAAAAAATTTAAGAGTGTTTGTTTGAACGATTAGAAGGGCAGACACGTGTTGGCAGTCGGAAAATGCAGCGAGGAGAAATAAAAAAAAGTAAAAATCTACCCGCCTATCTCTTTAATCTTGAACAAATACTCATATACATTTTAGTGATGGTAATCATAAACAAATAGATAATTTAAAAAACTCGAGAAATTTTTGTTTACTTTACTTTTGTCTTCTTTTGTTTACTATTCAATTTAAAAATATTATTTTTTTGTTATTACGGTTTACTTTTATTTTCTGCCCGTATTATAATGGAACATTGTCTGGAAGATCACAGTCTCTTATTTTAAATTAAATAAAAGTTTAATATCTTTTTAAATATTTAACTGGAATTTAACCTATGAAATTACAATTCTTATTTCAAACTTTAAATTAAAATTATACGTAAACTATCAGAAATACGGCAAATATTACGTCTGACAAAGTTGTAGATAATTTAATTTTTTGCAAAAAAGATCTCATTGATTCTTCAGTAAAATTTGACAGTTCGGACGTAATACTGAAATATGAATGAAAAAATTATTTATAATTAAATTTTTTTAATTAAGTGGCCTCTGACTAAAATGATAATTTATTTAACTAAGTATTAATGTTGACAGCTACTGATTTATTAATCCCAAATTGCGAAACAAATGAAATTATTTAACTGCAATAATAAATAATTAAAATTTATTTAACATCGAATACATCAGAGAGCAGTCATATATGTATAGTATATATATTATATAGTATATCGTAACACTGAAAGGACCGAGATCCGGTGAGAGTGCAGTCGGTGATTCAACGCGGGACAATTGAATCCAATTACAATCGCCGCAATGCCCAGCGATTCTCAACTCGTCCATCAAAATAATTTATAAATAAAATAATAAATTTAAAACTGACAGTAAAAATTATTTTTACCCTCACTAACATTATCTACAAAAAATAGCCGCCAAGTTTTAAATTTAACCAAATTTAATCACCGGTTCCAAGTACAAAAAAAAAATTTAATTATTTATTAAATAATGAAAATAATTAAAGAGTTTATTTAGATACCAAAAGTATAGATAACGAATTAAATGAATAGAAGTGAGTGAGAAGCGCCTCTGGTTGTTCATTAGAGACCTTATTGTCCGTTAACTAAGTGCAGTCTCCTATCCAGTACAGTCTCCAAGTCCCTTCAGCTCAAACTAAACTCTATGTCCGTCCTTTACTCCTAATATAATGTTTCTCACTTCTAGGAACTACCCCTATGGCATATTACACACAACTTGGATGCTTGCACACAACTACTGTTCCTTACTATTACTATTCCTGTCTAACCACTCTCATAAGGTATAATATGTACTATCTATGTACTACATGTGATACACAACTTGTATAACTCCACACTAATACCGACACTAGTAATAAACTGGTGGTAGTGTAGATATATTAGACTGGTGACTGGTATGAGTGGGTGTGCTTGAAAGCTTCTTCACCTCACTATCATATATGTATATGTATACTATACAGTGTAGTATAACTTGTATATGATTCTATCCCTGTATCTATATCCTGTCATCCCTGATTTCTCCGCGCGAATGCGGTTCTCGATGGGCTGCTGGTCTTGAGCTGCCGTGTTCGATTCACGACGCGTTATATACTATTGCAGACACGTAATAATAGATTTTAGTACCCGAGATTTCATTTGTATTTAAGATTTTTTCCATCAATTTTATTTGGACAGAAATAATTGTTGAGAAATAAAAATGCACACCACGAATCATCAGGTAGTTAAAAAATTTTTATTTTTATTTATGGTATCTGGGAAAGGGGTAAGTTGACCACGATAGTGAGATGACTCCCAAATATTTTTTATGGATGTCAGATTTTTTTAATTGAATGGGCATAGAAAAAGTATTAAAACTTGTGTCATTTTTTTTTATACTGGTTCGTTTTACCCCAGATTTGTTTTATTAAAATTTTTCCAGTTCAAAAAACTCAAATTAAAAATACTGATAATAAAAAAAAAGTTTTGCTAAAATGCTCTGTGTAGCCAACTTGCCCCAGCTGTTCCAAAAATTTTTTTTCTGCAAAATATAGTCCCATTTTACCCCGAGTATTTTTACTCTCATTAAATTGATGAAAAAATAATTAAAAAATTAACATGCACACCATTCGGACCGCGGTGTGCATAAAAATAAAATAATTATTATAAGCTAAAAAAATATGAATAAATATATGAAACGTTAAATTATAAGTAAATAATTTAAAAGTATAAATACAAATATTTAGAGCGCGAAGTGAATGTTAATTTGGTGGGTAGTACAGTAGTACAGTATAAGCGGTAATGAATGTGCATTACAATTACCAAGATATGGAAATGTAATGGAGTGAGAGGTTTTTGAGTATATAATGTTTGAATGTAAGAGAGTAGAGGGCGTTAAAGGTGAGAAAGAGAGGGATGATGGTGGTTGGAAAGGGTTTTACATACACACTAGTGCTACTAAGGTACTCCCTTATGCGAATTGGCCTCCTCGACAACCCGAGTAACTTTAACTCTGATGTTATAGTATGTACTGTATATGTTATAGTATACAATATAGTTTGGGTACGTGTATCCAACTATGTAAATAGAGGCCACCGGAAATTGGTCTTTGAGACGCGGCTCGGACACCTCGACTTAATATACTCTACTGTACTTTACTTTGCTGCTCGTCTCGTATTGGTTGGTGTACTCTACTAAACTATGTACATATTACAATCTATCTTGCTTTATTACCTTATAATTATTTTAATTTGTCTAATAAATAACTTATTATTGTTGGAATTAAATTAAAAATAATCGTGTAATAATATTCAAGTACTCACATTTGGCTCCCACCTATACTTTTCATACACTCTTAACTTGGCTCATGCAGAAACAAAATTATTCCATTGTTTATTTATTTTCTCATCTGAAAGTTAAAAAAAATAAAAAAAATGTGTAGAAAGAAATTATACTTTTAAATTAAGTAAATAAATAAAATATGAAATTATATTCAAGTTGATGTTGGATAAATTATTTAATAGGAGATAAAATAAGGAGGTGAAATATTTTTCCAAAATTAGGAGCGCAAAATTTATTTCAAATCAAAATACTGGCGAAACTGTTGAAGATACGACTAAAATTATTGATATCAATTTTATTGGAAATCAAATTTCCTGTAAAAAAAGTCCTTATCAATTTTGTGATAAATTCAGTAGTTTTTACAGAATTTTAATTTGGAGTAAATAATTATTAATATTCAAATAAAAAAATTTTTAACATTACTAACCTTTGAATTAAAATTCTGACTAAACTATCAGAGATATGAAAAAAATTATAGATACTAATTTTGTAGAGAATTAAATTTTCTATAAAGAAGATCTTTTGACTTTTGCGGTAAATTCAAAAGTTTCAATAGAAAATTCAATTTAAGCCAAACGTAATTATTTTGATTTGTAATAACTTTTGATCAGAAAGTTTTTCAAAATTTTCCTGTTAGCTCACATATAATTTTTCTTTGTTATAAAAAATATTTTCAATGAACTGCGTAGTGTTTACTTATTACTTTGTAATACAGAAGCTAAAAAATAGTTCTAACTGATAATAAAAATAATTATTTGAACAATTATTGCGTCAAAAATTATAAATATACGAGGAAAAATAAGTAGGTATATATTTTCAGTTCAATTATAAATTATCACTATCATAACAATGCTCATAAATTATCACTTAAGAATAGCATTAAAATAAAAAACACGTGGGCAATCGTTGAGTTCCTGTAACAAGTAACCCGCATGACAACTACTGTGTCTGATAAAAAATAAGTATTTAAATGTGGGCTGATTATTGGTGGCCTCGTTTAATAATACCTATTGCTTTTAACCTCATACAAATACTCTTTAATCCAGATTAATATTATATTTATCCAGCCATCTGTCACTTATTACATTAAATATTTATAAAATACATTAACAGTTATTAAATTTATTAAAATAATATATATATATATATATATATATATATATATATATATATATATTTATTCAGACTACTGAGTTTTAATATAAAAAAATACTGACGGTTTGTTTTATGTGAAAATAATGCAGATACGCGAATCGATCAATTTATAAAATATATATGAATACTTGGACGACAGTCAAATGACATTTTGTGCCAGACAATATTTTATATTCACTGGACTTTAACTCTTACTCTATTATATATATATATTACTGAGCTATACTAATATTAGAGAAGAAATAAAGATGACCCAGATATGAATATGAATATTTAGAAATTGATTGATTGCTAGTATCAACTTTTTCTTTTTCTCTCTCTTTCCCTCTCTGTACTTTTTTTTTCTTACAATGAATTGATCATAAAAAACCCAAAGCAAATAAGTAAAGAGAGGGCAAAACGGACTATTTCAAAAATTATTTATTTTTTTGAGACTGGTCCGTTTTGTCCGACGTAAAAAAAAAAAATCATCATATTCAAATGCTCAAAAAATTCATTATTTTCTTAGCAGACCCGTTTTCCCCCACCCGTTCCCTCTATAAAAAATTAATAATAAATTTTTGTTATAAAAAAAAAAATGAATAATTTTTGTAATTTATTATTTATATAAAAATTTCTTTACTTAATTCTGCGGAAAAAATTTTATATGAGATAAAAAATTTATTTTCAACTCATGTCTGAGAAAAATTTCTATTATAACCCAATTTTTCTCTATTTATCCGTTGAAAAATTTTTTCCAATAAAATTTGCCCCAGATCTTTTTAAAGTTTATATAAAAATAAATAATTAATTGATTTAAATGAACTGTGGCATTCGAGTATTACATAAATGAGTAAATTTTAAAAGCATTATGTCTGACTAAAATATTTATCGGGCCGAAATATTTCACATTAAAATAATATATAATTTTTGACAGTTAAATGACATTTAACCAAAAAGATCAATTTATGAATTTATAAATTTATAAATTTATAAATCCATCAATTAAATCCATTATCGAGTTTTTGGTGACATATATACATATATATGCTTAAAGGTATGATTATTGAAATAGATTAGTCTAGACGATAAATTTATAGACGAGCGATTAAATGAAAAGTTAATTTATTGTATATTTATAAATAGAAAAGACGAGTTCACGTGTCAATTATAAATTAAATAAAAGCTTTTTGTTCGGGTAAAATATACTGAGTGGGATTTTAAATAGAAATTAAATGTAAGTGTGATATTTGGATAAGATAAAAATCGATTGATAAGAAATATGTATATACTTTTATATTAAACTGTTCAATTTACTTAAAATATTTAAACGAATTTTCGTTACTTAGCGTTGGCATACTCAAAATAACCGCGTAAAAATATAATGTATGTACTTTTGTCATATAAATTATTAAAGTGACTTAAAAAGCTTTTTTATTGAGACAAAAATTAATTTTAAAACTAAATTTTTTTTGGAAACCTTTTTTTAGTAAAAATGCGAATAGAAGTGAAGATAATTTATTCAAACGGTTATAAAATGTTATTTCTCAGCTAGATGGAATCGAATCGACTTCTCAAATTAAAAAAAAAATTTGACAGTGGGCAAAAAAGTGCGAGGCAAGAAAAGAAAGGACGAGAGGGGAAAACGGATCTCGCAATCTCTTTCGATCCAATATCCGAGTTTTTTGACAGCAATTTCGGTCACGTCCGATAATATATCTGGATCATTAATATAAAGCCTTCGAGCCCTTGTGCACCCCGCGTAGAACCCGTGCGGGGAAATTGCTTTTCAATCCCCGAGCTGCCCCGTCGTCGCGATCCACCGCCACCCTACAAAGACCTTCGCCTCTTGGTCTGCAATCTTCAGTCTTTACTTAGATTCCAACAATCAAATATCACATTTAATTATTTTCGTCATGCTAATTACTTTTTAACTCAAATTTATTTTATCAAAATTCATTATTTATTTTCAAAATTTCTAAATTTATTTCAAGTAATCAAAAAATTAATTTTTTATTGTTTAGATTAAAATTATCTTTCAAATGAGTACCAACACGACATATCTCCGAAACCAAAAAAAAGTCCGCGGTCCAAAATTTATGTCACGAAAAATTCTTTTTCAAATTTTTTTTACTCACGACTAATCCTTCAAAAATATGAATCAGTTTTCAAAAAAAAATTGTAAAATCCACACAAAATCTCACAACCCAATTGTTGGCAGCACTCACCTTTGGCTCCCGCCACAAATTCTACCCGCTATAAAAATTCGAATTCGCACTAAGATGATTTTTTTTCTATTAAAAAATACCAAATTCGTAAGTCAAAAATAATTGATTTTTGTACGAATTAAATATTATTATTTTTTTTTTTCAATTTCATCTAACGGCCTGTAAAAAATAAATAAATATATAAAATATATATAGTATAAGACATAAGAGAAGAGGTTGAATATAATAGTCGATAGGATGACTCTCGTTCCAAGATTCAACCCTCACGTATACGCCCTTACGTCGTATAATATATACGTGAAGAGTAGTAGAGAGGGAACTAGAGGAATATAAGGAACACCCCGCCATAAAGAAGATCCCCTCAATCAGATAAAAAATGTATTATAGCCGGTATGATACAGAACTCAATACCTCTACGTCTACGTCCAACTTATATATATATATATATATATATATATATATATATATATATATATATATATATATATATATATATATATATATATATATATATATATATATGATGATAATAGTATAGAAGAGTGTTTCTCTCTTACATGAGATTTCAACGAACAACTAAAGGACACCAAACTTTTTTACTGTATCTGTATAAGCTACTACGACAAGCATCACTAAAAGTAGGAGTAAAAGTAGAAGTAGAAGTAGAAGTAGAAGTACTCCTCATTGCTCTTCTCATCCTCATCCTCACTTACTTACACTACTACTTCATATTCCACGAGGTCCAAGTTATCGATTTGCCTTGAATGCAGATCACTGCACATCTCACTCTCTGCCAAGACACTCTCGTGAAATTACATTCGACTATTGCCAGACGTCGTGGCGCACTCAAGCTTTATTGTCAATCGACTGCTACCATTTATAACGCTTTTTATGTGTCACAATATTTTTTATTGTTTATCAACTTAAATTTATCTATCTATAGATAAATGTTTTTTTTTTTTTTTTTTCATTTACTTAATGGCAAATTACTTTGGAAAAATCTATCAGTTAAATTAATATATTTTTCTTTTGTTTAAACGATTAAAAAAGAAATTTTTATTTCAATAATTTAATTTTAGTTTTTAACAAAATTATTGAGCAAAAGAAAATTGATTTTTTTTTAAGTTTTTAATTCAAAATTTAGTTATAATGAAATACCAAAAAATTATGAGTGTGAATGTAGCAGACATCAGAAAAATTTCAAATTATAAATAAATAGAGTAAATAATTTAAAAAATAATATTTTTAAAAAAATGCACTTATTAATTTTTTAATTTTTTAAATGCGCATTTTTTTAAATTTTATTTTATCAATTATTTACTCTATTTAGTAATAATTTTAATCATCAAAAAATTTCAGACGACTTTATATTCTACACTTAAATTTTTTTTTACTGAAAATAATCAATACTGAAAAATAAAAATGCAAAATTAGGTTTTTTTTTGTTACATAATTTTTCAAAATAAATTTTTTCCGACCGTATTATTTTTCTATTCTAACTTTGAAAAATTCTCCCAATTTTTTAACTGTGCTCATAAAAATACCACAGACGTGTGATATTAATAATAATGATAATAATTGAATCTCGATTTATCAGCGTAGATAATAAACACTCAGTTTCTTAAATAACACTTGGCGGTTCTTCACAACCGGCTCTCAACGCTCTCATCTAATCCGATATTCGATGCGCACTCGCCGGCAAATCGAGCGCAATAAATTTACCCTACACCCAACTCGCTCAGTTATCTTTGGAAATAAATGCCGTTTTATAAACACAGACTTCTGCACTGAATAAACAAATAAAGTAAAACAATAAAAAACTAAATTAACCAAAAATAAAAAAATCCATATATATATATACATATACAGATATATATTTTGTATTTATTTTTCAACTTCATAAAATAAGAGTGCCCGGGCATCAAAAGACGCCGACCAAGTCGCACTTTAATGAAGAACATCCGGTGTGTCGGCAAACTATAAGGGATTATAAGGGACAAAAACAATATTGCATACAATTGGCGACACATGTTGACGGATTGACCAAATTTACATTCACTCCATGCGCTTTTTTTTAAATCCTATAGCAATTAGATTTTTTATTAACCTTCTATTTTTGTTACTTTAGAATTTAATTATAATTGTCTATAGACATTTAAATAACATTAAATATACCTACACGCTATATGCTCATGTGCGTGAGTTTGTGTCTAAATATATATGTGGGTCGATAATGCGTAAGCTATAACGAGATGACAACACACGCAACTCTATCAAAACCACAACACTAATGGTATCAGTGTAAGTAATGTAATTGAGCGTACTCGCGGCAACACCGCATTTTGTGGTACGACCCCAAAACCCCTAGCTACTGTAAATACTCTATGTCATGGTCCAATACTTAATTTTATAATTATTTATAATATATTATATATTGTATAGTACATACATTTAAATAATTATTTATTTTGTGATAATGCATAAAATTTTTTTGAACCTTTGAATTAAAAAAATAAAATTTCTGAAGTTAGCCGACGTCTAATAGTTTTTGGATTTTTTTAAAATGATAAATTATAAAAAAAATAATTTTTGAAAAAATTGCACCTATAGATTTTTTAATTTTCTACATGTGCATATTTTTATATTTTATATTTTTGTCATTGATTTGTTGGAAAAAAACTCCGAAAATTGTAAACTGTCTGTTGACTTCATGATTATAAATTTAATTATTTTTGTTTAATCTTTGGAAAAATAATCTGTAAAAATTTTAATTTCCCTCATTTTCATACTGACATAAGTTTTGATACCATGAAAATTTCAAAAAATTTTATTTATTAGTGAAAAATTTTTTCAATTTTCTTGTGACAGAAATTTATGATAAATTTTTTATTTTAAATTTAAAAAATCATAAAGATTTTACAAGAATGATTAAAATAAAACTCCCATTATTATTATAAATAAAATTCAAATAAACTCAATTTTTCATATAAAAGATTAAATGAAAATTTATTCAACGTCCGATCATCACCATCTTTTATCTATTTATTTTTTATTATTATTTTGTTGTTGGCCTTCTCTAGCATACGCGTTGCGAGTCGACGCATTTAAATTGAAAAATAAATTTTACATTCATTCTGATGTTTACCAATAAATATCGATTTTAATTTTTTTGCCAGAATGTTTACCCACGAAATAGTACCCACACATCTACACCTCCACACCCACACCCACACCAACATCAACGATTTATGAAAACATGCACTAAAATTTAATATTATTATTAAAGCCTTAAAAAAGCCATTCTCCTTTAATACAATGTAATAATCCAAAATTTTAATTCAACAAAACCCTGGAGCTAAAAAAACCTTTAAAAAATTAAACATCAGACATATGAGGAATAAAAATGTTTTTTTTTTTTTTTTTAACGCTCTCATATTCGTCGGTTTGATTATTCTCTATGAAATCATTTTAACGAATAACAAGAGACCGTAGAAATAAGTGAAGGACGAGTATGTAATGAAATTGCGGGGGAATAAAATGAGCCTGAGACGTACAGACATTTGTTATTATTATTATATAGATATATATATATAAGAGTCGTAGACAATAGGTTATTATTACACGAAAGCTTTATAACCAAGCCCTTACATCATCTAATATCCCCACCTAAATATATATACATATATACATATATATATCCTATACTCTGAAGTTCTATCCTCTCTCCCTCGTTCCCTCGTCCCCATCACCCCCTTTTCCATCACTCCTGTCCCAAGTTCCTCAACCCCCGATGAACGCAATCTCATTACTCGGGGATGCACTCACCGTATTAATGCCGAAAGGAATTAACTTTCAACGTTACGAGATCGAATGTTACTAACTTTATATTGCTGAGTGGAGGGTAACTACTCGTTGGCATAAATCTACCCCTATTTCCCCTTTTTTCTTGGCCCCCAATTTCCCCTCTAGATCATTTTAAAAAATTTAATTTTTATAAAATCAATCTCTTTTATTTTTTTATCTCCTACCCTCTTAGTAATTTTGATATTAAAATAATACATCCTGTTATTAACAGGGTTGTTTAAAACATTCAGTGTTTGTATTTAATTACTAAGTACTGAATTAAAATTACAGGGGAAAATGGGCACTAGACATTTTTTTTTTAATTTCAAATGGACAATTTTGGCCAACGTCTCCAGGCTGTCAATTTTACGGGCGCATTTAATTTGAAATTGAAGAAATAAATTTTTAGTGAAATATTTAGAGCATTAAATAAATTTTATAAATAATGCATTTATATTTTATATGAAATGAAATTTTTTAAGTATTTGGATCGCGTATAAATCCTTTTTTACAACTACGGTTATTATAAATTGATATATGTTTGTATACTGTAGGGTAAATGTGTGTATATCGTAATACACTTTTCATTGTACGCGTCAGCTGCGCCGTCACCGCATCGGTTTAATTTTGTTTTGGGAAACAAGCGACGGCTCATTATCCGATGATTAAAAACCATTACTCATCGCCAGCCGAAGCGCATCCGTTTTTCTTTCATGAAATTTTAATTAATTTACCACTGCCACCGCGACTGCTGCTACGATAAATATATTGAAAAGATAATTATTTATTGTTTTTTATTAATTGGAAGCTTTTAACATTATTGTTCATTTTTTTTATTTTAATTAAAAACAAATACATTCAATTTAATTTAATTCAAGGCTTTAATTACCTCATACTTATAGAATTCTATAATTAGTTTTCGATATTTTTTATCAAATTATTTTTTTTACCAACAAACCGATACCGCAAAAAAAAGTCTTCACCTCAACTTTTTTCTTGAATTAAAATGTAATTATTTATTTAATTAATTTAAATAAATTCATCCCGCCCAAGTATTTTTTTTCTTTTGAAAATAACTTTTAGTTAAAAAAATGTAGAATATATTTAAATGCATGGGTTATTTTATTATTGCGAAAGTAAAACGTTACGAGTGAAGTGAGTATGAAATAAAAGAGTATTTGTATATCTATGAATTTAAAATCAGAGTTTAATTTAGTTGGATCTATAGCTGATTGTCAAACGTTGTTAGAGGTATTTTAAAAATAGTAAAAATAAAAAAAAGTAAAAAAAATGATTGTCGTTGGGCGAGTGCTTTTTTCCGTACATCAAATTCAACGTGGAAGCTGCCGGCGGTACCGGACAGCGGACGACGCTCGTGGCTCGATTTCAAATAAAGTTAATTGGAAAACATTGTTCGACCGGAGGGTGCAGGATAAAAGTACTGGGTTTATATGCGGGGGGGTTTGAAGAGAGAAAAATAAATATATATATGTATACATACGTATATAAAATAAAAAAATAAGCGGACGATAGAGAGAGAAAGGAAGAAAGAGAAGGGAGAGAGATTGGAGGCGTCAGCGAGCCCAGAAGCAGGGGTGAGTTAGTGAAATTAATATTTCCTATCGGGGCATCCGATCCGACGCGTTGGACGATCGACAAGCTCATAGCTTAAGGCCGTTACGTTCGATTAAAAAAATTCCGGAATGTCAAAATATAAAATTTTGTTATTTATTTATTTGTCGTGTTTTTTTATTTCGCTCCTAGTTTTTTTTTTTTTTAATAACAATAAAGTAATTATTCGACGGATTGATTTATTATGAAAATAATTTTTGATGAAATAAAGTTATTGGATGAGAGATTGAATGGGAGTAGAACTAAAGTATTTTTATTTTTATGCCTTTTGATCAATGAAGATGAGGGCTGTTGTTCAGGGGATGATACGCTTACAAATTAAGTTGATATTAATCGTCGATATGACGAGGGGCACATATATCATATAAAGATACACTTGTAACTAAATTGTTTGTTAGCTTAATACTTTTACTGATTAATTTTTAATTAAAGTTTTTTTTTTGTTACTCTATTAAATAGAAATATTTTTATCAATACATTAAAATTTATTATTATATTTATGAAAAAAAAATTAATTAATGTAATTATTAAGATTTTAGATTTTTTAATTTTTCGGGAAATTTTATTTTTTGCCTGAGGTCTAATGATTTCAGTTATTAAATAATGGAATTGTTTAATTATATAAAAACTTATTAATGGACATTGATATCACTGAGTTGAGCTCGAAATTTAATTAATTCGATAGAAAAAAACTTTTAATTATTCTATTAAAAGAATGAAATCTTTAAGCAGAATAAAAATACCTGAGTTATATTTTTGTAATAATAAAAATAAATATATTTCGTTATCTATATTAGTGTGATAATATTATTTTTATTTATAGGTTTTATCACGAGAAATCTAATAATGTAACATCCAAATATAGATATTTCGTATTTCTCCAAGGACAAGTCGCCGTAGGGTAAAAATTTAGTGATACGAAAGCATCACATATATGTAGTGAGAAAGAGAGAGAGAGAGAGAGAGAGAAAGTACAGTAGAGCATACAGTAGCGTTGAATCCACACGTGGTGGCAATAAAGAGAGACCACGTGGATACAAAGATCACCGACGTAATGGAAATAGAATACTATAATATACCATGAGCTTCATAACGAGCAACACAATCTCCCTTATACCCAGAAAAAGCTCTGAAAAAAAGCTTCATTCTTACGTAGAACACACTGTAAATACTTTCAATACTCACAACACACCAATAGGATCACCAAAAGCTGACAGGTTTATAATGAAACCCGTAAATAGTCTTTAACTTTTATTTATTCATTTTCAATTTTTGTCTCATGCATTTCAAATAAAAGAACAAAAAATTTAATGAAAAATAGACAGAGACGAAATTGGTCCATTACAAAATTAGGAAAAAATAATTTAAAAAAGAGAAAAAAATAGAATACAATTTATAGCTTAATCTTAGTTCACGTGGGCTACAGAAGTACACCGGAGTAAAGGAGAGTAGAAGTAGAGCCAATGAAAAGTAAGCTACGATAAAAATTTCATAATTACTTCTTACTTCCGTTCGGGAAAATTTTAATTAAACCGGAGAATTGGTCTTTAACGAGAAAAGAGAAGAATAAAGGACAATGATGGAAAATATATGTATATATATAAGAAAGGTATTGTTCATGCTGCTTGAAAAATGTTTTTTTAAAATAATTATTATTGGATAGAAAGAAAATATATTTATAAATATAAATTAAATTGGGAAAAAATTAATTTAATGATTTTTATCAATCTCAGTAAGACACCCTCAGTCTCACTTTATTTATCCTCGTGGTCGGTGGAAAATTATATTTGATTCTAATCTAGCAAATGGGATACCCAGTCTATTTATTTACACTTGGGTTGACGAGCTATTGTAGACTTTTTTCATTTATTTTTTTATAATAAAGAGGGTAAAAAACTTTTTCAATAGATAATAACCTTTTAAAATATATATTTTTTGAATTGGCAATTAAATTGACTTTCTGTAGTTTGAATTCTTTTTATTAAACTCTCTATTAAATCTGAGAAAAATTCCGAGTGTGTGATTTTCATTTCAAAACATCATTTGATATCTTAATTAAAAGATTTTGAAAAAAATTTCCCGCCTTATTGATATTTTTTTTAATGGAATTCAAAAAATTCAAATTACGTATTTTATTATTTTAAAACCTCTATAACTTTTTGAATTTTAAATTTATCAATTCAACTGATGAGACCTTTTTGGTAGCCAGTAAAATTTTCTACAAAATTGTATTATAATTTTTTTACGTAAATTCAAAACTTTAGCACCGGCGAGCAATTTTCTTAAATTTGAATAAAAACCGAGTATAATTTTTTTTTAACTTGAAAATTTTAATTGAAATACCTCGAAGTTTTTTTTATATGAGTGTGAAATTGTTATTAAACACCAGTTTTATATACCGGCACTAATAGCAAGTAAAAAAAAAAATGATTTTTAATTTTAAAAACGAAAAATAAATAGAGACTTTAAAGTTTAGCGCGTGCGTTTTGATTATGCCCGCGGGGTTGACTTTATTGGTTGAGGCCCGGTTTGAATATACTGTAGACTGTAGACTGTAGACTGTGGACTGTAAACTGTGAAGTTTAGTTTGTTGTACAGTAGTGTGATGTAATATTACAATAAATGGATTTCTGTTGGTGTTCTTGTGTATATGGACGTGGAAAGATAGATCGTCTAAAATGTGTTGGGTAAAATTTTGTTATTTGTGTATATGTGTGTGTATTTGTGTGTGTGCGTGTGTGTGTATGGAATAGAGAGTGTATATAATGGTAAAGGGAGGAAACAAGTGGTCGAGCATTTATAGACACGGCGTGGCAAGGCGAAGTGGCTATTTTCCGGCGAGTGCGCACCGATTAAAAATCCAATTCGGTGGCTCGGGATAAAAAAAAAAAGAAAAAAATTTTAGGAAAAAGTATGTATATATATACGCTGTTGTTTAATCTTTTTTTTAGTTTCATGTTATATTGAATGAGTGAACTAATTCTTAATGCAAGGGGTCAATGATCATTTTTATTTTTAACGGTTTAGTGTTTTTGTTTTTTTTTAATTTAATAAGAGGAAACGAGTTAATTAAAAGTTATTTTTAATTTTTTGTTGGTCATAATTTATTTTTTTTTATTTGGAGAAATTTCTACTCGAGGTAAAAAAAAAAACTTTATTTTAATTGCGCATTGAATTTTTTTTTTATTACAATTAGATGTAACAATTTATTTATGAAAACATTTAGTAAAGATTTCAATAATGATATGGGATAATTTTTTAAATCAGAATTTTAATTGGAATTATTGAATCTACTGGAATAAATGTTAAAATAATAAATTGTATACATTGACCCTATTGATGGATTTAATTAAAGAATTCAATTTATAACTTCATCAACAAAATGAAATTATTATATTTTTTTTATTAAATAAATATTTTATAAAGACGTTACCAAAGATGATGCAATATAAATTAAATTTTTTAATTAAAAAATAAATTGACATAAAAAAAATTGATTTCCTTTTTTAAAATAAAATTAAATATCGCGTAGCAGATCCTATGTTTTACGAAAGGTACAAAGGTATATAGAGGAATTTTTTTACTAATGGATATATTTCATCCCAAAAATATACAAAAGCCCAAAATTTATTTTATAAATTTGAATTTTTTCCCGTCCTTATGGTATCCGAGAACCACAAGCGAATAAAAAAATTTTCCTTTACTTATTAATGTACTTTTGAGTCAGAAAAAAATTCTAGAGTGGAAATGACAGTCCAATAAATAAAAAAAAAAAAAAGTTCTAATGGAATAACTGAAAATGAAAATAAATAAATTTCTAAAAAACTATTTTACTCGAATTTAATAAGAATCAGCAGCAAAAATACTCATATCGCGTCCTTGTAATGCCCACCCTCAATATCCCCATCTTGGTCGTCTCCCTCACCAGTATCTTGATACTTTTTCCATCTACTGAAATTGATATTACTTTGGTAAAGGCGTGTATACGCGTACCAGGGATCCATCTAGCCTATAAATTTTTAACGGCGTAAAACTTTCCATCTCAGCTACACCGTACACATACACAACGCGAAGCCCGCGAGTTGTTGCCATGAGCATGACAGAGAACCCGACTCCGGCCGAACCAGCAGCGGGGTCAGGGGAGATAGTTTGAGAGCTTGCATTCGGAAAATTGAACTCTTCGCCTTTACTTCGAGATGCGTTACCGAGATTCTCTTTTCCGATAACCCAGATAAAAAAATTCCATTATATATCTACTCCCGCTATATAGTAAGCCACTATAATATATCTACTGTATAGACAAACATAAGAAAGAAAGAAAGAAAGAAAGAAAAATATAAAAAAATAATAATAATATCATTTCTTAGGTAAAAGAATTGACATCATGATCAATGGCAATATTCACATGAATATATTTGATCGCGGTCAATAAACTCACTCGTATATATTCAGTTCTAATAATTGAATTGACAATTTACTATACCATACTATTATTATTATCATCAATTTTCATATATATTAATATAGATATGTATACTAAATGTGTCGATGCAAACATCATTTCCCCTTATTCAATGTACACCGATGACTCGGATTAAAATTTAATTACTGTGGGTATTAATTGAACAGAGTGACAAAGATGATGTGTCAGAGAAGCTTATGTACTACATAAATATCAACCAATTGTATATAATCATATTTATAAGCTAGACTGAGGCAAAATGGGCCTAAATTAATTTTTTTAATGATTCAATTAAATTGACCGAGGTAAAGTTTTTTCAAATCTACTGGAGCAGTAAGTGGTAATTTTTTTTGATAATTAATTTAATTACTTTTTACCTTTGGTCTTTGGGTATTCGAAAAAAAATGTTGGGTAATGTAAATAATTAATCATAAGTTCTTATTTTGAAAAAATCATTTAATGTATTATGAATTTATGAAACTTTTATAGACTTTTTTTTATTGATTTGAAATACAATTCTATAGAGAGGTAAAAAAGGTATAGACTGTTTTTATTTATTGTTATCTATTTTACGTTCGAATTGTTGTCAAGTATTTACTTTAGCTTGTATTATTTTATATTTTTGTTACTTTAAACAAATTGAATTCGTTTTCCACAGATCGTATCCTTTTTACATAACTAAATTTTTTATGAATCTGAAGTAAGCAAACAATTAAAAATTTTCAAGATTGTTTACAAGAAAAAAGAAAAACCAAAAATATGCACATGTAGAAAATATAAAAAACTATAAGTGCAATTTTTTCAAATATTTTTTTTTATAATTTATCGTTTTGAAAAAAAATCAAAAAGTTATTAGTTGGCTAACTTCCCTATAATGATTTTTTTTCTATGAAAAAAATTTTTCCCCACTTCTAATAAAAGGAAAAGACGTATAGAAAATATTTAATAATAAATGACATGCTCTAGATTACCTTATAGATTATTTATTACCCACACTACATGACCTTACTATTTATTAGAATTCTTATTTATTAAAATGGACAATAATAATAACAATAATATTCTTTATCCATCGTAATCCTCAAAAAAAAAAAACCAAATTAATTTCTCACAATTAAATCTCAATTATTTACCAACCATCTAAAAAATTATTTTATAAATTCAAAATTTCAAAAAAAATTTATTTAATAATTATTTTAAATATTGATTTTAAAAAAAGTAAAACTCCCCCTTCTGTATCCTATAGATAGAAAATATAATCGATGAGGTCGTTGGCATATATATATATATATATTGAAGAAGAAACAACCACTAACGTACTTTTCTCTAATGTGATTGCTTTACTGGCCACAGTGTAAAGCCAGCAAAATAAAATTACTTTACCCCTCTACCTCAACTTGTTCTTCATCTCCTTCTCTATCTCCTTCTCCCATTTTATTTTATATATACTATCTATTTAACTTTTTACTACAAAATAAGTAAAATAATGAATAAAAAACCAACGAATTGGATAAAATGAAGCAATAATGTCATTAATTTTATTTTTAGATAAAGTCATTGCTTGACCACGCTCTAAATACTGGGTAAATAAATAAACTGGGGGCATTAAAAAAAGATGAAGAAATAGTTGCGATACAGTTGAGTGGACACTCGACTTAAGACGTTTTATTTAGTTTAGTTCAGTTGTATATAAGCATAAATAAAATAAAATAAAATAAATCGTAGAGTAGAAGAAGATGAATTCGGAGAGGGGGAGGGGGGTGTTATTTTTTTGATAGCTTATAGCGTACAAGTTATAGTGTGTTTTGTTGTTGTACGATATCATCGAGAAGGCTATAGCTATTGAATGGAACTATCAGTATATAAGATAGCTAGTGTTGTGTAGTGCAGACCAATCTATGTTCGCTACAGATATATATGTATGTATGTATGTATGTATAGT
Source organism: Microplitis deprimator (assembly GCA_964016945.1). Lineage (NCBI taxonomy): Eukaryota > Metazoa > Arthropoda > Insecta > Hymenoptera > Braconidae > Microplitis > Microplitis deprimator. Next base: position 14,081,229 of record OZ024716.1, read on the forward strand.
TTTATATACGACAGCATTTCCGAGGGATTTAAGAGACCCATGAAGTAAATAGAAGCCCTGGTCGTTCTCCCGTAAAATTGTATGTGAAATTGTGCAATGTGTCTTGCGAATTGAATCGCGCTCAGTAACGACATCGATTTTATTGTTTATTCCCTAACCTACGGACTACATATTAAATTATTATAACAATGGAAATTTTTTTTATTTTTCTTAGGAAAGTTATTATCTAATTTTTACGATAGTTGTCAAGTGTGGCGACAAATTTAGTTTCGAATGCACCTGAATCATGAAAAATGTTTTTTACAATTTTTTCAGGTGCCCCATTTTACCCTGAGTACTTTTGAATAAATGATAAAAATACTATTTTGAATATTTTTTCATACCCTCGTCTTCTCTACAATTCGTTTACTTTTTTTTTAGCAATAAAAGTTTTTCAATAAAAATTTAATTTCGAACTTTAAAAAAAAATATTATTACAGTCAGGTTTAAATTTACCACAAAAATTAATTGATAAAAAAAAGTTACAAAATTCTATAAAAAAAAAATACATTTTTTCAATGAACTCCAAAAATGACTGCATATATTTTCTAGTGTAGAAATCCTCATGCATAAATAACCATAAGTTGTAAAAGTAAATTAAAAATATATATCGAATTTCGGATGTTAGTAAACAAGGAAAAAACAACGATTAATTATCTTCAATGTCCATAATTTCTTTTAAATAATTTACCGTAGGCTAATTACAGAATGCACCGAGCAGTAATATCGCTTTGCAGGTTACTACGTTCGGGGAAGCTATACTTTAGTTTGCAATTTAAACTTTACTTCCTCTGGAATTGATTAGCTTTTAGTAATTAAGCAAGCAACGCCTCGGCTCTTGCACCCCTGTCCCCTCGCTTCCTCTAGCCCCTACCCCTTTCCTCCCCCAACTCAACAAACCCCCTCACCCTCACCCTCACCCGCAAAATCCTCTTTCTCTAACTCACTTTCACATCTTTCTCTAAACCCCCCGCCAGACGTTCACGCCATCGGGTGGTTTTAATCAACGGCCCGCGCGCGCAACTCGCCCCTTGCCCCTCAGCCCCCAAAATCCTCCCTCTCTGTCTCCCTCACTAATTCCTCACTCTATTATACCCATAACCAAATACACACACATCACACAATATCCATCACTTTCCCCTTTCCCCCTTCCCGAGCTTTCCTGCCTACAATTTTTTCATAAAAACCAAAAAAAACCCGATCTAACCTCAAATCATATATATCCCCGAAAGCGTGTGTCCTATTGGATCGCAGTGCGAAGCAATTTCAGCGTGGAATGCGTTTCCCTCGATAGCTCAACGGCACGTACGTGAAGCAACTTTGAGGATGCGAATAGTGAGGGTCGAAGAAGGGAGGAGAGAAGAGAAGGGAAGCGAAGAGGAGAAGAAGAGTCAGGAGAAATTGAGTAAAGAGGAGAGGGTGTTTGTGGGTATTCGCGAGACGAAAGAGGATAGAGGGTGTGCTTGCCCAACCGGGACAGGCCCAACCAATTTCAACTTCCATTATACACCCTAACTCTCGCTCGCGCCTCCCGCTGATACCCTCATCCCCAATCCGACTCCACTTACCAAGTATCAAAACCTCTTTCTTTTATTACAAAATCTCAATAACTTTTTATTTCATTATTAATAACTTTCAAATATCCTCAATTACTCAAAGATTATTTTAGTTCGACTACACAAAGTCCACGTGCATGTTGATGAATTTTTAAAAAAAGAGCAATAAAAAATTAAGTGACAGTCGAATTTAGCTGGGCTTGCGGCTTTTCATTTCTTTCGTTTACTTTCCCCAGCCTCGACCTCACCCTCAACCTCAACCTCGGCCTCATCTTCATCTTTATCCTCATCCTTATCCTCATTTTCCTCGACAAAATCTTCTCTGGTCCTATCTATATCTCTAGCATCGTATCCTACAGCAAGTTATACTCGTATATATAAGAAACGGAGTCGCCAACTTGGACTACTACACTCACTAGGGGCTCGCCGTCGTAAAATGTTGCTTTTTAATTTGGTAGACCGTTGTGTGAGCTTACGACACTACCCCATTCCCCCAACACACACAACTATACGCCAGTGTTGTCTGTTGTTGTAGCTTTTGAGTTAATATACGGGTTTAATTTTGAAATTTCATTTAAACACTTTTATATATTAAAATTTTATCCTCTATTTATTATCATCTCTATTATACACCGTAATTTACCTATACACATACACACATACATGCACACGGTATATTAATAAAAAGTATTTATTTTCAGTATAAAACGAAAATGTTCTGATAAAAATCACATCCGCCACAAAATTGACATCCGACCCGTCAATCTCTAACTAAATTTATACTATTTGACTACTTTCTTACGGAAATTGCTAACGAAAAACATATATACATATATATATTCATATAAAAATTCTTCTATTTTATTTTGAGATCAAGAATCAGATAAAATTGCTTGTAATTGTTTACTTTTAATCAAAACTTACCAAAGATAAAACATGCTTAGTATCCGTGACATTCACTTGACACTAAACACGTCACTAATCACGTTACAAATTTAATTATTTGTCACAATTAATACTTTCAGTTGTTGTTATGGATGTTATTCCAAGAAAAGAGATTATCTTTTAAACAACGTGGTAGTATGAAGAACACTAGTGAGAATAAAATTTATTAGAAACCTCACGCGCCGGCTGTCTGACTCGGAATGAACGTATTCACTGGGAGAATTGACTGGAGGGTTTTGTTGCGCATGCGTTGAGGACGCGTGTCCGGTGATAACAATTACGAGTGTTCACTCTACTCATTTTCTTCATTTTATTTATTTTTCTTATATATATATATATATATATATATATATATATATATATATATATATATATATATATATATATATATATAACTCGGATAATAATAATAATTATTATTGCTTCTTATTGTTAAGCTTTTTTATCAAAGATATAAATTGGAAAATATATAAAATATATGAAGCAAATAATAAAAAAATTTAAAATTTTTTTCTTTAATTATAAAAATATCAAAAGTGATTAATGGAATTGGTAATTAATTAACAAAAGTATCAAAGAAATTATAACCTCTAATTACTTTTTTTTTTTTTTAATTGTTTAATTATAAATTTCGGTAATTAGAATCATTAAATTTATACAACTGAATTGTGAGGCTGATAAATAAAAAAAAAAAGTCATATTTTTTTTTGTGGTGATTTTAAAATTTTTTAAGTTATTTTTATTTAGTTGAAACGCATTTAATTAATGAATTTAATTTATACGAATATATATGTATGGATATAGATAGTAATCATTAAATTAAAATTATAGAGCACGGTGGACAAACAGCATCTTGATTTTAATTAATTTAATTGAATTGGAAGTAATTCAGAAGAGTGCAATTTTTTTTTTTTTTAGTTATTTACTTTATTTTCCTTTTCGGGAAGAGTGAAGAGTCAGTTACTCTTCCAAGATTGATCGGAAGGACTGACGTATACTCCCAAGAGGCAGAGAGCAAGAAAGACAGCGCGAGTTTAAGTGAGGGAAGAGTAGGAGGAAGGAAATGGTGAGATGGCCATCTCCCATGGCACAATTAGCTAAAACTGAGATGGCTAAAACCTCAGCTGGACTCTAGACTCCAAGCTATCTCCATTTACCACAAAACTACCCATCGTAAAACACCAAGAGTTTACTGTAAGAATGCTGAATTACTCAAAGATTTAGATTACATTCAACTTAATATCACTTTTGACTATTACTATTATTATTATCATTATTATTGACTATTTTTTCATTTATCTATCACATGACCTACAAGAAAAAAATTTATGTAATTTGACTTTAAAAGCGACTTAAGGGGTAGTTTGGGGTGACCTGCAATTTGGGGCTGACGTGCGAAACATTTCAGAAATTTAGATTCTGTAGATTTTTTTTTTATAAAAAAACCATACGAAAAAAATATATATGCGGGCTAAATTGCATATATGTGAAATATATGAGGCACATATGTCTCATATATGAAGTTTGCCCGCATATAGATTTTTTTCGTACAGGAACGTTCTGATTTTCAGGTACATCTATCATCAGTTTAAATTTTCCCGCCACAATTTTTTAAAAAAATTCATATAAAAAAAATACCATGAGCTGGAATCAAACCGTCAATTTCTAGTCATACCTTCACCCGTTACCTTTAATAGTTATAAGATTTAATCTTAAAAAAAAAACTACTTGCAATAAATTCCTTAAAAAATTTTCAAACAAGTGATAAAAAAAAAAAATTCCCTTAAATATTGAAACTAACGTAAATTGTTGAATTTCTAATAAATATTTGAAATTAGAAAATGAAATTTACTAAGAACTTGAGTAAATATATAAAAGTTTTTATGATACAATATACATAATGTAAACAATAAATAAATCGATTAATCGTTGTTGTACTCACGTTAAGGAAAACATCAGGCCTAAAGAGTCAAGTTCCGCCATGGCTCAGTGACTTATCAGCTGCTTTTAATCGGCCACGTAATTGAACTGTCGTTCAAACAGTTAATCGTCGGTTCACAACGTTCATGCATAACTTAATGAGACTCCACGCATACGACCACCGCTTATGCGTTTTTATTTATCTGAAATAATAAACAACAATTATGATTACAATAATAAATGCGTATTAATTATTGCCGATAGATATAAGGCATTGCAACATTTTAGAGCATACTGTTAATTTTTTTCTTTTTCCTAACAGAGAAAAAAAATTCTTATCACTTGCTTTCATTTTTTTTGCGCAATTTATTATTTGAAGTAATAAATAAATAAATGAATTATTTAAAGGAAATGATACCGAAGCATTCATGAATGAAACTGATGAATAATTTAGGTAATAAATGCAATAAGTATTTAAAATATGTAATACAAAGTGGATATATAGTAATAAAAGTTAACATGTCGCAGATAAATGAGAATGGAACTTCGATTGTCGAAGCAAAAGAGCCGACCGGTAGCGGGAGTAGTTGCGTGGGATGGAAATTAATTCATTACTCTAATGCGTCGGGCGAGTAAGAGAAAGAGGGAAAGAGTGAGTGGAAGAAAGAGGAGAATGACCAAAGAAGTGAGTGTCGAGTAGAGTGGAGAGTAGAGAGTTGGTGTGTGACTATTGCGGAGGAAGCCTGAAACCCCAGAAAAGTGAGCGGTGTGTGAGTAAAGGGAAGTGCGGGTGCGAGTAACGCAAAAGATGGATCTCTCGTTTTCATTTTTAAAATTAACAGTCCCTATTATGACAACCCTACTGCACTCTTTTTCCATTGTCTCACTTTATCCAGGCTCTGGTGATATTCGCGCTCGATTCATAAATTTTTTTAAACGTTTTTTCTGCTAGAAATTATTTTTAAAAATTTTAACTTTAATATTTTTCATTAAATTTCCCAGGAATTAAAATTTAGCATAAGAGAATTTTTTAATTACGAGTAATAATATTTTGAAAAACTGGGGCGAGATAGGACATGAAAAAATTTTATAAAAAATGAATTCAAAATTTTTTTTTTTCAGATAAATATTTACTTAAGATAAAATATAAAATATCAGTTAATAATATTGAATTTTAGTACAGCAACCAATCAGATTAAAATCTCCAGAAAAACAAAAATAAAGCTTTTAGTAAATAAATGAATTTGTTGATGAATACCCTCGGTAAAAGTAAAATGTGTTTGTAGCAAACTTTTGCTGGTAGTGCTCCCGCTGTCTTACAAGAGCACCACCACCCACTGACGGCCCCAATGTAATTTTCTGAATGACTGCGTAATTAAAACTCTAATTTCCTGCACTTAATTGACCGGAGTCTTGGTTCTCTACTCCTGTGTGCCTTTGCACGGCTTTAGCCTTCGTTGCCTCTTTTTTCTTCCTTCTTTCTTACCGTTTCCTTACCCCTCAACCCCGAACGTCACCCTCACCCCCACCCCCACCCTACCTCATCTTTACTACCCTCTCATTCTTTCATTCCTCCTTTATTTTATTATTATTATTTTTCTACATGAACACCCGCACATTCTTTATAGCTTTTAGCTCGAAAATTAGACCAGACAGTTATTCTTGATGTGGAAAAATTAAACTCTCTATAAACTTATTCTTATATAAACTCATTAAACATTTAAATAAATTGATTACTTATCAACTGAACCCACCGAGTTATTTATTTTGTAATTTAAAAATATAATTTATATTTAAATCTTTTATTTATTAGACAGTAAAGTGACTAAGGAGTTTTAACACCGACGGTATAAATAAATTTAAAACCAGAGGTAAAAAAATTATACAAGTGAGCTGTGTAGTTATAAAGGGGAGGAGACGAGAGGGAGGTTAGAGAAAGGTAGAGAAAGGGGTTTTCGGATAATTACGAGTGTCCAACGGGCGTTGGTACGAAGGCAATTATAATTGCTGGCTCCTTTCGCAATTACAAGTTTCCACGAGACGTGAAGTACGAAGAGGGTAAGAGCCAGTCTGGGTAAGGGGTAAGGGGCAGTTCAGTTGGGGGATGCGGAAAAGAGTGAGGTAGTGAGCTAGTGAGCTAGTGAGGAAGTAGGAATTAGAGAGTAAGGGAGGCTAGACATGTGATGGGGGTGAACCGGTAAAGGTTGCAGTACTGCCCGAGCACAACATAGTAAAACTCACCTCCACTATACTGTACTCATAACACTCCTCTTGCCTCAGCGGCCTCCTGTGCCGGGTATGGGCTCCAAGAAGGCTACCCGGGGTTGTATGTGGAAAACGTTAATTGGGGTGACCTGCTCAGAAACTTGTTACTGCGGTGATACTGATATTCTGCCGCTTCAAGTTCTAATAACATACAACATTTATTTCAAAATTTATTAATAAATTTACATGATTATTATTTTTTAATTATTTTCTTATCAATAATTTATCTGGTTATTTATTTAATAAAGAAAAATATTTTTTTGAATATTACTAATTAATAAAAAATCCCTGATGAGGTAAAATGGGCATGATACTGAATTCGGCCGACGTCTAATAGTTTTTAAATTCTTAGAAAACGAAAAATTATATAAAAAAAAATATTACAAATAATTGCACTTATAGATTTTTTAATTTCCTACATGTGCATTTTTTTAGTTTTTTTTTTTTTTTGTAATCAATCAGTAGAAAAAAAATTGAAAATTATTAATTGCCTGCTAACTTCAGGATCATAAAATGGGCCAGGTAATTTTTTTGTAATTACGAAAGAAAATGGGCCGACTAAAATTTTATATCAAAATTTATTTATTTTTTAGAATTTTTAGTGAAAAATTCCATAATTTATTGATTCAAGTATTAGGATAATAAAAAATAATGAACGATTGTGTATTTAGCCTGCAACTTGTTGAGAATTATTTAAAAGATTTCTTTAAGTGCTGAATATAATATTTTTTTTCATTGATAGTGAGTGTAAAGAAGTGGAATCGTGAGTTAAAAAATGAATAAAAAAAAAATCAAGTAGGAAAAAAGAGGAGAAAGAAAAACAACTTGAGAAAAGTAAAGTAAAGTAAAAGCAGAATAAAATATATATGTATATATATAAAAAAGTAAGGGATGGAAATGGATGTTACTTAGACTTGAAGAGAGGAATACCTCTCACTTTTATCCCGTACCCTCGGCAACTTATTCTCGCCGACATTCCCAGGCAGAGTAAAGTAAAGTACAGGCGAAAGTCACACTTTTGCCTCCAGGGTATCCACGCACGCGTTCTTTCCATCTCCTTGTCTCGCTTTTATACTATCTACATTTACACATACATTTGTATATATATATATATATACATATTAAAGTGTTCTTAAAAAATTTTATTATTTTTAAAAAGACTTTTATATTAAAATTAAATAAACTTTTGAAAAGTCAAAGCCAACCAGCTGACGTCATATTCAAACTACTTTTTTTATATTTAAATATTTAATTAAATATATATGTTATTTCTTTGTATAAATTCATAAAAATTATAGCCATTTCTCTAAATTTAAAAATAGCCAGCGACTTATACTGTGATACAAAAAATTTTCAAGAATATTTAAATAGAGTGGAAAAAAAGTCCTTGTGTACCAACAATCTGATACAAAAAAAACAAAAATTTCTCAACCACTTTCTTTTATTCACCATAGACAAAGTAACGACAAACCAGAGTATCGTAAAATCCATTCAACAGCCCTCGGCAAAACCCGACTCTTTACCTAACGTGTTACTCCTATTCCATTCATTTTTACATCCACTTCTCGTGTTATGTCTTAGCAACTCTAACATCCAAATCTACTTCTCACTTTCATTTCCCACAGGCTGATAGTCTTTCTTACATCTTTATATCAAAATAAAAATTATAACCTATTTTTTTTTCAGTAATTTTCATATTTTTTCCAATAAATTAAATGAAAAAAAAAAAATATATATTTTAAGTAAATAACAAACAGTAATTATTAAATCTCAGGTATTAAACGACCCATAACCATAAACAACTAATAAGATTTTCCAACTGAGTATATAATAAACATTAACTTGTATATGTATATATGTATAGATATATATAGTAAAAACGAATAACAGTAGCTCCGCACGTCCCCACACGTCGCGTCGACACCGGCGATGGAAACGGTGGCTTCGTGGCACGGAGAAGTTAATTATAAGCGATACCAATCTCTCTCGGGGTTGTTGGTCGGTCCGGGTTGGTATAGGACTCAGAAGCCCTGACAGCCAATTACCACCCCGTGCAACCCTCAAGCGCGAGCCATCATCCTCGTCCATACAACACTCTCTCTTCCTTCTCCTCCTTCTCTTCCTCTACCTCTACCGCCTCCTTTTACTTCCCTCTCATTCTCTTTCGCTTCCCCAATATAGGAAATTAAAAGACTTAGCAATGATTGCACTTGCGCACGAATAAAACTTTTTTTGTTCTCATCCCCATCTCCATCCTTGTTCCGTGTTCCTTACCTTGTTCTTAGGCAATAATTGATACTCTGAAAAGTAACCCAGCAGAAGATCCTCGTGACATGAGTAAATTCAATAATCAATCATCGATCACTGATCGTCAGCAATAAATCAGTTCTTTGGAAAAAAAGGTGATAAGATCTAAAATAACTCAGTATGATATTTAGCCGTGAGAAAAGCCATTGTAAAAATTCCATTGATCAGTATCGCACGTGGCAGAGGCATTAGACTGTGATGGTGTTTGTTTGACGCATATACGCGGATCGAAGCCAATCCATTATGGGATTATGTCCGTTGACAATAGGGATTAGCTACTGGGTGTAAGAGATACATTGGAGAAAGTCACATCATATCACTAGCTCATCTAACATCTTCTGTCTCTATCTATATATTTACCGATCATATTTTTTTTAATTTATAAGATAGGGCTAGAATATTTTTAAATACTTTGTAATTTTAAATCGCATGAATATGATTTAAAAATATGTAGAGTACTCAGATTTGTCCAGTTTGATTCAAAATAATTTTTTGTCATTAGTACTTCACTAGAGAGAGGGTAAAATGAGCCATCAGAAATCTTTTTCAATTTACATAAAGAGACCACGGACTTTATGGGGTAACTTGGGCCACTTGCTTAGAAAAATTTTGTAATTTGGAACCAATCAGACAAATTTTCGTTCAAAAAATTAAATCAAAATTTTGAAAATTCATAATTTAAAATATAAACAAAATCCAATGACGGGATTATTTTTATCATGGGAAAAATAAATGAAATTTAATATTGATAAGAAATCAAATATTTTTTGCCCATTTTTTTTAGCGAATCAAATATTCATATTTTATTTATTTTATATTTTATTTGAATTCGTATGTAAATAAATTTCCACAAGTATGATGATACTGCAGATCCTCAGGACGTTATTTCAACTTGTGTATTGCAGATGAACGTTATATTAACAAACACACTGTACAGTAGGGCATGTAATATAATGTAAGAGAATGAGAGTAAGAGAGAAAGAGACCGAGAGAGAATGAGTTGAAGGGGACGTAGAAGAGCAAAGGGACAGCGGGGTGATATAAGGGTGGCAGTTACCAGGGTTGGCTTGTTGGCTGCTTGGCCTGAGTTAATTATAACTGATGGTTATCAACCGGTTAACTCCGACACGCCATTACGTGCCTCGCTTGGAGTTCGCAAGCTCCCCTTTGAGTTTCCCTCTTCATCCCTCGTTTCTTTAGTTACTGTATGAGGACTAACTTGAATAGGATTCTCGGTTCAAGTCTTTGTTTGATAAAAAAACAATTATTGATAGTATTTTTTAACCGCAACAAAAAACGTAATTATTTTTCATGTCATTGCTTGTCTACTGTATTAATTAAACTTAAACAGACGGAGTAAATATAAATAAACTTATTTGCAAATTGAATGTCGCGTCTATTTATTTAGAATTAGACATCCTCGTAATTACTTGTAATAAATGGTGTGTAGTGATGTTATGTTGGTTAATATTGACGATAATTTCGCTGAGAGCACTAGCTGAGACTAAATACATAGACGGAACGTCAGCAAACGAGTTATTTTTACTTGTACGCACATCTGTCTTTATTACGTCTATTTAAATTTAATTAGTGTGATGACGGACATGTAAACAGAGATTAATGTTATCAATTATTGTCAAATAATTAGATTGTACATCGTTACTGATTAATTTAAAATTGCCACGAGCAAATATTAAGACAATAAAATAAACTCCGTCGCTGTTTCAAGTTGCAGGAGCGCGACAATTTGAAAAAAAATTTTAAAATACAATTATAGGTATCCTTTGCCCATTCTACTCATATGTAAAAATATTTCTCATATACCGTAAAAAAATTCAATCGCGGGTGGAAATGAGTAAAAATCTTTTAATTTTCAGCAAACAAAAAGTAAATATTGTTGTTATTATTAATAGATAAATATAAGTTACCATAAGATAACGATTATTATCTAAACCAATCATCTAAATGATATGTAATGTCGTATATATTCCAAGGGATTTCTATGGCTGTTACTGATAAGACAGTCGACAGGCTGTTGACGTTATTACGAAACTCATGGAGTAGAATTAGTTTGAATTTAAATGAAGCCCACGGGAATCAAACCTAGGGTGAGTACTCAGTATCTAACAGATATATATATATATATACTATACAGTATACAGTATCCAGCATACAACATATATAGATTATTTAAGTAGAGAGAACCAGAGAGAGCTTTTGGTATATCATTACTTCATGACTTAATGCATGATATGTATACTTATTTGTATTATAGTTCGGCTACTGGCAAATGCTAGAGAAGTTACTTTTCTGCTATATATTAGTGATATATTATAATACTCTGCTCTGTAGATTTGCTCTACATTTGGAACGTATGTCGCTCTCTCTCTATTTCTCTCTATGTATGTATAAATGTATGTACGGATCCATATATATGGATATACATATATATAACCGGTGATGTAAACTACTGGTTAGTGGAAAAGCCCTAAAACCGGAGCAGCTCTTACCTAAATAACCACTCAGTCACTCTGGACCATTTCCCCTCTGGCCTCTTGTGGATTTCCGTACACCGTTACGTAAAAGCACCTTCTGGATTAACGACTACATTCTCCAATTGATTCGTAAAATATTGCCCACTTTCAATTATTTTAATTATTTAGTAAACATTTATTTTTAATCAACGATTGCTGTTATTTATTACAGAAAATTCATCTGTACTTATTGCGAACCAAACGCAAAGCGTTGGCTCTACGCTGTGCTCTCATACGGTTTCAGAAATTAGATTTTCTCACCTTAGACTATCTCCTGAATGGGTAAAATAAAAAAAGTACCAGTATTGGGAGACCTAGAGGGTCAAAAACTGTTACGAAATATAGAAAAAATTTGAGAAGTTTAAATTTAAAAATGGCGGCAATATTTAAAATTTTTAAATTTTCTGTGTGTATGTGTGAAGACTTAGAATATTGGAGGCTTGTAATTGAGCATTCAAGTAAAAATGATCCGATTAAAGTGTCATGGGAAAGTCAGTGACAATGCACACGAGGGATGATTGCGCTTTATTCGTCTATTGTCCTCGTTTGTTATGGATTTGTAAGCGCTCCCACACTAATAATAATTGAATTTACTCACTTAAATAATTCAATTTATTTTAATATTTATTCAAGGCCGCAATTTCCACATAAAAAAATAATACATATACTTTTTTCAGGCCTTGAATTTATATACAAAAAAATTTGTCTTCTTTTATTCTCAGTAAGAAATAAATCATCAAAAATATTTGAATGATCAGATTTTAATTTCCCGCCATTGTTGTTCGATTCAAATTCAAATAATTTTTTTGAAACGAGTTTTAAAATGGTAATTGAGTATTTTAATTTACAATGTGTTTTGTAAAATAACTGATAAAAAAAAGCTCTATCAGTCATCAGTCACGCTCGAGAAAAAACGTAAATGTATTTCTTATTATATCGTAAAAAAGTGTTTTCTGGATCATCAATAAAAGAGTAATTTAGCAGTCGTATCAAGGACTTAAGGATTTTTCAAGATAAAGCAACTCAACAATGGGGCAAACGAGTGGTTGGTATTCGGCAAGTGTCGAACCTCACCTCGTTCTCAATCACTCGATCGTAGTCAAACGGTCTCTCAACTTCGTTCCTAACTGTACAACCTCTATATATAACGCAAGTCCCGCGATAACAATACCCCCGGGGATTTATAAATCCGCGCATTGTTGCCAACTTAAAAGAGCTCTTACCTTTTTTACTATGCACATTTCTCACACGTTCAACATTGAGCTTGATTAATGGCGCTTACGTAACAATTCCAGCTCGGTAACAAATAAAACAAAACTAAAGCTACTAGTTATTTTTAATAAAAATAAATTTATAAATGCATAGAAAAAAATAAATAAATAAAAATATTAAGTTAAAATCTGTTTCTCACGATCTTACCTCACAGATTTAGATTTTAAATCTCTTTTTGTCCAAAGGATAATAAGAGAATCGTAAAACGTGCTCAACAGAACCAATGAGACCACAGCAGGCGTGAAATCCTAATAAATGAGCATCGGTTTTCAAATGTCTCTAGTCCGTATATATATAGATATACATATACATATACATATATATGTACGGTGTAAATAGGGTTGTGTGCTGTGTATATCAGAGCGGTACAAGAGTTGGGGTAAGTTCTGTGTACGTGTGTCAGAGTCGTGATACAATACGATCCATAATCCACCCCTATATGGTTTATACATTATAGTCATTCTTATCTACTGGATGCATCTGAACGCATTTTATTCGAAAAACGCATTTAACATTTTACCGACGAGCCACCGAGGCATTAAGGGTGTGTGGATATCCTGAGATAGCAGACACGCGGCACATCACCATCACCGTACATATATTTATCCTTATTACACATACATTATTTACTTTTTTTAAACCATTCCTAATATTTTTCATATTTACGTCCTGTCTTTTATCCTACGATACTAATTTATCTTATGCTACGGGCTTTGATAAATCATATTGACATATTCCGTTATGCTAATTTCAATATTTTAGTTTTAAGTCTTTAGAAAAAAATTTGGATATATTTTTTTTAATAAATGATCTATTTAATTTATAAATTACTTTAAATATTTATGCTGATGTAATTTTAGATAAAAAAAAATTAGAGATGAAATTAAGTTGAAAAAAAACCCGGAGGTGGACTCGAACCGTAAACCTTGAGAGGTACAAATAATTTAAAAACTGCTGTATCTTCTAGAGAAATGATCGTAGGGGAATAAAAAAAAATTAATATCGAAGCTTGAAGCCTCTTGTTTCCCCTTTTGAATTTGAAATTTTAATTTGCTTTAAAAAAATTTTAAGCTTGGAAAAACTGATGTTAAATTTTTGTCAAGATTTATTTCTAATAAAATTGTTATGGATAAAAAAATTTCAGTTGAAATAAAATCCGATTCGTTTTTACTTTATAACAAGTAAATAAAAAAAATCTTATGATTGAAAAAAAATAAATAATAGAATCAAACAAAAATAAGATCTGGAGTTTATGCTTGATTCGTTTCCTTTTCGATTCAGCTAATAACAATCTTCCCGGAAAAAAATTGCTGGTGCGTTTCACCAGGCCCGTTGGATTCTCCTGGACGCTTCCGTTTCCGGAGTAAATCGTCAATCGTAAACTATTATATCACGAGTAAAGAAGAGAGCGAGAAACAACGAATTGTATGAAAAAGATATAAAAAAGTAATACGAAAATGAATGAACGAGAAAAAGAGAACAAGAGACTAAATACAGCGTGAACATCAAGTAGTGAAAGAGCGGAAGGGAGAGTTTCCATTCCCCTGCCTGGCACGAGACTACCATTTCATGCAAAAAAAGGCCGAGTGAGAAAAAAAATGAGAATCAAATAATTCCCGGTGGTATCGCCTCGCGGGGGGATGATACTTATACCAGATACTGTATTATGTTCGACTTTCTCTCTCCCTTTTACTCCTTCCTTCGCACTTATTCACTTAGTCTATGTATATCTGTGTAGTTTGTAAATGTACGATGCGCGTAAATGCGGTCGCGTGCGTCAGCTACGCCCGAGGATGTAATTGCCGTGTCTCGTGAATGCGTTCGTTCTGCCGGATGTGATTCGCATTAAGCACACCCGTCCGTCAATCTATGATGCTCCGAGACCTATCCCTACTATACCACACACGCACACACACACACATACTTTATATTCTCTCCTATACTTTCCGTCTCTCTTCTCTTAATATTTGTAATAAAAAAAATTCTCATCCAACCGTTAAATATTATCCATTATTTATCTCTTAATCATAACTTTTATTGTTTCATATTCAATCATTCAAATCTCTAATAGAATATTTAAAATTTAGTCATTGCTCTGTTATTAGTTGATCTGTTCGCATGTATGTAATCACAGAAACGTCCAAAATACTTGATAAATTGACTCAACTCCCACTGCCGTCTCTTTAAAATACTTTAGAGTAGAAGCCTATGAAAAAGTATTCTCTAATCTCTTTCCGTTTAATTGTAATTAACGAATTAATGAACAATTAATCGTTGAGTAATTTGTTATCTTTGTCTGACGCTTGAATCAAAAGCGCCACCATACGTTGGAAAAAATAATTTCAAAAATTTTTGGTAGAGTTGGCAGTCGGCAAAATAGAAAATTTTGACTGCTTGGGAAATTTTTTTCAAAGTTGATGGAAATTTGTACTGAAATTTTTAATTGATTTGAAGGATGATAAATTTTTAAGCTAAATTTTTAGTGAGACATGAGTGGAGTCAGTATTGATTTAATAGTAATATTAGGTGACTGCAAAATTACATTAATATATTTTAGATTAACAATGAGACAGACAAAATGACAAAACGAGACGGGAATCCTTGACAGTAGGATATTACTCATCATCAGCCAAGGGAACCATAGCTACACACTAGGCCAGGATAACTAAATTGCTGGAACTAACGCCCGACCAACGAGACGAATCTCTCTCACGGTTTAAACGGAAATGTATGCCGTCGTGTGCCAAAATGTCATTCTCTCACTTACTGAAATAGATTCAAAGTGTAAAAAGAAATTAAATAAAACTAGACTGAAAATAAAAAACAAAAAATATTTAAAATTTAATTAAAATTTTTTTTTCCTATTTATAGAAAATATTTTTATTCAGCTAAAAATAAAAAACTAAGAAAATAACTTTCATTTTAAATTTATGTCAAAACTATTTAATTTACGTTAAAAACTAATCAGGTCTTTTTTGTCGAGCGTTAAATTTTCTACAAAATTGCTCTCAATATTTTTTGTTATATTTCCACTAGTTCAGCCAGAATTTTAATTTAAACTTTTGCTAAAGATAAATTTTTCAAGTTTACAAATAGTTTACTTGTATTTCAAATTCCATGTAAAATATTGAATTTACGTCAAAGTCACTAGAGATCTTTCTTGTAAAGAATTTAATTTCCTTCAAAATTGATCTCTTTAATTTTTTTCGTATCTTCAATAGTTCAACCTGAATTTAAATTACGAACTACAAAAAATTTTCTCTCACAATTATTGAGGCCTAAAATTAAAAAATTGATTTCTTCTAAAAAAATGAAACATTTTGTCATCAAACTTTAATTAAAATTAAAAATTTTAATTTTGCAAATTCTCTTACGAAGACACGAGAAAATAAAATAATAATAATTGCACTCACATTGAGATAATTGAAATTATCATGAGCTCATGTACACATAAAATACCGTTGGATAGGTGAATATGACCTGTCACTCATGCTCTAGTCTCTTGCTGACTCGATGCAATTATAGAGCCCTAATTACACCCCCCGATATCACCCCATTACCCTTTCCGAGCCTGACTCACTCACTCACTGCTATCCTCTCTACTATTACAGTCCTCTTGTAGTTTCCTCACTCCAGCGTGTGCTCGGTTAATTAATTCCTACCTCATTAACAGTACAGCCCGACTGCACATTCTCTTATTCTCTCAACGAACCGAATCGTGATTATCAACATTCTTAAATTTTACTCTTAAATAAATTACAATTAAATCTAACGTCTATTTAAATCTGTGTCAGGTTATAATTACAAAAATTTTTAATTTAAATTTATTGAGACCACTATCTCCTTTATGATTATTATTATTATTTTTTAAATTAACAGTGAATATAAATTTTAATTTAATAAACTTGCTCGTTTACTTGTACTTTGATTACACGACTATCGAGTATTATCTTAAATATGACGAGACTGATGAGATAAATTACATGTATATAAAATTATCTGAGTAATTAATTAACGACAATTAACATACTCATTTTGATAACTAAATAAAATATAAATTATCATTAAATATATAAATAATTAACGTTGAGTCAATTGATAAATTAATTAATAATCAGTATTGCAAATATAGTTTTGACCTTTCAATTAATAATTATTCTTCATTAGCTATTTTTATAATTATTTTTTTTTTAATTAATTAAACCGAATATTTACTACAGATAATTAAATTCTTTGGTTTTAAATTTAAAAAAAAAAATGTAAGTACAGAAAGTGTCATAAATTGTTGAAAATTTTAAAATTTATTTGGAAAAAATTTTCTTCAATATTTGCCTTAATGATCTTCGCCATATTAGTAATTATTAACTAAGATAAGTGTCCACTTTTTTTTTTCGGCGATAATCTATTAATAAAATAATTATCCGAACACGTGACGATAAAATGATAAAAAGGAAGTTAGCTATATATATAAATATATATTTATATATGTGCATTGAGAAAGCGCTGTTAAACTCGACGTCATTAGACGCGTATCAGCTAAATTAATTTTTTTTTGTCGCGGATAATAGTTTTTGAAGAAAAAAAAACATTTTTTTTACAATAAATTCATTTTTATTATTTTTGAACTTCAATGTATATCTTCATCACTATCGCACTAATTGCGAATATGAAAATAGTATCTGTGTCACCGAAACTAGTTTCAATACACGAAGGGGATCCAGATGTTTGGGAAGTGGGTAATGATATACAATTTCGTAGTTATATATTTATGAACAAAGCTGTTTTTGTAAAAAATCAAAAAAATTATGAATTTCTACTGATTACTTTGAAGGATCACTAACGTATTTCAATAGCCTATACTCAACTACTATCAATGAAGAATATTTAAATAGTCAAAAATTGTGTTCTGGAAAATGTGATCTTATTGGCACGACTAAAAAAAAACAATCATCGAATTCAAATTATCCAAATGAATGTTATGGAACACTTAGATATTGCTGGTTGCATGAGGTAAAATAATTTTACGATTATACACAGAAAAAATTATCTAATAAATTTTACTCGTTAATTGTGAGTAAAACTGGGCCTGCATGAATAATTAATCGTCCGTTTCTAGATAGTGTTCAATTATGGGGTAAAAACACCCAATTTCGAGTAATTTTTAAATAAAAAAGAATAAAAAATAAAACAAAACGAATCTGTTTTTATTCTTTCCGTATTTATTTTGTTTTCGGCCCAGGTTTACTATAAATTGCAGGGTAAATTTTATCGAAAAATACTCTCCGAGTAGGTATTTTGATAGAGATAAGAAAGATCAGCACAAGATGGATGCCTGAAATACCCAGAGTACAATCGTAGCTTATAAACGGTAGAAAAAAAAATTTCAAAAAAGTTTTTATTTTGGCACCGAACAAAGTACTTGGAGTAAAATGGAACATGAAAAATTTCATTAAATTCAAATGAAATACAATTTTGAGCACTAATTAAAGTCAGGAATTTAAAAATTTTTCTTTTCCAAGTACATAAAGACGTATTTTGAGATCAAAAACCATAATAATAAATTATTAATCCAGATATCCTATTATACAAAGATTTTTCTTACGAAATGTAAAAATATTGAAATTTTACTTTTAGATCAGTGAAAAACGACGAGCAGCAGAATCGTTAGTATTATTTTATTGGACGTTCATAAAAGAAAATGGAATCAGTACAGTATTACAGAAAAAAATGAATAAGGTTGACTATAAATTAAATCATGCTGGCAATATTTGTAAATGTTTATGTGAACGTACTTATAACCCAAATTTTCCAACCCCTCGTGGTGACTTACTAGATTCTTTTTGTTTCGATCCAGTTTTAGTCGACGACGGATAGTAAGAGATTATTCATTCAATAATAATTCAATTAAAATTTATTTTGAGCCTATATTGTAATTAATGAAATAATTTTTTCAGTGTCGCTACAGGGGTTCGATTTCACAGATACGATAACAAAATCCATCTTGAGCTTCAACAGGGAATATTAGCTAATGGAACAATTGATCCGAGTACTGTCCAATGGAAAACAACTAAAAAGTGTAAAGACCAAAAAAAAGTTATTTATAACTTCAAAAATGACCAGTACAATGGTTTAAAATTTATACTAGAAGATATTATTCTGCCCAAAGACTCAGTTGTTACAGGTTATGTATATTTATAATTACAAAAGATGGAAAATTATAAATTTTTATGTTTGGCTTTGATATAAACGATAAGTTCAAAAATCCTATGTATGAAAGTTCAAAAAATTAATTACTTCCTCAATGTCCCAATTTTTTTCGCTTTTCTTTATAATTTTTTTGTGAATATAGGCGTAGCGTTACGAAAAGCAGTACTTGGGCAATATATTACTAAAAACGGCAATATTGATTACCGGTATATGAAAGTTATGAAGCCAACTAACTGTCATAAAAGGTAATTTCAAGTATTAGCTACACTCACAGTTACGACCTAACCTATGATACATTTTTGAATTTAATGAACAAGAATTTTTTCAAGTATACTGTCAATATCAAATTTTTGAATTCTAATTTCAGGACAAGTGATTTGGTTCACGTCTCTCCGGTTCTTGTGTCAACTACATCTTTAACAGGAAAAAATGTAGAACTCAGTAAATCATGCAAACATCATATAATATTTGGTGGAACATCGGAAAAGTATGATAATATACAACATATTGTTCCTTATGTTGACTTGCAAGAAATTGTAACAGACCCCCCCGAGCCTATCAATGGAATTGGCTGGTATTATCGGGGCATGCCTGGTTATGGCGGTTTTCTAGCTCTAAGAATTTTCAAAAATAGCTTCTAATACAGTCATGACTATGTTTCGTATCAAAAGAATCATCAAAATTATTTTTTTTAAAAATTTGGATTTTTTTCGTACCATTATAAATTAAATTTTTTGTGTAAAAAATGTTATTCTAAAATTTTTTAAATAAAAAAAATAACAGTAATTATACTTGAGTTTATTATCTTTGTACCGCTATTAAAGACTTAAAAAAATAAATTTATATTTTTTTATCGTTTGGAAATTAAACGTTCTATTAATTAAATTACCTGATGACGTGTTACTGTAATAAAATTCTCCCAAAAAATATGATTGATATATATTTATAACTAACATTAAATTCAGTCTTTGCTTGGCATATGGTAAACTTTTTTTTGGCTCTTCCAGAATTATTCTAACGAAAAGATTTAAAATATACGTAGATAATATTTTTTCAATAATGATGTATAATTTTGAAGTATGGCTTCTTGGTGTGTTTGCAATTATTATAAATATAAAAATATCACCAGTGATATCGGGATTAGTATCTATAGAAAGAGGTGAACCACACAGTAAACAACCAGGTAATTAAACTAAATTTCCGAGCCAAAATTGTTGTTTTTTTTTTTCAATTTCATTTTTGAATTTCTATTGTTACTTTCAAGGTTCATTTGAATATTTCAATAGCATGCACCCAATTTTGATTAATGAAGAGTATTTAAATGATGAAGGATTTTGTACGGGATATTGTGACCAACTTGACACAACAAATAGAAACCACTCAATTTATTCAAGTTATCCAAACGAATGTAATGGACGACTTCGATACTGCTGGTTCCATGAGGTTAATTATCGATTATTTTAGTATTTATACGAGTCGGGGCAAAGTGGCCATATGGGGCTCAGTGGTATCAAAATTCTGCGACGCAGTATTTGATTTCTACGCAATATTTGTCATAATGAAAACTAAATATATGAAAACAGTAATTTTAGGTCAGTGAAAAACGAAGCGGCGCGCAGATTAATTTTTTTTTAAAATCAGTTTCAACTAATTATGGATTTAATCGAGTATTGCGACAAGGAATAAGTATTGCTCATGATATATTATCTCATACGGGTAATATTTGTAAATGCATATGTGAACGGACATATGATACAAATTCTGCTACTCCTCGTGACCAATTACTTGATTCCATATGTTTCGATCCAGTTTCAGTTGACGATGGATAGTAAGAGATTATTCGCTCATTAATAATTAAATTAAAATTTATTTTGAACCTGTATTGTAATTAATGGAAAAAAATTTTCTTAGTTTTGCTACAGGGGTTAGATTCAAAAGATACAGTAACGTAATTCATCTTCAGCTTCAACAAGGAATGTTCGCTAATAAAACGATTGACCCGAGTACTGTCCATTGGAAAATAATCAAAAAATGTGATAACCAAAAAAAAGTTATATATAACTTTAAAGACGATAGTTACGATGGTTTGAAAATTCCATTACAAAATTTTTTTCTACCAGAGAATGCTGCTGTTACAGGTAATTACTAATAACATTCATTATTGAATAAAAACTATTGACCGTAATTATAGTTTTCAAAAAAGTTTTCTTGTTCTATTGAATAGGAGTAACTTTGGGCAAATCATTGAGTGGGCGATGGATTGATAATGGTAATATTAATATTAGCAAAGCTCAGATAAAAAAAAAAACTCGATGTAGCAAAGGGTAATTATCGTTTCTAGAAAATGTTAACAAGAGCTGACTATGAAAATAAATGTTACAAGTTTGTTATTTGATTTCGTTACAGCTCTGAACCAGTGTACATTGACAATAGTTACTGGCCATCTGTATGGTCAATTACACCAAGTACGAGACGTGATCTATTATGCCCTCATATAATATTTCGGGGAAAACTGGAAAAGTCTAAAAATAAAATCCAACATGTAGTTCCTTATGTTGATATGCAAGAGCTCGCTTTAAATCCGCCTGAACCTCTTCGCGGAATCGGCTGGTATTATCGCGATAGTTCTCGTAATGGATTTTTGGCTTTGAAAATTTATAAAACAATGTAATAAATACATCATTTTTGAATTCTTATTTCTATCTCGAACAAGAATTCGTTTACAAATAAAATTATTCATTTTTGTCATGCAACTGCGGCTTTGAAAAATTATTTCAACAGAAATATTCAATTTCCTTGGACTTTGACAAAATTTATTTGACTCCTATACAAAATTCGTAATAATTGTCCACGTATTTAAAAATATTTAACTTTCATTGGTAACCAAAGATGGAAATCTCCAAAGCGTGTAATCCAGAGGCACAAAAACGAATTTATTCAAAAATATTCTTCATGTTTAATAATCAGATGCTTGAATAATCAATGCATTCATCCCCAGAAAATAAAATAAAATTCCCAACCGAGAATCATGATATGAGTATGTAAAAATCAAGTTAAATCATTGCACACGTGGCGTAACCTTAAACGAATTATTTTTACGACTGAAAGTGATGCGTTGACAGCCAAAATTTCACTATGCCCGATCACAATGTACAATTCTCTTTCCCTTACCGCCCATTACACCATTCCAGCCTTCAATCCCATAACCTCAACCCCAGTTTCTCTCTCCTTATCCCCTTATCCCCTTATCCCCATTCCTCTTATACCCTTCATTACACCCAGATACCAATGATACTTTGACGAAGCTGAAAATACTCAGCCTTCACTTCACCGTAAGCTTTACCATTCAAATTATCAATTGAATAAGCAATTAAATAATAAAATATTATTATTTAACCATCAGCAAAAAACTATCAAAAGAATAATTCAAATAAATTCATCACGAGTTTTTTTCTCTAATTAATTACGACCCAATTAGACATACTTTTATCATTATCATTATTATTATTATATTTTTTATATTTAATTGAAAATGGGATTGCGAGTACGCGGCATTAAGCCCGCGAGCGACAGCATGACTGGTAATAATAATAAAAATTTTTTTCTTTTCTATATTTCAACTCCCTATTCACCCCCCCCCCCTTCCCTTTCTCTTTCACATTCCCCTTTCTACCCCTATTTTAAACCCATCTCTTCGCTGGCTCTTTTGCTTAAGAGGGTTTACTTGTATCCCTTGAGACGCGCATGCGTCATCCGATTAAATTTACTAATTAGTTAATTAACTTAAGCACAAGGACTCTTCTCCACTTGCACACTTTTATACTTCCGGTACTCGAACTCTCTGCCTCTACTTCCACCTCCGTCATCCGGGGCTAAGTAACTTGACCGTCTGATTATGACACATCGTTTTATACTTAAAAAAAAAAAATCACTTTTAATTTACCTAAATTAATATTTTTCTCGGCCATTAATTACACGGGTACACATGAGTGCCGGAGTATTTATTAATTTAATTTAAAAAGTTTAAAAGCACTACCGCATTCACGAGGAAGGCGAAATAAATATCAGAGGAAAGTAGAGTAGAGTAATAGTAGTAGTGGATAAAATCAGTTAATGTATAAAGTTAGCGTGGTAATGTAGTAAAAGCGATCGATCACAATGTAATGTCTATGACAATGGAAAATTAATGTATTATCTTCCCAAGGTGGACTAAAACCTGTCGAGAAGCCAAGAGAAGTCTAAAAAAAATAAATAAAAAAGAACAGGAACAAAACCTGGTATGGACGAACCAAACGAGGTAACAGCAGAAGAAGTAAAGAGTATATTGGCTGGTGGTATATATAATAGTGATGATAGCACGGCGGATACGTCGACTACTACGCTGGGACACGTCAAGAGTCCAGAAGTGCTTTTCCGTGTTCCTTAACTCACTCGTTGTGTCGTCTTTTCTCTTAGCCTCAGTCCTTCTTTTCAATTCTCTTACTTATATACTTTTATTTGCAAATAACTTGCAAAAAATTTATGTATATACATATATATTTTTGCTTGAGGCTCTAACTGATTTCATATTGTTTTAAAATAACTTCAAGGTCTTTTTATGCCCGTTTAATTAATCTCTGAAATGTCAATTTCGTTTAATATTTCAGCAGTAAATCGCTGAGAAAATTTTTGAGAAAATGACTTTCAAATTTTTTTTTTTTTTAAATTGCCTAGATGTCTCATTTTACCCCGAATACCTTTTGCTCTTAAATCCCCAGTAAAATCTTAATCACAAATAAATTTTTTTTTTATTTCCAAAAAAATTTAAGGGGTAGACCATCGTACCCCTGCCTCCAATTTTGAAATACAAAAATGGATTAGTCGGTTTACTTTTCAAAACGATGATATATATTTTTTTTCAAGACAAATAATAAAACAAAAATCACAATAAAATTTGTTACAGATACGGGCGTGATTTTTTTTTTATTTTTTATTTTCTTTTGAAGGTGTGATTACATATAATTTGTAATTGAGATAAATAGAGACGTATGCCCGTATATGTATGCTAAGAATAGAAATGACTCTAATGGCCCTCATGCCCTTGGACTTGACCACCAAATGCGGGTCGATCGTGTGCATTAACTTCAAATCAAGACAAAAGTATCAGCTAACAAATGTCTTGACATTTACATCAGCCCATTAAGGATATAAATTATTGGGATATTTTATTTAAAAGAAAGAAATAAAATTATGTTACTAAATATGAAGCTCTAGAGACGCGCAAGTTTAATCATCGCGGATAGAGGTCTGATAGAGGATTACGTGTAACGCGCATGGTAATTAGTCAACATTAGCATGCATTACTCGAGTAGTCTCTGGTGTCATAGTGAGAAATGTGTGGGTGTAAGTGAGATGGAAACAGATGACTGGCGCGTGGCAGTTAATAGGTAAATTTTGGGAACGAGGGGTAACTTCGACAACTCGATATCAAGGCGCTTGTCCTCCATGTCCTACTCAGCCGCAGTATGTCCTCGTTGCGAACTAATTAGAGGCTACGAGTCCTGGAGATATAGCTGAGCTGAGTATAGTAAGAGACCAAGAGACCAAGCGAATAAGAGAGAGAGAGAGAGAGAGAGAGAGAGAGAGAGAGAGTTTATAGTTAGTGGTAGTAAAGGGGAATTGAAGTGAGATGATATGAGACTGCTTGTACCTCTAAAGCCTCTGTAGCCTTGAGAATGATTATGGGATCGATAGCAACTGCGATTAATGTATCAGCTTGTGTGAATGCCTACTATACTACAGACTACAGACTCTAATCGATAATTTACGAACTATATTCGATTATAAAATTACTTTAATGATAATTATTTATTTAAAAAAAAAAAATGTGTTTTATTAAATTAATTAAATTTAAAAATTAATTTTATTAAATGCTCTAAAGTTATTACATTAGCATTAATGGAGCTATTATTTTAAAATAATTCAAGTGACATTTAATTAAATGGAATAATTAAGCTAATTAAATTAAGTAAATTGGCACAGAATTTATTTCGTTAAATATATCTATATATGAAAATGTTTAAATGGTATACTGTGATATTAATTCAGTATATTTTTAGGATTCACATATATATATGTATATATATATATTTTTTTTTTTGTATAATTTTGATTAATTATTTTTCAAATATTTTTGTTGAAAATAATGAAATTAAGTCTATTGATTTAATATTCCTTTGAATATTTAATTTTGATTGTCAATAGAAGGGAATACTGAAAATGTTTATTGTATAGTTAATTGGAATGGAATTAATTATTAATTATAAGAACAACATTTACTATCGAACATCAAACACAATTATTAACGGGCTAGTGACATAAATTATCGTAATTGGAAATATAATAGACGTATAAATCTAGGTTGTCAAACGACCAACTAATAAATCCGCTTACTATAACAAGGGAGAATATTTATTTATTATTCTATATATTTATTTTTAAAATTAAATCAAAATCTATTTTGCGCTACATCTATTTTTTCACTCTTATTTATTATTATTATTTTTTTTTTTTACTTCAATTTTGAAAAAATCAATCGTCCAAATTATTTATAAAGTACTACAAAATATCGGGGTAAAACGGAGCAGCTAAAAATTTAATAAAAAATAATGACATATTTTTGGAAATAAATTATTTATGATAATTAAAATTAATTTTTCACTTATGAACCTGTCGTGCCCCAATTTCTTTAGTAATTTATGTAACTCAATCAATTAAATTATATAAATAATTAATTAATTATAGAAAATTAATTTTATCCCATAGGTCAGAGTCATATTAAAATTACATCACAAATTTATATCCATCAGTATATATTTATACAGTATACTAACTATATATAAATATATATGTGTAACAATAATAAAGTTTACACAGCATAAATCAACATTATTATACAATCCACTTAATAATTTCAAATACTATTAATTAAAAACAAATGAAATAATTCCCCAGTACTATCCCATTAAAAAAAAAGTCATAACTATTTTATCATCAAAGAAGAATAAGATGAAGCGAATAATAAATAGATATCTCCGACTAATTGCCGTCTCTTTGTACAATGATAGAGCCCATGAAAGATAAAAAAAACCTCGTAACCCAAAGCCCAAACTGAAAGATAAAAAAAACTAAAAATATAATTGGCGCAGTACAAACAGCGATAAAGTCCCTCAACTAACACTCATTTGTATAATATTAATTGAAATCAAACATCCGGCTGTCTCATCGGACTCGGAGAGTTTTCTATTTAATTTTTTTATTTTATTTGTCCTGCACTTCTATATTTATCTGTCCTTCATTATTTTATTTTATTTATTTAAGTTTTTTTACAGCAACTTTGAGCTGGTGCCGGTGCCGGTGCTCGTGTTTGTGCCGGGTAAAAACCATCTCCGCGACGACGCCACATGTCCGTTGCATCTGTCGAGCCCACAGGCAACTCAATCGTGTTTGCATAATATCCAATTATTCACTACGTATATTTTATTATTATCATCTCAAGCTCAGGTCAATTAAACTAGACACGTTTATTTTAAATCCACAGCTGGATAAATTTGTATCTCAAATATATAAATAACAAAAATTATTATATATAACCATTATATATTTATATAAATAATTATTGTCCAAATTACTAGAAAGTGGGGCACAAAGGGATGACTAAATTAATTTTGTGAAAAAGACAAAATTTTTTCTATCGACTTTTATATTAATTTTGAATTTATAATAAAATTTGAAGCCTAATTTAGAATATGGGTAAAATTGGCATCAAAAATTATTGTACCAAAATCTTTTTTTATTCAAAATATTAAAAACTCATTCACAGAAAAAAAGAATTTCTTGGCGCAAAAAATATTTTGTATTATGAATTGAAGACAAAAATTTTTCTTGGCTCAATAATTTTTTTCTTGCCTAAAAAATTTTTTTCTCACCCCAAGAAAATTTTTGATTTCATTTTATAATACAAAAAATCTCTTGGGTCAAGTAAAAATTTTTTTAGAACAAGAAAAAATTTTTTGCGCCAAGAAATCCTTTTTTTCTGTGTAATAGACAAATTTAATAAAAATAAAACAAAATCCATTATCGTAAAGACAAACTTCAAATCTAGACTTGATTCAAAATTTTTATTTATAAGTAATCAAAAATTTTGATAATAATAATAATAATATATGTATTAAATTATGTTGCTAAATGCATAATGTATAGTATTATAGGAGCATAGATGTATATAGATGATCGTCAGCAAATTTCGCGCGTTAATTAGATCGACGAGGCGTAAAATAGAGAATGTATGTGTATATATATATCGTCGGCCCAAGGGGGCTTTGCATAGATTACGAGTCGTGTCACACAATGTGTGTATACTTAACGAAAATATCTCACTATACTATGGGCAATAATACAACATTGTAATTAGAATATGCAAAGAGCAATAGCAATTATTGTAGCTTTAGTAATTGTAATTGTAGTTGTAGTAGTAGCAGTAGTAGTGAAAGCAGTATAGTAAGAGAAGCAGTCCAGTGTATACAAATATTTTATTTTTACTTTTTATTAACTCCTATGCATTCCGAGTGTCTCATTATTATCCAGAACGATCAACTAATTGCGGTTTGTAATTTAACGGTTGGTAAAGCATTCAAGTACACCGTTGACGCTCTTATCATGCTCTAAATCCTCATTTATATATTAATTATTATTTTAAATAAATAATCTTGAGTTTAAGTGGAACCAAAGTGGGGAAGAATTGCTGCGCTTACATTACGAGTATTAATTTAAAATGTTCATCATGAGAATTGTGGATTTTTTTATGATAAAATCGAAATAAAAATTTAATTATAAAACTAATTGTTTTTTATAAATATTTTATCTATTACCCAAAAATCCCCAAACAATAAAATTAAGTATAAAATAATCTGTGTACATTAAAAAGCAATAAAAAAAAATTATCATAAAATTAGCAGACAATTAATAATTTTCAGATTTATTTTTAAACGATTATATTTAAAAGAAAAAAAAACTAGAAATATGCACATGTAGAAAATTAAAAAAACTATAAGTGCAATTTTTTTTTATATTTTTTTTTTTATATTTTCTCGAGTTCAAAAAAATCTTAAAATTATCAGACGTCGACTAACTTCAGTATCATTAAAAAAAATTACTCTCCCACAATAATAATAATAAATATATAAAAAATATTTTTTTTTAATTATAAAAATAATTTGGAAAGGTGTGAAAAAGATTTAAAAAAGTTTAAATATAATAAAATAAAAAAAAAAAGAATGTGGATGGGAAAAATGATTTAGAAAAATTTTAGCCGGCCAATAGCGATCTGGCGTGTAATAGCTGATGGTGGTCAATTAACACGCGGCTGCTGGTACAGTTACGTGACGCGCCTGAAATTGGAGTTTTTGTTTCCAATATCAATTCCAGGTATACGGTGAAGGGTTTTAATTGGTCGCGCGGCTAAAGCCATCCGGGGATTTCTCTGTCTCTATCACTTTACTCATTCAATCATTTTCTCATTCACTTACTCACTCACTCACTCACTCATTCTGTTCACTCAACCCCATCACACTCTACACTCCACACGCTATAACGTTAGTCCACTAGTATCATACATCCATACATACATACATATATACTACATATATATTGATAGAATGAATTTAAACAAATAGACGAGTATACATAGTGCATATAAAGCAATCGTTAAACGGTTCATCCACGAACCTTGACGACGTCCACCCTCCATAAGGCTCAATATGTGCGAATAATTTATTTTTTTTCATTCCATTATTTTTTACCCTCACGAAAATATTTCATTTCCATCATTGACTCTCGGAGATGAATTGCCTTGATAAGCGACACCGCGAGTCCCGATTGTGATGGAGATAGTCGAGTTTATTGCGGTGCCCGGTCACTCCTAGCTATAGATCTATATATATATTTATATAGTATATCCCGGTGAAAAGTAATTAACTGGCGGTCGTGAGTTTGAGTGGAAAATCAAGAAGACACGTACGAAAAAAGAAAAAACTAATCGATTGATAACTCTCACGTTTTCTCGATCACGATTCATTAGATTTTATATTCATTGACTTGAATGTTTTTTTTTGCCGCGATCAATTAAGTGAGTTACTGTTACAGTAATTACTTATTTAAAATTTTGTGCCCTTGTTATTGAATATTTTTAAATTTTAAATATAATTATTTGAGAAAAAGTTTTCATTAAATTTTTAAAAAATAAATTTGAGTTGCTATGAGTCAGAAAAATTCCAAGTGCCTCGAAGCAAATAATTTTTATTTTTAATAAAAATATAAAATGTCAATTAAAATAAAAAAATCAATGGGATGTTTTTCACTATTTTACTTTTATTGTCTACTCATTAGTATAATATTGTAATTTTTTTTAATTGATTAGATAACTAATTATAAGAATTACTTATCAATGTCTTGATTAAAAAATAATTTCGGATTTAAATTTAATTTTACAAATAGAAATAATAATAATTAAAAATTTTTACAAGCAAAATTAATTCGTATTTAAAAAAAAATATTATTCATTTATAGAATTTTTCATGTCTTTAACAATTAATTGCAGAAGACGGTCCCCTCCGTACGTTTTGAAGAACTGAACAAAATTGCTAAGACTGAAAATTATTTCATTTTTGTATAATCCAACTAAATTTTCAATTGCATTTGGCTGCGACAATTTCTCGAGCATGAGATGAAGAGTAGTAAGAGTATTCATTAAAGCACGTGTTTGATTTTCATCTGAATCTAGTATTGAGCTGCTGAAATTAATGACTCTCTTGAAAATCACATCTTCGTTACTGCCCAGAATATTAACGATATTTTTTAAAATTGCAACAATATCCTTATCAGTCAGTTTTGATAAATCGTCAATGTCATAACGGCTGAATTTCTCGAGTTGATTAATCACCAGAGCCATCTCTTCTTTATCGGCTCCTAATGCTGTCTTCAGATAGTTGACTCTCGATAGAATTTGAGTCTCACTGAGTTTTGAAAAATCATCTGAAGTTCCATTGAGTCCAAAGACCTCCATTAAATTTTCTACTGCCGTAATCGCATTAATTATATCAAATTCCAATTCACTATTAGTTCCGTCCGATGACTCAATGCCATTTTTTTCTGGTGGGAAAACAAACGGTGTAGCAAATACCTGTGTAAAAATAAATTTTACTGAATAATTTCAAAATAACAATAAATTAATTGAAATATTCTATAATTTGTAAGTTACTATTTTTTTATGATCCTGAAATTAGCTGATGTCTAATAATTTTTGGATTTTTTTTTAATAGTAAATTATAAAAAAAAAATTGCACTTATAGTTTTTTAAATTTTCTACATATGCATATTTTTAGTTTTTTTTTTTTTAAATTCAAATTGTAAAAAAATAAAATCCAAAAATTGTTAATTGTCTGCTAACTTCAGGATCATTTTTTTTTTTAATTAATAAAACTAAAATATATTTTATACGACATTAAATTGAATAACTCAAAGCAGTTCAATATAATTTACATTAAAAGAAAAAAAAATATTTCATTTACATTTTCATAGAAAATATTTCAATGCAATTCATAAATTTATTTAATAATTATATATATAATTATAAATTTGAATAATAACTTACTTGTAAACTCAAATTTGCCACAACAATAAAACACGTGAATAAAATAGTCTTCATTTTTTTAATTTTTTTAACAACTTTTCTTCACTTGAACACTAGACTATTACTAGTTCGCGCTTTGACTCAGAAATGAACCTTCCAAAGTAACTTGTGATTTTATATATTCACTCTCTTACGTGCTGTAAAATCGTACAATGACGTACATTCCCTACTTATCCCTAAATTTCCACGAAGGCTGATTATTTCAACATTACAATAAATGTAATATAAGATAAGATAAATATATTAAGAAATTATTGTAATGTTTATTTTTGTTTCTAATTGCCCATCTGGAACTTAAATGTTTTTTAAATCGATTTACTAATGTTTTAATAATTAATGAATCATTGTTATTATGAGTCATGTTCCAAAGATTGATAATTAGAAACAGAAGTTACTAAACGATATTCCAGGAATTTGACGCATTAAAACTGTATATCTATTGAAATTTCTACTAACTACATAATGATCAGAAATTTAACGTAAATAAAATTATTATGTTAAATTAACTCGAAATTTCGAGTTTTGCAAAAATTAATTCTGAATCTTTATATTTTGTACAATTTTTAAAAATCATAAATTCTTTTCTGTTCACAGATGATATTATTGTTATTATTTTATTGAAATTATTATGATCATTAACTCGAATTAAAGAGATTATTTTTTAGACCATTAACAAAGAGATTAGTTACGGATAAAACCAATTTTGAATCTGTAATGGAAGAATTTATGGGTTTAAAAAAATGTTATTTCCCGAAATCATTTTTATCTACTATGATTTAATAGCCAAGGTAAAATGGTTAGTCGCTGCGGATCATCAATGATTTAGCGCGCTATCTAATCAGAATGTCTGAGGCAGAAAAATCTCGATCACAGACATTAATTACTAATGATAAACTTAATTAATAATTTTATGATTGTTCCATTTTATATGAAAGAATCAATTTTCAATTCTTAACTAGTAATTAATTTAATAGCAAAAAAAAAACCCGCTAATAGTTTTTATCATTTTTATTTTAATTAATTTTTTCTTTGTTCATAGCAACTAATTATTATTATTATTATTATTATTATTATTATTATTATTATTATTATTATTATTATTATTATTATTATTATTATTATTATTATTATTATTATTATTATTATTATTATTATTATTATTATTATTATTATTATTATTATTATTATTATTATTATTTACTATTATTTCTATTAACCTTTGTCTTAAATTGACAATGATATTTTGTAGATCATTAGTACAATAAATATATATAGAGTACGTATGATTTATTTCAATCAGAAACGTATAGACTATTAGCGAGCATATCAACGTAGAATTCGAAAGAATTCATTTTATGAAATATGAGTAAATATTTTTTTTTTTTTATTACATTTATTAAATATATAATTTTTTGAATATTTTTGTTACGTTTTAAGACGAGCCAATTAAATTAATAATTTATTATTATTATTATTTTTTTTTTTTTTTCAATTAGATACTTTGAATACTAAAGTAATAGCTCAACTGGTAGAGCACTCGGCGCGATACCGACATGGTCTGGGTTCGATTCCCAGTTCGGGCTATCTATATTTTTCTCAATTTATCTATAAATTGTCTTATTGAGAAGGTTTGCATGTTTAGGTTTCCCACTATATTAAATAGTACCATGGATATAATTGAGTACCGTGTTTTTTGTTATTTCGAATTCGGTGAGTACCATAAATATATGAATAAATGAATAGACTATTGGAATTAATAAACTGAATTAATGAATAGTTGGAGACTGATGATCAATTTGAAAATATAGATCAGCATACTGACTCTCAAGGTAATTATTAATGAATTACAAGTAGTAATTAAATAAAAAATTTTTTGTTATTTTCTCAAAATATAGTATTCATTTCATCCGAAATGTCCAAAATATTGATTATTTTTTTAAATTTTATTTATAGATTTGGTGCAGATCACGATGAATATGGGTCGTCGTGTTCTTCTCATTCCATAATGGCGCCTTATGACTCTGAGTCTAATGAAAAATGGTCACAGTGTTTAATAGATTCATTTCACAGCAACCTTAGGTACCAAAATAATTATCATGTTCATTGATCTATGAGAAAGATTACAAATAATCCATAGCGATCCATTATCTTGAATTACAGATACCAAGATTTTACATGCATGTACAATGAACCTGATCTAGATAGTGGTGATGCTGGTAGCGATGATAATCCAACTCCACCACCACCAGTCGGCACTCAGATACCTTATGATCCTGATCATAATGATGGTCAACCACCAGCAGTATTCCACGTCGAAATAACTGATGACAGAGATCAGTAATCTGTCGGTTTGAACGAATTTTCACCTGATCGCGAAGTATGGATTTATTATACAAATAATAAATTAGTGATAACCCAGCAAACCCCCAACGAGTCTCCAACCTCGACTGATTAAAATACCAGGAAACAAGATCTCCAAATACAAGTGCCTGATAACATGATCATCATATTGAATCGATCAAAAATAAATCCATCAAAATTGATACATATTTTCCATAATAATGGATATATCTACGTTTTTCAAGGCAGTCAACCAGGAAGTGGCACAAATTCTGAATCTAACGTATTTCATTCACCAGAAAATAACGAACTCGAAAAAACTGATCTTTACTCAACGGACAATAGACATGCATTATGTTTCAGCAAGACAGATTTAAATTTAACCAAATTAGTATACGTATATTATAGAAACAGTAAATTATATGTATCACAACGCGATGTTCCGGATAATAAGTATTTAAATAACAGATCTGCACCTCCTGATTTAGAGTACACCGGATCTGATTCTAAGTCATTTTATATTTGTCCTACTTATATAAAACCTGATAAGGCAATTTGTCTATGGCATGCTTACGGTCTCATATATGTTAGAAATCGCAGTATCGAATTCGCATCTTAAAAATTTATTTTCAGTGTATAGTAATAATAAGCAAGACATTGTCATTGGGGTTAAAAACCTGAATATTGTAGGTCTGACTTCAATTCAATGACCAAAATAAAGTAATAAAAAAACCTGAAATGTGTTTAGATTATTTGAACCTGTTTATCAGGAACCTGCACCTAATCCTGATTCCTGAATAATCTAAACCTCATCATAGATAACCAAATAAAATTTGGCTCTACTTAATTGTAGTCAATTTGAACCTAGACCAAGATAATTTAAAACTTCTCATAGAAAACCAGATTGAATTCCCCTAATCCTGCATTTGGCTTTAAATCCTGATTCCTTATCAAATATTCTGATTATGATTTTTTTTTACATCTAAATATTAAATTTACAAATCATATATAATGATTTTTCTAAATCTAATCTATAAGATCAATAAGTATCAGTTTGGTAAGAAAAAATTATTTTTAGTTAAAAATTTATCATCAGTACTTCCACATTTATATTTATTACATTATTATTGCAAGTATTTACACTTTAATGATGAGTAATTCACAAACTTATGAAAATTTCATAAAAAATACAATGCATGTTTATATATACATATATTAGATAATTATTGTCAAAAATTACTTATCAATGCTTTGAGAAAAATTTACCAGAGTTCAATTTATTGTTACAAATTATCATTATCATTACAGTTTATTATGAATAAAATATTTATATTTTCAAAACAGCAATTACCGATCCATGGGTATTACGATTGGGACTTTTTCTAATCCACTGTTAACTATTTCATTGATGTGCACATCTAAAACATCTTCAAGTCTCTTTAAGCCTATCAATCTAATTAAAAAACCTATTCCAGAAGTTATTTCATTTTTGTATGATTCAACGAAATTCAAAATATCATCATGTTTCGACAATCGATCAATTACAGAATGAAAATTTTTAAAAACTAATAATTTGGCTTCGCTGAGTCTGTTAAAATCTTTGAATACTAATGGAGATCTTTGTCTATATTTCACGAATTCACGGACACGATAATATTTTTGGTTAACTTTAGTTTCGTAATTCTTTAAATATGTAAGAGTTTCTACCACTAACTCTAAAATTTCAAATACATTTAATACTGATAGATGATCAATATTAACACGGTTATATTCCTCGATTACATCATTATAATTACGACCAATCATTGAGACGTTTCCAATTATAGGTGTTAGTAACGTGGGAACTGATAGAAGAGAGTTAAGATCCATTACCTCGACGTTTATTCTTATTACCTGAGAATGAATGGTGTCATTGTCTTTTAGTGGGACAACGGTCAGTTTAGCAAATACCTGTTTGAAAATAAATTCCATTGAATAATTTAAAAATAATGATAAATTAATTAAATTAGATTCAAGTACTTCGATATAATTTACGTGTAAAAGGAAATAAATTTTTTTCATTTACATTTTCATAGAAAATATTTTAATGCAATTCATAAATGTATTCAGTACTTAATTATATAACTGTAGATTTAGATTATAACTTACTTGCACGCTCAAATTTGCCACAACAATAAAACACGTGAATAAAAGAGTCTTCATATTTATAAAAATATTTGATAAGTTTTTGTTGCAACTTTTCCACTTGAACACTAGACTAATTACTAGTTCGACCTTTGATTCAGAAATGAACCTTTCAAATCGACGTACTCTTATATACTCACTCTCTAAGGTACTTCAAAATCATACGATGATATACATTATCTACCTATGCCGAAATCTCCATAATAAAAACGCTTATTATTTCAACATTAAAATATATAAAATATAAGATAAGATAAATATAAAATGCATTAAGTAATTATTGTATTGTTTTTATTTTCAATTGTCCACTTGGAACCTTATCGTTTTCAAAATCAGTTACTAATATTCAGATAATAAACGAATTATGGTTACTATGACTCATGCTTTTAAGATGGACAATCAAAAAAAAATTATCAACCGAAATTTCATAAATATTGAATCATTATATTATCTATCTGTTGAAATTTTGATTAATTATGTGACGTCAATCTGAAGAAGATTTGATTACAATTGTAAATCATAGAATTGAAAAAAAAATGATGCATAATTTTTTCGTTAAATGTCTTGAGAAATATCAGTCCGAGTAATTTAGTTGAAATCTTTTATGATCTCAATTTTATTAAGCTTTTTCAATTACTGACATGATTATTAAAACCAGAAAATCTATAGAAGATAAATATAAAAAAAACACATAAGAAAATTCATTAAGATTTTTGAAGGTATTTTAAATTTATGACAGATTATCAAGCGAATCTGAAAATTTGAGATTCATCGGAGAATTTTGAAAATTTAATACAAAAAAAATTTTTGTCATACCGGTGAGCCAAAAATGAAACTCTTTCCTAAAGCTTAGAAATGAAAATTTTGCAACATATTATATTAAATCTAAGAAACATATTTTTGATCGCAATCTTGAGTTCTCTAAAAATTGATATTTAATCTTAAACTAGTGATTAAATACAAAAAATAAAAAACACATTGTATTTCTTACAAATTTTTTAATTAGAAGACCAAAATAACGTAATAAAAAAAACTTGAAATATATTTATTGTATTTGAACCTTGTTATCGAGAACCTGCACCTAAATCTAGATCATTTAAATTTGATCATAAGAAATCAGATTGAATCCCCCTGATCCTGCATTGATTTAAACCCTGATTTATTATCAAATATCCTGACTATTAATTGATATAATTTTTAATTATTAATTATTATTTTTTGCATCTAAATGTTAAATTTAAAAGATATTAATATTATTATTTTTCTAACTCTAATTTATAAGACCTATGTATTAGTTTGGTAGAATAAAATGATTTACAGTTAAAAATTTATTGAGTACTTTAATATTTATATTTATTACATTATTATTGTGAGTATTTACACTTTAATGATAAGTAATTCATGAACTTATGAAAACTCTACAAAAAATACATTGTATGTATATATTAGATAATAATTGTTAAAAATTACTTTTTAGTATTTTAAGAAAAAAATTTTCAGTTAAATTTATTTTTACGCACTATCATAACCATTACAGTTTTTTAATTAATAAAATATTCATATTTTTTAAAACGAAATTATAAATTTATTGGTAATTGGGTCGTAAATTTTCCATTTCATTGAAGAACTCTTCTGTAAAACGATTAACTCTCCATAAGTTCATCATTTTTATAATGATTTCAATTCCAGAAGGTATGTCATTTTTGTATAGTCTAACGAAGTTTTCAATTTTACCTGGTTGCGACCATCTATTAATCATAGAATTAAAATCTGCAAGAGCTATTGATGTAGCGTTGTCCAGTCTCTCAAACTCATGGAAATCTGATTCAGAGCTTAGTCTAAATTTCATTGATTCACGCATATTAATAGACTTTTCGTAAATTTGACTTTCGGAAATGCGTAATAAATTGACGATTGCTTTTGCGCCGAAGACAACTTCGTTTTCAGTTAATTCTGATAGAACATTAATATTTAATCTGTTTCCTAGCTCAAGTTGTTTCGTCTCATGGGAAACACTCATTTTGCCGTTTCCACAAAAAGAAACTACTGATTTTACAATTGATGACAAATGACTATCATCAGGATTTGGTAAATCATGTACATTTTGATTGACTCCAAATCTATTCATGAAATTATTTCGTCCTAGTGTTGCATCTACTTGATTGCGATTAAATCCACTATTAACTTCTTTCCGAGGACTGTCGAAAACTTCTTCTGGTGGTTGGGGGAACGGTCGGCTAAATATTGGTGCAGCAAATATCTGTTTGAAAATGAATTCCATTAAATAGTTTCAAAATAACAGCAGAGAAAATTTTTTTTTCATTTACATTTTCATAGAAAATATTTTAATGCAATTCATAAATTTATTCAGTACTTAATTATGTAACTATAGATTTAGATAATAACTTACTTGTAAGCTCAAATTTGCCACAACAATAAAACACGTGAATAAAGTAGTCTTCATATTTATAAAAATATTTAAAAAGTTTTTGTTGCAACTTTTCCACTTGAACACTAGACTGATTACTAGTTCGACCTATGATTCAGAAATAAACCTTTCAAACCGACGTACTCTTATATACTCACTCTCTAAGGTACTTAAAAATCACATGATGATGTACATTATCTACCTATTCCGAAGTCTTCATAATGAAAAAGCTAATTATTTCAACATTAGAATGTATTAAATATCAGATAAAATAAATATAAAATGCATTAAATAATTATTGTAATGTTTTTATTTTCAATTGTCCACCTGGAACCTTATCGTTTCTAAAATCAATTACTAATATTCAGATAATAAACAAATTATGGTTACTATGACTCATGCTTTTAAGATGGACAATCAAAAAAAAATTATCAAACGAAATTTCATAAATATTGAATCATTATATTATCTATCTGTTGAAATTTTGATTAAGTATGTGACGTTAATCTGAAGAAGATT
Source organism: Microplitis deprimator (assembly GCA_964016945.1). Taxonomy (NCBI): domain Eukaryota; kingdom Metazoa; phylum Arthropoda; class Insecta; order Hymenoptera; family Braconidae; genus Microplitis; species Microplitis deprimator. The sequence goes on from OZ024716.1 coordinate 14,119,473, forward strand.
TGATTACAATTGTAAATTATAGAATTGAAAAAAAAAAAAAAAATTTGCGTAATTTTTTCGTTAAATGTCTTGAGAAATATCAGTTTGAGTAATTTAGTTGAAATCTTCTATGATCTCAATTTTATTAAGCTTTTTCAATTAATGACATGATTATTAAAACCAGAAAATCTATGGAAGATAAATATAAAAAAAGAAACACATAATTCATTATTAAGATTTTTGAAGTTATTTTAAATTTATGACGGATTATAAAGCGAATCTGATAATTTGAGATAAAACGGAGCATTTTGAAAATTTAACATAAAAAAAATTTTTTTTATACTGGGGAGCCAAAAATGAAACTCTTCCTTAAAGCTTAGAAATGAAAATTTTGCAACATAATATTTTAGATCTAAAAAAATATTTTTGATAACAATCTCGAGTTCTATAAAAATAGATTTTTAACATTAAAATAGTTAGTAAATAAATACAAAAAATTAAAAACTCATTTCATTTTTCACAATTCCTTAATATCATAAGTTCTTTTGTCTGTTCCTAGATTAAATATTATTATGATGATTCTATCGTTATTATGTCATTAAAAATAAATGGATATTACTTTTTTGGGCTATTAAAAAAATAGATAACGCATTGGTCAATTTGGTAAAACTACTTCCCGAATCTACGAACTGAAAACATAAAGAGATTAAAAAATTTGGTTTCTCCCAAAATAAATGTTATCTATCACGAATTTAAAAACGAGATAAAATATTAAACGTCTCCTTTGTTTCATCTGATATTTTTTCCGCTATGTAATCAAAATGTCTTATGCGTCAAAATCCTGATCAGAAATATTCATTATTTATATTTTATATAAATAGTAAAAAAAATTTTTTTTAACTAGAACTTCGTTATTTGAGGTTTCATTGTTGAATTATTTATTTTTTTTTTTTTTCAGCTTCTTAGAAAGTTGAAATTTGCAAATATTTTCACTTCAAAGGAAAGCTCAGATTCACAACCTGCCTAAAAATAAAAAACAAATTAATTCCGTCGATACGCTAAAAAATAAATTTATATGTACGGATTTGTTTTTTTTTTTTTTTATAAAATTTAATCTATCTTTCGCAATTTGTAACTAATTAAATTAATTGAAAAAAAAAAAAAACAACTTTATTATCTTCGACTAATTTGATTTTTATTATTTTTTTTTTCTTCGTTCGTGGCAATTAATTATTATTATTATTTTATCATTATTATTCTTTGTCTTGAATCGACAATGATTCTTCGTAGATCATTAGTGCAATAGATATATAAAGCACAAATAATTTTTTTCAATCATTGGCGTTGCATTGAACGATTGGCGATCATATTGACGAGGAATCAGAAGGATTCATTCAATTCAATATGAGTAAGTATATTTTTTCATACGCTACATTTACTAGATATATTCTTAATTAAATGAATTTTATTACACTGTGAAAAGAGTTCAGAGTAAACAGGAATTAAATACGGATTGAAATAAAATCTTCATTCACTCCGGATTTACTTCAGATTTTTCACTGTCTAATTTAAGATGAGCAAACAAAATTAGTAAATTTTTTTTTTTTTATTAGATAATTTGAATACCAAAGTAATAATATCATGGGTATTATTGAGTACTGTATTTTTTGTTATTTCGAATTCGGTGAGTACTATAAATATATGAATAAATGCATAGACTATTGGAATTAATAAACTGAATTAATGAATAGTTGGAGACTGGCGATCAATTTGAAAATATAGATTGGCATGGTGACTCTCAAGGTAATTATTAATGAATTACAAATAGTAATTAAATAAAAAATTTGAAAAATTACTTGATTATTTGTACTTTTAAAAAAAAAATAATAATATTTCGGGTAACTTTGATTTCTTGATAAATAACTCTGCTTAAGCATTTATAATTAGCGATTCGAGATTATACAGAGGTATGATAATATCATTCGTCTATGTTGAAAAAAAATTAAAACTAGGCACGAAAGATAAAAATTTGAAAATCATATGTATGAATGTTACTAACAAAAAATTTATTTTACCGTAGACAAACGAGAAATTGTCACAATAATAATTCCACAAAGACGTAAACGATCAGTTGATTCCTCAATTCGTTTCCCACTTAGAGCATTTGGCCGAGATATAAATTTAAATCTTCGACAAACGACCAGAATTCTTTTCAGCTCAAAAACTCCAGTTTACTTTGTTAAAACCAGCCGATCGAGAACGTTAATTGAAACGAAATACAATGTATGAATAAATATTTTTTTTATAACAGCGCATGTCCAAAAAATACTCAAACAGAAATTATTGTTTAGATGTTCAATTCGAGCATACTCTCAAAGCTTTACGTGGACGAAGAAAAAAAAGCGGCATTCACGCTAAGGACTGATCCCACAGATGGATCGACCAAAATTCAAGTAAAATTATTATTAATCTACAGTTATAACTGATTAGCAGCTTAAAAAAATTATTAATCATTTTATTCATCATCTAGTACGGATTCATCGGCTCTGAGAATCTAGTAATAGACCAATTAAAACCCGATGCATTTTTGGATAGACGTTCAGATATTTCTTACAATCAAGATCATTATGTGGCAACATCTATCGCTGATGAAAAGTCTAAGGCAGTATCTGACAGTCAGTATTTGTATTTATAAAAATTTTTTAAAATGAAATAAATTACTAAATTACGATACTGATGATAATTTTTGTATTGATCAGTTATTGGAGTTGGAGTAAATCGTCGACACCGAGTTAAAGCAAGTACAAGAACTCCCGAGACAATCTATCCTGAGATATTGATAATCGTCGATTATGCTATTTACAGTCATTTCAAAGAACACGGAATATTTCAATATTTCATACAATTTTGGAACGGAGTCGATTTATATTATCGTCCATTACGGAGTCCAAAGTACAGATTAAGTATTGCAGGAGTTGTTATCGCTCAGGTACATCAACAAAAATCTTTTTATTTATTAATTGTTATTTAAACATTCAAAACATTCTATTAAGAAAAATTTTGAAAAGCTCAACCTGCTAAACTTTTTCCGTAATATTTTCGTTGATTATTTTCTTCAGCATTCTGACCAGCTACAAAGTAGTTTAACCGCATTTCGGTTACTATTGAGAAAATTTCTTAATTTATTTAATTATTACTCCTGAATCAGTAAAATAAATGCGAAGAATTTTATATAAATTTTGAATCTTAGATATTTGAGCATTTTAAATAAAATAATTTTCATGTCTTCATGATATAAATACAAGAATATTAATAAAAATATTTTATTTAAAAAATATAGGATGAAAATGTCTTTGATTTTTTATCTCCAATATCTTTATGGAGGGGGCATGGTTTAATTAAATACCATTCGGTACTACCCAGAATGAGTTCATGGTTACGAAGAGCTAGAAATTCAATTCCGTTTAATACCTACGACACTCATATTGTTATGACGCCGTAAGTATTTTTTAAAATTACATGAATTCAAAACTTCAAATCCTAAATACACAGGAAATTGGTAAACTAATTATATATCATTGAATCATTAAGTTATCGTGCGATAACTGAGCTACCAAAACTTGAGGAGAAACCGAGCGGTGTGATTGGATTAGCACCAATATCATGTGCTTGTTATGGTGTAAATGGCGGTGACCCACTAGGAGGAGTTGTTTATGAACCTCTTAATTTACAGGGTATCAAAACGGCAGTTCATGAGTTAGGTCACATGTAAGTTTTTTTTTCTTTTCTCTTCATCATTTTCTCCTCAGCATTATTTTCACAAAATTATTATTTGAACTAAACTTATTTTTAAAAATTTTATTTATAGATTTGGTGCAGATCACGATGAAGAAGGGCCTTGTTCTTCTCATTCTATAATGGCGCCTTTAGACGCACCGGAAAATAAATATTGGTCACAATGTTCAATAGATTCATTTCATATCAACCTTAGGTACCAAAATAATTATCATGTTCATTGATCTATGATCAAGATTACAAATAATCTATAGAGATTCATTATTCGAATTACAGCAACGAAGATTTCACATGCATGTACGATGAACCTGATCTAGATAGTGGTGATGCTGGTAGCGATGACAATCCACCAACAATCAACACTCAGATACCTCATGATCCTGATCATAATAATGGTCAACCACCAGCAGTATTCCACGTCGAAATAACCGATGACACCTACCAGTTAACTGTCAGTACAGCCGCGTTTGCACCTGACCGCCAAGTATGGATTTATTACACAAATAATAAATTAGTGATAACCCAACAAAACACTAACGAATTGCCGACGTCGACTGATTCAAATACCATAAAGCCAGACTTTCAAGAGAGTGCGCCTGATCATATAATGATCATTATGAACCCATCGCAAGTAAATCCATCAAAATTGATAAATATTTATCATGAAAATGGGTATATTTACGCATATCAAGGCAGTAGAGCTAATTTAGGACAATCTGATTATCCATGGCCAAAGGGGCATTACACTCCAAATTGTTTTTCCAGGGAGCATTTCCTATTAAACAAATTAGTGTTGATATATTGTACAAAAAGCGACAATATAATATACGTATCACAAGTTAATGTTCCAGATAATCCGTTTGTGAATGACCCACTTCCAGTTTTTGATTTGGAGTACACTGTATCTGATACTAAGTCAATACATATTGCTCCTAATCATATAAAACCTGATCATCTACTTTGTGTATGGCAAATGAATGGTCTGATATATATTAGAACCGGTACCCCGCTGCATGTACATCAATAATATTGTAGGTCTATCTTAAATCAGATGACCAAAATAAAGAAAAAAACTTGAAACTTATTTACAGTATTCGAACCTTATTATCAAGAACCTACACCTAATCCTACACGCTGAAAAAAAGTAATCATACATCCCATCTTATTGAACTAACGATTTCTATCTTTATATTTTAAGATTCTCATTCTCTTATGTTAAATTTTCCTATCCGAGATAGTTACCATTTTTATCCGAGATGATCATTGCTATTACTATACAGACGGTAACTATTACTATCGACAATAATAAATATTAATATAAAATAAAAGAATAGTTTACATATAAGCATGGTAATGATTATTACATACAATATAATAATCATTCTCTATTGCAAAATGGCACAGTGCTCCATCTCTATAATTCCCAACTCGGGGCTAAAATTCTAAGAATTCCTTCTTAGAGAGGGACCCCACTTTTTCTTAAGAGTACTAAGCAGAGAAATGCGCGGGCAGTTTTTCTGAACGTACGCAAATATATTTTGTATACAATGTAGCGAGAGTAGGGGAACACGTTCCCCTCAAAATGATGGGAAGTAGAATCATAGCGAGGGGAATTATAGAGAGGGAGCACTGTAATAGTTATTAGATTTTTTTAGCGTTTGAATATTCTAAACCTGATCATAAACGTCCAACAAAAACTCACTGGTAGTCAATTATTTGTAATTTGAATCAGGACCTAGAAAACCGTAGAATACCTCTGAGACCAAAATTCATTATTATAATTCTTGATTTTTAATCAAATATCCTGATTAATAATTTTCATAATTTGTTATGAAAATAATGTAATTATTTTTATGGAAAATAATTAACCTAATTTAAATATAAAAAAAAAATTTCGTTTTTTACTATTTTTTTTACTTATAAATTCTTTTGTCTGTTATTAAGTATTATTGTTACTATTTTATCGGTATTATTATCATCATTACCTTTGAATTAACAACATTATTTTTTAGTCCATTAACCAAATAGATAAAGTGCAGCTAAAGGCAACTTTGAAATTAAAAAACGTTTTTTCCCAAAGTCTTTGTCATCTACCACTAATTGAATAGCAAAATAAAATATTAATCGTATGCTCCGGATTATTGAATATTTTTTCCGCTTTTCAAGCAAAATGTCTCAAACGAATAAATCTTGACAAATATATTAATGATTATATATAGGGGAGGGAGGGCCAAAAGGGGGTACCTATGGGAATACTAAATTTTCGATGATTAAAATACGCCGAATCTTTTTGTTTTTAATGATATCCAAGATAAATAGACAAAATTTTTAGCTGCCGTTATAAAATAAAATTTCTACTTTTGGCGGGCAAAATGGGGTACCCTTGAAAAAAGTTGAAAAAAAAAATTTCTGAAAGTTGATCAAATTTCATTAAATTAAATTTTTTTTTTATGTAAAATACATACAAAAAAAATTACATTTCACATCATTGGTGGATACGAAGGAAGAAAAAAATTTTTTTGTGGGCCAGAGAGGCCCCCCTCCAAAAAAAAATGATAATTTTTTTTTTTTTTTAATTGAATTTTTATCAATTAAAAAATAAAATATTATTTTCGAATATTTTTAGTGGCCAAATTTGCCCCAACTACAGAAAATCAGCCGAAAAATGAATTAACATTTCAATTTTTTTTTAATTTGACGATAAAAATATGAAAGAATCATTTTTCAAATCTTTCGGCTGGTCCATTTTGCCCCAGGTGTCATGCGTAGGGCTGAAAATGTTAAAAAATACCGGATATACAGTAATTAGACGAAAAAAAAAATTTTTTTTTTCACCAAATTTTGGGGGTACCCCGTTTTGCCTACCCTACCCCCTTTTGCCCCCCTCGCCCCTATATGTAATTAGTAAAATTTTTTTTCTTCACTTTTATCTTCCAGGACTTTTTCGTTCAAGATTCTTTGTTGGGATATTTTTTTTTTGTTACTTAGAGGATAAGTCTGCAAATATTTTTAGATCAAAGAAAAGCTCAGATTCATACGCTGGGTGCCAAAAAAATTTTTAAACATAAATTATTTCAAATTACTTGAACAAGTTAATTCATATACATCAAATTTTTTCTTGTCCTTGTAAAATGTAATCTACAATTTGGAAGCAGTAATTAAATTAATGGCCAAAAAAACCCACTTTATTGATTACCATTTTAATTCTATTAACATTTCCTTCGTTTGCGTCAATAAATTATTATTATTGTCATCCTTTGTCTTGAATGAATAAAGGTATTTTTCAGGTCATTAGTACAATAAATATATAAAGCGCGTATGATTTTTTTCAATCAGAAACGTTTTATTGGAAGATTGGCGAACACATCGACGTAGAATTCGAAAGAATTCATTTCATCAAATATGAGTAAATATATTCTTTTTATACACTATTCTTATTAGATAAATAAATTGTTAAATATTTTTTACTGCATTTTGAGACGAGCCGATAAAATTATAAAATTATTTTTTTTTTCAATTAGATAATTTGAATACCAAAGTAATAATATTATGGGTATTATTGAGTACCGTGTTTTTTGTTGTTTCAAATTCGGTGAGTACGATAAATATATAAATGAAAATGTAAATAGAATATTGCAATTAATACATGAAATTAATAAATAGTTGGAGTCTGAAGATCATCTCGATATTATAAAACATCACCCTGGCTGTCAAGGTAATTACTAATAAATTACTGGTAGTAATTAAATAAAACATCAACAAAATACTCAATCATTCGTATAAAAGAGACCGAGAGTAGATCTTAGTCTTTTATTTATTTATTAAAAAAAAAGAATCATTTTTCGAGGAAATTTCAATTCTCCATAGACGACTACTCATACGGTAATAAAAAAAAATCAAGCCTATAAAAGGGTACGACGATATTATCTATCAGTAACAAAGAACAGAGCCAATTTTTTACTCTAAAAATTCAAATAGAATAATTTCCAAAAAACACAATGACAATTAATTTTTCAAATGTGTACATAGATACTTTTATTACACTGTTACAATGGAAATTTGATTTTATACTTTTTTATTAATTAAAATAAAATATTAAATTCTCAAAAATGAAGTAGTGGCCACAAATGGTACTTCTACCCTATAACATAAAAATTTATGCTGCAGAAACAAAATGTCAAATCGTCGAAGTAAGATATTTAAAAAGGCAAAAACGATCGGCTGAGGTTTTCGAACTCAGTTTTGAGTATTTCTCTAATGGCAAGTGGGAATTATTACATCTAAAAGCAATGAACGGTATTCTGGTCAACCCAAAAACTCCAGTATATTATGTATCAACGGACACGCCTGGTCGATACAATATTGAAAGAAAAGACAATGTAAGTATAAATATTTTTTTTATAGTAACGCATACGCAAAAAATACTTAAACATAATTTTCTGCATAGATTTTCGACCGAAGCCTTCTCGGAATGCATTTTATAAACGAAGAAAAAAAAGCGGTAGCTTCAGTAGTAATTGATCCTATAACTAAAATGGCAAAATTTAAAGTAAAATTTTAATCATTCTATATTATTAATTATTTAATAGTGTATAAAAACAATTAATAAATATTTTATACATCATCTAGACTGTATTTATCGGAAGTGACAATATAGTAGTCGAGCAGACAACTACCGATAGAAATATTTATATAGCTAGAACCATTCCTAATTCAAACACCGACAGTTAGTATTGTTATTTAAAGAAAAAATTTCAAATAAATTATTAAATAATAATACTAATAATAATAATTTTATTCATCAGTTCTTGGAGTTGGATTAAATCTTCGGAGCAACTTTATATCAAGTTCAAGAATCCCTGAGACAATTTATCCTGAAGTATTGATATGCGTCGATTATAAAATTTATAACCATTTCAAAGATAAATTGATGATATATATATTGCAATTTTGGAACGCAGTTGGTTTATATTATCGTCCATTACGAAATCCTAAGTACCAATTATCTATTGCTGGAGTTGTTGTAGCTACGGTATAGTATAATAAAAATTATTTTATTTTTTTAATTATGAAATATTAATTGCAAATGTATTCAAAATTCAAAATGAAACGATAAGAATAAATATCACCGGAATTAAAAAAAAAATCTGTAAATCGGTTGACTCTGCGGGCCAGCCCCAAAACTTTCCACTATTTTCGAGCTCAAGAAGTTTTCAGTTGTTATTGAGACAATTTTTTAATTTATGTTATTATTATTATTATTATTATTATTGAATCAGTAAAATATAATTTTCTTTCCTTTACAATTTATGTATATATGTATTAATAAACATTCTATTTAAAAAATACAGGATGAAAATGTCTTTCCTTTGTCATCTCCATCCTATTGGGGGATAAATGATCTAATTCCATTCAATTCATCAATGGATTCTATAACTCAATGGCTCGAAGATGCTGTAGAAGCAATTCCGTTTGAAAGCTACGACACTCATATTTTTATGTCACCGTAAGTATTTTAAAAAAATATATCAATTCACAATTTAAAATTCTAGGTATATAAATTGATCGATTAATTACATGTTATTAAATTATTAAGTTATCGTGATGGCTTGGTGACCCAAGGAGACGCGATTGGAAGGGCATATTTATCTAGTGCTTGTCGTACTCTAGGTACTCCCATGGGAGGAATTATTCGTGATCGTTATAATCTAGAAGGTATTCTAACTGCTGTTCATGAATTAGGTCATATGTAAGTTTTTATTACAATTATATCTCTAAAAAACTCTATTTGAACCGAACAATCACTAAAATCAAAAACTCGTATCATTTCATGCATCCAAAATATCGATTATTTTTAAAAATTTTATTTATAGATTTGGTGCAAATCACGATCAAGAAGGGCCTTGTTCTTCTCATTCCATAATGTGGCCTTCAAATGAACCGGAACATGAATTGTGGTCACAATGTTCAATAAACTCATTTCGCAGAAACCTTAGGTACCAAAATAATCATCTCCATCAATTTATGAGATAGTTTACAGATAATTTAAAACCATTTATTATTTTGAATTACAGAGAAGAAAATTTTAGATGCATGTACAATGAACCTGTTCAGATTGAATATCCATCAACAATGACCTTTCGGATACCTATTACTCCTAATTCTAATCATAATCAACCATCAACACTATTCTACAATGAAATAACGGATGATAGATACCAACTATCTGTCGGTTTTTCCCAGTTTGCACCGGACCGCGAAATACAAGTTTACTACACAAATAATAAATTAGTAATAACTCAACTCTACGGTAAAGTTACGGTATCGGCTGATCCGAATGCAAGCAAAGAAGACCTTCAAGGACGTTTTACTGATAATAATAAGATTACTTTCAAACCATCGGATATAAATCCATCAAAATTGGTAAATATTTATCATGAAAATGGGTATATCTACATATATCAAGGCACTAAACCTACAGAGGACACAAATGAATCTCAACAATCAGATAATAACAATCAAGGACCTGATCTATACGCAGCGGACAACCGACATGTATTATGTTTACAAAGATCACAATTTAATTTAAACAAAGTAGTAGAGATCTATTACAGAAACAATGTTCTATATGCTTCACAGCGTAATGTTCCAGAAAATCCTTTTGTGTACGTCTCATATCGTTATCCTTATTTGCAGCAAATCATACTTGATTCTCAAAAATTTACCATGATTCCTTCTATGATTAGTCTTGATATGCAAATTTGTATGTGGCATGAAAATGGTCGGATATATATTCAAAGTCAATAAGTGTAGCCTGCATCTTCGAAATTTATTTTCAGTGTGATCGTATTGATCAGCAAGCCATTGGCAATGCGATTAAAAACCTGAATATTGTAGTCCTGACTCCAAATAAATAACGAAAATAAAAAAACTGAAATTTATTTAAAGTATTCGAATCTGATTATCAGGAACCTGCACCTAATCCTAAATAATCTAAACCCGATCATAGACGACCAAATCAAACTCAGCTCTACTTAATTGTAGTCAATTTGAATCTGAACCTAGATCATTTGAAACTGATCTTAGAAAACCAGATTAAATCGCCCTGATCCTTCATTTGGTTTTAAATCCTGATTTATTATCAAATGTCCTGATGAATAATTAGTATAATTTTTTAATCACTAATTTTGATATTTTTATATTTAAATGTTGCATTTAAAGAACATTAATGTTATTATTTTTCTAACTCTAATTTATACGATTTAAGTATTAATTTGGTAGGAAAAAATTTTTTTAATAAAAAATTTATTATCAATAATTTAAACTTGTAAAAATAAATTTACTAAAATTTGATAAGAAATATAATATATAGATTAGGGTGGCGCAAAAAAACCGACTATTTTTTTTTTTTCGATCTCGCATGAAAATTTGTTGGTTTACGATGTTTTAAGAAGCCTCTCCAAAAATCAGCTCGATAAAAAATTTTTAAGTGGTCGCTCACGAATTTTGAAAATATCAAAAATGAATGAAATTCGGATTTTTGATTTCAAAATTTCTTTTTTTCTCGTGGCAGCAATAGTTTATATTTGTAAAATCATGACTACGCTGAAAATTTAAACCCAAAATTCAAATATTTAAACCTCGCTCAAGAATTTTGAATGTTTCCGAGTGCTGTCTTTTGAACGTTTTCGAGCGACCCTTGAATATTAATAATAAAGCTTCTCGATTTTTTCACCATCAATTTACATGACAATGAATGAAAATATAACCCGAGAAATAGAAATAATAAGTTTTTCACATACTTATTTATTTTTTAATTCAATTTGTAGATTTTTTCGCTTATTCAAAACTTACCAAATTTTATTGTTAAAGACTGTCCTGTATATTTTTGGTTCTGCAAAAGTTATATTTTACTGAAATGACAATAATTGAGTTATAAAAAAATACAAAAACTAATTCAAACTATTAGTTACATATTATCAGTTAATATTCAAAATTCTTGAGCGCCGTTTAAATATTTGAATTTTGGGCTGAAATTTTCAGCATAGTCATGATTTTACAAATATAAACTATTGCTGCCACGAGAAAAAAAAATTTTGAAATCAAAAATCCGAATTTCATTCATTTTTGATATTTTCAAAATTCGTGAGCGACCTCTTAAAAATTTTTTATCGAGCTGATTTTTGGAGAGGCTTCTTAAAACATCGTAAACAAACAAATTTTCATGCGAGATCGAAAAAAAAAAAATAGTCGGTTTTTTTGCGCCACCCTAATATAGATAGATATACATATATATTTAAATTTATAAGATAATAAATTCATGAATTATTGACATTTTTATAGCAATCGTATTTACAAATGTATAAAAATAACTACGAGGGAATGAAAAATCCATCTAAGGAGCTTCCGACAACGGATATCAATTCCAAACTCTATCGTCTTCAACCGGGATTTTACGATCAACTCCAGGTGTGTCAATCTGCCGATATTTGTTTACTTCTACGGTAATTTGCTTTTCTCCATTTCTCACGAGACACTAAAATAAAATAAAAAAACGAACCAACCAAACGACCAATAAAAAAAATCATCATAATAAACTAGACCACGACTTACGAAACGGACAAAAAAAAGTGTTTAAAAGTGACAACATCCTTGCAACAAATTTCCTTTCATTACATGTAATTTATTTTTTATCACCACTAGAAAATTGAAACTAATGAAACGGAAACAAATGACTAATGGCTTACAAAATAGAACGAAAAAAAAAGTTTTAAAAGTTAAGTGTCAAATATGTACTTGAGAGAGAAATCGAAATTACAAGTGATGTAAATGTTATACTTTCTGTTTCTCTTACTCTTATGCGTACAAACTACTACTTGGTACTTTAGCAAATGTTCTTGTTGGAAAACTAACGGTAAAGTTAAGCCATGGATCACTAGGAGAACGTCCCGTGGGCATCTCTTGGGCTCAACTTCAAGATAGATTGCATTAGTGCTCCCTGGATAGCCCTAGGCGATTAGGTAGCTGAGAATCTTATAGTTAATATACCAGTAGTTGTAATACTACTGGATGTTACTTAAGCAAAAGAGCATTATTCAGTGTCTACATAGTAACTACTCTGTTTATCAATACATATTTAACCCTTTAGGACAAACCAAGTTATTTTAAATTATTGTGATTATCTACAAAATTTTATTCAATGCGATAAATCAAAATATGAATTAAAAACGATTAATAAATTCAAAATATAAGAAGAATATGTAGGGGAAGGGCAGGCTAAAACAATACAATGGATTTTTGGGGATTTTTAATTTTTTAAATTCAATCGAAATAAAAAAAGAAATTTTCTGTTAGTAAATAAAGATGTCAAAAAAAAAAAAAAAATTATTAAAGATAAATAGTTTATATAAAATGTAAATATAGCGAAGAAGACACCATATGTATTTTTTGTGGCTGACAATACACTGAGTCCCTGAAAAAAATTTGAAAAAAAATGGCGGGAAACTCAAAATTGTACAAACATGATGATAAAAGTTCTACATTACGGTTAAAAATAACTGGAAAAAAAAACATTTTTTTAACAAAATTTTTAGACTGTCCATTTTGCCCACCCGGTCCTGCCTTTCCCCTCTGTATATATATGTATAGAGTCAAGCGGGTGACAAATAAAAGCACTTAACGTTAGCAGCTTTATTTTAAGACAACTGTCAGACATCTTAACAACATGCACTTTTCACTACTTTATCTAGAGCTTTTTCCTATCTATATAATTATTATCATTATTTTCATCGTAAGATTTTATCACAACATTTAAACTGAGCCATTAGCCTCGTGATGAAATTTACTTTGAATATTTATTAATAAATAATAAATCATTCATTTACATTAATTATTTTTTTTTTTATTTTTCAATACTTTCATGTAATAATTACTGGCAATGTCGCCTCTCGAGAAAATCCAAAGAAAATCTATAAAAAATTAGGACATGTCGGTCTATGATGAAAGTAAAAAAAATTTTTTCCAGTCTTGACAGAAGTTCTGAGAATGTTTTGGGACTTCTTAAAACACTAAAGAATATTCTAGAAAATTCTATACATTTTCAGAAAAATAAAAAAGAAACAACAGATTCCTTTTATGTTCCCAGATTATTTTACATTTCCTAAAATATAATTCTCTAACGTCATGGAAGATTCTAGAAAAGTCTAGAATTTTGTTAAAAATTCTCAATCATTGAGGAATATTTTTTACGCTTACAGAAGCTCAGGAGTATTAGAGAATATTTAAGAATTTAATAACACATTTTAAACAATTATGGAATGTTCTAGAAATTTCGAAAAAATTTTTTAATATGACCCGTAATAAAATTAAAATCTCCCGAAATTTCTACAGGTATAATAAAAAATTCTGATAAATGACTATCAAGCAATGCTTGTAAGCTACCATTACTAAAAATAATTTCTTTTTACTGATAAAGCTGTGGTATAAGTATACGAAGTGTCTCATAAGACAGAATTATTAAATCCAAGTTATCAAGTCCCAATAACTCTACTTCAATTTCGACTACTTACTATCACTCGTCACAAAAATAAACTAAGTACAAAACTTAAAGAAAATGTTGCTAATTATTGTGATAAAATTTTTGATTGTGTCGAGTGTGATGTCAGAGATCATAACAATTTGCAAGTTGGAAAACGCACATGTAAGTTAATTCAAATAAATAAAACTAATTTTTCGTAACAGTTCCGTAATTTTGAAATTTAAAAAAAAATATATATATATATATATATATATTTTCAGTGTTACGATAACACGGAATGCTGTTCGAATCTCTGCCAACCGTTAGGATTGGGTTCAATTCGCAATACCTGCAAGGCTGTGATAGATAATTGCGCAGAAATTGGAACAATTGTAAGTATTACTAACACAGCAACATAAATTATTCAAAGTTTTCATTATTTTTTTGGTTTAAATTACCAAATCTTATCTGGTATATCGGCTCCGTAACAGAATATCCGACTACAAAATACTTGTGACAAAATAACCGAGCAAATAAAAATAATTTAAAAAATTAAAGTAAATAATAATGAATTTTCACGGAATCATTATTATTTTATTATGACCCTGAAGTTAGCAGACAATAAGTAAGTTCTTGATTTTTTTTTAAACAATAAATTATAAAAAAAAAAATATTTAAAAAATTTGCACCCATAGTTTTTTAAATTTGCTACATGTGCATATTTTTAGTTTTTGTTTTTTTCTGTAATTAATTTGTCGAAAAAAAAATCAAAAAATTATTAAATGTCTGCTAACTTCAGGATCATATTTTATTAACATTTAATATTAATATGTCATTAATTCTTAACATTTAATCATGGTTTTTATGTCGCGGTTATTTAAGCGCGGTGTCGTTATATAAACTATCATTATTTTCATTTAGTGTGAAAATTCCGAGGAATGCTGTACCAAATTTTGTCGACCTAATTCGAGTCCAAATTTTAGTGGATTATGTGACGCTCGTCCGAGATCTCCTCTGATGTCAAAAGTCCGCTTTTAATTACATTAGTATAAAAAAATTAATCCTTGAATTTTTAATGGGATTTTAAGAAAAAATATTCTTTGGCTTATTGTTCGAAATGATCTCAAAATTAAAGTAACTACAAGTATCCAAAATATTTAAAAAATTATGTTTACTAATCAAACTGTAATTTTTTTAGTTTTCCGATTTTTACCCCAAATTATAAAATTGTTTTTTGTTAAAATCTTTCTGTGTAAAATAAAATCCAATGATTCATAGATTTATAATTTCTCCTATATCATCTATTGTTTGATTTAAAGTCAGACATTCCAACAGTGATTCAAACGCTATTAATAATTGCTGATTAAAAAATAAGTGAGTAATTATATTTTTACGACTTTTATTACACTTAATTTTTTGGCCATGATAATAAAAAAAAAGTAATGTCAGTCTTATCGTGTCATATATTCTATAAAAAAAAATGTCAATTTTTTTAATGAGCACCCGACAATTATTTTTATCATAATCAATTCAGAAAAATACCAAATAAATAAATGTTCTCTAAAATTCTAGAACCTACTGAGTTTTATTAAAAAATTCCTACATACTAGAAAATAAAAAAATTTGGATACTGATACTTCGGATATTCAGAAGCAAGAAAAATTTTTTAAAAATTATGACATAAAGAAGAATAAAATTAAAATTAATTACATGATCGGACTCACTTTTGCAGGCAATTTCATTCAGGAATGGAGGATCAGCTTTGGAACTTCTTCAAAATCAAGACACATTACACAAAAATTAATCACAACCACTAATTATTCACACACTGACACTATGACACTTTTCAGTACAAAAAAAACTAACTATATAAATAAATATATCAACATATTTTTTTTTAAATCCTAAATAATTTTAAATTTATAACAGTGAAAGTAGAAGACAACTCAAAAATTTTTAAATTTCAAACAAGAAAATTATAAATTAATATTCAAAATTTTCAAATCCACACAAAAGACTTCTTAAACTCAGCGTCCATATTTTCAAGTAATTTTTTCAAAATCGAATCGTTATCAAATCGATTGCTAAAAAAAATTTTAAAACGCTCGGATGTTTTCTAATTTTTGAATCTAAGATTTTAAAAAGTATGCTGATATATGACACATAAATTTCTAATTTAAAAACCAGCGCTTAAAATCATTGAAAAAAAAAAAAAAATTAAAATCACTAAATAATTTTCACACTGACACTAATCACTTTAATTAGCACTAAAACTGTTTAAATAAATAAATATCAATCTCAATTTTTCAAGTTTATTAAAACTTCTAAGTCATAGACTTAGACACCAACGACATCACTAATCAACAGCAAAAATTAAAATTATCTCAGATTCACAAAACTTTAAAAATTCTAATTTTTAAATTATTTTTAAACAGGATTTACTTTAAATATATCATTAACTATTTTTAAATATTAAAATATTATTAATTTAAATTTACACTCACAGCCAAGTCATCGCCCGATCGCCAGAATATTGACACGCGATTTTAAAACTTTCCGTACACTAATTTATATAAATTATTATTTTAAAAGATAGTCATGTCCGTTTTATAATTAATTACGACAAATTTAATTGATAATTAACATTAAAAACCCGCTAAATGTCGCGAAATACCCGAGGCTGTCTCACCCGCACTTGCTGTTTGTACTGAACAATAAAAATGGCGTCGCAACTCAAAAAAGGACGCGCAGTAAATGAGCGCCGAAAAATCCAAGCCGCTGATTGGTTTAAAAAAGCGCCCTCTGGCTGCTCGCTTCTCAACTTCCATTTAAAATTTATTTGGCGGCAATCAGTGAGGAAATTCAAATTAAAATCAAAACTTCAATAGAAATATTTAAAATTACAAGTAATTAATAAATTTAAATTAATTTCTATAAAAATTCAAATAAAATAAAAACAAAAAAACTTCTTTTCATATTCTTCTTTATTAATAAAAATACGAATTTCAATTCAATTTTAAATTCAATTGCATCTACAATAATAACAACTCATAAATTT
Organism: Microplitis deprimator; assembly: GCA_964016945.1. Taxonomy (NCBI): domain Eukaryota; kingdom Metazoa; phylum Arthropoda; class Insecta; order Hymenoptera; family Braconidae; genus Microplitis; species Microplitis deprimator. Next base: position 14,136,821 of record OZ024716.1, read on the forward strand.
ACAAATCACTAAAAAAATTTATAAGATTAATCGATACAATCAATCGATTAATCAGTATTGTTACGGAAATACAAAACTCATTAATATCAATCGATACAATAATCAATGAAATTTACCAACTTATTTATTTAAAATAACTTAAGTTACTTAAACAAATCAACGATATAACGAGCAAAAAAAACGTTAACTATTAATTAATAATCAATAATCAATAATCAATAACCAATAATTAATAATTAATTACTTTCTACTAATCCTTGAGTTAAATTGAGAATCATTCGCAAGCGAGTATACAAAAAAGACATTTGTAAATATAACGATATAAATAAATTAATAAACTAATCAATAAATCGATTAATTAATAAACTAAAACGGCTAATATTAATCGTAAATTAACAATTAATATTAAATTTAAATAAAAACAAATAATATAAATAAAAGGACGAAAATCCATGACCAATTTCAGACTTATGTACACGCCCATTACCCAATTATTACAATTACTTGCATAATTATTATTTCATCTTAATAATTATATATCATATTAATACTTTGTTTTATTATTCACTCATTTATTTAAATTACCAAAACATAAATGTGTTATCGTCATATATTTATAATTATTTTTTTATCATTTTAATTTCCCTTCGGTATAAATTAATAATAATTATTATTAATTACACTTAATTAAAAAGTATATCGGATTTTCATTTATTTGAAGATATTTTAATATCAGTTATCATTCATAAATTAATAATAAAACCATTAAAATATTTAATTAAATGACTATTAAGGCAGTAACGGTAATATATGGCTTACGTGGTTTATCGTTTAATAATAAACCGACGTAATTTAATCCATACCTCTCATTTCTTATATTATTATTTATTAATCCAATCATAAATTTAATAATATTTTACTTATTAAATTCCATTCACAAGATATGTGCGTGTTTCTATAATTCAAATCAGCTCTTTCATCATTATCATTATTATTATTATTAATATTTTAATAACAATAATTACAATTATTATTATTTTCTTTGGCGAGCTGTCATTGATAATAATGATAATAATTATTATTATTATTATTTTTGTAAATAACTTTGGTCGGTATATATACAAATAGTATATGTATACATTAACGAAATTGAGTAATTAAGAAATGAGACCAAGTAAAAATAATAAATCTCTAGGTACATATACAAATTAATTAATTACCGGTTAATTAAAATAATTAAATTAACTATTAGGCACGAATCTGTTAATTTAAATTGCTGTGGTAGTAAATTATACGATTTGTGCCTGGGTTACGCATTAACTATCGGCAGTACCGCGTTCGACTTCAACTTGACGCATCGCGGATTCAAAATCTTCGAGAACGGTCATGTCGATCGAAGAGACTATTGCCTCGTCATCGATATTATCTGGAGAATCAGAAGCTTCCTCTTCTTCTTCTTCTTCTTCTTCTTCTTGATCTTCTGCTTCGACTGGTACGTTATCATTGTCAACAAGTTGTTGATTATCACCAGGTGGTTCGAGATCATCGCCCTCATCGGCAGTCAAAGTGTCTTCAGTAATACTTGGATTAAATAAATCACGCTTGACATTATTGATCTTCACAGACTCTGCTTTTTTATTTGAATCGTTGTGTTCATCACTACGACCGGCAGCCCAACGTCGACAGGCATTTGTGAGATCTGCTTGCAAAGAATCAAGACTCCTGCGTCCTTGTCTGGGTACGATCTTAAAACATTTCGATTTATTATCACTATCATCAGCATTACCATCAAGAGGAACTTGGACACTTGGACAGGACTGGGGACGATCATTATTTGGCAACGAGAAACTGTAAACCTTTGACGGTTTGTTATCATCAATGATAATAGTATGGGATACTAAGTTTGCTGAAGATGGCGCTGATAGATGCGCTTCTTCCAATTTCAAGTGTTCGGAGGGTTCAACTCCGTCGGACTGTCCGGTTTGCAGAGTACCTGCTGATGCTGAAGGTGCTTCGAGTTGATCTTCAGTGAGTCTGCGGTAGAGCCGCTCGACAATTGACCCAGACTTGATATCACCGAGACCTCCGGGTTGAGTACTATCGGGGACGTTATCGGGCTGGTTATTGCTTGAGTTGACTGTACTGGGGGGTTGATTGTCTGGTTGGAGGACAGCAGTAATTGTTTCGTCGATGGTGTCAGACTTTGTCTCCACTGGTTCGGAACGGGCTGATTGTTTTTTGTCTCTGGCTTTACGTACGTTATACTTACGTCGTTTTCTTTCAACTGGTCCAGCTGGTGCACTTGGATTCTGAGCGGCGGAAGCTGACGCCGGTGGTTCCAGGGGTAGGATGCGGTTGAGTCCGGGCACCGCGCGCCCGGAGGACTGCCTGCTATTTCGCACGGCTGACTCGGCAATGATGCGGCCTGAGGTGAACTGATCGTAGAGCATCGCTTGATGATGTCCTTCGGTGATTCGTTGCTCATAGATTGCTTGAGCTGCTGCTGCTGATGATGGGATTGGGATCCCTGATGTTGATGCTGAAGTTGTAAGAAGTTGCTGTGATGCTGGTGATCCTGAATCAATTGGACCGATACTGTAGTTGATAATCGGCTGCCCTGGTTGTTGACTAGGATAACTGACGATTGTTGGTCCCGGTTGGATTGGCAAACTGTAGCTAATTGTTGATGGGCATGATGGCTGGCTTTGGTAACGGGTAACGAGTCCACCGACACAAGGATCGGATAGTTTCTTGATGATGAGGTATGAATGTGGTTGCTGGTGCTGATGCTGTTGATGCTGGAGGTGCTGCTGATGTTGGAGGTGATGTTGGTGGTGATGATGCTGCTGGTGGTGCTGGTGCTGGTGGTGTTGATGCTGGTGGTGTTGATGCTGATGCCCGGAGTCTGGTGGGCTGACGATAGGCATACCGTAGTTGTAGGCAAGCCGCGGGTCTGGCTGCATGTAGGGGGCGATGCAGGACTGCTGAGAGGGGAATTGGTTGATGATGACAGGTGAATAGGCGACGGCATTGTCGTTCCCCGCGCCGCTGATAAAGTTATTGGAGATATTGAGGGGACCAGCGAAGAGCGAGTGGTTTGACTGGGTGATGCTGGTGCTGGAGAGGGGACTAGACCCGATCGGGATGAGCTGGATTGAGGTTGGCAACTGTTGGACCCCGAAGTTTGGGTTGAAGCTGGGTGTTGTTGCATCAATTTTATGAAATCCACTAGCCGCTTTATTGACTTCTGCGTCTTCTCTTCCTTGTTCAAAAGATCTTGTTTCAGTCGATGCTGGGCCTAGATTTTTATAATTTAATTGTTTTATTATTTATTTTTTTTATTATTATTATTGATAATTTATTTTAAATAGCTGATGGTTTACGTGAAATAAACTTAGAAATTTAACGATGATCATGCCCTCTGTGCAGACTAAATAAGATCAGTCAGTCATTATTTTTTTTTTAATTGTAATTTATTAAAAATTTTATGGGGATGATTTTTCTTTTATTTTTCCTATAGACTTAAAGGTCTAATTTTTTTTTTAACTAAAGACTGAATGATCTTGATTGAAAATAAAACCTGGGAATTTCTATTTTAATAAGCATTTGTAACACATTGGCATAAATAATAAAAATTATTAAAAAAAAAATAATAAATTTAAGAGCTTGCAGGTTTTAAAAAAAATAAAAATAGGCTGGATACGTGTCGTCTTTGTAAAATAAATCGTGGTTTAAAAATAACGAAAACTAAAACTGATAAATAAATAAATGAAATAAAAAGTTGAGCATTCCAACAAAACAAATATCTTAACTTTATAATTATTTTTTGTCTACACAGGCCACAGGACGAACCTGAAGTGACTGGCCGAGCAGCTGGGATCGTTTTTCCAGCTCGTAAACCTGCAATCTCAGATCCGCGTTTCGTTCTCGCTGCTCGTATCTTTCTCTCTCTTTTTCTTCTGCAACGATTATACATTTTCGCGTTCAATTTTCATTCTGATATCAATTCTCGTGACAAATGTACGCGAGTCCTCTCATAGTGAGTTTACTTTCCAAGTACATCGATGCAATAACAAGACCTCAGACTTATAATAAACAATTAGAAAAATCATTCAAATTAATAATTACCTAATTCCTCAGATTTTTTAACAATCGGACTGATTCTTTCCTCATCTTGAGTCATTTCAAAACATTTTGGACACTGTCCCGGTGGTGGTGGTGAAATAATGTGGCACGATGGGTGATAACTCGCTGAACAATTATCACAAATTGATAAAATTCCTACAAACAAACAAATTCATTAAATTATTTAAATTCCTCAACTTTAAAAATTTAATTTTAAAAAAAATAAATAAATTTAATTTATTTTTAAAATTTCATTCGATAATTAATTGAGAAAAATATTTATATCAATTATTTTACTAAATTACCAGAAAATTTTCAATTTTAAAATTCCCGCGTGAATTTTTAGTCAAAAAAAAAATTGAAAGAATCAATTTTTTTTTTTTTAAATAAAAATTTATATAAGTAATTTTACAAATTAGCAGAATTAGTTAAAAACATACCTGGACTCCTACAATGAATGCAGACGACATCGTTTTCTATTTTCTCAATAGTTAAGCTCGAAGGTAGTCCTGGTATATTCATGGCCTTTGACGGTGAACTCTTTGAGGAGTTTGAATTTGAAGTAACTGTTTGGCTTGTGCTACAACCATTTTCTAGTGTTTTGTTGCAACTAACATCAACTGTTTCATTTAAGTTACGAAGAATATTTGGCTTCCCTACGGGCTTTTGAGCGGGAATAAGTGACTTCGAGGTCGACGACTGCGACAAGGAAGACGAGCAAGACGAGGAAGACGATGAGGAAGGTGGGGAGGAGGTCAATGGGACAGTTTTCGGTACACCCGACTGGGACTTGGTCACTTTATTGTTCGATGACGACGACGACGACGACGGTAATGACGGTGGAGGTGGCGGAGACGGGCCATTTAATCGCGCCGTCGTTTGTCTTGTTTGCGGCGCGTTGCCCGATTGTAAATATGAATGCCGTTTCTTTTTCTAAATAAATAAATAAATAATTTAATTAATTAGTTAATTAATTTACTGAATAAACAGAATAAACTTTGCATATAATTAAAATAAAATGTAATTACCGTCGGTAGCTCCCAGTTAGAACAAACAAACTGCGGATTAGCACGACTTCGACGCTTTCGTTCAGCTTTCTTGTTCTGTAACTTATCAAAGTTTGAGGTTGTGATAAGTCCAAGTGTATCGAGAAACTCAGCTTGCTGTAACTCTGGTTTACATTTATCTGACGCTGACGAGTCATTGTCATTGTAATTGTCAGTGTCATTAAATTTTTCAATTGAATTCTCATTTAATAACTCAACAACGTCATCATCTATTGACAAGGTTTCTATTGGAGTTGATGTTTCTCTAAAAAAAAAAATTTTATTTTATAATATCTATTCAATTAAACAATCAAAATATACTTGAAAATCCGAACGTTTTTCGCACAACGAAAATGAAAAAAAAAATATGTAATTTAACTCCTTAAGGAATTCATATGCGAAACATTTCAGAAATCTAATCATCTAGATTTTTTACCATCAAATTTTTTTTCGTTGCGCGAAAAACGTTCCGATCTTCAGGTACATCAATAAAAGGAACCGCTACTTTTTAAAAAGTTGAAATCGGCCGAGCACTTGCATCAAATTTGAATTTTTTTTTCATTTTTAAATTTAAATTAATTATTTCACAAATTTACATCTAAAAAATTAATTTTTGTAAATTTTTTACGCTGGCTCATGACTTAAAATAAAAAAAAAATTTTCAAAAGGTAGCGGTTAAATAATTTGACTAATTAACTAATTGAGATGATAACATACTTGGCACGTAATTTTTTATTGACTCCATTCCTACAATTGTCTTTAGACAACCGTCTGCGTTTGGACAAACCATTTGCTTGAACCTTGACCTGGACAATGTCATCTTTAGCCTGATCATTATCGGGTGTGATATGATTGTTGTTATTACTATTGGCATGATAATTGTTGTTTATGTTGTTGTTATTGTTGGTTAAACCCAAAAGTGAAGCCACTGATACTTTAACGCCGTTAGAATTCTGCGCCTGGTATGCCTCAACTTCTTTGCGCAATCGCTCAACAACTTGCTTCTGCGTACAGACAAAAACCAACAACAAACTTTACTCATTGCTCATAATGGATATTGTATGTTGTAGATATAACTTTGTACCCACAAAGCTTTAAACCAAAGCATACAGTCTTATTATCTTTTATTTTATAAAACAATTTTTTTTTTTTAAAGAGATTTTGCGTGTTTTCGCGATGGTAAAACTTTGGTAAATAGTTTGTTTTTGGGCAGGTTTATATAAATAGATATTGAAATAAATATATTAAGAGGGTAAATACAATCTGGTTTTCTACATGGAATATATTATAAAGTAAAAAAAAACTTAAGCGCAAATGGAATGAGAGTGTATTTAGAATCGATTTTACGGGTTTATAACAACGTCGATAAGCATCCCCTGGGAATCTACAGGTCTCTCATTCACTTACTAAATATATGTATATATATATACTGGCGTACGAATCTCTACTCTAAATAATTACTGTGATTTAAATAATTACATTTTATTAACTATTAAATAATAAAATAAATGTAATTATTGAATATATTTTAATTTTAACCCAACATTTCAATTTCTTTCGTCCATCTTACGGCAATAAAAAATTATTTTATTAATTTTTGCGTTGGAAATATTTAAAATTAATTTTTTCCGGCACCTTTATCTATATCCATCTTACGGCATTGAATAAATTCTCAAATTTTCAAGTTTTATTGTTCATCTTACGGCGATAATTAAATAGATTTAAAAAAATTTATAAATTATCGATGGTTTAAAAATTTTTAAGAAAATTTTCTAGTTTTCAAACTATCGCGCATCTTACGGCAAGACAAATATATCCATCTTACGGAAATAATAAATTATTTTATTAATTTTTATAGATATTTGTTTAATATAAAAGTTATCTATTAATTTTTGCGTTGGAAATATTTTCGATTGATTTTTTCCAGCGCCTTTATCTTTATCCATCTTACGGCATTGAATAAATTGTCAAATTTTAAAGTTTTATTATTCATCTTACGGCGATAATTAAATTAATTAAAAAATTTATAAATTCTCGATGGTTTAAAAAATTTTAAAGAAAATTTTCTAGTTTTTGAACTCGTGCATCTTACGGCAAAACAAATAATCCATTTTACGGCGACAAATGAATGTGTTTAGCAAACTTCAAAAATACAGCACTAATTTTCCCTTTTCAGGGCCCATCTTACGGCAACAAATTATTTAACAAACTTCAATAATTACTTTTTCTACAATGCATTTTTTTTTCTCTTTTTAGAAAAAACAATTTTAAATTAATTTTTCCATCTATTGTTAAGCTTCAACGTCAACGTCCATTCCACAATAAATAATTTAATTAAATTTCCTGATAGATTAGTTATAACTGATATAACAAAATTGAATTTTATACACTACCATAAAGTTAAAAAGCTCATGTAACTTTTGTAATATCGAAAGTACAAGCACGTAACCATTATTTGAAAAATCTTTAATTTACCGTCACTCGAAATTTAATTTTCAACAATCCGCTTGACTTCAATCCAAAGAAAATTTAAAGAAAAAAAAAAATAAATCATAATAAACGTCAGTTGAATAAAAAAAACTTGTAAGTCATCGGTTTTTAAATTTGATTACTGACAACAACTTTGTAAAGACATTTTTCCATTCTCTGGAGACATTGAAAAATTCAAAAGTAAAAACGTAAAAATATAAATTTTATAAAATGACACACCCATATATTTATTCAAAATAATATCGAGAGTAAACACCCACCGGGTAGTAGATATTTTAGTGATCGATCGCGACTCCAATAATATTAGCACGCAAGAAAAAACTCTTAAAGAATTTAAAACAAGATTTTAAGAGTTACTCTGCCTACCAAACAAAACGGAATAATTTATCATAACATCAATAGACCAAGATTATTATTGTTTCGAAAGATAACGTAAAATTTTCAATGAATTATTGACGATATCCGATCGTTTCAATTTTATTTTATTATAATTATCGACTATATTTAAATTTTTGTTTCCGCTTTTGCTTTCTGGATAAAAGTATCCTTTAAATTTATAGTTTACATTAAAGTGACTTTAAAAATTTCAAATCTTTTTTACATGCAAATTTCGTCGTGATTAATTTCAAATGCGCTTCGAAACAAAGAAACTTGGCAACTGAAATTACTTTTTTTTTTTGCGGTAGTTCCTGTTTTCATATTCTTCTTCCATCATTAATAAGTAAAAATTTCGTACGAGTTTTTGTTAAAGAAACAACAAAAAAAAAAGGAAAATAAAGACACTTAAAGTAAAACTCAAGGCGTCGTACCAAAGTGGCTGTATAACGATTTTTAAGCTAGCTGCGCCGTGACACGACAATTTTGTTACTTTTTTTACCATCATTATTGTTACTATTACTATTATTATATACATATATCTATTAGCTTTATATAAATTCAAATTACAAGAACATGGAAGGATTTATTTTAATTTTTAAACTGATAAATAAACGAGCGAATGTAATTTGTAAATGCAAATGTTTGTCTATTTTTTTTTTTTCAGGAAAACTCCCTCGTAAAAAAAAAAATAAATAAAAATACAATTAAATTTAACGAATAATTACAAACTATAAAAGTTCACGCATAATTTAATTCGAGACAAGTTTTAAATTAAATATTTACAACAATTAAAAAGTTGCCGCGAAAAAATTTTTAAATAAATAAATTTATAATTTTAATTTTAACGCAAATAATTGACGCCGGTATATTAATTTATACTTTAAATATTAAAAAAAGTATAAAAAATAATAAAATCAATATAATATTAATTAAAATCTAAAGTTACAAAGTTTTACCAACTCGGATCGTATTTAAATCATTAACGAGTTGTATTCTCTATCCCGTTTACTACACAAGCGGAACCTGAAGAAAAATAATTTCAAAGACGGGACAAGTTTAAGAGTAGAAGGAAATATATAATGCAGTAACGAAACGTTTTGTGAATAATATTAAATAACACGTCAGGAAATAATTTATCGAGTAAGCGAACGTAATTTGCGGGTACATTCAAATTGCATAACAGAGATCAATAATAAATAAATTTAAATTGGGAATTGTTATACATATATATTTCTATAAATAGTTGGATAATAAAAAAAGTTATCTACCGATATAAATTTATCTAAACCCAAATTATCTATAAATTTATCTTACAGTTCATATTTAGAAGCGCGTGCGTATTAATGGCGGGAATTTTAAATATAATATCGAGCGGCGCGATCGCAACAGAATCCGTAGGATCTCGTACTTTTTTTTTTTACTATACGTAATATTATATCCGTACGTATATAGTCGGTTATATTACTTTGAATAACGTGTATATATATATATATATATATATATATATATATATATATAAAGATATGGAAGGGATAGAAGTAAAGAGAGATGAGAAGAATGGAGAATGAGATAAATGATGTAGAATATATATATATCTATATATATAGGAAAAGATGGAAAGACGGGTAGGTCGTAGTCGGGCTGCTGCTGCTGCTCCTCTGCGGTTTCAATTGGAAAGCTAGAGGAAGATCAATAAGAACCAGGTTGCCGTTCGCGTGCCGTCGACGATTGGACGACAGAGTTAAATCTTATGCGTTATTGGCGCGCTTAATTTGCTATGAAAAATAATTAACTAAAAAATAGCTACAATCAATAAAAATTTCTACAAACAACATCAACTATAAAAAATGAACGCTCTTACACTGTTTTTTTCTACTCCGAACAGTAACAAATTAAAAATCTACATAACACAAATCGATTTATTAAAAGGTATTAGAGACGTTTAATAGGATACGGCTTGAAGATCTAAGTTTTAAAATGATAAGTCAAGTTTCCGAATAGTCTCGAACGATTTTAACGTCCCTAACTTAAACTCTATAGAGGTGACGACCTTGTAGGTGTTGGTACGTTCCGTTCAAAACTTTGGTGAAACTTTTCCAACAAACCGACAACAATGCTATAGATCATTTTTTTTTAAAACTTTATTTTTATTTAACTTTTTAAAAAGTTTAATTATGCCAGTTGTTTATATTTTATCATCAGGATTAATTATCCATGTTATTTACAATCTCATTTTTGTTTTTTATTCTGTTTAAATCAATGAAGAACAATCAGGTTGGCTTCTTGCCGCATTCCCTGAGGTCATTAATAATTCGATTACAATCGATAACTTCTTGTCGTTATAAGAGTTATCTTTTTTTTGTTTTCTTTTATTTAGTAGCCGTACTCAGTTTTCGTTTTTCCTCAACACATCTTTCCGATCTCAAGACCCCATTGCTATGCCATTAATAATTCAGAGTTTCCTTTTAGTGAAGTAATGCAACGGTAGAGGGCGGAGAGCCATTAATAGTTAATGTAAATAGTAGATCATTATCAATAATAATTAAATAGTTAGATTAATTGGTAGATAGATAAATATATGGCAAAGTAGATTAAAAAGTTATCTATTTTTGCCGACTATTCAGCACAATATACAATATAAAATATATATTAACGATCGATGTTACTAGTCCGCGTCAGCACTGCAGCAACTTTGTAAGATGCGACGAATCACATCCACGATGCGCAACTGGTGATAAAAATAATAAAACTTTTAAATCATTTTTTTATAAACTAAATCGTTGTAATGAAAATTTTATACTATCAAACTTTGGATTTATGGCTTCCTAGTACCCAATTAATCATTTAAAGCCATTAATTATTCGGATAAATGGAAATATTTAATGTCATCCATTAAATTTCATTATTAATTTTGGTTCAATTGAATCCAATAAACGGAAAACCAGTATCCGGAAATAAACAATCGATAAAAATAATGGGTTTTAAATATCAAGCGGAATTAAAGATAATTTTGAATAAGTTGGGAAAATTATTTTCATTGTACTTTTTAACGTCATTGGATTTATCGGTTTTAATAGAAAGTCTATTGAAAATTAAATAGAATAATTCAATTTGTTGACTATAGAATTTTTTATGTACCTGAAGACCCGAACGATTTTCGCGCAACGAAAATTAAAAAATTTGTGTAATTTATCAGCTTAAGGGGTAATTGGGGGTGGCTGCAATTTTTAGATGACATACCAACGTCTATGTGAAACATTTCAGAAATCTAGATCCAGTAGATTTTTTACTTTTCATTTTGTTTTTTATTTTCGTTCCTCGACAAACGTTCCGATTTTCAAATACATAATTTCTTAACTTTTTGCTCATACATTTTTTCAAATTAATAGCAAATGTCTGATAGAAAAACTGATTGATTTCGCCAAAAAAAAAATTAATAATTTCGTTAAAATTTACGAGTACAATTAACACCCTCTTGCTAATACTTCGTATTATTGTTCAGTTATGTACTTCTCCCGCATGCATAGAGACCATGCCCATTTCTATACATCTTTTTGTTAATTAGAATTTTTTATAAAATATATCATGTAACTCATGTACTTGGAACCCTAGAAATGGCTTTGCTACTGGGTTTACTATTACTAAATAAATAAATGAATAAACAGAAGTACGTGTTAAATATTCCAATGTATAAAATTATTTAAAAAAAACTTTGAAAATGATCTGCCCGTTGGTTTGTAATGAAACGAGTACCCAAGAAAATAATTTTTCACAGAATGTAAACTTTCAATGTGTGACCTTGTTGCGGCTAAATAAAATCAAGCATCTGTCACAGAGGAAGGTATCATAAGGTAAGAGGTAGGGAAAGGTATAGAGTAATGATAAATATATAGCAACAATCACCTGGCATCGCCCGAGGGAAACTATTTGAACCTGAATTTGTTGTATTTGTCCGCGTATGTCGACATTCTGAAACATTTAGTAGACAAATTATTTTAAATTGTACGATTATTGAATTACTATTGTATAGTATATTTTAAAAAAATTATTAATAACTTAAATACTGAGATTTAGTTATTGATAACTGTGTATTTGAGATAATAATGTATAATTTTGATTTAAAAACTTACATTCGGGTCATCCTTGAGTTTCCCCACGCAAACCTGAAAGTTTAATAAAAAAATTTAATGAAGTTTATGTTGATGAAGATAAAAGTTTTTCTATTGTTGTATTAACAGTAATTATTATGATGATAAATGTTTTAATAATGATTAAAATATATGCTGCTGAGTTATGCAAAATAGTAAATGTAATTTTAAACAAGGCAAGTATACTGAAGACAAATTATGAGAGACAGTAGAGCCAAAACTAATCTGCAGCTATTGTCATCTACATTGGCTCTGAGAAGGCCATGTAATTTCAAAGTTGTATAGAAATTACTCGCGTAGAAATTATTAAGTTGCAGACGCAAACATTCCCTAGGAAATTTTTTTAAAAATTTTTTACTCATGTAATTATTATTTTATATATTTTTATTGGATTAATTGATTAAATTATTTTTAAACAAAGTATAAAAATGTAATTGCTTAAAAAAAACACTTGTATGTTTTATTTCATTTTTTTCTAATGTTCAATTTTTAATTAATGGAAGCGATGTTTTAATTATTCATTTTTTTCCTCGTGATTTATAATTAAAAGCACTTAGTTATGGAAAGGCAATAAAGATATTTGAGAAAGTTTTCTGTATATATAAGAAAATTTATGAGAAATCAAAATAAAGTCAAATTTGAGGCAATTTGTGCTGATTCTGTTAAAGCGCGGAATAAATTGGACAATTTGAAACATAAATTTTAATATAAATTAGGGAAATAAACGAGTGGATCTAGATAGATGAGCTCGGAGTGAATCTCGTAATAAATGAAATTTTTAAGGAATTTTATAAATTAGTTTTAAGTTTTCACAAAAGCTTCCGTACAATTTAAAAAAAAAAATATGCGAAAATATTATTAATATGCAGTAAAATTTACTTGCAGAAATTTCGCTTAATATTTAAATAGAATACTTTGAAAATATTGCATGATTAAAATATGCGAATAATAATAGTCGCAATCCGTTTAAAACAAAACTTTAGTTCATCATTTTATTAACTTTTCCGAGCTTGAGTCACTATTCCAACGGAAAATCAATGTTTTTATGAATTTAAACTTTGAATTATATTAAGAAATTCTTTACATATTGTACTATGAAAATATAGAAAAATTGTTTTCTTTAATTTACTCGAAAAATAATTTTAAAAAACCCGCGTAAAAAAGTTCGTTTCCAAAATGTTTCAAAAATGATCATAGAAGTGAACTTCAAAATTTGAGACAATTTCTAACTTTCAATTGATTGCTTTTGTGATTTTAAAAAATCAAGAGTAAAACAATTTTTCATTTCCTGACCTCGTTCTTGAAAAGTTCTGATAAGAGTCACAAAAGTTCATTATTAGTTAGGAAGTCTTTTTATTTATTAATGTTTTTCAAACCAGCAGAATTTTAAAACTGAATTATTTTGCTTTAAAAAGTTTAAAAAAAACATGCCTATAAATCATTCAGTTAAAATTTTTTTTCACGCTCCAATTTTTTCAAAGCTCCAAAATTAATAAAAACATTCAAAGGTTAGAATTGTCTCTAATTTTGAAATTCACTTCTATGAATGTTTTTCTAATGAATTTTTTCTGTTTAAAACAGCATCCATTTTGATGTTAATTACAATATTACAATTAATTATATTAATTATTCAAGCGTAAAAATTTCTTGAACATAAAATTTTATTAAATAAACGGAATCATTTTTCTTTGAATTTGACTAATTATTTTTTCAATGGAGTAAAACAGTTAATCCTGTCATAAATAATAAATAAAATATTTATTAACTCAAATTAACTCGACGAAAGTAATAAGAAAAGTAATATATATCATTTGAAAATGAAATATAAAATAATAATGAAATAAAACATAAGTAAAGAACGAGAACTAACTAGAAAGGGAAACTAACTCTGTCATTATTCTCATCCTGTAAACTTTTCAAAAGTTTAGTTTTAAACTTTGAGAATGTTTCGCCCTGTTACGATTCCCCACTTCCCTTTTGCTTCTACAGTAAAGTGTTTTCATCTCACAATAGGCATTTTTAAATTTTCCTTACTTCCGTCATACATTTAAATATATCATTCATTATCTATCGCTCTTTTAAACTCAAAAAAAAAAATTACAACTCCAATCTCTATATTCAATATTTATTTCATGCTGATTAACAATTTTTTCACGGTTCATAAATTATCTGATGAAAGTATTGATTTCTACTTCGAATATCACTTTCATTAAATTAAAATTTTCCATTAAATTAATAAAATTTTGAATACTAAATTACATACAACGATAATTTAATTAATTACACACGCGAAAGGTATTTAAATTACGTTATATATTTTTTATTCAAAAAAAATATATATTTAATATTTCAACTCCGTAATTTAATTTATAAAATTATTATTTACTTTGATGGAAATTTTCACTTTCAAATAATTTCTGTAAATTGAATTAATAAATAAAAAAGAAAAATACTTTTATAACTACAACTAATACATTAATATTAATTTAGTTAACTCAAGCATAGTTTGTAGCTAATAAATGAATTCTCTAAAAGTATAAGAGTAAGAGAAAGTGAATAAAACTCATGACTAAAATTCATATTATTTTATCACTATTATTTTAATCCATTTATTCTATAAACTTTTAAATTATAACTTTTTTTTATCAATTATTGAGTTGAACAAACGTTGAGATGTTTATTGAGATGAAATAAAAATATAAAACATTACGGAGAAATTTTAAAATTTGAAAAGTTATTAAAAAATAATTTAATATCAATAATAGAATTTTTCATTTTTATTTAAAAATAAATATTTTTATTGAACTAATCATTTTTTTTTGTAATTAAATTACGTAATAATTGAGCTTTTTATAGAATAGAATTTAAAAATAATAAACGTCATTAAAGAATAATTACAGAATGTTGATCCTAATGTTTCATTCAAGAGTAAATGTAATGTAGTTATTAATTACTAAGTGTAATTAGAAAAAAAAATAGTAACGATCATTAGATATAATTACCGATAAGATAAATCAATAAGTGTTTTTTTTATATTTATTTATAAAACTGTTAGGTATTTTTAAAATTAATTGGAAACTAAAGTTTAATAAACTTGAAATTTTAAGTAGACTTCTACAGCTTGTGAATTACATAATTATAATAAATAAAAATTTATCGATTTTCGGACTACTTTTTACTTTCCACGAACCTCGAGTTCGGAAGTTTAAACAAAAATTTACAGAACGTACTTTAGTACTGCTGTGTAACTCTATACACTGAAATCACTAGAAGATAATAAAAATTTTAAAAAACTTCAAAACTGATTGTAAAACAAACAAAATTACCAAAAAATCTCTTAAATAAAAACAAATAATTTTTACCCTTCGAAAATCACTAAATATATAAAACATTAAAAACTTATCATCAGTTTTGTTCTAACAAATATAAGAGCTCAATTACTTGCACATTTCATAAAACGCGCTCATAAAATTTAACTATTTCCTATTTCAATTACCAACAAATTTATGAGTGTAAACGAGCAGACCAGACAAAATTAAAATCATAAATAAATAGAGTAAATAATTAATAAAATAAAATTTTCAAAAAATGCACATTTAAAAAATTTTCAAATTAATAAGTGTATTTTTTATAAATATTACTTTTTAAATTATTTACTCTATTTATTTATAATTAGAAATTTCTCTGTCTGCTACATTCACACTCACAAAAATTTATCAATAAAAAAATTTTTTTTTTCAAATAATTACCAGAAATTTTGAAAAAAGTTAAATTATTTATAATCAAATAATTAAATTAATATACATATATATATTTAAAATATTTTTTTCCCTCCTAGGTTATGTTAGTGATATATAATTTAGTCAATAGGTCCTATAATTTAATAATCTTATACAATACAAAGTTAAATAACACATCTAATTGATAACCGTATTATCTATATATGCACATACAGATGCGCAGTCAAATCAACACACACTCACACTCATCCCCATACATACATACATACACACATATATATAAATGTCTCCATACATCCATAAATAAGAAATAATACGATATTAAATCTTCAATTTAAATTTGCAACGCAATTAATTATCTAGTATCGTAAGTAAAACGGGTAAAATGGTATCCATCGCTACTAAAACTTGAGGTCGCTGTTGGATCTCAAGCTAAATTTTTTCATACATTACTTCTACCAAAAATTCCTCAGCCCCATCACCATCATCAATTTTTTAACCTTCTTTATTAATTTACATATTTGTTTATTTCTTTATTTTAAAAAATTACGCGCAAACACATTCATTACATACATAAATATATGTTTATGTATATGTATATGTACTTAAGAGAACGAGCTAGTTACAGTTAATGATGATGATGATGATGAGGCTACTTAGTTGTTTTCGCGCGCCAGCAAGACGTCCTGGGACAATCTAACGCGCGTTGCGGCTTATCGACATTATCCGGGCTACATATTACTCAATAATAATAATAATCATAATAATAATAGTAATAAATTTAAATTATCATCATTATCATTGAAAAAAAAACCATTTTTTTCAAGCCTAAAACAATAAACAATCAATTACAAATGAACCGGAAGTAATATATAATGTCCAATAAAAAAGCTAGCCTTGAAGATCGATAAAATTGCCTTGAAATTAATCTCGTTCAATAAAATATAACTAAAATATATTTAATTAAGTGCAGAAACAAATATATCAAAAATTAACCAAATACTTAATGACCTAATTAATTTAAATTTTAAATTACAATAAAAAAAAAAAAAAAAACGTTTGTAAAAATTACCTGATGATCACAAATGGCGTTCTTCAATTTATTTTGCACCAAAACAATTTCCTTCTGCAATCCTTTTGATATCTCCATCATGATAAATATTTTTTTAAAAAATTTAAAAACTCAAGTCTTTAAATCCAAATCCACCGCGGCGTTATTTAACTTTTAGGTGTTTATTGGTAAACGCGTGTCCCTGTCTCTTGCGCGCGTACTAAAAAAAAATAAAATATGTAATTGTAGTTAAGTTTAAGTACAACTACAACTTAAAGTATCAGTATTAGTGTAAGTGAATATGAGTATAAGTATGAGTATTAGTATTAGTTTAAATTTAAGTATAGTATGAGTACGAGTGAGTAAAACTAAACAATAACTATAAGTTAAATACCAAACAAGAGAGACAGATACAAGAGCATTAAAGTGGGAGTTGCAAGTTGAGAGTGGAGCTGACGAATTTGTTGTAAAGAGGGAGAAAGAGTACACACGTACACCATACAACACACCAGTACTCCACACTCGTAAAACCGGTGGACAAAACCCTGTCGTTATAACTAACGCACTATTTTACTTTATTTTTATGCCCGATTTACTAATTACACTTTAATCTCTCCATTATTTTTTACTTAACCGATAACTCAAACAATTACATGTTTATTAAAATATAAATTTTATTATTATATATATAATATAAGTGTGATATACTTTTATTTAAATTTTACTCTTATTGTCTAGTCTCCTATATCCCAAATAATTGTGATAGTTTTTGTAATAAAATCTACGTGATCCTCCGCCGGATAAGTCACGGCACAGAGCGCGCACGACGAACAACCCACCACGACGGAGGCCCACGGGCACTTGTCCGTTCTGATCTTCTCCCAAACTAAACCTCACCAACACATTCATTTTACATGCACATATATATCTATACATACCTTTAACAACACCAACTACTGAACTCCCTGACTACCCTCTGTCTCTACATCTACTTCTACCTCTACCTCTACCTCTACCTCTACCGCTACTTTTACACTCAATACACTAGTGTAATTCTTGCCCCTCTTGTCTACCAGGGATCGGGGAGCTGTAACTCAAGTCACTGAAATTAAATTACTGATACTAAATTTTAACACAAATTCAAATAAAACTAAAACTTGTTACGGAATACGAGAATGATAAATTATATATATTTTTTCTTACACACAAATATAATTTTTTGAATGTATATATATGTAGAATATATTAATATTGTCTTTAATATGAATGTATAACACGCGCATACGCAGTAACATTAATTTTAATACACGGATAGAAACTAGCGACACTGACGACATAAACTATAAATTAAAACCAATACAAAACTTACTAATTACTTTAAATACTGATAATTTATCTAATTACTTTTATTTTACGTCAATTAGTTCAGGAAATTTGTTATTTTTTAAATGATTAATTTTTAAATAACAAATGACTGAGCAAAAACGCGCATTTATTTATTTTTAAATTTTCATTCATACATGGAGATAAATATATATTATATTATATATATATATATATTTTTTATATATTAAATATATTGGGGTGTAGTAAAAAGATTAAAGGAGTTGCCGCGCATAATAGCGCCATTTTTAAAATATGAACATTTGGGCGCGTAAATTTAAAAAGTTAAAATTATAAATTTATTAGTAAATTTTTAAAAATTTGTAGTTTTTGTATTTTAATTGATAGGTAGAGATATTAATTGAAATTTTAATAGAATTTATAATTAAATTATGGAGTAATTAAAGTAATTAGGTTGGGGTATAGATAATTTTGAGGTTAAGTGACATTTGTAAACTTGACTCACGCGCAAAGCGTAAAAAAAAGAGCGTTGCTTAATAAATATCTAATTTTGATATTTAATATTGATATTATTAATTATCAATAAACTTTAATAGCTAATAGTACTACGTATGTCAAGGTAAATCGTTTGCAAACATAAATTATTTGTTTTTTTGTTATTTTTAGTCACTTTTTTGTCTTTTAATTTTGAGGTTATGTTTTTTTTATCAACAACTAAATTATTAATTATTATTTTATAGTTTATGAGATTATCATATTATTTAAAGTACTTTTGGTAATTGTTAAGGGTTTAAAATTTTTTTTTAATGCTTGAGAAATTTTAAATTGCAAATATAAACTTAACCTGATAATGATTGTAAATTAAATTTTAGTGATGGCTAATAAACGTAACGCTACGAATGAATTAAACCATGACAATTGGAACTGTGAAGACGAACCAGAAGATGCGGGAACATTCACAACAGCACCACCGGAGGAGTTACAAAGACGAGTTGTTAAGACAGCAAAGCGTAGATTACCCGCTGGATCAGAAGTAATTATTATTATTTTTATTATATACCATCTTGAATCATAAACTTAATGACTTTTAAAAGATTTATTGCAAAAGCTCTGGTTTATGTAAAATTATCCCGTATCTCTTAATTACACGTCTAAATTTTAAATTAATAATTAATTACTTTTTAATTAGCTTTGTAATTAAAAGATACTGCCGGATTTTGTCGGATAAATTACAAAATAAATATATTTTAAGAGCTCGCATTGTCCAAAATTTCCTCTTTAATAATTTACATACCACAGCATTAAATTTTTTTTTATAAATTTAATTTAGGCTTCAACGAAAAATGCATTCGGAAGTTTCTCCGGCTTCAAAGTGACACAAGCAGCAGCCCCATCAGCAGTCTTTAGTTTTCTAAAAAAACCAACGACGTCAGCACCGACATCCACAGCATCTAGCAACGTCTTTGCAAAAATAGCAACTCCAGCAACCAATGGTACCAAAGTTACCGAAAACGGCCTTGTACCGTCAACTTCTATCACGAAGCCCAGCGACTCTCTGAAACCCGCCATCACTTCTAGCAAATCTGTTTCAGTCGAAGAAGCAGCCAACAATAACAAAAAATTATTCGAAACCTCATCAGAGTATTACGCGAAACTAAAAGGTCTTAATCAGAGCGTGAGTCAATGGATAAAAACACATGTAGATTCTAATGCCTTTTGCATTTTGACTCCAATATTCCGCGACTACGAACGATACCTCAAGGAAATAGAAACCCAGTATGGGAAATCATCCTCATCTTCATCAACATCTTCAGCATCAGCTCAAGACAAAGTAGATGAAGATAAATCTAAAAATATTCCACAAGTTCAATCAACAGAGTCAGCTAAGGCATCAACGAGTGATCCTAAACCAGCTTCAATATTTGGATCGACAAAAACTAAAAATATTTTTGGCGGAACCGCCAGCTCACAAGTGAGTTCTTTAACTAAAGAATCAACGGATAGTAAAGAAGCACAAGATAAACTTGATATAAAAACAAATAATGATAAAGATAAGGACATAGATAAAGATAAAGATAAAAATAAAGATCAAGCTGACAATAAATTAGAAAATAAATCATTAACATTCCCACAAGCAAGCTCGCTCTTTAGCTTTGGAAAATCAAACACCGGAGCACCCGCCGCTAGTTTTAGTTTCGGAGGCGCAAAGTCATTCAGCTTCGGCTCAAACGTCGTCTCCAAGGAGTCCAAGGACGACAATGAAGACAAAGAAGACGAAGACGAGCCGCCGAAAGTCGAAATAAAACCTATTACTGAGGACGGCGCGATTTATGAAAAAAGATGCAAAGTATTTTTTAAAAATAAAGAGACTGGGGCATTTAGTGACCGCGGTATCGGGGTTCTCTTTCTCAAGCCCACACCCAATGGAAAAACTCAGCTGATTGTACGCGCAGAAACAACTCTAGGTAATTTATTGCTCAATACTTTGCTGACAAAAGCCGTTCCCACTAAGAAAGTTAATAAAAATACGGTAATGCTGATGTGTTTGCCACTTGCCGACTCAGTTCCGCCTCCAGTTCCGGTCTACCTCAGGGTCAAGACCAGCGAGGACGCTGACGCTCTCCTGGAAGCTCTAGAAAATAATAAAAAATAATTAGTTTATTTATTGAACAATTGATTATTCATTTTTTTATATATTTTTTTTCTCGCATATCGATTTGTCGATACTGAAATTTACGTTAATAAATTTGTATGTAAGCGATTACTTTTAATTTATTAATTAGTTAATTTAATAACTAATTATTACTATAGGTATTAAATCATCATGGTGAGCATTATAAATTTATTAACGTTCATTCTTTTTTTTTTCTTGTAAAAATCAATGGAAATTGAAATTGATCCACGTGGGCGATAGTTACAATTTTTTTTATATTAAAATAATCTAAATGCGTAATACTGTTTTAATACTTTTTAAGTCGTTGTAAAGTAATCAAATTTGGTTTAGTAATTATTAATTATTGTTTAATTGATCAGTGCCCATATATAAATTTAGATAATTTAATTTTTTATTGATGTAATTGTAACTGTCAATTTAATATTATGTAAATAATTGCTAATAAAAACATAAATGACAGAAATTAATCATAATTTATTATCATTATCATTATTAGTAAATGCTACTGCTACGATACTTCATAAACAAGATGATCAGCAAATGCAGCAGGCCAAGTTTCGTTGTCTAAGTAGACGAAGTGATCCGAGGATAACAGTCTTCGGCATCCGCGATGCCAGAAACTCAACTTGCGACGAACAAGTGGGTATTCTAGCTGATGCAGATACCAAAGACTGATTCATCTTTCCTAGGTCGCCAACAACCCTGACATGGTAGCCTGGGTAAAGTTTGCCAATTTTGAACAGGAAATCCTGATATATCTGATGTTTGTGCTCTTCTTTAAACGTGATGTTATACTCAGCAGGTGCTGAGAGCTCAATGACGAATGTCACGAGTGATTTTATCGAAGAGCACAATATCAGGTTTGTTGTGATCAATTTTCCGAGTTGTTGCCAATGTCACGTTCCAATAAATACCAACTGTCATTCTCAACTTGTGGAATATCTCCTGGCAGATAAGGCAGCACATTATTGCTAACAATTAATTTTAAATATTTATTTTAAAAAATTTAAATCAGCGTAAAAATACAAAAATTTTTTAAAATCAGTAGACGGACATTTAATAATAAACTAATTATAGTTTTAAATAATTTTTACAAAAAGTCAAATTATACCTCTGGTTTTTTTTGTTTATTCCTCGAAAAAAAAATTATTGTCTCTACTAGAAACTGGCCGACTAATGGCCTGGTTTTAAATTTTAAAAAAATATTTGTAATAAATTGACAATTGAATGAAATTTTTTTATCAAGTTTAATTATTAATTTTTACAGTATCACTAATCATCATCATAATAATAACATAATTATTAGTATTAATATTAATGCTATAATTAATTATACCATAAGAATATACAAGTGTTTTATTTATAACATATTTATTAGTCCATAATTAAAGTGTATCTTATTGCTAAACTTATCAGTGACAATGAAGAAAAAATTATCGATTTATTTTAAATAATTATTCAAGCTGCAATTAACCACAGTGATTTAAATCTCGATTAAAATTTATTAATTTAAATAATAATAATTATAATAATAATCATTACTACAATTATAAGTATTATTAATTTATATCGATAAACTTTTTACATCATCATTATAAACAGCCGCTCAAATTGTACCGGCAATTAATAACAACTTGATCAGTAAACAAATAAATTTTTTTTTTTAAATTAAATAAAATATAAAGCGAAAAAATAAATAAACTAGGCTTTGGGTGCCATGAATGGCGTCAGCGCGCCCATTTGTCCCAGACCAAGTTGAATATGTTTCATATGAATTTCAACGCAATTTTGAAATACTTGTTGATTTTTCGGATTCAATTTTGATCTGATTTGCTCCATTGTTCCTTGCAGTACCTTCAGTTCATAGGCATTGCGGTCGGAGTCTGATAGTGACTGAAAAAATAAATTATTTTAGTACAGAAACTCAATAAAAATTAATCGCACATAGAAAATTGATAAAATAAAATATATATATGATATATACCTTGACTTGAAGCATCAGAGCAGTCAAATCAGTGACAAGTTGATTCATTTTCGACGGACCTTTATCATTGATAATATTATTACGGGCTACCATATCAGCAGCTTCTTGTCTGCATCTCTCGCGTAAATGACTCGGCGCCAGCATAGCAGCGATACTCGGTTCCGGAGCTATTTCCTGACACAATTCTTGAACGTCATTCAAATAATCCTGCAAAGTAGCGTTCATTTTTTCCAACTCAACCACAATAGCCGCGTACTTGCGTTCAAAATCTGGCGGCAATTCATCGCCAAATGATTTGCTCTTTTCCGCGGCAGTATTCATATCCCGGATCTTCTGGATTCTCTGTTTCTTGGCGTTTAATATTTTCGTAACCCGGACAATGTTGTCTAGAAGTCGCATTGGGTAGCCATTGATGACACCACCGAGCTGTGATTTTTTAGCTGAAGAAATGGCAGCGTTGGAGATCAGCGGATCGTTGTTGATACGCGGCGAGCGCAACTTCAAGGCATAAGGCGGTGACGGTACATATTGGACGTGACGTGGTCGGAATTTTTGGGCAAATGAAGCCACGCTTATTGTCTCTGGTGGTTCATTGGATAATACTTCGTAGTCAGGTACACTGTGCGTACCTAAGCCAGCACGTTCAAACGTTATTCTGTAAGTGTTGTTACTGGTATCAACGGCGTCGATGCTTCCAGTGAACAAACCGTCCTGAGGTTTCCTCAGTCTCGCGGTGACTTTCTGGCCAATCACCAGCTGCAGCGGAATCTCAGATGGCAAATCCTTAAAACTGTTAACGTCAGCGGTCTTACGTTGCTGTAGCATTCGTATTTTTTGTCTTTTGCGTTCCAATTCTCGTCTCTCCTCTTCAAAAAATGACTGGGAGCAGCGCCGTGGCTTCCCCATCATCCTCCTGATCTTGCACCACTCGACGCGCGTCAACTTACGCGACTTCAATTGCGGAAATGATTCTTTCAAGCAAATCATAAAATCATTGTCGCCTTCGAATAATGTCTTGTCGATGTTGCTGTAGAACCACTCGTAGCAAACCCACTTGTGAGCTTTGGGAAGTTTTAACAAATTACGCAGCCTCATTCCTATTTTCTGACCAACTCTACGATCTGGAGAACTTGGTCTCAATGCTTTGTTCTCAGGTTCCTTTACTTTTTCTCGCTCCTTGTCTTTTTCTTTATCTTTATCCTTATCCTTATCCTTGTCCTTGTCTTTGTCTTTATCCTTTTCTTTATCTTTTTCCTTATCTTTGTCTTTGTCTTTTTTAGCCGATGATGGCGTACGCGTTGCTGGAGCTGGTGGAGGCGGCGGCGGTGGCGTCGGAGGTGGAAGCAGTGAAGGTTTTTCGCGCTCCGGCTTCTTCTTTTCCTCGGATGCTGGACTTTTGAGAAGTTTTTTAGCTGGAGATGGTTTCAACATTTTCCGAGGTGATGGTTTAACTTCTGGTGTTCCTGGTTCTTTCTTAATTCTGCAAAATGAATAATAATTTAAATAAATAAATTATCTACTCAACATTCACTGACAGTAATCAAGAAAATAATTACCTATGGTGAGGATGATTAACCAGGATATCATCGTAAAATAATTTATTCTTTTTCCTAATCCTCGCAGGCATTCCCCGTCTGTTCAAAACCTGGACAGGCTGCGGAGGGTTTGATTTTTTAGGCGGTGGTTTAGTCCCAACTCGCTGGAGACCCAGAGCAGCAGGCCCTAGTTCGGGCATTGGCTCTGAGTCCTCGTCGTCCATGTCCATGGAATTGTTCATATAAGAATGCTCGTCAATGTCCATCTCATCATCCTCGTCATCACGTGTCTCTTGTTTTATCTCGTCAACCGTTGGGTAACCGCCATTCTTCATTGACAGCAAAGTCTCAGCTGATTCGTCTGCAAAAAAAAATAAATTTATTATTTTAAATATCGAAATTTAAATATTTTATTTTATTTTATTTATTTGAATTCAAATTACAATTAAAATTATAAATATATTATTTATATACAAACCCGCGTTATTTTTAAATTTACCTCATAAATAATAATTCAATAATTTAATTTATAATCAACAAATAAAATTAATTTTACAACTCAATAATAACAATAAATTTAATTTAATATTTTTTAAAACTCACACTGACACAAAAATATATATATATATTTTTTTTTTACAATTAAATTACAACATAACCAACGGGTTTGCTAGGAGTTGATACTTAAAGAAAATAAATACGACAGAAAAATTTAAGTTGACGGTTAGTATTTTAAAAATAAAAATGTTTGAGTAAAAATATATATAAAAAATAATATTTAAGAAATAAAATAAAATATGTAACATAGATTTATATATTTGTTATTAAATATGAAACGATTATTCGATAAATCGAAGTAGAGAATAACATGAATGAACCTCGAGCTCGAGTGTGTACGACGGTCCCGCTTGAATTGTGCATTGGTCATTTTTGAAATTTTAAACCCATACGACTACGGATTTATTTAAAAAGTGAATTTATGTTATTTATTGAAGGTGGATGTTTAAATAATTTATACACTTGCGCAGTGAGTGACTTTGGACGTGTCTGGGTTATGGAGGTTGATATTTATAGGGTTTTTGTGATAATTATTGAAAGGTAAATACGATAAAAATTTACTTACTTTCAATCGTGTCGGCCATGATGATAATAACTGAGGCATTCTGGGTACGTGTTTCCGCCAAAGCGTTTTCGTTACCCCGCGCTCCCCACGTGGTGAGCGTCTGCGCGTCATTATACGCGCATGCGTCTTAGATACCTGGCGGGTAATACAGATCATTTCCGGTTTGTTACTTTTCTTTATTTACTAAAAATATTTTTTATTTATTTTTTAATATTTTATGGTAAATATAAATTTATTCTTAAGATTAAAATTTCAAAAATAAATTTATTACAATAAATAACGTTTTATATAAATATATATGACGTCACAAAAATATAAAAACTTTTTAATTGTCGAGAAATGAGACTCATTTATTTATTTATTTTTTTTTTAATAAATTAAAATTATTACGAATTAATGTACTAAATTTAAGATGATACTGAAATTAGCCGACGTCTAATAATTTTTGGATTTTTTTTAAACGATAAATTATAAAAAAAAATATTTTGAAAAATTACATCTGTAGTTTTTTTAATTTTCTACACGGGCATATTTTCATTTTTATTTTTTTTTTTTAAATTAAATAGTTTGAAAAAAATTGAAAAATTTTGAATTGTCTTCTTCAGGATTATGAATGTGAGTGTGAATGTAGCAGACATAAGACAAATTTTAAATTATATATAAACGAATAAACAATAAAAATAAAAAAATGCGCATACTGATTTTTAAATTCTGTAAACGCGCATTTTTTTTATTTTTATTTAATTCACATTTTGTTAATTTATTTAAAAATTATAACAATTTAAAAATGTCTGGCACATTCACAATTTTTGAATGTTGCAGTTATCAGTATCGTTAATTTATGAATAATTATAAATATAAAACATTAAATCAAAAATTATTTTTGTATTTTATTGTTATTTTCTTTATTATTCAAATAAAGCGAAAAAATTACAATTGCAGATAATATTCCAAAAATAAATTATTTTATGATATTTAACAATAGGATTAGATAGGAGGGAATCTTATATGGTCTGGGATCGCGTAAGTAATTTTGAGAGCCAAAATTTCTTGGCCTTCAGGCAGATAACGTAAATAAAAACTGATTCCATTAATGGGCTGAGGAAAATCTGGATCAGTAACGACTTCCTGTAAATCGATGGACGGGTTGACATATTGCTCATTTTCAGTACCCACTTTGCCTCCACGAAATACAACCCGATTCCTGAAACGAAACAAAAAGTTAGTTAATGCAGGATCTACAGCACTGACTATCATACTTATGAATTAATACCAATTTAAATTTTAAATTAGTATTGTTAAGGCCTGATATGAATATAAAATATAATTACCATCCTTGAAGATCTCTTACAACTTCACCTCTACTGTCAACGAATTCATCCCATCTATCAATATACCGTCCGCGCAATGATTTTCCTAACGTAACACCTGTTTAATAATTTAAATAATTTAATTATTAAAAACTCTTATTACAAGTATGCAATAATTATTAACAAAATTATGATAAATAAATAAAATACCAGTAATAACTGCATCATCTGGCAAAAGTAAATCGCCTAATGTAAATTCTGTGTTATTGTGAGTTTCTTCTTGCGGATCAAAAACAATTTTTTTTGGTGAATTACAAGTACTTGAAACTGTCCACTTGTTGAAAATAGGGTCGATTCCTGAAGGTCCGTCAAGCCGACTTTGTTGAAGTTGGAGGTAAAGTGTTCTACCATATTTTTTAAATCTCGCGCCAGTTGCAACGCTGAGGAAAAAAAATTCAATTATAAAATGTACTCTGATGCATTAGAAGCGCTTTTGTAAATTAAAATTATCTAATTTATCATTAAGTAATTAAACTCAACTCACTATCCGTTTCTAACTTTAACTGGATCAAAACAAATGGAATCTAGTATGTCTCCATCCAGTAATTTTGGATTCGTATATACTGCGTGTAAGCTGTAAAATCTAGCAAAATTGGCTGAAAAAATTAATGTATATATTTAAAATTTTTACAATCTACCAAAAACGATTCTCTGATAAGATTAGCGTCAAGTACATGTTCAAAATTTATTACATACTTTGCATGAAGAGCAATTTATGGTAATAATTGCAATTTATTATAGGAATGTACTTATATTGTGTAGGAAACTTTACTGCAAAAATTTTGGTGTAAAAATGGACCCGGAGAACTTTACACGACCGTGTAGTGTGAAATAACGGTGTAAATTTTCCACCCGTGTAATTTTAACACAGTGTAATTTACTTTTCTTACACCATTCCGTGTTACTCGTTGCAATTCTGATTAATTAGCAACAAACGATCATTGAATATTTTTAACTACTTAATCAATAACTACATTAATTTTATTTAGATATTAAATAGTATTTTGAACATTTAAATATTTTTATGATTAGAATAGACGACGCGTATTATAAAATTTACTATTTGAATGTTAAAATTCCCTATATTGACAACCGGGTTCCGGGTTATAATTTAAAATAGTAATTTTTTTTTTTTTTTCCGTGCATGAATTATACATTTACACTTTTGCCGGTTTAAAAATTTTAAATTCACACCGCCTAAATTTTTACACCAAAATTTTTCACCGAGACATTTACACTACACCGGGTCCAAAAAATTTTTTGCAGTGTATTAAAAGTGAAATTATTTAATAATAATGTATATTTTATTTACCATTCTCTCCATTTTCTTCAAATTTACCCGGATTGTCTTTCTCAATTGTCACTAATTCTAATTCTCCCGATGACAGATTTAATTTACAAATAATTAACAATACAAATATTGTAATATTTGATAAATTTAAAAAGTCCATTATTATTTTCTTAATAACGGAATAAAAATATTTTTTAACTTTATAGCTTATAACAAAATTTAGGAACTGTCTTATATGGCTGAAAAAGTTGTCTCTTATATACTGATATGATGTCTAAGTTTGAGCATGTATATGTATATAAATTGTGATTGACGTCAGAATCTAGAAACTTCGACTTACAAAAAACATAAAAAATAAACTGATAATATTTAATGATAGTTGAAAATTTTAATTGTTTCAACGAATCAAATTAGAAACTTCGAGACATAATTTTTGACTGACGTCAAATATAATAAATATCGTGATAAAGATACTGATGGTTAAATGATTTTTTTTATTACGCCGTAAGATTTAATTTAATTATATTTATTTGTATTTCGATTACTCATACGAATTAAGTTTGGAAATTTGTCCGATTATATATGCCCTCAATAAGTCTAAAAAAAATATTTTTTTTGTATTTTTTAAAAATTCTAAGGTTTATTGAAATTATGATAAATTATGTGTGCAACTGGAGCATCACACACAAATTATTTAGAGATTTCATTGCCATTATTATATTATTTTTTTTTTCTTTATTAGAAAAAACTTAGACATTATTGATACACGGAAAAAAATGAACTATAAAAATTGAGAATGACAAGTAATATAATGATAAAATGATCAGTAAATACTATCATTCTAAATAGTAATTTTTTCATTTATGTTTAAAACGTCAATAATTACAGGATAAGTAGGAAAATTTATAGTCTATGCAAGAAAAATTACTATTTAAACTTTAAAAATTGTAACTGCTACTTAGAAAATAGACGCGTATTATAAAATTTAATATTTGAATGTTAAAATTCCCCATATTGACAACCAGGTTCCGGGTTATAATTTCAAATAGTAATTTTTAGACTTTTTTTTCCTTGTATGACTCACAAATCGTGGAAAAAAATAAAATAAAAAAGTTGATAGCTAAATTTCCTTTTAAGTAAAAACCATAAAAATTATACACGATATTTTAATCATTTTAGTGAACGCATGTAGATTTTTTATGCTTGAATTTCCCACAAATATCAGCTCAAGGGCAATAAAATCAATAAAATTTTTTTTAAATATGGAAAACGGTTGATCCTGCGGGCCAGCCCCAAATCTTTCCGCTGTTTACATACTGAAGGAGCTGGAAAACAGTATCGAAATTAAATTTTCGAGCTCGAAAAATAGTTGTGTAGTGTCTTGATATACGAAATTTAAGAAAATCTATAAGAATTCACATAAATTTCGCCCCGCATACATTTCATGCCTTTTTTATTTCAGGAAAATGATTTTCACTGATTTTACAAAGCTTCAAAATTCTTAGAAATCTGCCTTCCATTCTGGCGGCTAGATGTCATTTTAGTCCATATTATTTTCAAATTAAAAAATTTCAAAAATTAGAGTGTAATTTGTTTATGTTCCAATTACTAATGACGTACACGTCTAAAATGAATTCTCGCGACAGGCTATGGTTATATTTGAAATAATTATAATAATTATTACATACATTATAATTATAAACATTTTTAATTCAGAAACTTCAGTAGACGTTTATTGCAGAAATAAAGAGAGATTAATCGTTTCGGATGAAATTGATGAATATTTATTAGTTGACGCAGTAATTGGCTCCACTATTCAACTTGAATGTCACTTTTGGTATCTATAATTATTTTTATGTCATAAACTTTTATTTATTTATTTTCTCATTACAGTAATGAGCAAAGTGACAGAGAACCTAAACTGTGGTATGTTCAAGACCGTTTTAAAGATTTCGATGAACGAGAAGTTGAACTCGATATGAATAACAACATGTCAGAAAATCGCATTCATTTGACGACTGACTTCAATTTGGTTTTTAATAATTTTGAAAAACAAGACGCTGGTATTTATAGATGCCATGGATCATTAGGACAAGATGTTGACAATCAATATAATTATCGTCTAGAGCGTAATTATTTTTAAAATAATCATGATTAAATTTTTTTTTTTTTTCTTTAGTTATTGAAAATTTCAGCTATTTTCCAAAGAAATGAAACTTACGATGACATGCACAGAGGAAATTTGACTGATTGGGAACAGTACAGAGAAATTAATTTAGTGCCCGTTGCTCACCGATTTGCTGTAATTATTTTCACAATTAAAAAATTTGTTTAAAAAAACATTTTTGCTTTCTCGATTCAAGAGAAAAAAAAGTCGTGATTTTTCCGATAAATTTTAAATAAATAATTTTTTTAATGACAGGTATCATTAATGAAACCTTTGGCGATGATACGAGATGCCGGTGTAATTTTAGAAGTTATTACTGAGTGGACAAAGTGGACCCCTTGTGACAGATGCTCAGAAAATCGTGGAATAAAAACTAGTTTAGCCCAGTGTCGATTAAAAAGTCGTATTTCAACTGCTGTAAGAATTTTTTATTATCGAATTCATTCATTTAATTAATTTTCAATTGATATTTATTATCTAGGAACCATCTTTTAAATCTACAGACACGATATTTTTTTTTGAAAGATCTCCATTGCTGCCTTGCAGATCGCAATTGTTGGAGTTCTTGTTTCCGACAGTAAGCGATGCGGTGCGAAATTTACCTGAATTTTTATTGGAGCAATCGTGTGAGAACTGTGTAAAGAAGAAGAAGAAAGTTATAAAAGACAAATTTAAATACAAAAAAACTATGGCTTTGGTTGAGGGGGAACACTTTTCGGTAATTTGTCCCGAAGCTGACATGGATTCGGTGGTCGTCTGGCGAAAAGATGGAATTATTCTCAAGCCTGGAATAAAAACAGTTTCCAGTTTATTTGATTACGACAACGAGAATCACGTCCACGTTGATCCATTTTTGACACTTTATTTTGTCAAAGTAACGAAAAATGAAAAGGGAAACTATACTTGTTATGTTGATAATCAAAAAATGCTACAGCTTAGAATTTTTATTGACTCCAATGCTCCGATTTTTACAGAAGGTATTTTTTTTTATTAATTATTTATATAAATTTAATATTTGCATGGTAAAAAAAATCGGAAGTAAATATGGATTTTTTTTAAATTTGAATCTACTCCAGTCCGGAGTTCTGAAGTATGAAAAATAAATCACTGCGCATGCGGGAGATTTTTTTTCAGCGGAGTAATTTCGGAGTTATGCGAATTTTATTTCAGTCTGCGTTCACTCCAATTCAGATTTAATATTAAAATAAAATCCTAGAGTGAATTTCACTCAAACAAAATTAAATAAATAAAAAATCTGCTCCGAATTCACTTTCGATTCAATCCGCGAATTTAAAAAAAAAATTTTTTTTAAATTTTTCTTATTATTATTATTGATAAAATATATCAATAAATAAAGATAAAAAAATACTAGAAGTCGGCTCTCTGACTGTCTATTAAAAATAATCATACATTTGAAATAATTAGTTAAAAACACATTAACACAAACACAATTAAATTTTTTTAAAAACTAAATTGATTTTTTAAAATAATTTTACCAAAACCACGAGTATAAAATTATAAAATAATAATTAAAAATTAAAAACTAGTTTTATTTATTATCTTTAGAATTTCATATATATAATAAATATATATTTTTTTAAAAATTACAAAAAAATGTGGAACGCTTCACGATTTTGCGTGTCATCCTTGCGCAGGGGCCATGCTAATCTTCTCTGTATCGTTCCAATTTTAGTATATGTACTGCCGAAGCAAGTACATAAATTACCCTTACAAAACTTTTATATATACTAAACAACCACCACAACAAGCACCTGCGCGAAGTAATCTTCCAACTACCAATCAATCGCCATCTATTAGCAATTCCACACATCAATATCCCCGCAATTTACACACATGCGCACTAACACATACATTTTAAATTCAAACTTCATATCCTCCATTACTAAAATTCTACATTATAACTAACTACTAATTACATAAAAATTACTCTAGTAAAATTTAAAAAATAAAAAATTTTTTCAGCTGTCCTAAGACATATGAAGTATATTGGCTACGCTTTATTGATAGCATTCTTCGTTTACTGCGCAAGAGTATTCCTCATATGTAAAAACCGCCATAAATATCTAAAGTATACTTATGAAATGTATTTGGAAGATTGCGCTAAGAAAGAAAACTATGATGAGGACAGGGAACTTTTGTGGATGGCCGAAGCTGTTGGATAAATTTAATTTAAATTCAAGTCAGATTTTAATTAATTGAATATTTATTTTTAACGCGATGATAATAAGAGACAATATGAGTCTTTAGATCTCGATTTAACTGTTAATTTATATACTAGTATTGGTTTACATGCACACGGTGCTTACATGGGCTCAAGATGTATATAACAAAGTGAAAGGCTTCAAACTTGTGTCCGGTTCTGAAGAAGTTTCAGTCTGAGTCTGTGTTCCAACATGGCTGTGTACTAAAAACACTCAGATTCTATTGAAATTTTATCTTTTTTGTCAATAAATTTACTCAAAATTTCTTTGGATTTTTAAATCATTTTTTTTAAATATTTGTATTTATAATCATAATTATAATTAAGTTACTTTACTTTAATTAATTAAATAAAGACAATGAAGTGGATAGTTTGTTTCATAGTTGCGCTGAGTATAAATCTGGGATTTAAAAATGTTGACGGTGAGTTTGGAATTCCGATATATATATATACATATATATATATTTACTTTCACTCATCCGATGAGTTCAATGACAACTTGTTCTCATTTGTTCGTTACTTTTTAAATTAATTAAGATACAATTTGTTTTTTTTTTTTTTGCAATTGTCTAGTCTATTTTTTCTCGTGTATTGAAAAAAAAATTTGATGACTGAGGTGTATATTTTTTTAAAAATATGTGATAATTTGAAACTAGAATGACCTTTTAGGTTTGTTACGAAGATGTGTCAACTGCAGGTCGAGAGGAGAGTTGGGATCATGCAAAGATCCTTTCACGACAAATATTACGTTGATTAAAAAGGAGCATGGAGTTGAAGCTATTCCTTGTGCTTCTGGATGGTGCGGTAAAATTATTGAGTCACCGAACTTGAATAATGGTACTTTTATTATTATTATTATTTTATTAATAACTTTAATGGTTTAATATATTCGTAATAATTTTTATTTACATTTTTAATTACTAATATTTTGATCTGCTGTATAGTGGCTACTTTTTTTTTAAAGGATAATAGGTTTACAATTTTTTTTTTTAATTGAATAAATTATTTAAAATTTTCATTAATATTTTAAAAAATCTACGAATTTAATGAAATTTTTCTGACAGTTTTAATTTTTATTTTTTTTTAATATCCTCGTAAAAAATAATTTCTAAACAAAATTAAATTAACATAAATTATTAATAAAAATTATTATACACCAATTTTTTTTTTCGAAAAATAAAAATAAAAGTCATTTTAAAAGGTCATCTTAAATTGACAAAATATCACGTGATTGCTATAAATATTTAATTTTGTTTTCGTCCTGTCTCTTAAATTATAAACCGTTACTTCATTTATAAACCGGATGAACTAAGCAGTCAAAAAACATTTAAAATTTTAAAATAAACTACAAAATAAAAATTTCAATTTATTTATCCTACAGCAATTGTTAATGGAAAGTCATTGTCAATTAAAAAAATAAAAAATCATTAATGATTATTTGATAGTAAAAATAAAAACTTTAATTTTATAAAAAATTAATCGTCATTAAATTTTTATTAATTATCAATTATTTTTCTATTACTGCGTGATAAATAAATGATTAATTATAAAAAAAAAACAACAAGAATTTTGCTACTGAAATTTATTTATCATACAGCAATCAGTAGTTGAAAGTAATTATTAATTTAAAAAATAATTAATAATTATTTAATAGAAAAAAATTTCTTTTTCAGAGTATGGTACAGCGACACAAAGAATGTGTTTACAAAGAGGACCAGACGACGGTGAAGAACGATGTGCTTATACAATGAAGAATTATAAAAATGTCTATATGTGTTTTTGTCGCGGTGATTTATGCAACAGAAGCACAACAATAACTCCTAATATTATTTGTATAATTGCTCTGATTATACTACAAGTGTCGCGATGATGGATTGCCTTTAATTAAAGCAATTGAATACTTTACAAAGACTGTTAATGACAATTGTACGTGTAAATGTAAATATAAAACCCAAATATAAGTACAAATAAATTTTAAATAATAATTTCAGTATTATTCCTACGACTTATAAATATCTATTGCGCAAAATCGAACATTTAAGTAAACAATTGGCTAAGTTAGTATGCTATAAAAATTATTTATTTATCATAAGTTATGAGTTTAGTACTTTATGAATAATTCAATCGGTCTAGCTAGATCATCAGTACTTTCTTAAGCTCTACTATTGTAGAAAGGTGATCCAGGCCTGAGGCTCCCCAATACGTTATCATCAAGGCCATTTAATCGTCTTTCCTGCTGTAGTCTCAATAATGATCTCAGATGTGGTATTTCATGGAAAAATAATCCTGTCCGACCATAAAGACGTCTTATTGCTGACACTGCAGCTTCGTCAGTCAATAATAATGGATCTGGATATGCTAAAATATTCATTTTTAAAGTTCATTTCATTTAAATCTTCATTATTTAATTCACTATAAAAAATCAGAAGTGGAAATGAATTTTAATTAAATCCAAATTCGCTCTTTCATTCGAAATTCTGGAGTTTAAGAAAAAATCACTCTGCGAACTGAATAAACAGGGAATTTTTTTTTAAGGAGTAATTTCGGAGTGATGTGAATTTTATTTCAATTCGCGCGCGTTCTGAATTTAATCCGCGTTCGTTCCATTATTTTTTTACGGTGCAATAATTTTTTATTTTAAATGTTAATTAAAACAGAAAATGATACCGCGAATAAAATTTTATGAGCTTGAAATTTTTAGATACATGATGTAAAGTTACTACACTGAGAAAAAAAAAACCGCTTAATTCAAATTTCTTAATTATTTGAATTGAGTCCATGTCCTATTTGCTAACATAATTTTTTTAAGTTATAAAAAAACAACTTTATTAATACATAAACATTACCTAGACCATTTGTAAAATCAGGTGTCAGATGCGATGACTCCTGAGAACTAAATCCTAAATCATTGACATCAACAGGTGGAACAAAAACTCCATTTGGCCATAAAGCTTCAGGATTTCTCGGTCCGAATGACGAAGCCGTCAAAGCACGAGGTGATTTTAAAAATCCTGGTGATAACTTGTTACCAAAATCGGCAGAACGTCGTCCTATTGAGAGAAATGATTTCTGTGTAATCGTATTCTGTCCTAAAATAAATTTATTATCTTACTTTATCCAGCCAGATTATTTACATATATTGAATTTAAAAATTTACGTAATGAGTAATTTTATTGGCGGCAATAAATGAATAATGAATAAGTAACATTAATTTTTCCATTGATTTATTACCATCAGTAGTAAGTTGATGCTCGTAAATATGAGGAGGTGAAATAAATTTAACGTGAACACTCGCTAAAGGAGCTGCTGTAGATGCCGTGATGAGCATCAGTAGTCCAATAATTTTAAACTGAAAAACGATAAATAATGTCCTATTACATAAACTCAATAATTAATAGCCACTGATAGTTTTTATTGAGATGAGAATAATCGTATAAAGAGCTCGCGGTATTAAGAATAGAAAGCATTCTCATGTTTTATATCAGAAACTACCTTTTATCTCAATCACCGTTTGCTTGCCTATTGCTCAGCATTTATCCAGTCGTCTATTAAGTACAAAATCATTTAACATCCATTCATATTGCGCTTGAATTCATTTCTGATAGAAATCGAGCTATTGAATAACTGCCTCATAATTTAAAATTCAAAAAAGTTTTTTGTTGTAAATTAACATCAAGACATTGAGCGGATTTTTACTAAAAGAAAACCCTGGAGCGGTTTTTAAATTTCTGTCTATAGAAAGCGGGCATGACGGAATACTTAAGTAAAGTTAGTAATTAATTTCTGTGTACTTCAATTATCGTACATGATTTTGTTATCATTTTTTATGATTCAATTTTGTACTGGGATAAGGCGGGAAGCTTAAAAAATTTTTTATCAAATTATTCGTGTCCCGTTTTACCTCAGATACTTAATACAGTTCTGCTTCAAAGTTTATAAGAAATTAATAATGAGTACAAAATTTTTAAAGTAAATTTTTGAAAAATACTATGACAATTTTTACTTCTAATCCTGGATTTTCAAATAATTACCTTGCTTATGATTATGAAATTTTGAAAATTTCAATATTTATTAATTAAAGCAGAGATTATTTATTGTAAATTTTATTTTATTGGTGAAATTGAACAAAACAACTGTAATTATACAATTAAAAATTTATTAGTCACTGAAATTTCTCATTAATGACAAGAAAAATGATATTGTTATCGAGTATTTAGAAATCACTAATGCATTCATTTTTCATAAAATAAAACATATTTTTATTGATTACAAAATATTGAACATGAATAAAATAAAAATATTCAGCGTAGACAAATTTTTGAGATTAAAAATTAATTGGACGGCAAATTTTATTTCATTACAATCGATTGTGTAACTTTAATATACATTTTTTACCTAATCGTGATTCATTACATTTTCGGCTGGACGGTAATTTCTAAAAATTCTTAAATTTCGACGATGGGTTTTGTAGTTCCTTCGATGTCATTGGTGGTTTCATTGACTTTTGGTGCAATCTTTGACGTATTAATATATACAGAATCAAAGAATTTGTCATTTTCAGAAGTATTTTCATTACTTGTGTTAATTTCCGAAGCGTTAGTGGATTTGATTGGCATCGGAAGTAATTTGGAAACAGAGCCGAAGTAAGGTGTAACGTCAATAGAATCAGCTTCGATTGTGGATGCATTAGATGGAGTAGATGTACTGGGTGCCAAGACGATTTTCGGAATTTTGAACTGAGATTGATTGATGTTTCTAGGAAAATCGTCGACATAGGCAATGTCGTTTCCAAAGCTATCTCCTGACCTTTCAACTTCCGTGGCTTTATAGGTCCCATTTTTCCACGAAGCCAAAACCTCGAAGAGACTTTCAAAGAAAGGAAGGTCGATTGTGGATAAATTAGATGAAGCGAAGGTTAAGTCGATTGTGGATAAATTAGATGGAGTAGATAGACTAGCGTCAATGAATCCGGGCGAAAGCTCATAATCAGGATAAGTGATGTTTCTAGGAAATGCATAGTCGAAAAAAAAGGTCCTTGGGCCCGTTTCGTCGATAGGTTTTATAGTTTCTTCAGTGTCATTTCTGGTTTCATTAACTTTTGATCCATTATTTGAAAAACTTGGAAATGGAACCAAAAGATTTATTGAATCGGAATGGGCAAAGCGCATGTCGTTTTCAAAACTACCTTCTGGACTTCTCTCAACTTCCGAGACTTTAATAGACCCATTTAACAACGAACCGAGATGTTCCAAAATCTTGATGTCACTTTCAAACTCATGGTCGATTGTGGAAAAATTAAATAGAGTAGATTGACTAGAGTGGAATGGATAAGTGACGTTTACAAATAATTTATCCATGCCAATTGGTTTCTGTCGGACAACTTTAAACGGAGAATATTTTTTCATGGCGTTGCTTCCATTTATGACAAAAGTATCGTTCTCATTTTCGATTTCTGAAAACGGATTATGGACAACTCTTAAACCATGACCCTGTCATCACAAATAAATATGTTCATTTAATAATTTATTAAAAATAAAAATAATCATTTAAATATTCCGTAATAGTTTACAATTATTGTTTAATGTAAAAATAGTTAATATGCATAAATAAAGGCCGGGAATGAAAAACCAGCCTTCTTTTATACATTTGTATTCAAAATAAAAATAAAAAATATAATTAATAACTTACTTGTGAAGCCAAACTGGCAATAGCCAAACACGCAAATAAAAAAGTCTTCATTTTATATTTTTGGTTAAAAGTTTAAAAAAAATTTTCACTGTCGACTGAGTTAACTATGAGAAGTAAAATACGAAACCCTCCTTTTATAGTAAAATAAACCGAAAAAATTTACCACGTGTGCCACTTTAACCTTAGTCACATAAATGTAAGCTTATCTAAATATTTTAAAATATACCTACTTCTTCCTACCCCTCCTGTACTTGGGTCTTTGAACGACGACACTAATTAATTTCATAGAAAATTGAAGCATTATCTAAATGTTGTAACAGAAGTCGTTTTACTGCTGTAAGCAATGTCTACTAATTAAATTCGATGAATCAGTCGCTGTTATAAATAATAATTAATGATTCAAACAAAATTTTGAGAAAAAAATATACGGATTTTTTTTGTGGCAGGGTAGCGGAGTATTTGTATCTTAACATTGCAAAGTATCAGATTGAAATCCTTGGTCTAGTTTATTGTTATGAAGCAAAAAAAAAAAAAAAAAAAAAAATGAGTCCTTCAAGAGAAAAAGTAAAACGATAGTGATCAGAAAATAATAAAAAGTAAAAATGATTACTAAGATAGCATTCATTATTAAATTTTCAAAAATTTTTTAAATAATTATTTGCTCAATAAAAGTTAACATTCAGTAAAAATTTTGTGTGACTACTTCACTATTTTAAAATTTCGCTAAAATTTAATGCCTATTTTTACTTCTAATTCAAACTTTTCAAAAAATGATCTGACTTATGATTATAAAATTCCAGAAATTTCAATATTTATTTATCCAACCAGAGATTATTTATCGTAGATTTTATTTTATTGATTAAATTGAACAAAACAACTGTAATTATAAATTTATAAGTCACTGAAATTTCCTATTAATAATTATAAGATAAATGATGTCGTTATCAAGTATTTAGAAATGCAATAGAAATGACACTAATGCGATATTTTTTTTTAAATGTATTTTTAATAATCACAAAATATTTAACATCAATAAATTAAAGATATTTTACATGTCAATTATATTTTAAAAACAAAGATTGTTATTACGCATGTGATTGGACGGTTTATTATTTACTTTATTAAAATTCACTATATGATATCAACATACATTTTTTACTTAAGTGGGTTGTGAAATCGTTATATTTTCGGTTAGACGGTAATTTCTACAGGTTTCTCATCTTTAGCGATGGGTTCTGTAGTTTTTTCAATGTCGTTGTTGGTTTCATTGACTTTTGATGCAGTGTCTGACGTACTTGGGAGTGGAGACAAGACATTAATTGCGTCGAAGACTATATCAATTCCAGACATATCTCCGTTAGTTTTAGTGTCGTTTGATAGATTTGTAGTTGGAACCGGCAAACTTTCAGCAATAATTATTTCATTAACGACTTCTTCAATTTCTGCATTATTTTCGTTGTCTTCATCGATTAACGATGCAAGAACATTCAAGTTTTCGATAAAAGCCTCTACGTTATTGGAATCAAACAGATTATCGAAAACGACTTCTAAATCAAATGTATAATCACTAGTTTCGCTTAATCGTGATGAAACTTTCAACAAACTTGAAATTAATTGCTGGTAGACCTCAATCTTTAGTGTATCTTCAGTGATGTTTTTGGTTGACAAAAAATTCTTAATATCATCGCTATCTGGTGCATCGTTTATGTTATTTGTCATTATGTCCTCATTTGAAACTTCAGAGGCGACAGTAGTGCCTTCACCAGATCCTTCCGTGGTAACTTCATTTTCGACTGGTTTGCTTTCATTTGAGATTTTTTCGACGGTTTCCAAACGCCCGATTGCTAAAGCATGGCCCTGTCATCAAAAATAAATATATTGATTTATAATAATTATATTTTTATTAAAAATAAAAGTAACTCCATAGTCAAGAGATAAAAACCTCAAGTATTATTAACTTGCATCGTAATTTTATGGAAATTATTAAATTGACATCATCAATAGTAAGTCAAAGATAAATTTTATTTTTCACTTGCAAATTAAAATTTTTAAACAAAGATACTAATTTTTCATTCAAAATTATATTTTTTTTTGTCATCACTTGTATAATTACTAACTTTTAAGTCACATTTTTTTAGTACTATTTATTTCTTACATAAAAATTTTTTTTTTTTAAATTTGAACAAGAATTGAAAAGTCAAATTTTGAAATTAACATTAAAATTCAAATGAACGCATGATTTTTTAAACACTATTTTTTGCCTCCTCATGTATTTGTATTCAAAATAAAAATAAAAAATAAAATTATAATTAACTTACTTGTAAAGCCAAACTGGCAATAGCCAAACACGCAAATAAAATAATCTTCATATTATATTTTAACTTAAAACTTTTTATTTTATTAATCACTTCAACTTTCACTGTCGTCTGATTTAACTGTAACGATTTGAATACAAAAATCCTCCTTTTATAGTGAAAATGACCAAAAAAGAAATTCCATTTATGTCACTTTGACGTCAATCATTAAATTTATCTAATTATTTCAAAATGTTCTCATTAGTTCTTTACTACTCCTCACCTCTCAAATACTTGAATTTTTAAAATGCGTCAGTAATTAATATTATTCTAGAAAAATCGAGCAATAACTAAATATTGTGACGGAAGTTCTACTGCTGCAGGCGATGTATCACTAATTGCATTCGATAAAACAGTCACTGTCATTATAAATCATTATTAACGATCAAAACTAAATTTTGAAAAAAAAAAATGGATTTTTTTTGTGAAAGGGTTGCGGGAGTATTTATATCTTAACATTGCAAAGTATCAGATTGAAATCC
Source organism: Microplitis deprimator (assembly GCA_964016945.1). Classification (NCBI taxonomy): domain Eukaryota; kingdom Metazoa; phylum Arthropoda; class Insecta; order Hymenoptera; family Braconidae; genus Microplitis; species Microplitis deprimator. The sequence continues at coordinate 14,178,032 of OZ024716.1, forward strand.
TTGGTCTAGTTTATTGTTATTAAGCAGAAAAAAATCGTGATTCAAGAGAGAAAGTAAAGCGATAGAGATCACAAAATAATAAAAATTATACCGAGCGAGTTTAAAAAATAAAAATAATCTCAAAATCTCAATTGTTTATATTCTGACGAAATTTTTGATGCATAATATCCCATTATATTGAACGTATTTATTCAGAAGTAGCAATTTATATCATTGTTACCGTATATGGAATTATTTAACCTCAAGATCTGGGCAATCGATTCCCTAAATGGAAGCTCTAGATACATTCACGTCCTCAGATCTTGAGATATTTTTGTCTGCATAAACGGTTTAGCCAATAGCAATCTACTGTTTTAGAGCTAAGTATAGACATTTTAAATCTATTGACGCCAGATTAAGCAATGAAACCCAATGTAACTCACGAGAATTAATTTTTGACAAGTTAACTCTTAATCACAGAAAAACGGTATTAAGCTCATTTACTATCATGTTTATAGTAAACGTTATTTTACAAGATATATGAACATGTAAGACACAATAATAAGCGGTGGTATTTACGTGCTCGCTATGTATTTATTGATGCACAGAAAAAAAAGGATTTTTTGGCGCGAAAAATGTTTACTCGCCCTAAGAAAATTTTCGCATTATGAATTAAAAACGAAATTTTTTTAGGACTAGAAAATAATATTATATTTTTTTTAAATCTTTAATTTTTATAATTGAAGGTAAGAATTTTGTTTATCAAGTTTTTAATGGATCACTATTTTTATAATTATCAAATACAATTTTTAATCTACATTGAACTCTTGTTATTTTTTAATAGCATATTAATGATACATGTTTTTCTATTATTATTATTAAAGATGTATATATGTATTAAAATATATAAATTGGGACAACTAGAAATAACACTCCATTACACCTCATACGCTCTAATTGAAACTTTAACTCCGTTTTTATAACAGAGTGGCCGTTAAAATGATAAATAAAATTTTATTTTTCATTTTTTCTCTTACCCAGGCAAGTATTATTCAATTAGGCGGTGTTTACGATAATCATGACACTCCATCAAATAATGAATGCGTTGACTTTAAAAAACGTGTAAGTAATAAATTTAAAAAATTATAATTTTTTTTACATACATTTAAAATTAATTTGAGTTTCGTTTGTTTAATTATAAGTGCAATCCAAATCTTGAAAAACCATGTTGTTATCTAAATAACATATGCGCAGCAAGTGTATGGGATGGCAACAATTTTATATATGAGTGTTTATATTCAGGTATTTTTTTTTTTTTTTTGTAATAAAAATTATAAAATTTAACAAAGAGCGGGGCAACGGAAGTCCTAAGCGAGTTATTAGGTCTTGTGGCAATTAGGCACCGAATAAAATATGAAAATTTTTTTTTTCTGTTCATTTCATTTTTATTGGTATTAATTATGGTGAATAATTTTATAATAATTTAACAATATTTTTCTTATATTTTTTTTTTTTTTTTTCATTTAATTTTTGATACTTCGTGTAGTTCTGAAATTCGAAGAACGTAAATTTTATAAAACGATATATTATATATATACATATGATTTTTTTTTACCAAAATTTTAAAGCATTCCTTTGCACCCCGCTCTCTTTAATATATTTTTATATTTATCAAATAAATAATTTTATAAATAAGAAAGAACAAATGAAAAAGTTTAGTGTTTATCAAAATATTTATCACGAAGCAATAAAAATATCAATTATTTTTTTTTATGACTTTTAGTTCGCTTTTGTCTATCAAACAGTGACTGTATGGATTCTAATTTTGTTTGTATTGATAATGAATGTTCATGCCAATCATTATCTGTAAAACAATCTAATAATAAGTGTATGAAAAGTAGGTTAACTTTTAAATAGAGTTTTAACGTAATTTTTTTTTTAAATCTAAATTAACATTAATTAAAATTTATTTTCCAAAATATAATTCTATCAAATTTATTTAGGAACGAAATTAGGAAAATTATGCAGATATCATGAGGAATGCAATGATTTAAAGCATCTAGAATGTTCTGAAAATGATATATGCGTATGTAGATCACATCATATAGTGGAAAATTACACTTTTTGCAGAGCACTTTTAGGTGGATTTTGTGAAGATGATGAAAAATGCGCCGCTAATTCTGTTTGTATTGATAATCAGTGCCAATGTAAAGATAAATATGTACCGTCACCTAGTGGAAAATGTGTACCAAGTAAATTTAAAATTTCATACTCTAAATATATCTATGTTAATTTTATCATGCAATCATAGTTCTGAAAAATTTATTAAAAATTGTATTTTAGCATCATTGGGAAGCTTTTGTCATAACGATCATGATTGTAATGACACATTATACACAAAATGTTCAGATGATAAAAAATGTGTTTGTAAAAATAATCATTATGTAATAAATAATACAACATGTGCGCCATTATTGGGTGAATTTTGTGTAGTAGATGGGCCATGCGCAGTTAAAAATTCCACTTGTTTTGATAATAAATGTAAATGTAAAAACGGTTTCAGAGCTTTATTTAATAATATTTGTGTAACTTGTAAGTTATTATTTACTATTATTATTATAGTCCATTAAAAAATATTTTCACTTCATTTGAGTGGATTCTATTTAACTTTTATTTAGTTAATAAGTTTTATTGTTCTTTTAGCATCATTAGGAAAATCTTGTATAGATAAATATGATTGTCAAGATGTATCACATTCAGAATGTTCGAAAGATGATAAATGTGTTTGTGAAAAAAAATATGGTCCCGCAAATAATGCCACGTGTGGACTACTTCTAGGCGAATTCTGTTTTGGAGATGAAGAATGTGCTCCCTTTAACTCTATTTGTTTATTGTCGAGATGTCACTGCAAACCTGACTACATATATGGATCTAACACACGATGCATACCAAGTACTTGTTACATACTTTCAATTAGATCGTAATAAAAAATCAAATAATTAATTCATAAATTGGAAATTTCTTTGTCCAGCAAAATTAGGACAGCCATGTGAATCCGACACCGAGTGCAAAGAATATTTGCATGGAATATGTTCAAAAAATAATGTATGTGCCTGTAGAGAAAATAATATTCTTGTAAATAATTCAACATGTGAACCAGTAATAGGCGGATTCTGTGATTACAATAATTATTGTGCAGCCAATCATTCTACTTGTGTTGACAATAAATGTAAATGCAAAAGCGACTATACTCTCTATCCCGACAATAAATGTCGACTAAGTAATAATTATTTTCAAAAATTTTTTGTTGCTTCGAAAAATCTTTGTTTTTTCTTTCATTTTTGGAAATGAAGACTCTATACGTGGAATTTTTTTCCTTTTATTAATCATGCCGATGATTATTTTGGATTTGAAATTTTTGATCACCAAAAAGATGGAAAAATAAAATATTTTTTTTCGAAGCAACTTGAGCATGTTCTTTAATAATTTATATCATTTTCATAAATTATAAATTTTTCATTTTTAGCTTGGGAATAGGGAACTATGTTGATACCATACTGCCTAGGTATATATTTTTTCGTACGGGCTTAGAGGTTTGATTTTATCTTAAATGTTAAATTCGAAAAATTAATACAAAATATTTAAATAACGAGTTCTATAATTTTTATAATCCACAATTTCTCTTGTCTTATAAATTATCTGACTGCTTAGTTCAGAAAAAATAAAACCAGACAAATAACAGAAAAAAAAAATAATTAATTTTCTTGTCAATTAAATGAAAGAGAAATGAAATAAAAAGTTAATGTCTAAATATAAGCCCGATAATAAAAATAAAAAATAGTACATTGTCTCGTCAATTATTACATGATGATATGTAATGATGAACATAGACCGCTCTTTCTAATATAACTATTATTAATCTGTATACATTCACCAGCATGAACCACCAACACGACCCGGAACATTCACGTGACTAATTTCACCGTGGGAGAGACAAAACGTTTTGAAACTTGTCAATCATCTCTTGCTTAAGAACGCAAACTTTATTAAATAATTTAACTAGAATAATTTTACTCTAATTAACAATAATATTAATCATCCAATAATTGAATCATTATTGCTATGTACGATTATAATATCAAATATAATTAGCAATCAATTACTATTTGATGAGTAAAACTTCAACTTACCATCAGCATGATGTGATAATTAAGATGATTACAAGTAAGATAATTGCTGATGCTTGACACTCGTGTTCCTACCTCACGTAATTATACTGGTCTCAAGTGATGTCATTCAAGTAGATATACTTAAAAAATAATTGTAATATAATTAGTAAATATATAATTAATTTAAAAAAAAAAAAAAAAAAATATTTAGTTTAAGTTTGAACCACTGAATTTAAAAAAACTGACAGCGACAAGAGCTGGCCACTGATCCAGTTTAGATTCACTGGAGAATGTGATCCATAAGTAGACTTGTAAATATACCTTCTAGGAGGATATAGACTCGTATCCCACCTCTACCTGGGTCACAAACATGTACGATATAATACATGAGAGAACAAGCAAAGGATCATCACGTGAGGAGTGAGGACGCCGATGGGAGTTTACTTTCATTTTCAAAGACAACACTATTTTGTAATCTCTTCGATCTATTTTATAAAACGTAAGCTAATTTTTATCATTCATCATTCGAGTGTGTGCTTCAAAAATTTACATAAGATAATTATATAATTATTATACGAGACCTGCTCTCGTTGCTGACATTCAAAAGTAAAAAAAAAGAAAGTTATGAAAGCTAAAATATTCAAATTTAATTTTGGGAAATTTAGTCAGGCTTGTTTTCAAAAATGCCTATTGATTTTTGAGACTTAAATTCAAGAGAAAGAAAAAGGTAATTTTGAAAGGTAAAAGCGCCAATTTTGAAAACTGTACCAATTGTGGACACTTCATTTTATATGAGGAATATAAAAAAAATTTTTACTGTACACTGTAAAAAATTTGCGGAGTGAACGCGGATTCAATCGGGAGTGAATTTCGAGCAAATTTCTTATTTATTTTTTTTAATTCCCTCGAAGTAAAATTCACCTCGACAGGGATTTTATTTTAACAACAAAATTCCGGATCGGAGTGAGTGCAAATTGAAATAAAATCCACATCATTCCTAAATGACTCCACTAAAAATAAACTCCCCATTCACTGCGTATGCGGAGTGATTTTTTTTTAAACCCTGTAACTACAAGTGACGGAGTGAATTTGAATTTAAATAAAATCCGTATTCACTTCAAATTCCTCATAGGGTAATAAGTCCAGAGAAATTTATATTGTTTCAATTGCCGGGCTGTTTTCTTCTTACAGGAAATCATATATGAGATTTTAAAGTAAAACTCTAGGTTTATAAATGAACAAAATAATTTATTAAAATATTTGAATAGATTTACAAGTTAATTAATATAGAAATTAAATGAAATTTATTTTAAAATAATTATTAAGTTTAGTTTTTAGGCTCGATCATTTTTGCTGTGGCGTAAAGTGAGCCGGCTACCAAATCATCGATGAACTTAATGAGTTCATTGACTCTAGATTCTCTGTAGGTGATGTTTTCATCATCAATATCTGATACCCAGGTCGAATTGATGAGATTTTCAGGCAAAATAATTCTTTTTCTTAAAAAACCACTTAGATCATCATAAATTAGCACGAATTCTGAAACATCGTCTTCATATTTATCCGCTAATGGCGCAGCAAAACTCTGTTATGCACAAATAAAAATTAATAATAATACTAAATAAAAAAAAAGTAATTAATTATTCTTATTAAATTTTGTAGTTTCAGTTTTGATTTTCAGAAATTTAGTATTTACTTACTTGCAAGGCTAAATAGCCAATGGCAATAAAACAGAAAAATATTACACCGGATTTCATATCTTCACTTGGTTGTAATTTTTCGAAAATATTTTTTGAGTAGACTATTATTAATTATTTCTACTCCAATAGCCGATTTAATCTACTGTCATAGCAGGAGTTAAAACTTGCGATTATATATACGACACGTGAAAAAAAAAAAAATGGACGTTGCTCTTTATTTTTGACGTCACTAAAAAACATCCGATTTTACACTAATACACTCTTTGTAATTAGTGTAATTATTTGTACTTAAAATAATACTTTTATATATTTCTTATTGGATGATAAAATAATTAGTACGATATCTTTAAATGATAAGCCAAAAATACTCGGCTGCAAAGTAATAATCTAATAATTAGGGTTTAAAAACGGCGTTAATTATTTGCTAAACTATAGAAAAAAATATAGCAATATAAAAAAAAAACTAATAATATAAATCTAAAAGATTAATTTAAAAAATTGATAAAATCTGATAATTATTATTATTTTCTTATTGAAATTCATATAAAATTTCTTCAGTGAACTGTCAAAAATTTTAATTACTCAATATTTTAAAAAATAAAATAAAAGACCTAGTACCCGATCAAGGAACTAGTACTCGATCACTCCATGAATTTGTATTTAGTAAAATGGAGTAAATATTAATATACAAATATATGAGTGATCGGATACTAGTTCCCTGATCGAGTACTAGGTCTCTTACCTTCCCAAGTAACACAGAGTCAACGTTAAGATGTCTTTTAAAAGGATGACAAATTTTTTTTGTCTCAGTCACCTTTTTTGGTATAAATACGACATGCAAATGTTGGTTCCGAAGACAGAACCAAGTTACATTGTTTTTTCTGTCTTATTTAAATTAAAAAGTAATTCAGATGACTTATTTTACCACTATTTGTAATTAACTTTTTGTCGTCACTTGTGTTAAGTCTTTTAAGTAGACATTTTTTCGGTGACATAAATTTCTGATCATTTTGTCAACATATTGGTGCCTTATCGATATGTCAAAAAGTAGCGTAGAAACTGATATCTTGTAGATGTCTCAAAGGCAAGTGTGCCACTTGGGTTAACATTCAAATAAATTTAAATAAATAAAATTTACCCGCCACATCAGGATGAAAATTCGCGCCATCTATTTAAATTTTAAAAACTTTTAGCGCTTGTTCTGATTCAGAAACTTACCCTGGAAGGTAAAGAGGATTCTACAAAGTGAAAGAGATAAATATATATATTTATATATAAATATATATATAATAATTTGCATATTATAAAAAAAATAAACAATCTATTTTACCTTTCCGGATAAATTTCTGAACAAACTCCAGTATTAATTTAAAAAAAAAATCAAATCAACCTCGTGGTTCGGTGCAACATCAGTCCAAGTTTTCATGGGTAATATTTCCCAAGATTCTTTGTTTAATTTACGTTTTAAATATTATTTATTTAAATATCCCAATGAAATAATTTAATAAACAACCGTTAAAAGTACATACTATAGTTTAATCTTGACAACAAATCACAATAAAAATTCTTAAACTTTTATTATAATCTTTATGATCGTTGCCACTGTCAACGAAAATGGCGTATTGTTTACTAAATTTATTATTTAATAACAAATATATTTATTTATCCTTCATTTATCATTTAAAAAGTGCCACTTTTCAAAATTTAAATCCACTTGAAACAATGATTTATTATAATTATTTATTATTTTAATATTCAGTCCTTTATTTAAAAGATAACCTAAAAAAATTTATTCATAACTTTAAAATAATTATTATTCACTTCTTTATTTATTTATTTACTTTTTTTCTAACTAGTGTCATGTCTTTGGAAGATGAAGAAACTTCAGAAAATATTCTTTGTAAACCCGATGATTTTTCATTACTGCATGACTCGAATGTAAGTTTTGTTTATTTTTTTTTAAATCTGGTAATTGACGAAAACTAAAAGTTATTTTTTGTATATAAAAAAAAATTAATAAACTATTATTCAGTTCAAAATTAATATTCATATTAAATAATTACTGCCCACATTTTTAAATTCAAATCTACGTCGCCAATAAAATTTTTACGATACTGAAGTTAGCCGACATCTAATAAATTTTTTAAAAATAATGAATTATAAAAATAAAAATATTTAAAAAAATTGCACGTGTAGTTTTTTTAATTTTCTACATGTGCATTTTTTTAGTTTTTTTTTTTTCTAATTGATTTGTTGAAAAAAATTAAATCTGGAAATTTTTAATTGTCTCAACTTCAGGATCATAAATTTATTTCATTCATTTTTCTAATGAAAGTGAAAGTAATTATTAAAATATTTATTATATTTCTATTAATTCAAATAAATATTAGATTAGTAGTAAAATAAATTTCATGCTGTAAAAATAATTCATTCCTATTGATTTGTATTCATACATATAATTTTTACTATCATAGATAATTTTTTTACTCTAAATAAAAAAATCACTTGAACCCTTCTCTATTCCTATACTTTTTTATATATTTATATATAATTTATCAATTAAATTTTTTAAACAGGAAAATTCTGAAGATGTATTAGAATGTTTATCAGTGATGGTAAGCAATGAAGAATCAGAAGAAAACCAAGTCCAAGGAATAATTCTAAATGATCATCCATTACTAGGAGCAACATTGACAGCAATAACGTTACCAGACGGAAGTCAAGCCTACGTAGCCAATAACCTCGACAGCAACGACAACGACACTCATCTCGAGCTGAAAGATTCTCTGGAAGTCAAAAACACCCGTACGATTCTCATCAGTGATCTCTCCGACTTATCCGAGGGCAAAACGCTGCACCTCAAACTAGAAACGAACGTCGACGCTCAAATAAATCCCGGATCATCATCCCAAGATGACATTTACTCAGGAGTCGAGATAATTGACGGGGCGACGACTTACATGGTCACCAGTAATACGGACAATCAACTCTGGGAGATAACCGGCGACAAATGTACCAACTCACCAAATGACATCAACAAAATTTACGTTAAAAAAATAACTTCTAGTACACGGAGTCAGTATCCCTGCCCGCGAGATGGTTGCGGTAAAGTTTACACTACTCTCCATCATTTAAAAGTTCACGAACGTTCTCATACTGGTCAGAAACCATACGAGTGTACTTTTAGTAACTGTGATAAAAGTTTTTCAACGGGTTACAGTCTCAAAGCACATTTGCGTACACACACGGGTGAAAAACCTTATAAATGTAACTCTGAGTCTTGTAACAAGAGCTTCAAAACCTCTGGTGATTTGCTCAAACACGTGAGAACTCATACCGGCGAACGTCCCTTCGTTTGTCCTTACGAGGGTTGCGGTAGATCCTTTACGACATCAAATATCAGAAAAGTTCACGTAAGAACTCACACTGGCGAGCGTCCGTATCAGTGCAGTACGTGCAATAAAGCATTTGCCAGTGCTACGAACTACAAAAATCACGTGAGAATTCATTCTGGTGAAAAACCGTACGCATGTTCGATGGAAAACTGCGACAAACGTTTCACCGAGTACTCTAGTCTATACAAACATCATCTAGTTCACACTCAGCAGAAACCATTTGAGTGCAAATTGTGTTTTAAAAGGTACAGGCAAAATAGTACTCTTGTTATGCACAAGAGAACTGCTCACGCTTTAGTCGAGGAAGGTGATGCTGAGGATTATGTTGATAATGATGGCGAGGCAGAGGGCGAAGGTGACGATGAGGGTATCGATGGTATTTTTAATGACAACTGTGATGACAGTTTGAATAATGATCACCGAAATGTTAAAAATGTATGGGGATATTATACGATATGTGATAAGTTTATTGGATAATTAATTTTTTTTTTGTAGGTGATTGACGTTAATGAACAATTACAAATAGAGGGAAACAAAAATTCATCGGATAGTGGGACGCAAATTCTTTTTGTTGGTGATCCGACTCAAATCGCAGTACTGCAAGTACGATAATTATTTTATATAAATTAATATAATTTCATATATAGTTTTATAAATAAATAAATTATGATCCTGAAACATGAGTTTGAATGTGGCAGACATTAGACTAATTTTAAATTATTAGAAAATAGAGTAAATAATTGATAAAAAAAAAATTTTTTAAAAATGCGCATTTACAAAATTAAAAAATTAATAAGTGCATTTTTTATAAATATTTTTTTTTTAATTGTTTACTCTATTTATTTATAATTGGAAATTTGTCTGTCTGCTACATTCACACTCATTCCTGAAGTTAGACAATAATTTTCAAATTTTTTTTTTCAACGATTTAATTAAAAAAAAAAAAAAAAAAAAAAAAAAATGCACATGTAGAAAATTAAAAAAACTACAAGTGCAATTTTTTTAAATATTTTTTTTTTTTTAATTTTACCGATTTTTTTCCGATTAATTGAATCCACGTATTAAAAGTATCAAGTACTCGTAAGATTTATATTAATCATTCCGTACCTAAATATATATACATATATATATTTATATTTAGTACGTCACTGGTCTCAACTCCATATTTAAAAATTAATTCCATGTGATTTTTATGTTCTTAATTAATTTAACCCACGACAACGCCATAATTATTTACCACGTTATTGATAAATAGATAAATAAATAATTGAATAATTTAATAGACAATTATAGTTGAGATTATATAAATTCAGAGTTAATTAAAAGAGAAAAGTTTTTAGTAGATATGACTCAATGCCTTCTAATTAATTGCGTTGTAATTAAATTATAAAATTTTAGTTTATAAAATAAATAAACAAATAAATGAATTTTTTTTTAAACAGCAAATGGGCCTTGAAGAAGGATTCAATGAAACAGAAATGGATCCCTCGCTCGAAGGATTAAATATCAAAATAGAAGACATGGAATTCGGATGGAATTGATAAATAAATAATAAACATAAATAAGTTTATTTAAATGGATTACATAAATATATAAAGAGCTAATGAGGTTAATGTCTTTATTATTTATATTTAAATGATCTTAATATTTTTATTAAAGATTAATTATTCAAATAATAAAGACGATAAGGAGTTATATTTTTTAATATATGTGATTTATATATATATATAGTTGTATATTGTAGTAATGAATTGAGGATTAGTTTAATTGTAAACTTTTTCCAGGTAATTGCGATAATTAAATCCTAATTAGTCTACAGTTTAAAAAATTATGATATTTTGCAATAATATTATTTATCACACAATATATATTTATATATAAATATATGTTTATTTTAAAAAATATTGTTAAATAATTTATGTATTGACTGTAAATATAAAAAGTTAATTTATTGTTATTATTTATTTGTAATTTTAAATTAATTTAAAAAACCCGCGGATTTTAAAATAAAATCCAGAGAAACGTCAACGGATATCCTGACATAAAAAAAAAATTAATAATAATTTAAAGATTTAAATGTAATAAATAAAAAAATAACGGAGGAGTATGACGACATATAAAACAATATCGCAAATTGGTCGTTAGTTTATTAGTTAATTTTAAGAGAGCATTAAAATCAAGTGGAAATTTTATAGCGCCGTTAAGAGTGAGGAGAACTAGACAACTGGACAACTAGAGCAACGACGATGATATATTAAACGTTTAAATAAATCATCGTGATACAAAGTGTCCACTAAATTCAATTAAATTAAATCTATTGCACTGGAATACAACAGCCAATAAAAATAATAATAATAAATATGTGTATATATTTTTTTAATTTAATAATTATGTAATATATATATGTACAAAACGATTTATCTTTATAAATGCTTAACAATGTCGTTCAATTTACGAGTATTGATTAGCAGTTTCTTCCGGTTCCGGAACCTCCTACTGCTAAATAAAACGCTAAATAAATTAATTGTTAAATTTATATCAAAATAATAATTAATTTATATTTTTTTCTATAAAAAAATTAATAAATTATTATTTTTATAACCGAGGATATTTAATTTTTTTTTTTTAATTACAAAAATTATCAATTTAATTAGACTGCAAGTACATTTTTTTAATACCCGATACTTCTTATCTATTACACTAGAATCTGTGTAAATCACAATTAATCTAATTATAATTAAAAATTAATTATGTTATAAAATAAAAATGTAATTAACCATGATCCAGAAATTAATAGACAATTAAAAATTTTCGAATTATTTTTTTTCGACATTTTAATTTAAAAAAAAAAAAAACTAAAAAAATGCACATGTAGAAAATAAAAAAAACTTAAAGTGCAATTTTTCAAAATCAATTTTTTTTTAATTTATCATGTTAAAAAAAAATTCAAAAATAATTTCAGTATCTTCATTAATCGACTTCATTTTTTTTTTTTTTGCAATAATAAAAATTAAAAGAAAAAATAACGTGATATTGTTATCGTTTGATACTTAAACTATATTTAAAAAAATATATATATAAGATAGTAATTTATTTATTATATTTTATAATAAATAAAATATAAAAATATCGCAAGTGGAAAATTATCGCCGTGATTTCCTGCAATTAATTGAAATAAAAATAAAAACTATGTAACAAAAATAATAAAAATAGTAAATAATAAATTCTTTCGACTCTTAGCATGGGTTTAGATTAATAATCACAGCTTATTGCAACTGCTATCTATTTCAGAAGCCACTCGCAAGTACAGTGTAAAGAAGATAAGCCAGTGTCGATGCAAGAGATCACCAACTGATTATAAGTATCAAAGGAGTGTTTTATTTCATATAAAACGCAAATAAAAAAATATACATATGCATCTCTAAGTCCCACAGATATAAAAAAAAAAAATAAATAAATAAATAGTTTATTTCTCATTTAACTACTGGCTACTGGCTTCCATTCGTACTACGATACGCGATAATTATTGAACATGTGACGTATTAAATAATTGTTGTAATATCTATCATTAAAGTGAGAATAATTTATACATAGATGCATATATATATAGATTTTGTCATGCGTTTATTTTTTTCAATAAACGTACGTCAGATAAATCCGCAAATAGTCTTAAAAATATCTAATTCTCACAATATTAATATGTTAATGCGTCATCTTGGTAAACAATAAGGTAAATTAATGTAAATTAATCTAATAGGGCCAGACATTTTTATTTATAAATATATATGTATATTTTTATATATAGATAGATTGCTAAATAAAGTGTGTGTACTCTATAATCTTGTGTCACACTTTTTCACCCACATACGAGTTCAGTTTATCGTCAACTTCCTCTCTCTATTATTTTATATATATACATATGTACATATGTATGTATATGGAATTTTATCTTAAGTTTGCTGATCAAATGATGACTAAAAGGGTTGATTGGTGCGAAAAAATATTTACTATCAAACACCTTTTTATTAAATAAGTCACTTTTTATTTTTTTACTGACTAATGTACGACTGACTTTTAATTAATCAAAGATATCGAGACGTAAATTGAAAAATAACTCGGCAAATATTTAAAGATTTATAGAAAGAGATAATAATAATAATAAGTGATAATTGATTTTTTTTATTTAAGAAATATGATACGGGACTGAAGCTGGCGATGACTTGGATCAACCGCCGCAATGCAAGAATGATATTTCGTATCAATTTATGGATTATATATATATTTATATATTTATATGATGATGCTATTGATCTATATCGTAAGAAAAACAAGTCGGTGTTTATAAAATAAAAATAATAATTAATAAATGATAAGATGATATTACATGAGCTAATTATTTTTTCGAGGCAGACTTAAAGTTTTTAATCTTAAAAATTAAAAAGTTAAGATTTTATTTTTAAAATTATATTGTGATTTTGAATTATTTTCTTTTAGCTCTTGTTGATAAGATTGATTAGTTCGCAATAGGAAATTTACTAGATAATATTTTTTTCCAGTCTGGTATAAAGTTTATTAGAATAAAATTCATTGAACTTCTATACTATTTCTGTTATTTTTAAAATATAAATTTTAGCGGGCAAATATTTATTTTTAAAGTTAAATATTAATACTTTTGTAAAAAAATACTGAAATAAAATCATTCTATTTAATATTTCAACAAATTAACACTCAAATATTTTTTAAAAACTTAGCAGGTTATTTTTACAAATTTTCTGACTCAATTTCCAACTTAAACATCAAATATTTGCATAAATATAAGGCAGAAAAAATTATTTTATTTCACAAAGACCTAGATCTCGAATCCTATTAGATCTATCTCGATCTATGATCTACCGAAACTAAATCTAAAAAAGGAAAAATTACAACTTCTAATTTTAAAAAAATTTTTGAACCAAACAAACAAAACTTCAGATCCAAAATCTCGATAAATTTCGTCACAGTAAATTTGAAATTAAAAAATATCAGATTTACGCTGATCCCATTAAATAAAAAGTATTTTTTCCGGGAGCCTTGATAGCATAAAAAAATGAATAGAAAAAATTTTCCAATAGATTAACCGCAAACACGTGTATCAATTAATAAATTAAACTTAATAAATAATAATTAAAATAATAAATATTTACTTACAATTTATCCAGCAACAAATATATAGATCACACAGGTAAATATAATAATTCTTAAAGTGTCATCATCATCATCATCATCATCATCATTATCATTATCATCTTCTTGACCTCGAGACCATTAGTCAACTGACCGCTGCCATAAATTCAAACGTCGCATTTTTATTTAATCACTAAAAAAATATATAATTAATATAACAAATTGCATACAACAATAAAACAATAATTATACTTACATTTAAACAATTGTTTTTACACAATAATATTTATTTTTGAATACCCGCGGGAATAATTAAATCGCGAATCAATAAAGGAATGAATGAATGAATGAAACGTATAAAGGTATAGCAGAAAAAAACATAATATCCACGTAAAATCGATCGTTCATACGCAAAAAACGTCCGGGAAATAAAAACACGAGACCGAGACGTCCTTTTACATCTTACGCAAACTTTGTTCAAACTTTTGTCTCTTGACGTCTCAGCTCTTTAAACAATAAAATAATAAAGTAACGACGACAATGACAATAAACACAATAAACACAAGAGTTTATTGTTGTTTTATATTTTTTAAATTTAAATAAATATTAATAGATCAAAAACGGTATTTAAATATCCAACAATTAGACAGAACCCAACCCAGCATCAACTGACATCTGAATGTCACTCGTTTTTATTTTAAAAATTAATTATTAATTATTATTATTATATACTTTTTATCACGCACTTTTACTTTATTTTATCTTTAAAATAATTCACGTACATCAACTACATACGTCATTACTGTTAAATAAATTTCACGTTTTGATTACTAATGCAACGCGGAAGTTTCTTTTGTTTTATTCGCCATCTTTATTTTGGCGCCATCTTAAAAATTTAACTTGTCGGTTATTATTAAAAATTTTATTTATTACACATTTTAATTAATAAATGTACTTGGTAATTACTAATTACATTATTTTTAATAACTATTTGATTAATTTAATCATTAATTGATAAATTACAACATTTTTTCAAGGGCCAGCGTGCGCGCGCGTTGCTAAAGGGAGGGGGTAAATTTAAAAATTTCAAAACCGAGTGGCGGGAGATATGATTGGGGGGGCGGAAACGTTAAAAGAGAGTACGCCGGCTTAACTAAAGATCCACGCACGCTGTCTAGTCGTGGATTCGAATCACTCGACGTTTGTACACACATATATATATATATATAAATATATATATACATGTATTTAACACTTGTTACACGTACATATATACATAGCACGTATAAAAAATTTAACTAATTGTGTTAACAACACAAAGATCTTTTTATTAATTACTAATTAATATAAAATATTAAATAAATAAATTTATTAAAATGACTTCGTGACGACAGTTGTAATTTTAGGTGTGATTGTGTATATAGTGTGTTGTTGTGTTTATTTATTATTTATATTGTAAATTATAAAATTAAAAATGTCAAAGAAGCAATGGATGGCTTTATTGATGATGTTCTTTGCTTATCTTCTTTTTGGTACCGGATTATTTTACTACCTTGAGAGTGGAGATGAAATTGAAAAAACACAAAAAGCTCGACGAGAACGAATTGAAATTAATGGTAAATATTTTATTACTTTTGTTTAATAATTCATTTAAAATTTAATTATACATCAAAAATCAATCATTAATTCAAAAATTTTATTTAGATCATCATCCTGTAATAATTAATTACAGAGCGAGAAAATTCCCAATTATTTTATTTTATTTAGCGGCTGAGTTGAAAAATTTTATTCAAATTAAGAATCTAGAAAAAAAATATTATTTATTATTATTTTTTTTTGTTACTCTGATTGCTTAACACTAGGCTGATTTTTGTGTGTTGATAAAATTTTAAGTGACAAGATAGTGTAATCAGTTATCAAAGCAATTAGTCTAGTACATCAGTGGGGTTTGATCTTTTAAATTCCGGTAAATGTTTTTTTGAAATAAATTTAATAGTTTTATGCTAAAATTAATTGATGACAGCTTAAATATTCATTTATCTTTTCGATATATTTGAGTAGGAACATTTGTACTGAGTAATATGTACTGTGTATTGTATATTTGTATGTATGTTTGTATGGATTTATATATTTATGTGTGTGCCTGTAAATGAGATGGATAATAACGTTAGGATTTTTGTATGCAAAGGAGTGCCGGATTATTGCGGTTGGAGAAGGCTTTGTCCATCCACGGTTTACACAATGCCATGTGTCTTTATTTATTGTTATATTCGATCCAAGGGCCTAATCAACTTTATAGTTCATAGAAATAATTATTTTTAATTAGTATCTTAATATTAATGTATCAGGTATCCAGTGTCGAGTGATTTGCTATTACGGAGTATGAATTTTCATTGTCTTCATTTGTTCGTTCATTCATTCATTCATTCATTCGATCATTTTATTAAAGTTTCGTTGGGAAGTTTAATTGTGTAGAGATCTCTTGGAAATAAATTGTTGTGGTTTTACGGATTATTTTTAATCAGTTACACTTGTTTTCTAAGTAACTGTTTTTACGTTTTTTTTTTTTTTATATAAATTATATTTACTTTTATTTTGAAATGAAAAATTTAATCCTTTATTTTTGAGTCATTTAAATTTATTTGTTTATTATTGTTATGTAATTGTCATACATTATTCATTACTGTAGTTTAAAAAATACAGTACATAATTATTTTTTAATAAGCAATTTATGTGTAACGATTATTGTCTTTTTTTTAATTTTATTATTTAATTTATTCAGTAGTTTGTAGGTAAAAATATGAAACATCTTCAAGGGAAAATATCTCAGTAAATATCAAATTTATGGGAAATTTTAATCAGATCAAAGTTGTAGTAAATTTAATTTTGTATAAAAAATATACATACAAAATTTTTCATATATCTTGTAGTTTAAAAGATATCAGGGATGCAAGTTTCAAAAACGGGAAATGAAAATTTTATTATCAAAAATTATTTTAAATTTGAATTTTTATTGACAAAAAGTTTATGAAAAATTTATGGAAATATTTAAATTGCAATCAATTAGTAATAATTATAAATAAAAAATATATATATGTATATATTGTAATTAACTCAATAATCTTTAATTGATGATATCTTGTTAAATATCATGTTTACAAAAAAAGATTACTTTTAATTATGAATCAAATTCGCCGACAATTAAATCATTACCAAAAAAAAATATTCATAAATGTCATCATCTCTGATAGTTTAAAAAATATGACCAATCAGAATTATAAAAATATAAAAATAAAATTTTTTTTTATTGGAATAATAAATTGTCAAAATAATAATTTTACACAAAACTAAAAATTTGTGTATAAAACTCAAAAATAATTTTTAAGTCACTTAAAATTTTGAAATTTTCCAGATATCGTAATTTTTTTATGTAAATTATTGTTCAGTAAAATTTTTATAAATAATACCTCATTTATCTTAAAACAAAAATAAAATTTTAAAAAACAATTTAAAAATAAAATTTTATTGCTCTCATTGATCTCGAATCGTCGCAATTAAATTATCACTTGATAAAACAAAAAAAAATAATTTAAGAACTTTAATTAACTTGTTATTTAAAGAGTATTTTTTTCAAAAAAAGAAAAAACAAAAAAAAAAGTACATAAAAAAAAAAATCACCGTTAATGTCTTATATAAACAGTTAAAAAACAAAACTCAATGAACCCAGGTTCAAGTCCATTGATTTTAAAAATTTTTAAAATAAATATTCCAACACCACATTGCTGTCATTAATTCCAATAATTTTCATCATCATACAAAAAAAATACTAGATAACATATTAATAACAAATATTTAAATATAAATTCGATTGCACAATAAAATAAATACGATAATTCAATAAAATAAAATTTTTTTAATAAAAGGTCATCACTAATGTTACTTTTATCAAAGTGAAGACACTTTTAGATTGATTCAAGTTCAATTGACTTGATTTATACGTCCATATATATACTATATGTATATAACTCCCGCAATGATTAAATTTAAAAGATGATTCGTAAATAAAATTGACAATAATTTAAATTATTACCAATTATCCATTCAAAAGCAACTGAAAAATTAAAAATTTTCATCCCTCTATTTACTCTTTATTGTTATCATTTGAATGTTAGCTATTTGAATTTGTTATTGCGTGTAGACATCAAGTACTGAGTACTCAGTAAGGAACAAAACGTAAAATATAACTAACAAGTATCGGTTGATAAGATAATTGAAGCCAATTGTCGAGACAATAAACGTATGAGAGATCGCTTTCGCGTTGATTATATCAAGGACCGGTAATCTTTTATGAAAGTCTTCCTCTTCCTCATCCTCATCCTCATCCTTGTATTTAATTTATATAAAAATATTCAAACATATATATTTTGTTGAATTTCAGAATTATTGCATGAACATTATCTACCTCATACGAAAGAAGATCAGCATGAAATATTTGAAAAGTTATCTCAGTACTGCGGCAAGTCGGTTAAAAATTATTCTGAAGGTGAAGAGGATCCGCTTAAATGGGATTTTTATAATACGTTTTATTTTTCATACACTGTTGTCAGTACTATCGGTAAGTTATTTTATTTATTTATTATTATTATTTTTTTTTTTAATAGAAAAATTAATGGTCTAGATTAAAAATAAAAATAAAATTGATATTTATCGATGACAAGTTGGTTTTTTTTTTTGTATATTAATAGTGCTATCAGTTAATTAGTTGTAATGAATAAAAATTTATATTAAAAGATTTAGTCACGCAGAGTTATCTATTTTATTGAGAATGTGATGTTTAAATTTATAATATTTATAATTTTTATGGATTGTCTGATTATAAACAAATTATTTGTCTATTTTTTTGGATTATGGAGACAAGGCTGTAAAGTAGACCTCGAAAAAAAAATATTTGTTGGTAATTTTTTAAAAATAAGTTGGTCAATGCTAATTTAATACAATTGTTATTTATTATTTATGTTATAAATATAAATTAATTTTTTTTTTTTAAGTTCGGGTAAAAAAATATCATTAATTTAAATGATCCAAAAGTTAACGGACGATTAAAATTTTCAGATTATTTTTTCAAAAAATCAATAACCAAAAAAAAAAACTAAAAATATGCACATGTAGAAAATTTAATAAACTAGAGGTGCAATTTTTTAAATATTTTTTTTTTTTATTATTTATCGTTTTGGAAAAAATCAAAAAATTATTAGACGTCGACTAACTTCAATATCATCAATTTGATTTTTCTAATAATTAATTTTTGAATTAATGAAGAATGAAACCGAGATTGAATTTCAAAAATTGATTTTTTTTTAGTTTTAATATTAAAATATGCATTGAAAAAAAAAGTATGTGTAATTTTGATAAATTTCATTAAAAGTTTGCTTAGTAAATTTAAATTTAAATTTAAATTCATAAATCAGCTTGCAGTTATTTGATAAAATGATAAAGAAAAAAGATGACTCTCGTGGAAAATTATCAGTACGAAGAAAATCTCATAGAATTTTCAATTCAAAACTTCAGATCAGACATTAAAGAGATCAAAATTATTTAAAAATCTTTATATATTTTATGAATGCGACAGCAGTCAGTAGTTTTGCATAATAAAAAATTTTTTTGACTAAATAAATACTAAATATGTATATACTAACTTCCAAGGTAATTTTTGTGAGAGATAAAATTGCTAAAGCAACAGCAATTACGGGAAAACAATACCTACAATACTGTCCTAAATTTAAACTTTTGCATACGATAATAGACACCCAGAGAACCTCAACTATTTTGGTGGCACTCTCGATATCTTTAAATTCGCTGCTAAAATCTTCTATCAAATTTACTATTCAGAAAATTTTTTTCCCTTCATTTAAACAAAAAGTTCAAGAAAATGTTAAAATAATAATTGAATTTTTTCTCGTTTAAAAAAAAAATTTTTTTCTATAAACTGGAGCAAAACTTTTCCATATAAAATTCAAAAATTAACAATAAAAAATTATATTTTCAGGTTACGGAAATTTGGCACCAACAAAATTATCAAGTCGAATCATCATGATATTCTACGCAATAATTGGAATCCCAATAAACGGAATTTTATTGGCAAATCTCGGTGATTTTTTTTCCAGCGTATTTATAAAAGCCCACCGTAATTACAAGTCATACAAACAAGAGGACGATTGTCAAAAAAAACCCAAAGAGACGAAAAAATTTACATTCTTTTTTCAAATTTTAATGTACCTAGTGCCCGGTTTTGTGATATTTATATTTTTTCCCGCATTTATATTTTCCTACGTCGAAGAATGGACATACGACCAATCAGTTTACTATGCATTTGTCACCCTGACGACCATCGGGTTCGGCGATTTAGTTGCCGGTAATTATCTGACATTCAAAAATATTTTATTTAAAATATATACGAATAATTTCACAAATCATACTAACAAACAAAATGATTTATTTACGCTTGCGTTTAAAAAATTATAACAAAAGAGGATGCGAGGTAAGTGTAATAAATATATTAATGTAAATATAAGAGCTTGATGCTCGGTTAGCACGAGCATCAGCAGAAGTAACATCACATGAGCTATTTGTATTCGTGTCAACCATATGAATCACACAATATAAATGCTCATGATTGCAACTCTTAACAATAATATATATAACTACAATAATCTACCTCATAACATATATCACTTCTCACTATTATAATAAATTTAACAATAAGAGCATCAACATCAACATCAGCAATAATAAATAAATAAATATAAATCTATATAATTTATTTATTTATTTATTTATTTATTTATTTATTTACCACAGGTCAAAATTCTCCTGGCGGTAATTTTTTTGTCGGTACGTACAAGGCATTTCTGATAATCTGGATTTCCTTCGGACTTGGTTACATCGTAATGATAATGACCTTCATAACACGGGGATTTAAGAGCAAAAAAATAACCCAACTTGAGCATAAACTTGCTATGAATATAAAGCATACACAGAATAAAGTATTTAATCAGCTTACACGGGACATCAATTACCTCAGAAGAATTTTTAACGAGTTACAGCTGTCTAAAGTCAAGGTAAACTTATTTATCAACTTAATTATTACCCATAAGTGACATACAATCACCATAATAACCATGTATTTATTTATTTATATTATTTACAGAGAATTTATATGGATGACGATGATTATGATACACCACCGGCGACCTTGATGCGCAGCAACAGTTTTCCGGATCTCCGACAGCTGGTGTATGGAGGCCTGGAGCCTATGACACCGCCCCATCCACGTCGTCGTGCCAACAGCGAGGTCGTGCCGATGGAGAGAACAGTAGCTCGGGTTGTTTCCGAGACTGACTTGCAGCGTATTGACAAAAACGCAACATTTGCGACACACGCGATGGTACAGCCCGCAGAAATGCTCGCCCGTCTTGTAAATATACTAGGATATATACCGCCGCCGCCGGATGACGACGAGCAGATAGACATGGACCCAAGGGGAGTCCAGGGCTTCAGCGACAAGGAAATACTTTCGGGCGAGCGAAACGCTACTGAGTCCAGTTGGAAACTGGGAGGTGACAAAATTCCATGGAGTAGGAAACCGCGTTCGCGGGCGACCAGTGAAGTGAGACTGGACCCGTCATTCGAACCTGGGGTCCAAAGTAATCAGGAGTGGACTTGGTCTGGTCCAGCGGCGTCAAGGAAAATTCAGGAGATAATGAGAGCGCGTAAAAATGGCGCCTCCTCGAGTAAAGACAGAGATAACAGTAAAGACAAAGAGTGTAAATCATTATTCCCGCTGAATTTACCAAAGAGTGTGCCGCTGCCACGCTGGATCAAGCAGCTGTCGACTAAAAAAGACGGACGGACTCGTAACTCCGTTTCGGTAGGGGATTTGGAGAGTAATGATGACGATTACCTGTCAAATGTAACGGGTTATACGGACAGATCGACGTACTTTACACACACCGGCGCCGCGGACTTGTCGACAAATCTAGAGGGTAGTAGTCTGCTTGAAGAAACGACACTCGCGGACTTCATACGTGCTCTGACTGCGCTACACTCTCACGTGGGCGCAGTCCCTGATGAATTTATTAAGAAGCCGCAGAGAAAAATGGGAACGGCTTCGCTGACTCCGCCAAAGCTGCCGAGTCTCTTTACACTTTTCGCGCCGCCGACTGAGTCTTCCTCCGTGCCCCAGAGTAATCAGAACACCGTCACGGGAGCTGCTGCGAGAAGATTCTCTCTGAGAACAGTAGAAAACTCATCGCCTCTTTATCAAAGGAAAAATAGTTTAGCGCCGACGAAACCTAGAAATAGAAGATTTTCATTGCGACCTGTCGTGACGCCTCTAGGAACAACACCCCAAGCTTCGCCGTATCTTTCAAACCTGAGAAAAGATTCTTCGAGTCCACCGCCGGCTTACAGCGCAAACTTCGCCTTCGAAGGCTCAAAAGAGCCTCTGGTATCAATGGAAGGCGCTCCTGGAGTTTCTTCACCTGTCAGCACTCCCGCTCATCGGCTGTCGCTTCACAACTCAAACATTCCTGGTGCAGACCCACAAGTACCAGCTTCCAAAGGATTGTCTTCCCGTTGGCGCGCGGGAATACTCCAAAGGCAACTAAATCAGCGACGTGTCCGCGCTTTCAGTCTCAGCGACGTAAATTCAGACGGCGGCCAAACCGCTACTGATAGAAACAACTCAATAAGTCCTTTAGCTCTAGATCCAGCGGTCAAGACAACGACCTTTGGACCCAGAGACCCTTCGAATAAATTTTCCACCCAAAAGACTGTGACGATCGTCTCGCCGAGTCACGAAAATCGCGGCAAGACCACCGACAGCAAGCAAAGTAGTGCGCCTATGCGCAGACCATTCCTGAGAGCTCTGTCCACTCTGAATAATCCTTTCTCCAACAGTCAAATTGAATCCCGGACTACTTACACAAATCCTTTTGTTATTGACATGGAGAGTCCGGAATTAGCGGCAACTAGTGAGGGTCTGCAGAGTCGTAATGTATCTCAAGGATTAATGGAAGTTAAAAATATAAAAACGGTGCCATTGACACGGGATTTAATCGATGGATCAACGTCAAGTGATCCTACAATTGTTGTAATACCTGGCAATGATAATAATAAAATAAATGATGATAAAATAGACCGTGAGAATGCCAGCGCGTGTGCTACCATAGGCACAGGTACAGGCATTAAGTCTGACAGTAAATTTGTGTCAGGGATAATGGATAACATATCGATAAATATATCAAATCCGTCAATAAGTAATTGGACGGACGTAAGACGTAACGTGGGTAGAAAAGTATCGACAGTTTCTGAATGCAGCTCTAGAGACTCGAGCAGCGAAAGTATAAAAAATTCAGATAAGCCGAGAGTTTCTATTGATTCTTATAAGTCCCTTATTGACGATAAGATTGACAGGCCCAGCGAGGATCCATTTTTGAGATACAGCAGGGCGTCGAAACAACTTAATGACAATTTACGGGACGAATCTTCAAGCTCCCATGAACAAACTAAAATACCGACTGGCCTTGGTGATAGTCCGCGTGAATCTTCAACTTAAATTTGAACTGATTAATTGTA
The DNA here is from genome assembly GCA_964016945.1 of Microplitis deprimator. Classification (NCBI taxonomy): domain Eukaryota; kingdom Metazoa; phylum Arthropoda; class Insecta; order Hymenoptera; family Braconidae; genus Microplitis; species Microplitis deprimator. Next base: position 14,202,074 of record OZ024716.1, read on the forward strand.
ATTTTTAATTATTTATTAAGATTTATAGATTAAGATGTCGGCGAAGAAGATGAAGATTAAGATGAAGACAAAGACAATAATTGTCTGAGGTTTTAAATTCTGTGATAGATAATGTATTAATTGTAAATTATACTTTTGACTCAGCTGGCTGTTGTCTTTTGTTAAGTACCTAGTTTTAAATAGTTAATTGTTAATTTATATAATCAAAAGGTCACTTATTGTGCCATGAGTATAAACTTCCTGTAAATAATTCATTTAATTTAATAAACTAGTTAATTTACTTATTTAAAATACAAATAAAAAAGACGTGACAATAATTTTATGTCAAGATTAAATTTATAAATAATTATCGAGACTCAAATTCAATCAAAATGATCATTTTAATTAAGAAAATTAATTATAATTTTTGCGGCAACTTTTTATTTTAAAAAAGTTTGTGACAAAATAAATTATGTTAGTAATAAATTTTCTAGTTCCATTTTATTCTAGTGCCCCGGTTATTTTTTATTCTATTGTAAAAAATTATTTAAAAAAAAATGCATGAAAAATTTTATTGTAGAAAAATTATTTAGCTAGATGTTTTTTAATCTCCTGGACGAGATTCGCACGAGGGACGGAATGCTCAGCTCTGGTACCGACTTCTCTGAGCGTAACTTCACCACGTGCTAGCTCTTTCTCCCCGATAATAATAGCTAAAGGTATGCCGTTGTCTTCGCAGTGCTGGAGCTGGGCCAGAATTTTCGGGCTTTTTTTGTACGACTGCTCGGCATTAAGTCCCGCGTCCCAGAGCTCTACGAGAATGCGCATTCGCTCTTCGTGTAAATTTTTCTGAGCTGCTGCCACAAAGACCTGGACTTGGGTGGTCCGGGTTTTCTGTCCCTGCTCAGCTAAACGGTTCTCTAGGACACTGAATATTCTTTCGACGCCCAAAGAAACTCCCACACAAGGTACGTTTTTCTTTTTCGCATCAAACATACCCACGAGATTGTCGTAACGGCCACCACCTGCTACACTTCCAACTTCACTGTCTGCAATTAAAATTAATAATTAATAAAATTTATTTTAATTAAATAGTTTAATAAACGCACCAGTTAAAACAGCTTCGTAAATAACTCCAGTATAATAATCTAGTCCACGTGCTAAACTCAAATCAAAGACGACTTTATCAGAAACTTTAAATAGATCGCAGTATTTAAGCAACAGTTCCATAGCATCGAGACCCTGTTTAGCAGCTGGTTGTTTAATTAAAAGCTCATCCTGTCGGAGCTCCTCAATAAGTTTGGCATCTCCACGTCTAGAAACATATCCGCCGATTTTGTCAGCAATCTCCCCGTCCAGTTGCTTCTCCTCAATCATCTCCTTGCGGACGTCTTCCCACGGACTCTTGTCCAGTTTGTCAACCGACGAGCATATCGTACGAAATTTATCTGCGGGCACACCGCAGGCTGCGAAAATCCCGTCTAGGAGACACCGGTGATTCAACTTTATGACAAACGCTCCAATGTCTAGAGCAGTGAGCGCCTCGGAGACTATTCTTACACACTCGGCATCTGGTAACATCGGGTCATATTGACCGGCAATGTCAAAATCACACTGATAAAATTCACGATAACGTCCTTTGGTCATTGCCGGGTTGTCACGGCGGTAAACTTTAGCAATGTGATATCTTTTAATGTTTGTTATTTTACTCATCGCTAAGTAACGAGCAAATGGTACCGTCAGGTCATATCTCAAGGCTAAAATTTCACCGCCTTGATCTTTTAAATCGTATATTAATTTTGAATCTTCGCCGTATTTGCCTGTCAATACTTCCTAAAATTTTTTTATTTAAAATTATTTAATTTTTTTTTTATATCAATTTTTTTACGCTGAATATTTCTGAGCCCGGAAAATGTTTATTACATCAAAAAAAAGTATTTAAAATTTTAAATAAAACTGACAATTATTTTTAAAAATTAAGTTTTAATCTTTGCCTTTTAATAAAATAAGAAATTATTTGACTGGTAATGAGATTAAGTAACCTCGAGCCTAGATGACCTTTCTAAGATACTAGACTTTAAGAAGCTGATCAATCTCCACATTAATTTTAATTATCAACATTAAAATCTACTTGATTTTAAATAACGTCTTGGTCTGGATCTCCAAAAACCAGCAACAAAATTTTACTTTAATACTTTTATCATAAAATATCTAAAGAACTAGAGCAGAAACGACTTTCATCAGCACTCTGATACTCAGCGTAAATGAATCTATTAAAAATAATAATAATAAAACATACTTTCAATTCAAATATCGGAGTGTCGATAGTCTCAGCACCATGACGCTTGAATACATCAACGATTTTATCTAAAACCCCCAGCCTCAAAGCCATTTGCTCTGGACCGTAATCCCTCGTGCCCTTGGGTGTCTTGAGTATGAATTTTTGCGGCCCAGCATCTCCATCTCCGAGCTTTGCTTTGAGTTCCAGCAACTTGGCAACTTCCTCATTGATCTAAACAATTAAAATAAATTTATTAAGTCAGTAATAGTCTTGCTGGTGATAAAAAGAAAGTATTTAATGCTCCTACCTGTTCGACAGTAACAGAGTAGAGACATTTATGAGCGTTATTGATGACGTTCGATAGATATTTAAACCGTAACATGGTACCAAGATGACGGATCAACATATTTTAACCAGAATCAAAGATAAAACATCCACTTCAGTTGGTTTTTTAAACTAAACTGACAGCAGAGATACCAATTAATGTCACTGCCACGAATTTTTTTAAAAATCTAGTGCTAGATATTTATTTAAATCTGTGGCAGTGACATTTACAGCTACTGCCTCACCTTCTGGTCAAGATGACCATCAGAAGTGATGACATCTGAGCAAATACTGACGGCTAATTCTATCAGAGGATCATTAGTGTCAGTGACTATGGGAAATTTTGAGCATTCAGCGGCTGAGTAACTTTTTATGTTGACAAGCCAGCGTTTAATATGCGGCCAGCAATCAGTTTTTTTGTTATTATCAGTAAATAATGAATTGAATTTATTAAATAATTTAATATCTTGATTACAAGGAGACCAACCACCAATGAAACTTACTCTAGATAATTTTAAATTAATATCATTGAGTTTGGAATTTAAATTTGAATTTCCGGACCCCTGGGAAATAAATTTTTTGAATGACATAATTATTTTGTAACTTAGATGAGACTTGATGTATTTTATTTTATAAAATCATTGATAAATTTTTTTATATTGATACAATTTATTAATTAGTTGTATGAGAGATTGTTCGGTTAGGATTTTAAATTATGATGGAATGTTGGAGGCCATATGTTGTTAGAGAAAAATTTCAAAAGGATGGAAAATAATATTTACCTGAGTACTGTCTGCTTTTGCGGATTTTAATTTTCTAACGAGATCACCCTGTTGCTTAATTTGATCCTGCAAATCCATGTGAGTTTCGTCATCCATAGTGTGGACCATGTGGTTTTGCTTGATGTGTTACTGTGATGTCATGCCACAACCAGGACCAATTATCAATTACTACGATTTAAATATTTGTGTGTGTGCGTGTGATTGTGTTGTGTGTTGGTATTTGGATTAATTTCTGAGAAAAATGTGAAAGAAAAAGATCTGATCTGGGGTATGGGTAAAATAATAACCGGGAGCTGACATCTATTGGACTGGAGTCCGGTTTTCTTGATAAAAATCGACAAAAATGGTGGAGTTGTCAGAAGATGACAGAAGATGGCGGTATGGTCTAATTCAAAATGGCGGTTTATTACAACCAGTGATCGTGGCCGGACGGACTTTGGCGTAAGACTTCAGCCTCTCGAATTATGATACTGAAGTTAGCTGACGTCTAATAATTTTTGGAATTTTTTAAAAATGAATTATAAAAAAAAATTATTTTTAAAAATTGCATTTGTAGTTTTTTTAATTTTCTACGGGTGCATATTTTTAATTTTTTTTTTTTTTAATTGATTGTTGATAAAAAAAAAATCCGAAAATTTTTAATTGTCTGTTAACTTCAGCATCATCTCGAATTTCAGGTTTTTTTATTGCTTAGTGATAATAATTAAATAGACCTATTTAAGACAGCAGTATCAGAGTACTCTCACAAAGAGCAAATAAAAAATGCTGTAATTAATTTACAGTGACAGAGGAGATCCAAGATGCAGCTAATATAACCTAACTGAAAAAAACAATATTGATACTCACTAAAAGAACGTCTTGCTTAAATAGCTTCTTCGATGAAGGATCAAAATAATTCAATTCCCTAAAAAATTTATCAGTTTATGAGGATACAATATACAAATATATATGGAGCTATTTGCAGTATAATAGAAGTCATAAAACCTATAAAGTTGCGACTGCAATAATGTAAGTATTCTATCAAATTCATTTTTTTCAGCTACATTTGAAGGAAAAGGTGAAATAGATCGAGAGTCAGCCACGAGAAAGTAAAAGGCTTCTTCAGAGGCACTGAATTTATAAGAAGGCGTAAGTTTTTCTGCTCAATAAACAAAAAAGAAATACAGTTTATTCGCAAAAAATGGTATTTCATAGGCAAAATGAGAGAAAAAAAAAAACCGGTCAAAGTATCGATGGAAATATTCGTTTGAGCCGAATAAATATTTCATAATAGTTACAATAAATGGCTTATTTGAATGGAAGGAAATATAACTAAACAGAGTTGTGGAAAATAATTAATTATATTCATAATATAAAACTACTTTACTAAATATATATGCAAAATGACATATAATGACCAATATTCGAGGCAAACAAATACTTATTTCAGCCAAGTAAGACTGAAAACTGTTTCAAATAAATACTTCTATCAGTGTAGTATAGGTAAAGAACTAATAGAGGAACCGGGAGAGTCATTTTAAATCAATTTGTTGTCAAGTATTTATTATAAATACAAATGGAAAAATTGAATTTATTTTTTTTCTTTTTGACAGCACAAAAATTTTATTTCATATTTATTCTTCATCAAAGACGAATTGAGTAGATGAGTAACACGAACGGGCAGTATCGCCTGGCGATGCACTAGATGAGCTTATGACAGGTCTGCTTCATGTCTCTGACTCGGAAAACTTTCGCGGCGCTGCGCCCCGCCGCGGATAAATTTGAAACTGTTAATTTAAATATTCTTGTTTATTGACTATTTTCCCCATATCTTTACTTATTTTGGTTTTTGTCATTATTTACTTGCATTCATCATTAAAAAAATGATCTTAATATCTTTTTGAAATTATCACTTTATAATAATAATTAAAATCTCCATATGACCAATAATTTAAAATTAAATATATTTAAACTTTATGTACAAATAAGTGGCATTTTGTTTTTAAACATTTATCGTTAATATAATTCTTTTATGGAGTTCTAGTTAATATATTTACATACATTACAACGTAATCACCATAGATTCAGGTAAATTAAGCGGCCGGAAAAAGGAAAACAAAACAGAATTGAAAATAAATAAAATAATTAAATTAATTTTCACAACTTCCGAGATATTGTTCGCATGAAGGACAGTAATGCTTCTTCACCAAGCAGCCGTCTATACAATAGACACATGGAGCACAAAACCAGCATCTAAAAAAATTAATTCATTATTTTTAAAATAACTATCAATTAATTCAAAGTATGATTATGATTAACAATAAAAAGTAATAAATTATATTCATACTGAAATAGACAAAGAAGTAATGCAACAATATGCGTTTTCAAGTTCGCTTCAGTTTCAACTTTCGTTGTAATATTTGCATGGCAATGAGGACAAATTATAGTCATTGCTTGAGAGCCATAGTTGATGCTCGGTTGTATTAAAGTGACAACTGTAAAAATTATTATATTTATTAGTAATAAATAAATGTATCGTAATATACTAATTTAATTAATTAAGAACCAAAGTCCGTAATTAAAATTATGTATTTTTATTTTTTATCAATAATTTTAAGTAGCCTTTATTTTTAAACCAATAAACCGATTTAGCTCATCTTCAAACTCATTCAAGGAAATCGCTCAAAAAAAAATATGTATATATATAAATTTTTGAAACAATGTTATTTTTGGAACTTACTCGCGTACTTGAGGAATGTCAGTTCGAAACAAAATATTTCCACTGGCGAATTTAGAAAAAATAAAAAAAAAAATTAAACTAATATAGATTATGGAAGCAAATCTTTGAAGTATAATATTGATATGAGAAACTATCTTTTCTACAGTTGAAAACAAAATTATGTAATCGAACCGTGACACGAGATAGAAAAATATTACGCGGAAGTATCTCCTTTGATCAGACACTCCTTACTAATGACATATTGTATCGAAAAATTTCTACGTTATACCGCAAAAAAATACGTAATGATTTCCATTCTTTAAAATCTACTGAACTCACAAGTCCCAGAAATTCATAGCGAATTAAAAATTTAAAAAAAAGGTAAATTATACTTTCATTGAAAGTTTCTCTATTTAATAAAAAAAAATTACCAGGTTGTTGTTGAGGGGGTTGAGCTTCTGCAGTATAAGGAGGAGGCAAAGGAATTTCCGGCGCCGTTGGTTGACTAGACGGATAAGGTGGTTTCGTATCAATTTGGGAAGGAAGATTTGGATAAAGTGGTTGCTTAGTAAATCCTGCTTGTGGCGGTTGATAATCTTGTCCATGAATATGTTCTTCTTGATTACTCATTTTATATTCACCGAATATCTTATATGTAAATGTATGAAAATAAATATAAAGGATTGGTATTTTATTTCTGTTTTTGTTAAAACTACTTATTGTTAAACTTTACAACTGCAGATGTTTGAACGTGCGTCCTCGATCACAATTAGAAGTAAACTGATGCACTTAGGTACTCGCAATAGTATGTCATCAATCTATTTATATATTGTTGCACTTATTGGAGTTATCACTTATCTCGTTGGTGGTCTCAAAGATACAATGGCTAAAAAATATGTACGTTCGGAGGAGTTATTTAGGAAATAATATGCAGGCAATAATTTATTTAAATTCAATGAGCGATTTTATTTTATTAAGCTTTTTATTTTATAATTTGAACGAGTAAACAAGTGTGTTAACACGACTTACGTCGTATAATAATTTATGGCCATCACGTGATCTATTTAATTAATTGTGGGCGTATATAATTGTATTATATTTTATGTATTCAAGTCAAATACACCGTGCGTGACGTTAAATTTTTTAAATCATATTATGAATTTTAAATTAATAAATATTAAATATTTTTATCGTGTATAAAAATATAATTTAACATTTTTTGGTTTTAAAGAATCTGACGTTAATTATTAAAACTTTTTTTTTTTTAAATTTGACTTACATATTTTTAGCGAAAGAAATTTATGTTTATACATGGAGAAAATTGTTTTCAAAAATTTATCCTGAAGTTTGGAGTAAAACTGGGCCGTAAATAAAAAAAGACGTAAAGAATAAAAACTAATACCTTTTGTTTTATCATTTATTTAAAAATTACTCGAAATTTAGTATTTTTTACTTCATAACTGAACAATACTTTAAATCAGGATAATTATTAATCCCGCCCCAGTTTCACTCACAATTAACGAGGAAAATTTAATTATCTGCGTGTATTTATAATATATAGATTGAAAAAATAAATAATTTAATTTTCACAGGATCCAAGATATTGTTCACATGACGGACAGTAATGTTTCTTCACTAAGCACTTGTCCGTACAATAAAGACATGGAATACAAATCCAGCATCTAAAAAAAAAACCAAAATTAGTCAATTTGAAAATTGAAATTTTTTTCATACAAAACTTAAAGTTGAAGGCTTGAAAAAAAATAATACAGTAAATTTCAAGGAAGACAAAATAAAAATTGATCTTTCTTGTAATTCGAAAATGTTTCCAATGGAAAATAAAATTTTTAACAAAAGTAGATTCTAATTTATGAGAAGTATATTTATAAAAAAATATTCATACTGAAAAAGGCAAAGTAGTAATGCAATAATATGAGTTTTAACATTTGCTTGAGTTTCGACTCTCGTCGAAATATCTGCATGACAATGAGGACAATTTACTCGCGCGGTTTCAGGGCCATAGTTGAAACTCTGCACCACAGTAACACCTAGATAAATAAAAATAATTATTAAATAAAAAGTAAATGAACTTAAATTGGATTTAATTATTTAAATAATTAAGTAAATTCCCAACGTTCGAATACGAACTATCAAAATAGGGCCGCGCATTCAAAAATACATTTAGGCGTCAGTAAAACCCTTCTCCGCATACGAAACTTATTCTAGTTCGGGCTATAAAAGACCAACGTATGAATAAATAAAGCATTAGTTCGTCTAAATTGCTAGATTAATTATCATGTTATCGTGAAAAAAAAAAAAAAAAAAAGTTAAAGAAACTGTTAGTTTTTTGGAAGAAATATATAACTGAGAGCTGCTTGTTGGTATTTTAAGCCACAAATATAGAGTAAAAAATATATAATATTATTTAGTGTACCTGGTGGTTGATTCATTTTTTTTCACACCCAATTATTTTTTAGTTTATAAAATTTATTTATCTACTGTAGACAAGAGCGTCGTGCTCAATTGCAATCATAGAAGTAAACTGATGAATACTGGTGCAGATAAAATACTACGTCTATTTATATCTTACTATGCATCATTATTATTAGTAAGTCCTATAACAGTAGAGTTGATGACAATACACAAAAATACTAGTACTTAAACAACAAATTTTTTTTTTTTTTTTTTTTTTACTGTTTGGCTTCAAATTTTTGAAAAAATAATTATAGTTTGCATTCAAAATTTATTTTTGGGTAGAGGTACCGATTTTGGCCACTTTAGGGCCAGTTTTGGACACTGGAAAAATTTAAATAAATAATTTGTAAAATACACGACATAAATTATTTTTAGAATTGTGTTCAAAAATACTTTTATCTCATTAGTAAATGGAAATTTCGGTTTATACTTTTTCATAAATTAAAATAAAGTATTAAATGTTCAAAAATGGTACACTGACGACAAATAGTACTTCTATCCAATATATCAACAAAATATAAGAGTAGAAATTTTATAAAAATTTTTATTTTTTAATTTTCCTGACAAAAATTTTTTTGACATGAAATTAAAATTTTTTTTTACTCTAGAAAATTTAAAATTTTTTTCCAAATAAAATAATAATAATAATAATAGTGAAATTAATTGATTAATTAAAGAAGCACAAGATCGTTTAAAATATATTTATATATTTTAATTAAAATAAATCAGTACATACATATATGAATAGTAATTCATAATATATAACTTTTACAATATTCGTTTACAATAATAATACACTCAAACACTTTTTTCCATTAAATTTTTCAATTGTGCGGCAAATATTTTTTGTTCGATGCGTAGTAATAAAAAAATATTTTCCAATAACTACAATATTTATCAAAGAATAAATATTCATCAAAATATACTTGTTCAAGAGTATAAGTATATAATTAAATATATATTTATTTAATAATGTATAAGGAAGCGGTTTTATAGTTATCATTTATAATAATATAAAATGAATAAAAATACTTGTACAATATTGAAGGCGTGTGTAGAATTTTTGCAGTTTACACAAGAGATATATATATCATAGATATATAAATAGTATATATTTTATGCCAAGCATAAATGTATAAGTTGAATTAGAAAAAATATTATTATAAAACACTAATATTGTAATATTTTAATTTAAGCATCGGAAAAAAAATATTTCAAACTCTTTCATTTAAATTTAAATTTATAAAAAAAAAATTAAATACTAATTAATAATAATTATTATTATTCTCTCAAAAAGTTTAGATTTATCGTTAATTAAATGCACTTACAACTTAATGGCATTTATTTCTTAAGAAAGTAAATATAAGTTAATTTGACTGAATGAGAAAAAAACAAAAAATAATAATAATAATAATAATAATTATGGTAGTAAGGATTGGGAAAATTAATAAATTAATTTTCATAACTTCCAAGGTATTGTTTGCATGAAGGACAGTAATGTTTCTTTACCAAACAGCTGTCCATACAATAAGGACATGGAGCACAGCACCAGCATCTATAAAATTAAAAAAAATAATTACTTAATTACGTAATAACAGCTGTAATTATTATCATTTGTTTACGAAAGAATAAGGAAAATTTTTTCAAGTCACGGTTTTATGATGAAACCAAAATTTTTTTTTTAAATTTTGTATAATTGGAAAGGTCTGAAATTTGTGACACAGTCGGACCTCGATATAAGACTCTCATTCTGTATTTTTTATAACCCACATATCGCGATAAATTGAGAGGAAACTAATAGTCTTATAACGAGGTCCTACTGTACTAAAAATTTTCTGTTGTCTGTTGCATTTATTATCATTAAAATAAATGGATAATTATAAATATATGTAAATTTTGAATGAACATATTTTGTTTTTTATCAAACTCAAAAATTATTGGCATCATTACTGACATTAGATTTTTAAATCTAATTATTTATAATAATAAAAAAAAAAGATACAAAACATTTAATAAAATAAATGATAAGTAAATAAAGTCTGTAACTGATAATTTACAATTGTAATTAAAATAAAAGCGGATGTTGCAAGTGAGATCCACACACTGATCCCGTGACAATGCATTTAATTTCTTCATGCATTAGTCTATTTTTAAAAAAATTACTTGTGATGTAACTATATGTCTTTCATTTTTTTCTAACAGTTATAAAGCTTAGTCTAGTAACTATTATTCAAAAAAATTTACTCCACGCGCAGTCACTTAATCTAACACTTGACCTTTTGATTATAATCTACAAAGCTAAATGGAAAGGTCAATATTTTTAATTACAATTTGAATAAATATGTTTTTTTTTCTTTTTTAATAAAAAATTTGTATATTTTAATAGACTAGATTACTAAAGATATAGATAATTAATGAAAGATATTAATTATATGATCATTTTACCCAAGAAGACAAAGTAATAGAGCAAAAAGATGAGTTTTAGTGCTCGCTTCCGTTTCAACTCTTGTGGAAATATCATGCTGACAATGAGGACAACTTAATCGCATTGTATCAGGTCCGAATGTTGTTTGTTGTATAAAAATAACTCCTGTAAAAAAATTAAGTTGTTATTAATAATTAATTTAGAATTTAAAATCCCGATTATTTAAATTTTAAAAATTAAAAACTGATAATTATGTTTTTTTATATATTTTCAAATATAAATATCAGAATTTATAAATTCATAGTCTTTTAAAAAAACTGGTATGAGGAAAAAAGTTATATAAAAACCACTGAGGAAGTTTGAAAGAAGATAAACAAATAATTTACTGCCATAATTTTTATCTAAACTATTAGTAATTTAAATAAAATACAATAAAAAATTATTTAAATCCAATGACTTAAATATTTTTATTCAAATACTAAATAAGACTATTTTTAAATATTTTGAATAAGTACCGCGAAATTTAAATATAAATTCAATTTTGAGTATATAAAATATTTATTTTTTTTAATTTTAAATTTTATTGCCAAAAATTCGACAAGAAACCGAAAATTTTTTTAATTTTCTAGGGCAAAAAAAAAAAACAGGAGACCGTAAAAGTAAAAAAAAAAAATTTTTACCAGGTGCTTGAGGAGGTGGTTGAGGTCCAGAAGAATATGGCGGCGGTGGAGCAAATCCTGGTGGCGGTGGTTGGACACCCGGATCATAATGCGGTACTCCTTGTTTATCCATTTCGATTTTAAAAACTAAAACAAATAAATATAAATTAACAATAGTAATTAAATCCAAAATTATATAGAACTGTAAAAAAATTAGTTGGTACCGATACTTATGTTAAAATACGACTGTCCTCAATAGCAATGACAATCGGTATAACTAACTGATAAACACAGGTACGAGTAATGATGTCACCAGTGCATTTAGATATTATTATACCAGCACGTTATCACAATGAAGTGCTGATAATAATAATGGTTTTTTAAAAAATTGTAAAGATAATTATGCTCCGTATAAACAGTATATTTTTATTTCCCTGTGTCATTGGCCTTGAGTGTAAGATTTAAAAATTATCAGTAGAAATATGTTTTGCTAATTTTTAGAGCGTGTCATAATTAAGATAATATATATGTAAATGTATCAATAGATTAATATGATATTATAAATTTTATTTCATTTTTATTGATTTATTTAATTTCGATAAATTTTTTAAGCGCTTATCTTTAACAAGAATTTTATAGACGTCATATGAGTCATGTCATGAAATGGAAGAAGTTTTTATTTTATTTAATAAACATGTATATATATATTGCGTGCATATGTACTCATATATTTATAAGTATATGTCTTGTATGACGTATAGTTCAAAGAAGTTGATACCGTTGAATACAGAAGTTAATTCGAAACGTTGCATTACATAAATATATGCATATATATTGTATAAAATTTTTAAAATATAACAGATAATTATTTTAAAAAATAATTTATCAGCACAGATTATAAATAATAAAATACTTGATTAAATTTTCATTTTTTTATTTTATTATCGATAGATTTTTATTAGAAGACTGAGATGATTTTTTTATTTTTTTTTTAAATTTGTAATGAGTAATTTAAATAAATACACGTTCGTGAGTTAAATAGTTGTGATAAGAATAATGAGTAATGACGTATGTAAAAACAAAATCAATGTAAAGTAAATGAATAATAGAAGAAATATTTTATCATTTTTTTTTTTTAATAATATATGAGTAAATTGATGAGTGAGATCTCAAATATTTTGATAATTATTGTCGGCTCTTATGGATGAGAAAAAAATTTATTTATTGACTTGTTCTAAAACGGGTTTTCAGATATTTTTGTATAATTTTTTTTTAAGGAATAAAGGACAGATTTTGTTGCAATAAAATCTGGCAAGTTTCACTTTATTTTTTTTTTTTTTTTGACAGTTTCCATTGCTAGTAGAAATGGGACACGGAAAATTTCGTTTACTCGAGGGCGAGAGAAAAAAAACTTTCATGTTTTTTTAATGCAGGATTTGAATGATAAAATTTTATTAGATTTTTTTTTTTTATCAAATATTTATATGAGTTTTTTTATGGAGTTGAAATTGACTGACCCCATTTGACAACAAAAGATATTTGTTTATTACTTTCGTCACCTACTCATGCAGTATATCGATTTTCACTTAAAGAATTTCGGTTAAAATTTATATGCGGACAAAATGAAACCAAAATACGTCCACACTTAAATTTATTAAATTTGTCTATAAGATTTGATAAAAATTTTTTAAACAAAATGTAAAATTTTTCTGATATTCTGCATTTAAAAAACCTGCGAGAAAATCCGCATAAAATTTTGACGTTTGTAAAAAATTTGAATTTGTCTGGGAAAATTCTTTTAAAAATTATCTCAGAGGTAATTTTAGTCAAAGTTTACAATACAAGTATATATAGATCGAGTATTTTGCTTGATTTGCTCCAGATTTCTACTAGGGCGTTTGTAAAGCAACAAAAAAAATTTCATAAGATTTAAAACTAAAAGTGGAATTTAAAAAAAAATTGGAATTCAAAGTTTGTAAAAAATTAAGTGATTCATAAAAAAAAAAGTTCAGTTAAATAAAAACAAAAATTTTCTACTGTGTTAAAAATTTTAGTCGATTAAAAACAAAGAAAAAAAAAACGTTAATAAAGAAAGCAAAAGAATGAAGAATAAAAGTTAAATGGGCGTTGGATGCCATTGGTCATAAAAAAATATATAGCCGTACAATCGATAGAAAATACCCCAAGTATTTTATCATAAAATAAATATCAAAGAGCGATTAATTGATTTGTAAAAAAAAATATATGAAACTTGAAGAAATGAGTTAATTTATTAACATAAATAAATTGATTTTAATTAAAAGATTTCAAGGACAGTTGACTGGAGCCAGTTCTTGTAAATAAAATATAAACTTGTTGTTGATAATAACAATGATAATAAAAATTATTATTATTATATAATAGATAAGATTTGTAATAAACAAGAAATTATAAATAGCGGGAAAAATAAATATTTAAATGACTTAAATAAATAATCTCAGTGCATACAGCCCTGCATGTTGGTTCTAAATTTAAATTTTAGTTTTGGTATTATATATGTATATATATATGAATAAACGTGGCAACAGGTCTTTATAAAATATAATAAGACTCCATACCTCACACGGTTTCATATTTATCATTCAAACTCTTCATATAATAATAATAATAATAATAATAATAATAATAATAATAATAATAATAATAATAATAATAATAGTAATGAATAAGTAGTATTATTTTATGCGCAGTTCATTACGTAGAAAAAAAAGCAGTGATAAGAATTGTAATGCAATAAAGAATTATAATATAAATATTTAAATATAAGTGATATTATAATTTAATAATTTAATTAATTTCTAAATTAATTAACAGTCAAGTCACTGTCAGACTCTAAATATTTTTTTTCTTAACTTTCTCTTGATATTTATTTCAAAATATATTTAGTCCTGGGTCTTGATGTTAAATTCTGAGGTCCTGGGACCCAGGTGGGTCTAGAATTTTTATATCGAGTTATTTGATACAAATATTCAGGAGTCCGTTGGAGTAGGGATTAATATTTTTGTTTTTGTTTTTAATTCAAATTCAAATTCAAATTTAAATTTAAATTTAAATTAAGGTGAGATTTTATTTAAATAAAATAATTAAAATACTAGCACTTACTTTAGTCCTTGATTAATTAACAGCAAACTAAATCCGTATGGCAGGAAGGAAGTATATATATGGAATCTATATATATGTATATATAGGAATGATTATTGATAAGCGTGCGGATGGAGCGGATTTAGAGGAGACGAGAACGCGGTGAGATGCGTGCTTACACTGAAACTGTTCCTACCAACGTCCAATACGACTATTAATATAAATATATATGTGTAATACACATATATGTACATATATTGTTAGTGGTTGCTAGTGTGGTGACTGGTATGTGCTCGGAACTCGTGCTATGGCATAACTTGTAGTTACTTTACTGTACATTCTGTATAAATATCATATATATTTTTCAGTTTCGGTATCTGCAGATGCGTAAATTTATTTTGTAATGTAACTATATATATATATATATATATATATATATATATATATATATATATATATATATATATATATATATATATATAGGTGGGTTTTGTTGGTTGCCAAGGTTTTTTGAAAGGCCATGTGCTACACCCGGAACTATAGAGTATTGATTTTTGGTTTTTATTACTAGGCTTAGATTTCGATGTTTTGTAGTACAATCTCTAGTTCAAAGAAAATTCATATATATATATATATATAGTAATTCAAATCAAGTAGACTGTAAAAAAAATTCAGAGAAAATGCGAATTGAATCTGGAGTAAATTCGGAGCAGATTTTTTATTTTATTTAAATTTCTGGAAGTGAAATTCGCTTCGAAGGAGAAATTATTCTAAAATTAAACCTCCGAATTGAAGTGGATGCGGGTTAAAATAACATCTGCTTCACTCCGAAATCACGTCGTTGAAAAAGAAATTCTAATTCGCTCTGGATGCAGTAATTTTTTTTAAAAACTTTGAAACCGAGTGAATTCGGATCTTAATAAAATCTGTATTGACGAATTGACTTCCGGTTTTTTACAGTATATCAGATTGAAAATATTAATTTTATTCGACTCGGCTCAATTCATAAATTAAAATCTTTGTTAAATAATTTAATTAACTAACTTATTAATAAACTTAATTAAATGACTTAAGATTTAAAAGCAATAAATATAAATGCAGTTTTTTATTACCACTTAAGATTTTTATTTACTAAAGATTTTAAAGGCGTGGTAACGGAAAAGGAAGAAACCTTCCCAGTTATCGATTTATTGATTAATTTTAATTCATATCTGTCAAATATTTTTAAAATCATCATTAGACTCGTGAAATTTAGAGATAATCGAAGATACCGTAACACAAATTTAAAAAATTAGTCATTTTAGCAGTTTTCCATTTTTTAAATTAATATTTAAAAAATTTTATATAAAAGTCCTAAAAATTAGTAGAGTTAATTATTATTGTAATTAAATAAGAATACATCATATTGTTTTTTTTTTTTTTTTTTTAATTGTCTATCTCTCGATATTTTTTACAAGAGATTTATTTTATTTTTTTATACAAATGGAGGCACTTTTTTGTGCTAGAGTTATTTATTTAATATTTCGCAATAGTAAATATTTATTATTATTTATTGTTTTTGTCATTAAAAGTTTCAAAAAATAACGTTATATATATATATAAATATATAACATTGTCATGTTAATGATATTAGCAGGTAACGAGATGCTTTGTCGTTGAGCTCACCTATACATATGTATAATAATAATAATAATAATAATAATAATAATAATAATAATAATAATAATAATAATAATAATAATAATAATAATATTAATAATAATTATTAAAATAATAATAATGTTAAAAATACAGATTCGAATAAAATGTCATCAGTAAAAACAGGTAAATAGGCACGATGATTTAACGATGTAAAATACAATATAATAAATAACAAAGATCGTAGCAAAAAAAAAAAAAAATTGATCGGAATATTAATTAAGGCAACTCGGCTAACTATCTAATATTTACACGAATCATTCGTTTACTTTTAAATATTTAACTTTCTTTTAATTTAATTCATTTAAAATCTTTAGTTACTTTAATTATTTAAATATAATACGATCTTATTTTGTCATTTACATTTTAAATATTTTATTTAATTTAGTATTTTTAAATTAAAAGAACCATAGTCCGTCTTATCAATATGATTTCATTCGTTTTAGTTTTTTTTTTTAAATTTTTCGTAAAATTTTCATAAAAAATATCCCGTGATAACTTATCATACTTCGTCAGATGCCAGAAATTCTTTTTCTGCTGGAGATGACGGTTTTTTGTTATCATTTCGTTCTCTTTCATCTTCTTTCATTTGTAATGCAACTGCTGATTCAAGTACACGAATTCTTCCTTCGTGCTTAACGATAACGGCTTTTAATTTTCTTATTTCTTCAGAAAATTCTTTTATAATATCCTCCTGTAATTTATTTCATTAATTAATAAACCAACTAATTTATTTAATTAATTAATCCCATTTTCAGACAGTGCCCGCCATTTTTTTTTATATTCAATGACTGAATTGTCAACACTATGAAAATTTTATTAATTACTTAAAAAATATTAAAGCATAAATTGAAAAAATGACCGCAGTTACAATTTCATCGAGACATAGATTTAAAAAAAAATTATTTACAGTTGCCCAAGTAACACACTTGACTTTGTGACATCTATAAGATGTCAGTTTTTTGACGTACGAATTTTTAAATTTAAATGTCATTTTAAAAATGGGAAAAATAACAAAAATTTTCTATGGCTCCTAGTACCAACATCTGTATGTCTTATTTATATAAAAAGACTTTGAGACAAAAAAAATTTGTCTTGTCCTTTTAAATGACATCTTAAAGTTGTTCTGTGCTGCATGGGTGACATCAATTAGGAGTTAAACGAAATTTGTAAAATAAATTTCAGTAAAATCTTCATGTCAACTTTATAATTTTGAATGTCAAATTTTTTAGATTAAAATTTATTTACCAAATTTCGTTTAACTCCTAATTGATAACAACTTTGGGTAATTTTTCAGTTCAGACATAAAATATTTTTAAAAAATGGCGGGCACTGTCTGAGAATGCCCTTAAATAAATAAATAAAAATAAACATACAAAATTAGCACTATTTTGAGATGAGTTTTGTGCATTAGCACCAACTTTAGTACTTTTTCCCAGTACATTTGCTTTCTTGGTACATTTTAACTCGCTTTTAGATGCTGTCGGCTGATAACCGTCTCTTAACGATATTAAAATCGGTTCTGCATCAGTACCAGCAGCCCATTCTTCTGCAGATATCGCCGCAGTATCACCAGGGGTATCGGGATATAAATCTTCTTGAAATAATTCCGACTAAAATTTGTGTAAAAAAATATTAAATAATAAATTTAAAAAGCATAATTAAAATGAAGATTAATAATTAACCTTTCTTGGTACAGTCATTGAAATAACTTGGCAGAAGCCAGAATTATTTAAACGGTAAAATCGACTTATTTCACAACTATTAACGTCACAGCCGCGTTTTGGCATCATTCCGATACCACGTTGTGGATCGGGTGTTTGGAAGGTATTGATATAGTGAACGAAAGGTGGCTCTGGAGTTATTTCAAAGTAACGAATAACAGAATCACCTTTCCCGCATAAATAAACAAGACTCGTGTCTGGATCGTAAAGTGGAAACATAACACCATTGCTGGTATCCAATTCTACCATAACTATTGGCTCACCCAGCATATCAGGTGCTCGTAACGAATACTGACGTTCAGACATTTTGCTGAATCCTGTTGTGAATATTAAACCGCCTCTGTAATTTAATAATTCATTTTTTAAATATTTTTATCCGCATTTAAACATCAGTTGGAATCAACTATCCATCACTCAGTTTCTTGATACACAGAAATAAATTTATAGTAAACGTTCCTAGTGCGTTTATGAAATATCCCATACCGTCATGGTAATAATTACTTGGATTATGGGATATAAGCCCATACTTTCTAGAAAAAATTCCCCCATAGTATTACAATAAACGTTTCCATATATTTTGATAATCATTCCCATAATGTAAGGAAATTATTATCATACTATCCCTGATATCTAGAGTTTCTGATCAGAAAGTTGGTGTACATGAGTTACGACCAACTTGACGACAATTTTCGGTAACTGTTGTCTATAAGTTGACTACAAGTTTCCCAGCAACTTGGCGACAATTTACTGCCGCGACCTGTCATCAACTTTCTGAGAAACTTGTCATCAATTTGTAGGCAACAGTTACAGAAGCTGAAAGTTGTCAACAAGTTTTTCAGAAAGTCGCGATTAACTTATGGAAAGGCCAACTTTTTGAGGTCAACTTGGCGACAGGTTCTGGCAATAGATTGTCGACAAGTTGCTGGGAAAAAGAAGCTGAAAGTTGTCAATAACTCGTTGTCAAGTTGGTCGCAACTCATGTACACCAACTTTCTGATCAGAAACTCTGGCCATCAGGGTAGGAATTATACCCATATTTAAAGGAATGATTACCATAATATGTCTGGGTGCCGTTCCTATAATAGACATTCAAAAAAACCAGTTACCCTGCGTAATTGTTACTATAAATTTCTCTCCGTGTAGCTTGTCTACATCAATTACCTTAAAAATATAGCTCTTGTAGCTTTACTTCCTTCATGAGCAATAGCTTCCTCAAGTATTTCACCAGACCTCGGATCAACGATACGTATTTTTTTATCCTTACAGGTAGTGACCAATCTCGAGCCGTCCCAGTTCCAGCACGCGGAGTAAACGACATCAGGATGACAATTTATTTTAACGATGGCCTCGCCAGTCCCCACGTTCCATATGATCACAAGATTATCCGAGCCCGCGGTCAGCAGGACATTCAGCGCCGTTGGATGCCAGAGCACCAGACCGACTCTCCGCTGATGCAGCTGCAGGTCGACAACCGGCTCCGTCAGTGTGCGGGAAATTCCACTGTCCGGAATCTGCCATACTTTTACAACGCAGTCCTCAGAACCCGATGCAATCACATTGTCATTGTGCGGACACCAGGCGATATCTAAAACAGGACCTTTGTGGCCGCCTACCAGCGGATGATCTGCGGATATCCTGCCAACCTGATAAGAATTATAAATTCTTTCACATCCATATTGTTTTTATAAATAATTCTCAGCACATCAGTGCGTCCGGAAAATGAATAATCATTCAAACAATCAAATAAATAAATAAATTAAAACAAACCTTGTTGTGCGGGAGGACAATAAAAGCACCACCTCCAGCAGACTCAACAATAATCGCCAAAAATTTCGGATTAACTGCACAAAATGTTGAATCCCATGATGACTTTGATACTCTTATATTATCGTAACATTGTTCTCTTTTCAATGATGTTCCGTAAACGTGGCGGAATTTGCTGCTACGTACGACACGAAACGACATCTCTATTATTTACCTAAAAAAAAAAAAAATTTATATTTACTGTATTTATTTTTAACCAGCTCATAGATACAAATGTACATATTTATTTATTTATTTATCAGGATACTAACATAGAATATTATCGTTTGTGATAACGATCACTTAAACTCAGTACTCTAACCTACAAGTATTTAAATAACTTTATGGGTGTATAAATAAATTTTGTATTTAATTATTATTCATGAGTAATTATTACCCGGCTTTATTTTTAAATAACTAGATACATTATTTATTAACAAATAAATAAATGTTACGTAGCCACTTGGGGCGTGGGCGTCGCGTAGATCATCCCCTGAGACTTTTTTTATAAATAGATATTCCCCACTGCCCCGCGCGCAATGCCAAATGTATCATGTATATGTATATGCACATATATTTATATATTTATGTATATATGAGTGTGAAAACTTTTTTTTTTTAAGAAACGACTTGTGATATTTTCGACGACGAATTGAATTGTTTTAAAAACTTAAGTTTTAGCGGATAAAAAAAAATTGACGGTTATTATGGAGGAAAGTTAACTGGAGTTAACAACTGTACACTAGTCTACAATTTATATTTATTTTTATGAATTGTGTTGGTGTTTGTACGTATACTTATGGTTTTCATGTGTGCTAATTGTTACGCGCGGTCTTTTAAAATTATTTATGTTTATGGTTATGGAGTTTCTTTATTTTGAATTTTAAATTATTTTTAAATGTCAGAATAATTATTTTTTCAAATATTAGATTGATATATATATGTTTTAAATATTTTTGTGAATTGGCAATATATAAATTTTATTATTTTTATATTTTTAAATTTATTAATTTGTAATTAGTCGAGTTAAAAATTTGAACTTGTACAGAAAATTTGAATTTTTTTAATTTACTGATGGAAATAAATTCATTGGGTGGAATAAATTTTTTTGACGTTAGAAAATTTTTTTTTTTTTTCATGTTTCAGATCCAAAAAAAATAAGGAATGATTCGGTAGAATGTCAAATTTAATTTAAATTAATTAATGAGCCAAAAATATATGAAACTGAATGATTGTGACTGTAGTAGACAGACAAATTTAAAATTATAAATAAATAGAGTAAATAATTAAAAAAATCATATTTTAAAAAATGCACTTATTAACTTTTAAATTTTTTAAATGCGCATTTTTTTTAAATTTTAAATTATTAATTATTTACTCCATTTATTTATAATTTTAAATTTGTCTGATGTCTGCTACATTCACACTCATCTGAAATTAGACATCTTATAATTTTTAGATTTTTTTAAAAACGATAAATTTAAGTATAAAAATTATTTCAGAAAATTGCACCTATAGTTTTTTTAATTTTCTACATGTGCATATTTTTAGTTTTTTTTTTTTTTTAAATTAAACTATAGAAAAAAAAATCAAAAAATTGTTAATTGTCTGCTAACTTCACTTATGATTCAGTGGTTCTAAGAATTAAAAATTCGAAAAAAACTTCGTTTAAATTTTTAAATTAATTTTGAATTCTGTTGGAAAATTTAATAAACAAAAAATAAACAATTAATTCTTCCACCAAAAATATGAATTTACTGATAATTATCATCAAATCTTGTAAAATAAATAAATATTTATCTCTAGAGATTTAAAAAAACATTTTCTATGCCTAGATATGAAATTTAATTACTGATAAATATATAAAATATGGCAACTAAATATATTAATTATTAATTTTTTACAACTTGAGTTTTCAGTTTAGTAATTTTTATAACTAGTAACTATATATTATTATTATTATCATTTATATACTGACTTAATAAGAAGTGATAAATATTAATAAGAGCATTTAATATTATTTTGAAGTTTGATTATAAAGTAGGACGGTGTTTTTGGCGGCTTCTTTTAACAGGGTCAGATCACATTTATTCTTCTCACGTGAAATTGGACACCGAAAGTTTTAAACTAAAAAGTTTAAAAAGACCTACATAAGAAATCGCTTGTCAAAAATAAATTCTATACTTCAAATTTCATTTTTATACACACACACGAATTCATACATTCATCCAACCATATATATATGAGTATAAATATATTTTTTCCTGTCTCATTTCCATAAATTATTAATAAAACATTTTCTCATACAACTTCATGGTCATTAGAACGCGTTTTATTTTTAATCACTAATTTATTTTTAATTTTCTCCATTTACTCTTTTGAATCTTCAGTATTTCAATTTCCAGCTTAAAAAATAAATATATCAAAAATAATTTCTTTTTCTATCACTCAATTTATTTTTACTAATTTTTGTTTCATATTTTTAATTTAAAAAAAAAAGTACTTACCGCTTAAAATTTTTGAAATATTGAAATAAAAAAATCCTTGCACAAATAAAATGTCACTTGTAACAATCAATTAAATCCCATGGATAATTAATAATCGTTAAATAAATATTTAAAAAAAAAAAAATAAAATTTTTTAAGTATTTTTTTACAATTAAACTTTACGTGTTTCAGGCATCTCGTATTTTTGGCAACTAGAAGTTTGCAACCCACGGGCGATTTATAATTTTAAACGCACTACGTACACATATGTAAATATATATTATATATATAGATATATGATAATACATATGTGTATACGTATTTGTCGAGTTACAAATAAAAGCTCATTCGTTCCCTCATCCTCTTAAACTTAAAACTACTCTTTACACACTCGTGGTTAATAATTTAAACGGAGACCGAGTGGTGGCGCGAATGCTCACCAAAAACCGGAAACCCTCATCAAAGACCTTATTTGGCAATGCTCACCCCTACTTAAAAGCTCATCCCTCAAAATTACTCATCAATTTATTATTAATAATAATTATCTCTATCTATGAGCAAATAATTATACTAAAAATACCAGCCAGCTGATAATTTTATATTTTTAAATTAACTAATTAAATATTTATAGAATAAATAATTAATAAAATTAAATTTTTAAAAAATGCGCATTCAAAAAATTTTGAAATTAATGAGTGCATTTTTTATAAATATTTTTTTTTTAATTATTTCCTCTATTTATTTATAATTTTAAATTTCTCTAATGTCTGCTACACACGTAAAAAATTGCATAAAATTTTCAAAAATTCTTAGATTAATTTTTTTTTTTAAATATTTAATTTGTTTATTTTTTAAATTTACAATTTAAAACTTTTACTGTCAATTATTATTTTATAATTACCGAATATTTATAATTACTTTGAAAAAAAAAACTACAAGATTCCAAAATGTTGAGCTTAGAGATTTTTTTTCAAATATTAAAAATAAATAAATTCAAGTAATTAATTTTATAATTAATTACTAGGATAATATCTTATTCCTATTAAATATAAGAAGATATTTTAAAAATTAAGTATCAAGGTAATAAAAAAAAATTATCATACATTTTATCATTTATTATTTTTTATGTTATCAATTACATTAAGTTCGAAAGTTGATTGCAATAATAAACACAATGTAAAATAATTAAAAGAACAAATCAATAATAAAAGTATTGAAAAAGCGCAACAAATTTTTTTTTTGATAATTAAGTTTAATTTAAGCTTCAGAATGTGAAAATAAATTTTACGTTCAATGAAACGTACCAGATATTCAAGTAATAGAAACAATTTATCACACTCATCTTCTATCTGTTTTTCCAACTCCTCGTTTTCCGGAGAACAAATGCCGAGGCATTTTAGTTCCGATGAAACGATCGGCTTCACCTTTGAGACCTTTCTTGGCGACCTTCCTCTTGATCGCCTTGTGGGCGATATTCTTCAGCTTGGATTTCATCTAAACAAAACCAAATATATATTAGTCATTACTAATGACATAAGTAATCCAATAAATAATAAAAACAATAAGATAAAAAATAATTACCGTAGCATCTTTGACACCGATATCATCTCTAGCAGGTCGCGAGCTGCTGCGAGCGCGCGAAACAGAGACGACAGACTCGACACGTTGTCTCTTACGAGCCGGGCCAGACAATGACCGTGATCTTCCTCGAGTTTTAGTGAAATGAGCGTCTTTGGTTCCTTCCATATCAACACCAAGTTCTTCCATCTGGTCTCTTAATTTATGGACACTCCTGTCGCGACCACGGGCTGCCGTATTCCGCGGCATTACTGGTTTTGTTGATTGTTTATTAATACGCGACTCTTGTTTCAATATGACCTTCTGGTCACGGATTTGCTGAGCCAGTGCTCTGATGTCTTTCATCGTTTCTGTTAATTCTGGTACTTTGTAATCGTAAATTCCAGATTGTGTTCTCAGTTCTTCGGCTCTTTCCAATTCGTTCAGTTTCTGAAATATTAATAAACATAATTAATAATAATTTATACATAATAATAATAACAATAATAGTAAATAAATAAATAACATACGTCAAATATTTCAGGATCAATATAATCAGCAATATTATGACCTTCCCAAATTTCGGGAATAATGTCATATTTCTGATCACCTTCAATGTCATAATTCTTCTTCAAATCAAGAATATAATCATCGCCCATCTCTTCCTCAATATGACGCTCCAATTTACGTTTGCGCTCAGCTTTTTCAGCAGCGGCTGCTTTCTTCTGCATCACACTAGCAGGAATACAAGGCGGGCGTTCTTTTGCGTCCCTCGGAGCAGGCATAGCAACATGAAGACGATTCTCTTTCCCTTCAACTTTCTTGGTCCTGATTTTCTGATCAACTCTGAATGCCAGTAAACGCTGGCAAGCCTCGAGCTTAACCTCCATCACGCCCTGCTCAGTAACCGTACTAGTCTCCATGATCGGGACTTCATGTTCTTCAAATTTCTTAATAACGGCGCGCTTTTCTTCGGACAATTCATCAAGACTCACTACGTCGATCTTGTTGGCGACAACTAACAGCGGTTTGTTATTGAACAATGGCTTTATTGACTCAAATAACTTGAGCTGCTCCTCAAGCGAGTGCCCGCACTGCTCGGACAAGTCGCAGAAGTACAGAACCGCTGAACGCAAATGCGCTAACGCCGTTACTGCTTGCATTTCAATTACGTTACGGTCTTCTAACGCGTGATCCAATATTCCCGGTGTGTCAATCACCTGATAGCGTTGATATAAATAATCTGTGTGACCAACGTAAAGTGATTTTGTTGTGAAAGCATAAGGCTGGACTTCAACGTCAGCACGAGTGATCTAAATAAATAATAAAAGTTAATAATTTATTTTAAATTATCAGTGAATTTAAAAGTAGTGTCTTACCTTGTTAATAAAACTACTTTTTCCAACATTAGGAAACCCGCAGATGATAATCGTACGTGTGTAAGGATCAATACTAGGCAGACGTGCTAAATGCTGACGGACTTGTTCCAAATATGTTAAATTAGCAGCTTGTCGTTTCATTATTGTCGCCATGCGACCCAAAGCCGCTTTTTTAAGTTGCTTACATCTGTACAGAGAGTCTCCGTACTTGAGTAAACGGACGTAATCCTTAGCGACACTAAAAAAAAATAAATTAGTGGTCAATTACAATTGATACGCGGGTGATACTGAAGTTAGTCGACGTCTAATAAGTTTTGGGCTTTATTCAAAATGATACATTAAAAAAAATATATATATTTAAAAATTGCACCTGTAGCTTTTTTAATTTCCTACAAGTGCATTTTTTTAGTTTTTTTTTTTTTGGTAATTGATTTGTTGAAAAATAAATCCAAAAATTATTAATGATACCGAAGTTAGCCGACGTCCAATAATTTTTGGATTTTTTTTAAAAGCGATGAATTACAAAAAAAAAATATATTTAAAAAATTGCACCTATAGCTTTTTTAATTTTCTACATGTGCATATTTTTAGTTTTTTTTTTTTTTTTTTTGTGATTGATTTGTTGAAAAATAAATCCGAAAATTATTAATTGCCTGTTAACTTCAGGATCAAGATCCTAAACTTAGCAGACAATTAAAAATTTTTGAATTTTTTTTTAACTGTAATTAAGTAAAAAAAAAAAACTAAAAAAATGCACACGTAGAAAATTTTCAAAACCACAGGTGTAATTTTCTGAAATATATAAATTTTAAAATTTGTCGTTTTCAAAAAAATCCAAAAATTATTAGACGTCGGTAAACTTCAGTATCATTTCAGGACCACAGCGGAATGAGTAGAAAAATAAATGCTTACTTATCAATTAAATGTCTCGCGGTATTAGTTTGACCAAGAGCCAACTTGTAATGATCTTTGTCGTAGAGAACGTTCATCAAATCGGCATAAAATGGATGGACATCATCAAGCTTCGGGAACTCCTGGATTATTTTCGACAGACGGTCATGGAAATTTTGCTGAGTAAATTTGACTTTCCGGGTGTAGAACGCGCGGATTCGGGATATTTTGTAATTTTTGTGAATTACTGTCGGTGTTTTCCTCTGGGTTTTTGATAAGATGATGTCTATAAAGTCCTGAAATAAATTTTAGTTTAAGTACAAGTTATTTTTTATGGGCATATTGATATAACCTAGTAATTTTTAAAATTGTAAATAATTTGATAGTTACCTTTGCCGTAGGGACTACGGTTATTTTTTTGAAGTTGTACATCGCCATTTTTTTATTTTGTAACTTAACAAATTTATTTATTTAATTATTTGATGAGAATAATTACCGACTCACGTGTACACGTGAGCTGACTTATTCTAATCCTAACCTGTTAAATTTATCAAGGGGATACTGGTCATGAACAATAAAATCATGAGAATGTAAAGGAGATTCGTAAACTCGTTTTTCATTAGGAAAATTGTTTGTGCTGACGCCTGGAAGCCCAGCAAAAAGCGAAGGAACGGACACCTGGTGAGGGAATTAAAAAATAAATTTTTGAAATTCAAAAATAAAATTTTTCGCGGCAACAATGGCGGCTACTTTACCGTCCATATAAAAACAGCCGGTGGCTTCTATGTTGCCAGCGACCAATCACAGCAGAGATAGAGGTCGCCAGAGCTTAAGTTCTTCATTTCTCCTCTGAAATAAAATTCATTAGTTCAGCAGCAATCACACGACGCCATGCGCAGCTCAACTCTATTAAATTTTAATTATTTTAAATATAATACTTTCGTCCCTTGATTTAAATACTAAATGATCTCTCAGCACTTCACTTTACCCAACATCTTACATTGTAAGTAAGTAAATTAATACAAAACAATTGAATCCCTCGGATCATATTTATTAAAAAAAAAAAAAATAGCATTCATAAAATTTGAATGAGTGTGAATGTAGCAGACATCAGACGAATTTAAATTATAAATAAATACAGTAAATAATTAATAAAATTAAATTTTAAAAAAATGCGCATCTAAAAAATTTAAAAATAAATAAGTGCATTTTTTTAAATATTATTTTTTAAATTATTTACTCTATTTATTTATAATTTCAAATTTGTCTGATGTCTGCTACACTCATAATTATTTATGATCCTGAAGTTAGTAGACAATTGAAAATTTTTGAATTTTTTTGTTAACAAATCAATAAAAAAAAAAAAAATGCACATTTAGAAAAATAAAAAATCTACAAGTGCAATTTTTCAAAATATTTTTTTTCTTATATTTTATCGTTTAAAAAAAAATCAAAAAATTATCAGACGTCGGCTAACTTCAGTACCACAATTATTTTTAAATTGCCCGCGATTAATTATGTAATTTTTCATGTTTATTGTAGCACCCGTGAATTACGAGAAGTAAGAAAATAAAAAAAACATAAATCATCAAAAGGGCCTAATTGTAATTTCTTAAAAAAAACGCGGGTAAATATTTTAATTTGATTACTAGTTAGTAATTATGCAACAGAGTATATAATTTAAGCGAGTCTGCTCCCCGTGTTACTCATCTTGCAGTGAGTCGGTCGGGCGTCCGCCGGTGCAGAGAACTTGTAATAATAAATTATTATGCTACTCACGGATAATCGAGGTGACGAGATGGGTGGCTGGGACTTGCCCGCGATTCCTTATCGGCAGTAGCATAAGTTTGCACTCACAATCGGCAAGAGGCTGCTGGTGATGCTGAAACTTGAATACGTCCTCGGCTTGTTGCCTTCTTTTCCTTCATCATCATCATCACCACCACCATAATCATCATCATCATCTCTCCCTACATACAAATATACACATGCACATGCACATGTCCATGCCTTCACACGCACATACGCCTGGCAAGTGGTTTTATTTGGTAGCGTATATGCCCCGGGTCCATTATTTGCCTTAAACAAAAATAAAACCAATATGAGCAAACAACTCCGAGTTTCTATACGTCCAAGTAAGAAAGGTAAGTTATGATACCCGATATTATTTTAAATTATAATTATATATAAATTTATATCTTTATATTAATTTTAAAAGCACATAAATTAATTTATATTATTTTTTAGTATTTGTTATCGAAGAGTTGGGCTTTAATAAGGAAATAGTTAAATACATGTTTGATAATAGGCGCTCTCGTATGTTTTCTCAGTTGCAGCTCCAGCATCCGCGAAGTTATCAGCGACTTTCTTGATCTAAACTTTGTCAGAGGCGGGCGTATTGTGGGTGGTTTGCTGGCGAGCGGATTTTCTGCGGTCTTTGCGGCAGTCCCGACAGCGTCTCGTGGCCGTGGGAATACTGAAAATTGTTCTGCCGCTCCCCCGCTGAGTTTATATACATCTATATATGTACGTATATATATATACTTATATATTTATATCGAGATATAAGGCTCGCTAATCGCTGCTAAACGCCATGCGGAAGTTAGCACTGACTTCATCGTATCCACGATTAGACAGTGGTTGTCATTTTTATTTGATCGTGATTTTTTTAAAAATAACAACCGCATATTTTCTCATACCGGTAAACTGATACTGCAGCATGCAGTTCTGATAAACAAAAAAAAATAATAACAATAAATTTTTATTGTTATTGCATATTATTACAAATAAAAATAAAAGCTGGACCACCATCGGCTACTCCGAATTCTGTTCTGGATCCACGACTTTTATGGAGGATTAAAGTTCTCCGGGCAACGGTGTGCCCTTTTTTCGTGCTGCTCTTGTTCTTGTTGCTGGTCCTCTTATTCTTATTTAAACTCTTAACTCCTCGCGGTCTTTCTCTCAATTCGTGTGCGGCAAAGTGACCAAGAACTGAGAGCTAAGAACTCGTTGAGCATTACTCCACGCGTTTATAATACTTATAATACGTTCCGAAGACACTGAGCCAGCGGACCCTTGGCGAGTAGGGGGAACATGAGCCATCACAGGTAGAAAGGAAGGCACTGTCGAGTATAATGCTGTAGAAAGAGTAGGTTGGTTCGGTTGGTTGCTACAAAGATTGTCGAGGGAAAGAGAGGGGAGGGGGTGAGAAAGCCAACGGCGAGGAGGAACCTCCGAGGATCGTACGACTTACGAAGAGGCGAATGAGGAGAAGAGAGAGAATAAACTGGCAGAGCACCCAGTCCTTCTCGACGCGCCGCACAGATCCTACGTGCTTTTATTACCGGTACGCGCGCTCCACGAGACCCGGAGGAGAAACTTCTTGGACGAATTGGTCACTCGCTACTCTACTCCGATCAGTGGGCCCTCGAGAGTCTGTACCGAGTCCTGCTGGGACAGTCTGCCAGCCGAGTGTCATAATCGTTGTGCAACCCACTCGGTCAATTGTCATCTTTATTTATTTTTTCGGGACTTATTTTTTATTTATCCTACGCGTTGAGAGAGGAGGCAGAGGCTACAAAACCAGTTTTTCATTATTACCCAGTGTTTCATTCAAAAAGTATACGACACGAGGTGCTGTTGATCTTGACCATACGAGTTTTTTTTTGATAAATTTTAATAATTATAGAACTTTATATTTATTTATTAAGACACTGTACTAGTATTTAAATTTTAAATGGATAGATTTATGATATTTTTAATTGGACAGTGAGTTACAGCTACAGCTACAGCTAGGACTGTTTAATAACCATAATGGAATCATTAAAAGTGTCCGCGAGTATTCAGATGGTTGACAAAATAAATTTACCATTACTTGTTGTTACTGTTGTTAAAAGCCAGGAGGTGAACGAATCCCCGGTGTCCTGGACGGCCGAGTGACTTGTTGCTTGGTAGCGAGAGTGTACGGAGGCACCCGAAAAAAAATTAAACGAGAAATGGAAGACGCCATGCGAAGAACCAGGACCGAGCAGAGCCAGTGGTTCTCACCGAGACTCGACAAGGATGACAAGAGACCTGGACTCGGCTCCGGAGCTCTTCACTTCATACGCAATCGTGGGAGTATGAGACGACAACTGATGCGAGACTCCAATCGGTAAGTTATATCTCTATACCTACCACCGCCTCAGCACTTTTTTATCAAACCGCTGGGGAGGTTTTTTTATATCAGGACAATCACGTCCGAGACTGAGAGCTAGACAAGTAGAGGCTAAGAGACCACACACGGATAAAACATACGCGGGCAAGGGAAGCCGCGTGGTTATCCGCCAACACTTCCGTGTTGTTAAACTAATGAATCGCCTTCCTGGAGTCCTCAGAGCTTTAGCAACGACAAGGGTCCCTCGTATCCTCCATCTCGTCCTGTCCCTTGTCCTTTATTTATCTTTCTCTCTCCCCTTTTTTCTCTTCTCCACCTTGTGTGCAGTTTCAGTCAACTTGTTCTCCACTCTTTTATTTTTCATTGTTCATTTTTTTGTTTAACATTATTTTAACATTGTCCACCATCTCTCTCCTTCCCTCCCACGCCACCGTCACTAGACTCTATTCAACGTCTACTTAGTTCTGTCTCTGTTACATAGTACCAAGTAGTCCTGCATGTATGTCGCCAGCACTCACATATTTATAAACACACCCGCTAGGCAATGCTCAACCTGGACAGGTCAGACCCCATTATCGGTAGCGTATCGTCGACCACGATCAATCGTGAACAATTATAATGCATAACGGGCGAAGCAGGTTGTCCGCCGCCGAGTAGCCACCAGTAACAACAACAGCAGCAGCAGCAGTTACCAGCAACACACATTCGCACACTCACTCACACACTCACACACGGTATGTGTTACCGCGGGAGTAATGAACGAGGCAAGGATATAAGTGTACATACACGCTGGTGGCAGTGTGGTAGGGACACAGTGTACCGAGTACCGAGTACGAGTAAGCCAGCAGAACCGACGGGGGATTATATATCTGAAATCTAAGATTCCATGTACGGTTCACCGGAGCTCGACCCTGATGCCACGATCTCGCGAACCATTAATCCAACAACTATGATACTCTATGAAGAATAAAACTATATAATATAATAAGATAGAGAGGATAGGATACTCTAGCATACTCAACAGACGACCTCGACCTCGAACAGTGATAAAACCCCTCGGTTAACTTTTTTATAACACAAAAGCTATTACTAAGTACTTACTCCTTCCTACAGTCGTTTATTATTATCCCCCGTCCTACTCTTCTTATCTTACCGATCCCCGTCTTTGGATTTTAATATATTTCGTTGAAACACTTTTATTGCTGTGTGGTACAGCCACAAAGGAGGAACTATACTTGGAACTTTATTATTTCAACAATGTTAACAATTACAATTATTTCCTTATCGTATAATTGCTTAGGAAATAATATCAGTGGGCATGAAAATTTTTATATCAGCAATTGCGTACTTTTATTTTTATTTCGCTGGAACAAATACTCGTTTACTTTTTTCTTTTAGATTATTCTCATTGTTATTATATAATTAGACACGGTAAGGTTAATTAATTTCAACGGAGGTGGTTTTATCAAACGGGAATTCGTGGAAATAAAAATATTTATTGCTGTAGTTAAAAATGATATTTATTTAAATGAATCTACAGGCTGATAAAATTTTTCTAAATATAAGTTTTATTGATTTTTACTGATAAGCGGTACCGTAACTTTATATAATGGGTATAGTTACTCATCTTGATACAGATCTGCGGTTGAATTTATCTCGTCGTCTCGTTTAATTGTCTCCAATCGATTATCAATGACATCTAGACCTCCGTCTTTATTATTTTCCAGCAGGATGTCTTGTGCTGAGACATCGAGTAGTTTGTGTTTTTCCGTCTCCGTTTGTACTAGACCCAAGTTATTATCTTCGGAATCCGATCCGGAAATCAGCTTTACGTCATCAGCTGAAGTTTCGACTTTTTTAGCATTGGCGGTGGTTAGCTCAGCGTTATTTGTGTCGGTATCGAGCATAATTTTATCGACTCTAACATTCACTGCATGATATTTTTCAGCTCCGGTATCTACCAGCTCAATGTTATTGTCATTAGCTATCGCGATTGTATTAGTTTCGGCGTCAATCACGTCTATTTTATCCACTTGAATACCCACGATGTTGTCTTGAGCAAAGTCACTCACTTTTGTTAACTTGTGATCGAGAATGTTTACGCTTTTTACCTCAAGACTCTCGGGGCCTTTTTTAATCATTATCAAGTCTATTAGTAGAAAAGATTGTTTTAGACAACTTTCTGATTCAAATTTTGACTCTACGCGACTTTGGATTAAAGTTTCACATGCGAAACCTGCGCCGAGACATTTTGATAGGGTCACTTGATAATTACGTACTCCGCAGCCGACTTCTATTGGAAAATAATGATTTTCTGGCCAGTAAAATGGTAGCGCTTCTATCATATCACGAACCTTTTGAAAAAAAAAAAAAAAGAAATTTTAGAATCGTATTTTTGATCACGGAAATGATACTTTGAATTTTATAAATAAATTTTAATTAAATCTCGTCTAATTATTCATATAAAAAAAATAATAAAATAAACGGAGTACGAATTATATAAAAAAATTTAGAAAAATATTTTTTGTCGAGTTTTCAGGTTTTTTTTTTTAACCATGACTTAGTTTGCATAATTGCACTGAGTCATAAATAATTTTTTTGACCTTAAACTATTTTATATCATCATATTTTTTTTTACTAAATGACTTTATAAAAAAATTAAATTTTTAAAAAACGCGTGTCCGCGGATTTTCTATAAAACTTTTTAAACCCATAATATAGGAATTGAAAAAATTATTGAGATAAATTTTTTTTTATTACTGCATTTAGTAAAAATTTTGATAGGAAATTTTCGACAAAAAATAGATGGAGTAAATTATTAAAAGTTATAAAGAAAAAAAAATATTACATCTTTTGAATCAATCGGGCACTGGAGCCCAGTCAAACCGAAGATATTGCTGTGTGAAAAAGGTTGAAGGTTCATTAATTCAATGTCAAGCTGGTCACATAAATTAATTCCATCAATAATATCCATAATAACTGCACCTTGCTCATTAGTAATTTGTACCGAAATCTAGTGAAATAAAATAAAAATATTTATATAATTATTTAAAAAACAAAATATCTGATTAAAAGTTAGTTACTTGAAAGTTGTCTTGGCGGTTAATTTTTTGATGAAACTTTAAAAAAATATCTCCCAGCGTGTTTGAAGTTTTGCCGGTAACGAATGCCGAGATGTAGGGATTCGAATGGTAATTAACATATTTTTTCGGCGTTTGAGATTGATATGTATATAGCGCCTGTTACAAACAGCAATAAAATATAAATGGACTCCTATATATCGTTAAATTTTAAATAAATAAACTATTGCACAACTTACCTCCGAAAATGGTACGATAAAAACTAAAAATCCCGTATAATAAATATGCATATCAAGTGATATAATTTTATTTATTTAGTCAATTTAAAAAAATACACAGGACTGGATAAAAATAAAATGATAGAAAAGTATACTGTTGGATTCTCACTTCGACGTTTGTTTATCCACCTGTTATCGCGGTGAAGTAACTTTGAACGGTGTCTTGGTAATTATTTTATTTTCTTATCGAACGTTATTACTAAATTGCGATTCGAAAACAGGTTTCCTCAATTTACTCCATTCGTTTATTGAAACTTCAGTAAATTATATATATACATACATATAAAGTAAATATATATGAAGGAAAAATAAATAATTGTTGTTATAAATAAAATGAAAAAAGTAAAGCCAATAAATATAAAAAAATAAAGATGAAGTTTAAAATGAAGATGGAGGTTACGTTCATGACATTTATGCTCAGCTCTTTTGACAAGCATTAGGAAGTGTAATAAAAGGCATTCTCATTATTCAGCGGGCTGCAAGAACATCAGTATTAAAATAAATAACCGACCTATTGCTGTACTGGCCTCGCAAGAAGTAAGAGACGGTTAAAGTGAAGACAGACGACATAGCTTCGCCGTAAGACTCTATAATAGTCAGATGGAAATATGCGAATAGGAAGAAGTGTACTTTATATATACTACTATACCATGAAAGTTAAAGGACGACAGTGTCATAAACTGAGTAGTGCAGGGGAGTGACTCCCGGAGTATATGTGAATATGTCTCGCGGGAATGAGACACGCGTCGCGAACATTTGTTATGTCCATGTAGGAAGTGAGATATCCCGGTAAGCTAAAGTTTATATGCCGACAATTATACATATATTTTTAGTCAGACATATCGTAATTTCACTGGGGTGAGAGTTTTGTACTTGACATTGAAAATTTTTGAAAAAATTTTCTCCTACGGCACGACGTGGGAGACGCAAAGGGCCGAGAGGAACAAAGCTTTTGTAATAAACTTA
This sequence comes from Microplitis deprimator, assembly GCA_964016945.1. Taxonomy (NCBI): domain Eukaryota; kingdom Metazoa; phylum Arthropoda; class Insecta; order Hymenoptera; family Braconidae; genus Microplitis; species Microplitis deprimator. The sequence continues at coordinate 14,236,835 of OZ024716.1, forward strand.
AATAAATCATAGAACAAAGGGTTCGATTAAAAGGAAATGAAGACAGTTAACGAATAAGAGATGAGAGACAAGAGAAGGTAAAGGTCAACGCTTCTTCGTCACGGACTCTCTTAGCAGGGTTCAATGAGCCAGTCTTAAGAGTTGGATGAAACGTTTTTTTTAAAACGTTTATTTTCATCTTTATCTTTTTATTCTCAATCGTTTGGATCCCCCTTCCATCAGAGTTGGGCATTGGTTGAGCCCAAGCAAGCATTGCTGAGCAGAGAGCGGAATAAGGGTATAGATGTAAATTTGCCGTGAGGTGGGAGTGAGGTACGGGAATCCGGAGGCCCTTGATAGCCTGAGCTCGATGGGATTTATCGTCTGGCCCCGGGTCAGGGTCTGGAAGTGGAAACTATTACGCCGCTCAATGCAGGTTTCACGGTTGCGCCAACTTTATCCGTCTTATTTTTATTTTCATACATACATATATATACACATTACTTTTTACATGCATCTACATAGATATATATGTCTATCTATCTACCTACCTAGTTGATCTCAGTGTAACGTAGACTAGGGGGCGAGGGACTGAAGGTGGAAAGGAAGGAGAGAATAAGAGGCGGACGGCGACGAGTCGCGAGTTTTACACGCGGAAAATACAAGTGGAAGCTATAAATCTCGACATCCTCGAGCAGGATCATGTGGATATGTCTTGGTATCGGTGTCTGTACACAGTAAGTGCACTCGTTTATGCATCCACATACTCAAACTTATTACACTCCTGTTTGTGTAAGAAAGATCCAGGAGACGGGGAGGAACGGATACGGGATACCCTCGGGAAAAGTATAAGCAGTCTATTGCGAGGATATCAACCGGAAAAATACCGCTTCGTCTCATCCAATATTTTTTTTTTACTCAAACACAAACAAACTAAACAAATATATTTATTACTAATGAATCATTATATTTTTATGGCCAAGACGTCAATTGACATCCCGGTTGATTTTTTGCGCTCGCGCGTGCCTCGGACTATTAATGTGCACCATATAATAATCATGCGCCCGTGATTACAAGCCGCGGTCTCAGACTCTCTCCTCCTCCTCCTCCTCCTCCTTCTTCTTGTTCTTCTGGTTGCAACCGCCCTCATCTGGTGTCTATACACGCCGAGGAATAATTCTCGTGTATCGCAATAAGAAACTGTCGGATTAGTAAAAAATGTAAACCGACAAGTCATCATCTGATGTAGTCAGAGCATCTAATGTATTAAGAGAAAGGAGATTGGCATTAAAATTACCTTGGACTCGTCGAAATCAGTTGACAAGCAATTGCATTACATTAATAGTCTACTGAGCACTTTGTATATGACTATAAATATAATATATGTATTGCGCGGCTCTAGTATTATATAGACTCAAGAGTAAAGAGTGTGTTGTGCTGTCGATTTGACCCGACCCTGTGAACTTTCCTCCCGTTACACTCCCACCCTCAAGTATGTCGTTGGCCAATCGCGGCGAGCTGTTTGCCGTCAAGGAGCGCTGAGTGCGAAGGGAATCTCTCGATTCGCCTCCACCGCCTCCACCTTCTTGTCCTGCCGGCGTCACCGTCTTGATACAACTGCGCGCGGGAAATGGAGCACCAGGTACAAGACACCAACCGCTCAGCTCTCTGTACTCTCTGACTTAACTCTCTGACTACTCCGACATAAGAATCTATACGGTACTCTTGACTCTCCACATATCTTACTTATTTCTTATACTGAATACTTGTGCAAGTTAAGACCAAAGTCACCATATATATATAACAGTAAATATATATATTCTGTGTGACTCCATGCCATATGTATGTATGTATTTATTATACGGTATATAGAATATAGAGTACTCTGAGGACATAAATCCTCATGTCTGCTCGATCATCATCACGATTTTACAGTGACTTTAAGATATCGGGCAAACTATATATTAAAACTGCCACAGTTATTGCTTACAGTTTACCTTTTTTTGGATTTCTTTCGTCCGCGAAAATAGGATGATGAAGTAGATGCAGTATAAAGAGTAATAACGATAGTTTACAATTGCCGTCATGGTTTTGCGACAGCTTCGAAACATACGAGACAATTTTAGATGCTAATAGTCTTTCAAATGCCACGGCTGTTATAAAAAATTTGTGTGATAAATATGAAATTTTTCTAGGCGAGGTCGGTCGAAATCGGGTGACCCGAAAACTAAAAATTTTTAATGAAATTGTTTGAGTAGATTTATACATAAATTTAAGTACAAAACGTGATTTGAAATTTAATTGGAGTAAAATGTAAAACCAAAAAGAATTTGTCAAAAACCGACATGGGTACCGCAAATTATCGTAAAAGTTATAAATTAGCATTTCAGACCATTTGAGAAAAAAAAAAAAAAAAAATTGTCAGGTAAAAAAAAGGAGACGTTTAAAGTTTTAAAATTTTATTACTTTTTTTTAATTTAAAAATAAGAATAAAATTTTTTTTACTACGATTTAAATTTGACCTAGTAAATTTTACTTTCAAACTGATTTGCATCCGTCGTAAAAAAAAAGTGATTTTTATTGATGCTCCTGAAAAAGAGCCGACCATAAATTCTACGAGTGCGAGCAATTCAGTCCGATAATAACAATAATGACAAAAAAATAGAATAAAATATGTACATATATCTACAAGTGAATGGATTACAAGAAGATGGTAAAATACATAGACAAAGATTATCATTAGCTGGATTATAACGGTGTGCAATTCGTAAGGCAAAGTTTCCGGCTCGACCCCCCGGTCGAGGCCACGAGGTAATTTCAGTTAAACACGAATCACGCAGCGCCCCCATAATATCGACCCCTTTCATTTCCGCTGGCACAGACGCCCTTTCCATGCCGATCAAAAAAAAAACCAAACCGATCTCCTGGTATATATATTATGTATATGCATATAATGACGACGTCTTCAGAGTTAATTTCAATGCCAACTGTAGCTCAATAGAAATTTCTTTCTCCCCAGAAAAACATTATTAACTTTCATTTCCTGAGAATTATTTGAGGTTATAAAAGTGCAATCTTATTTAGAGTTTATCATTGACACGCGAGAGAATTTCTTCTTCAGTTTTCACGTACAGAACCCACTCCGGTTACAGAGCTAGCGCACAGCATATATATCCATATACATATAATATAACATATATTTTAGTGTTATTTTGTTTTCTTAAACAAAAGGGAAAACGCGCCGAGAGAAAGGATGGGAGGACAATGGATACTCAAGGACATCAGTACAAATGCAATATACAGCAGCTATTTTTACAGACACTTATTTCTCTCCTCTCTTTCTTTCTTTCCCTTTTATTTTCATTTTTATTTTTATTACTCATTTCTTTTACCCTTTTTGTTATTTAAACTTAAACTTATACCTCTAGAGAGTTGGCTCTTAAAATTTACGAGGTGGCACCGTCTGAAATACGACTTGCGGTCAGCCGCAGAGATGAATTCCGAATGCCGAGATAAAAATTAAATAAAATAAAATAAAGTGGATTATTGAGTGAAACTGGACTGCGCTTATGCCTCACGCCAGTAGAACAAAAACGACATTGCATGCGGGTGACCCAACCTCTCACCCGATAAACGCTCGATTTATCTCCCATTCTTACACAAACCGCATAAAATAGCAGCAACAACAACAACAACAACAAACCTCGACAATAACGCAAATTTTTCTGCACTGCCCTTGAGCTGTTTTGCATAATTTACTTACTCGTATTAAAACTCGTCACCGGTTTTAAAATGTTCATAAACCGGAAAAATGGGGGCCGATATACATCAGAGATATATCTGGTGTCATTAACGTGAGATCGTGTGACGTAACGAGCTGATTGGTGTCCCAGCCCGTCGCCGTAATGATCCTCGTTGTAAAAAGAGGGTATTAGCATAAAGAATCGAGTGTGTATCAAGAAAACGACGGAGCATATCCTCTCGTATCCCGTCAGCTAAAAGATACCGTTAAGTAAAATCTCTTCACCTCCACCGTGACCTTCGTGTGTTGGACGTTTAAGATTGATATGAATTGGAATAAAATCATGATGCCTTTAAATTTATCTTTTAGTTTAAAAATTAAACCATGAATAATGTTCATTGTCGTGGTTATGGATAAATGACTCAGACTTTATGCCTGTATAAAATATACATAAATATATATGTGAACATTGTGGCTTATGTATACCTGAAAAATCCATCGGAGCACAACAAAGAAAATAGCTCTCTATATAATGTATAATAACTCAAAGCTTGAGATTTATTCTAGTCGCCGGTCTATATACTGTACCCTGCTCGTGCAAGACTGTTCTCATCATCTATACTTACATTAGTAGGTCTGACTCAACGCTAATATTGACAGGACTTTCACTCTCGTTTTCGGCAAAACCGGAGCCGGCTTTTAAAATCTTAAAACTTGGTATTTATTGTCGTCATTTTTAATATTTGCTCATACTTTTTTAAGTGATGGGAAATAATATAAAGGGAGAGAGAGCGACATTACATATTGTGTGTATCATAATCATAAATGGGTTTTTTAGTTTTTGAAATCCCGAGAACAATGGGCTGACACTAAATTGCTGAGTGGGACGAAAATAGTAAATTGTAAGGCTGTCGAGAGTTTAAAGAGTTAAGTAAAGAGAGCTGGGTTTATTACGAGACCATTAAATATATATCTATATCCTCGTCTATATATATATAATAAAATATAATATAATATATATAAAAGTAAGTGAGAAATAGTTGCTCTATTGAGTGGCTGCAGGTACATCAAAAGCATTCCAAGGTGTTTGTTGCTGGCTTACATTACAATTGGATTTGAAGCAAAAAAAATAATAATAATACCGAGTAAATGGGTGGATAATGCACTGAGAGAATGGGAATTGTAATTTTCCTTCGGCGGTCACATCGATTTCCTACGCTCCAGCGAGTTGAGAATATCGATAACCTGCCACTGTTTCGATACCGCCTTTTGAAATACAAGGGGTCCAAGGTTATTTTTTTCCAGACTTCCAAACACCCTGGTGGTGATGGTGATGATGAAAAAAGCAATCTGGTGATAAAGGAAGAGGAAGAGTCTATTAGCCGAAGTCCAACTGGGAACTGTAGGCGTAAAAAATAACGACACGATTAGAAAAAAAGTTGAATAAATATATAATTTATATGATGAGATTAACCGATAGACAATGTTGTAATTTTCAATTGACAACTCAATAATATATATTTTTCTCATCACTTATAATGATTCAGCTGGACAAGTGTGTGGGCTTGATCATGCAATATATCGATCCTTGTATACCTACTTGGTAGTTGGAGCTTTGTCGAGAATCGATTTAATTTAGCCTCAACATATTTAAACTCGAATGTGTCAGGCTTTTTATGCGTTGTATAGAGTGTAGAGTGTAGAAAGAGGTAAAACGAGTCCTCAAGGGATTGAAATTGAACACGACGAGGTGGTTATATTTATATGTATATTGTACCTTTTTTTTATTTCTTTTAGTGCAGAAAGCACGTAACACGTCACTAAATAAACTAGAACGAGCGAGAGGCGTGGACGAAACGAAATGCGCGTCGGTGCAAATAAGGGAGTTTAAAAAAAATATATTAAAGAGAATTGGAGACGACTGAGACTAAGACTGAGGCTAAGACGACTAAGAGCAAGACGTTGAGGACGAGAAAAGGAGTGCTGCACATGCAAATATTCTGGTGGTTGGAAGTACTCTTTTAAAGCGTGACTCGACGAGTGCTCGGACTTCTCGGAGGGAACGAACCGTGGCCAGCAGTTCTGCAATTAAAATAATCCTTGGGTGGTGAAGATCAAATCCAAGGACACTGGTATAGTACACTGCTCGAGACTTGGACTCGCTAAAATCTTTTAGCATTATTCATTAGCTCTTTTTTACTTTTCTTTACCCCAGTCTCAGCCCAGTCCCAGCTAAACTTATCAATTAATTAAACAGGATTTTTAAAACATTATAGATAATGTGAAACAAAAATTTCGTAGACGTTAAATAAATTTAACTGAATCTGAGAATATATTGCTAAGAGTAAATGAAAATAACACAGGAAGTAATCAATATGATAACTTTATTATTGAATTCGGTCTTTAGTCCTCTTCTGTACACTGGTTTGTTATTCTCGAGATGGGTTTTTGGACGGATAAAAAGTTTAAAACGACTACGAAGAAAGTCATGAGGAGATAACGAACGAATAAGAAGGGAAAGAAAAGACCCTCGGAATATTTATATGTTGGTACTGTACCAAGTTGTATAGGAGAAAGGCCGAGTGGGACGAAAGGGGACCGAGTAGCTCTTTTAAGAACCGGAATTTAATACAGTGGCGTAACCCGCAGGAATAATATATATATGTATACATTATCAAGATGTGTAGTAGTGGACCCGGCTCGTTGGTCGGCTGGCTTCTTCGACTTCCTTGTTCACGTGAATTTCAACAAGACGAGTTTGTTAACTTTGTATGATACGAGGCTTCGAGAACCCAGGTACCGTTCGATTTACCAATTCGTTCGATACGAGGACACACTAACTTGTAATGTTATTCGATCCAAAATCAATTGGCTTCAAAATAACATTATATTCCTCCGGCTTATTTATTATTTTTATTAATTATAAAACCCAGCGTTAAAACCGTACTCTGCTCCGAGTAATGAGAGACACCGAATTAATTTAAATAAATTAACGACGTTGAATTTCGTTTCATTGATCGGTAATACAGATCCAGTAATTTGAACCGGGCGTTAATTCATTGGCTCCACCTCTCGGAGTTGGCCAGAAATACATCTGACCTTGGCAAGGTCATTTAGATGCTCTGGACAGCCTACGCTTTCTTCATACGATCGCCCATTATGCCTCTTTAAGTTATACCAACACTTAATTCGTCCTCTTGTGCCTCAAAACCAGTACTCTTACATCTTATCCATCCATCCAGCCCCTTGCTTAATCATTTATGTACTCAAAATTTAAACCTTTTTATATCTCTGTATTTCCTCTTGACTTTTTTTAACTCATTGTGTTAAAGAGAACCGTGTCCAACCTCATCTTGTCATCATTCATTTCACCTTGTTTGGCTCCACTTTACCTCATGCCTCGTGTTCATTTATACTCATGCTCATTTTTATTATTTTTATTTTATTCTTAACTTTTATGGACCACGTCTCGTTACACGTTACACGCAACGCTTCTTATTCTGTTCTTCCTCACCGTTAATGTGTAACACACACACATAAACGCGATAGAGATGAAAGTTATTAAGTGTACAACGTATGACAGGTCTCGATGAGTTGCAGTTACACCTGTTATTACGTGGCCATTGTAATCTTTGTCGTTCTTAGCAATTTAACCTTCAGTATGACCGATTTATTTTTTAATCTTTTTTAAATATTTCATAAAATTTATAATAAATGTATGTATCAAGGTCGTTTTTAATTTGGTAAAATTCTTTCTTGCAGAGCAAAGAGACCCGAGGAACAGCCTCCGCGGGTAGACACCGCGGGAAGCAGCGGCGGGTTCGGAAAATGGTTGAAAGAACACTTGAAAGGATCGTCAGCTAAAAGTGCTCATGATACTGTCGGTGTCGATAACTCGAGTACATTAACAGCGACACCTCTAAAAACACGTGGGTTAAATTCCTCGTCGGTGAGTGGTAACAGCGAAAAAGTAATGTCACGGGGAATTTATACGCCGCAAAACGTCTATTGTAGTTTGCCACGTGAGCACCGAAGACATTCTCATGATTCTGGAAAAAGCAATAATGATCCGTCTTCTCCAAGGGAGCGATCATCACGCTCGGGCAGTTGTCATGCAAGAGAAAAAACTTCCCGAGATGTTACCGGTATCGCGAGGGGAGGTGTCTATGGGAGCGAGGGAAAAAGTTCGCGGAGAAAAAACCGTGAAAAAAGGCGACACTCTATGAACGAGACTCGTGAACATCGCAGTCATCGTCGTAAAAGGTAAGTTTATTTTTACATTCATTATTCACTCTTTTTATTTTTATTACATACACATTATAAAAGATACATTTAATTGCCGTAATTGAGTGTATGATTAAAACCAAAAGAAAAAAATAATAATAATAGTAATTAACACTCAGAAAACATAATACGTAATATAAAATTGATAAACTTGAGACATTAAATTTAATAGACAAATTACGGGTGAAAAATAATGAGTCGGTGTTGAATTTTCCCTTATCATTTAAACGAATGGCGGTGAGAAATAGGATTATTTTTCACTCATCGTTAATTGGCCGATACTCCTCGAAAGACTTATGCTCTCTGCGGAGGAAAAGATAGGAGGGGGAGGGAGGGAGCGGCTGGTTATATCAGAGAATTAATGACATTGACATCGAGCTTGTGGTGGTTATGGTGGTGGTGGTGGCGAAGAATAAGACACCGAAGACAGTAACGTAAGAAGAGGAGAAAAGCATATCTGAGAGTTAAGGACGTTGCCCTCGGATTCGACACGCGTCCTTGAGGGATGTACCGAGAGCCAACATGGAGGATTTATGCAATATGTCCCCCCAGGCGATGTATATTCTCTCCCTTTTCCTCCTTATTTTATTTATTTATTTTTTATTATTATCATTATTTTTATTCTCTTCACCTTCACCTTCTATTTTTGAAGCCGTCCATCTTATAACCTTCCCTCGCGCATTCTTCAGCATCGCGAAACCTCAGTACGTAAAACTCGATTCAGCTTCTCTCCTGCATCGTCTCTTCTCTGTTGCATCTAAGGCGTTAAATCCAGTCAATCCAGTTTCTCTCCTGGGGTCATTTCACCCAACGTGAAAACCCATCAGCAATGAATCTTGCCCAACTTAAGGATTAAGTACAAAATACATTTTTATCCGGGCGATTTTATTTTTAACTTTTTAATGCACACTTTATGCACTTAACTCCTCAAACAAATTTCTCCATCGGCTCTCCGCGAGTTCTCGCTTCCCTCCCTCGCTCTCTTCTTTCCTCCCTTCCTCCCCCGCTTACTTTACTCGGGCTCGCTGGCTATGATAGTTGAATTATAACATCAGTGTCATGACAAAGAAAAACTTGCTCGCTGGAACGCAAGGATACGATAAAAGTAAAAACAACATTCTCGATATCGACAATTGAACCTCGCAACCCTCAATACCTACACAAATATATAAATATATATCTATACATACTTACATATGTGAGGAAAGGATAGAGTATATGCATTGCAGGAAAATACACATCCTCAACACGCGTACATACACCAGCAAGAAGACGCGGTGCTGGGATCCTTGAACCTACAGGAATGCAGCGGTCGCGGCCCACGCGGAACGACCGACGCTCTGTAGCCCACTCTCATCTCTTCCAAGACCATTTTCATACATCCAAATATATATATATATATATATTTATATATATATATATATATGCAGTAGTTGTAGGACCACGTACTCAAATTAAGTGCTCATGTACCTGAGATCCTCTTGACGATAACCTGAATCGCTGGACGACATTTATCAACTCTTGGCATCTCTCTCGTCCAATTGTCAAGTGTCATTTGTTTTGGTAACATAACTCCTTTTTATTTAGTTTCTTATTTCACAACTCAACTCAACTCACTTCATTTCATTTCTCATCATAAAATGTACTGATGCAAGGACTGAGTCAAATATAACCCAAAAAAAAAATGTCTCGAGGACTCAAGCATGTGGAAAAAAAATATAAAAATATTTAATGGGATAAAAAAAATGCGGATAAGTTAGATAGCGGTGATGAAAGTGGCGATAAAGATGATAAATCACTTTATGAAAAGTTATTGTTGTCGAAGGATGATCGTAATCGAGGATCATCACCGGAAATTAAAGGATCAGCTCATCATGAGGAAGTATTTATCGCGGATGAGTCTGGTCACCTTCTTGAGGACATCTCTGGCAAGGAGGTGGGTTTCTGTGCTGCTGAAAACCTGTCTTGGGTATTATTACTGCTAGAGCTTTATATTTTTACTCCAAGCAAAAGTGTCTGCTTATAGACTACCACTCGCTGAATTACATTTATGACCAACTGAGGCTCATACTTATAAATATATTTATTTATTATTATCATTATTATAATAATACATTTTTATTTTAAACGAAACTTGTTAGATTCCATGGGAGCGGCTGTCGTTAATTGCCGCGAATAAGGAAATGGATGAAGAATTAAAAATCACAAAACCAAATATTTATAATACAAAGTGTTTGTTTTCAAAAATAAAATTCACGCGTCGTTAAAACTGTCACCGAGTCAACGAGAGTCTTATGACAACCGTATGGACAATTGTTATGAGACAGCTTTGACATTTTACAAATTAACGACGCAAGAGCTAGAGACGCGTTGACGAGAGACGTGCATAGATTTATTTGAGCGGGAAAAAAGATTCAAAATAATGCGACAAAAGGACAGTGAACTCTTAAAAAAATTTTTATCGGCAGCTCCAGGTTACTAGTATTCTTGTCTACCCAAAACTGGTAGAGAGTCCACTAGAAACGTCATCAATCTTCTCCTGAGCCGTCAGGTTTATCAATCATTGTATTTATTATTGTTAGACATAGACGCACCGTCAATAATCCATCAAATTTTATTATTTAACCGTCACTTGGTATTACATCGCGGTAATTTGATCAAGAATCGGCTTAACTACATATTGAATGATCGTGAATACGAGGATATTAAAAGACGTCTAAGACGGTGTGATTGTATTGGAGCATCCGCGAGGATGAACAGCTATGAGATTATGATGAGCACTAACGAACGACTTAAGAAGCAACTCGACCAACGGGATAGAGAACTCGATAAACTTCATACCCAGTAATATATATTTAAACACCAATGGCTTTAAAACCCATCAACGGGTGTCAAACAATTCTATTCGTTTCATCTCCGGAGCTTCAGTTTAACTCCCGTTTATTTTTTTTGTCGCTCAAATCCTAGGGCTCAAAGAGTGACAGGCATTGTTAGACCTATCAAGGAAACTGATGCTTGTCAGCGTAAAAAATTACAAGCCAAACTTTAATATTTAGATGAGTTTACCCACGATCGAGGCTCTGGTGACCCATGAATCCTCAGTGAAAGCGCGTAAATAATTATCCAGCTTGAGAAAAATTAATAGTGGAAAAAAAATGGGGAACGATGAAGATCTCGAGCTCGGAAATATTTTCCGATAAGGCATTTTTTCACCACAAAATTAATTCAAAAACTCTTTACTCCAATTGTAGAGCGTAAGCACTAAAAGAACTTACGAAAATGAAAAAGTCACTGGATGAATTGAAGTCTGAGGTCAATAAAGCCGGGAATGAAACTCGACCTGGTGATGATCTTGAAGAAAGAAGAAAGCGCCGAGTAATAAGTACAAGCGTGACGAGGATGACTAAGTTTTAACTGGACGTCATTACTGTAGTTCGACATGAATACTTGGGCGTTATTGATGGATATGGCAACCTCTTCCTCTTCCTTTTGCCTTTAGCCTTCTTCCTTATTCTCGTCCTCGCCCTTATACATCATCTCGTCATTATGCACTCGGTTAAACTCTTTTTTCAGCTGCAGCTGTGGATGAACTGCAGTAATGAATTTTTATTTTTCGTATCGAGCCGCGCTGCGAATCGAATCGCCTCGCCTCGCGATTCCATTCTATTCTATTCTATTCTATTCTATATCTAACAGCGTCATATTACAGAGATGCCGGCTCTTAACAACTGAGCACTTTTAAATAAAACGCTCAGATAAGAGTAATCTGACGTAGTTAAACTCTCTCACGGACAGTACTCTCATGGGGCACGTTCTATAATTTTCTTATCTCCGCGTGGGTGACAGATATCCCGTTGCGCATGATAATCAGGCCACCCTCGAAGCACTGGCCATTTATTCCAGCCCAGAAATGGTAAAATCCCATTTACTTCAGTTCTCATTTTTTTTTACGTCTTTTAAACTCTTACTCAACCTGGCAATCTATAAACTAACATCTTCAGCAAAATAGCAATAGCAAGTGTTGCGATCGCTCACAACATAATCATGATATAAATTATTTTGTCGCTATTACATATTTCTTAAAATTACCGCGCGTATTAGTAATGAAAAATGATATTGCAATATTTTTATACCGGGACAGATGGACGCAATTCTTTTACAAGTAACAGCAGTCGCAATATTTGTATGCAAATGTAATAAAAAAAAAAAAAAAATAGCACCGCAAGAGTTTCGGTAAATAAAATTGCGGCGTTACTTCAGGTAAATATTGTGCACTCAGTGAGAGCCGGGACTATTAATGATTGCGAAAGATAATTAAGAATCGTAAATCGCAACATCAGATATTTACATTAATCTTCATCCATAATTAGGTTTTAGCACTGACCACATACATAAACCAATAAACATTAAAACTAGCCTTTGACTATGACCCAACATAAATTTAATGAGGAAAAGTATTATAAGATATTTAAAATGCATGTAAGTTGTAAGAAATGATGGTTTATGTTTTAAAATATCTATACATATGCGTACATATATTTATGTAGGATGTTTTACCAGCAATTACACACTCAGACTCTGAATAATCTAATATGGTTCATTAGACACGTACCTACTGACTAAATTAATTAAAACCTGTCAGTTCGCCGACTGGACTAAGACGAATCACCGGCAACCACGAACAGCCGAGTGTCTATTGTGTGGTTTCAGAGTATGTACGATTACCTGACAACTACCATCCCATAGAAATAGACATAGACATAGACATAGACTTAGACTTAGACTTGTTCTTTGACGACACATACGCTACCGGAAAACTCTCATTGAGGTGACGATAAAAGAATGTTTCGCGGAGCGGCTAATTAGCGCTAACAATACCCAACTACTGCACACAACTCTACTGTGCTGTTAAATATATAATGCAGGAATTGAATAAATATAAAATGCACCAGGTAAAATCTCACGGGTATATGTTATTAAGTCCGAAGCTTATGTCCCAAAACTGAGCTGGTATTTCCGGAAAAGAGAACTGTTATTGTTATTTTTTTCTTTCATGTTTAAATTATTTTCTTACAACTTATAGGTAACAAGTGCGGTAGGTTTTTTTTCCATTTTTAGGGCCGTTTATACCTGACCAACCGAAATAATAATGCACAAAATATAAAATGGGTTCTTTTCATTTATATTCCCCAGGGACCGATACGAGTATTTTTTACCTGGTCTGCGTTAACGGTGGGTTTAAAAACTCAAAGAGTATAATTTTGGAAAAGGGATTGTCCGTGACGTAAAAATTACCCATAACATGATAATTTGAATTTTTGAATAATTGTCTTTTAAAAACGTCACGGATAATTAAATTAGCATTTATTTGTGTAAATATTTAACGGTTGATTTTTCACAACTTAAATATAATTAAATAATTTATCGTTTTATTGGCCGAGTGCATTAGGTTCGTGATTATCTAGACAACGAGTTGGGAAATAATAAGTTTACTGAATGTGAGGAAGAGTATGTAGTGGTGGTGTCGAGCAGCGTGACACCTTATATTCGTGGAGATAGTTTTCTTGGTAGTTTTGTCTCTTCGTCTGCAAACAAGTCGATACGACAGCGAGCCAAGAGTTGAGGTTTTATAAGAGATGCAAAGTGCAGTAACCAGAGAAACTTGCTGCAAATTATGCAGATCCTAGTAGCATTTACATTCGTACAGTCCCACGTACACCGACTGCCATCCATTTACAACCTTTTTTTTTAATTTTTTATAAATTTTTCATTTTATCTCCTGTTATTTTTATCCAAAGGTAATATCCTTTTATCGATCGTCGTGCCGTTTATTTCACGCCAGGAAATTTAACTTTACCCAAATAAACGATTTTCAGGTAGTTCACGTTCTGCACTAAATAAATTATCTCGGGGACAGATATCTCGTCTCGATTTATTCCTAATACCCAGTTATATTATAGTGCATATTATGTACTAACTTGAATAACTTTACTGAAATACAAATTCCGGATTCAGGCACTTCGTGTCGCTACATATTTATAGGCGCGAAGTGAAAAGGCACGATTTGCTTGGAGGACCGTCTCCCGTAGACTTTCTCTTATATATAATTTTTTCTCCTTTATTCGAATGTTTTTTTTATTTTTCGAATGCCAAAAAAATAATATTACAATGCAGAGGTATTTAAAGTGTGAAATTGTACATAATAAATACGCTCACGTTCGCAGTGTGACAAAGATGTTTATTTAATGAATGTAATTTTAAAGAATTTAGGATCCTGTCAGGCAAAAGCTGACAGAGAACAGCCGAGTTAAATGCAAATAAAACCGAAAACCCGAAACCCGAAAGTAAGGATGCGCTGGATGTGGTGAAATAGCGTGTAGCGAGTGGGTCTCGAGTAGAGCAGAGCCCCGAAGCCGGCTCCTCATTCCGAGATATATGTCGTCTGTCTACCTCGCGTGACGTGTCCTTGGACTTGATTATCCTCGAGTTTCTCCCTAGACGAGATAAAAATGTCCGCGTGTTCTGACCCTCCCTCGGTCGCATTAGACCCGCCTTTTTTGGCTTATACCCTGGGACAAAGAAGACTATAATCGGAATTAAATACGAGAGCGCACTGTCGCTGGACAAAGACTCGGGAATATAACATCACGATTCTCTATATATATATATAATACTCCCTATGTATGAGGTATACTGTATCGTACATAAAGTAAAGAGGAACACTCGTACATCTGTAGGCACATTAATAAAATAAAAATATCCACATAATAAATAATAAAATGATGATGATCAAGTCAGCAAATAAATTTTAAAAAGACCCAAGACGTCGACTTAAAATGTACCTTGATAATAAAATCAAACAACAAGATCCTTGCATAAAAATGTAATTACAATTTTATACGATACCTCGGATTAAACTTCTTCAAGGAGATACATCTCTCGTCGCTTATTTTATTTTTTGGTTATTTTGTTTGTTGTTTTCATTTAATACTTTTATATTTTTTCGAATATATCTCTCTCCCTCTCTCTCTATATATATATACAATAATTTTTTTCCACGTCAAGACGTTGCCATTGATGCGACGATAGGGATGCGAGACCATAAATGGGAAAGTCTCGACGTCGAGTCATACATCGCGTAGCATTCTCAAGGTCGACCGGTATCCCCGGGCATCTGCAGCTGCATTTCTCTCTTACTTCTTTTCTTATATATATTCTTCATGAGCATAACCCGCGTGTTTGTATTCCTACATCTATAACTGCTACATATACGAACCATAAACCTATACATCTGCACATCTATATATCTATATATATATAAAAGTGCAACTGCATAACGCGCTTCTATTACGCGGTCAATTACGCCGTGCATTGCATGTTGTCACTCAGAAGCTCTCGACCCACCCCCTTGTGTTATTCTCAACATGGACCCAATTGCCAGGTCGTTGTAATTGTGTTTGTTGCTTATGAGTAAGTAGCAATGAGTGTTAAGTTCAAGTAAAATAATAAAGTGTGCGTTAAAAGCTAAAATTATCTGTATTTGGTATTATGGCAAAGCTTCTTGTCTGGTTATAATATATAATATATATATATATATATTTATGCCGTGCGAGGCATTTGATAAATCACTTCTCACGAATTAAACCTTTAGCCATATTATTACATTACGCAAATATCAATCTCCTTATTGTCAAAACAATTTTTCAATGTTTTCTCATTACCTCGTTTCATCGTCACGATTTTTATTACCATTGAATAAACAGCAACAACAATAACAGCAACCGATGAAATGATGAATTGCATTTCAATGATTTAACATATTAAGAGGTATAAAAAATATATAAGATATTAAAGTTAATATCTATAAACTAAAGTTATAATTTATTGTATAATTACATCTATGGTGTTATCTCGGTGTCATTTATGCTTACACGTGCTGCAAGATCTTACGCAATCAGCATAATTAACGAGCACAAGACTTAAGTCTCAGACTTGCATACAAACTAATTGGGACACATTGCACGTGCACATCGATTGCACGTAATTCGGTCGGCATCAGGAGTCTCAAGATCCTAAGTCACCGAGGAGAGATCAGACTTATTATGTATCACCATCACCCGACTTGAAAAAGAAAAAAAAATAAACAAAATTAATTAAATGGTTTTTGTTTGAAATCTGCTATTGGGATTTTATCATTGGCAATTATTTAATCGACTTGCCCCTCATTGTTCTTGTTGCCTGAGTATCCAGTATCCACATTATATCTACATGCTGGTACTCGCGATCGAGCGCTATATCGCGAGGGGCAAAGCGTATCCACATTGCTGTATGTAAGTTAAGTAAAGGAAGAAACGAAGCAACTTGGCGGCCTTGGCTCTACGGCAGATGGCCGGCAAAACGCGATATACCTTCAACTACTTGCTCTATACCAAGTATATATATAAATATATATATATAAATATGTGTGTACGTATACCTTACCCGTGTTAATTTCTTTTTTGCCTTTTATTCGCCCGAGTAAGACTCGCGAGTACAGAGAATGAAAGGAGAGAGACTTGTGTGGGTGCGCGAGGGAGACGATAAAAAAGTAAAAATATAAAAAAAAAAATACCGTGAAATATTAAATGCAGCTTGACGGTGACACTCGATATTGTCCAATAGTTTATGATTATTATTTTCCCGAGTAAAGCGGAATTGCATTTATACTTTACTTGTGTAAATGTAAAGAAGTCTCGTGCATATCACATTTGGTCAGTGATGCTGGAAGAATAAAAGGGTTCGACAATAAACGGAGAAAGGGCAACCAGTCACGCGTAACCTGGCATCAGTTAAAAACTCTCTTCTTTTATTATCCTTGTTATTATTATTGTTGTTGTTGTCGTTGCTGCTGTTATATTTATTATATTTGTATATAGGTAACGACTCGCGGTGGTTGACGTCATCGAGAGAAATCTCGTGTTAATCTGTCGACAAAAAAGAGGTGAAAATAAAATGATCGTAAACACTCGGCGCGTATAGTTATTAATTAAAAACACCCTCGGTGACCTCGTGACTGCTTTTTAATTGAATTCACATGTTTGGTAAAAATAATAATAATAATAATAAGAGTAATAAATGTGTATGATTGGAGTATAGAGTATCGACTAGAGGTCTGAGGTAAAAAATAACCGAGAATAAGAAGGGGATAATAGGCCTAGGAGTCTTACTTTGGTCTCTCGGTCGATCAGTAACTCCGGATAGGACATAGGACTCGGGCACACACGAGAGCAACAAAGTAAGTGTAGAGCGGTCGTTTGCCTTGGGTTGCCTTCAAACCGGCGGCGAGCTTAGCTGGAGAACGCTCCTCCACTCGATCCCGATTATTCTGATCCCGCCCGGTTTCCGCCGCATGCATTCCATCCACCGGCGTCCTTATTCCCCGTCTTCTGCTCGCTCTTCGCGGTGTTGTGTTCGCGGCGGATAGGATAGGAGTCGCGCGTGTCCCTCGGTACCGATCGGCTCCTACCGATCTCCACCGAGTACTCACGAGTCCTTCAATATTTCCCCCACAATATTCCCGCCGTGTTCTTCGGGCATTTTCGCCGGCAGTCGTGCATCGGCGTTCGCCCGGAGCAGTAACACCGTACCGGGTTTGCTGCGCGAACACACAACAGCCACGGTCGTGTGTCGTGACCATGCTGGGACTGATTAAATATTTAAATAAATATTAACACGTGAATTAAAAACTTTATTTTTTAGTTTTTTTTTATTTTTATTATTTATTCGTGTGTGGAAAAATTTAACTTATCACTTAACTTTTTTTTACGGTTAATTTTAGAATTTTTTATTCATCTATTTTTTATGGTTTTTAAATTAACAACAAAAGTGATCGGTAGTAATTTTATAAGTGAACTAGTGAATAGGTGTCGGTATCTTTAGATATCGCTATTGGCCAGTGAATTCCGGATTGTTATTTGAAACTGACCAGCTGAGTTTTCGGAGCAGGGTTTTCAAAATAAGGTTAAATCAACAGGTGGAATCCTGCAGACTTATAGGTACGTCTACTACTTCCATAGTAAAATTTCCGTCACAGCCGTAGTTAGTAGTCATGTATTGTAGCCCCACATGACGTCACTATTTCGAAATGCAATTTCGGTAGCTTTTGATCTCATAACATATTTCATGTTTTTTTTCTTTTGTTATTATTTCGGAGCAATAAATAAAAGTCCATTCAAGAATTCCTTTATAAAATGATAATCTGAAAATAAGTTGTTGTGGAGTAACTGTAGTTGGTTTTGTGCTCCTCGTAGTCGGAGTTGGAGTAGACATTGATAGGTTTCGTAACGTGGCTTTTCTTAATTCCAGGTGTTAACGGTTAACAAATAATCCAAGAAAACATTCTCACACTCTCTTAAATGAGTTGAATTAAACTCGTGTAGGTGAGGTTGTTGATGAACAACCAGCATAGTGGGAAGTGGGGTCGTTATTTTCCGGCATTCCTTCATTGTTTCTCGTTCGGCCTCGACATTACTTTCTACTAAAAAGGTGCTCGCACGCTGCAACCATACCTCCTTGTTCTTGTTCTTGTTCTTGTTTTTCCTCTTATTCTCCTCCATCTCCATCTCCGTCTCTATCTTCCTCTACTCGTTCTGTCTTCGCAATTCTCCTTGATTGTTTGCATTTATTCCAGTTCTTGTGCATCCTCTCTCAAAGAAAATACATTTTTAAAATTACATATATATATAAACTCCTTATGATATACAATTTATTGCACGCCACTAAGCTACCGCTTAGATTGTTTATTATCAACTCTACAATTTCACATAAATGTATATAGTCACAAAGAAAATTGTTAATTATTTAAAAATACAACTCTTTTACAAGACACTTGTTAAAACAAACTCATGACGACAGCGTATTTATGAATGCGCTTTTTGGTTTAGTCAAACAAAATGTGATACTGAAGTTAGCCGATGTCTAATAATGTTTGGATTTTTTTAAAACGTCAAGTTGTGAAAAATTAAATATTTAAAAAAATTGCACTTATAGATTTTTTTATTTTCTACATGTGCATATTTTTAGTTTTTTTTTTTCTCATTGATTTGTTGAAAACAAAAATTGTTAATTATCTTCTAACTTCAGGATCATCAAAATATGATACTGAAGTTAGCCAATGTCTAATAACTTTGGATTTTTTTTAAAACGTCAATTTTTGAAAAAAAAATATTTGAAAAAATCGCACTTATAGATCCTTTAATTTTCTACATGTGCATATTTTTAGTTTTTTTTTTCTTATTGATTTGTTGAAAAAAAAAAAATCTAAAAATTGTTAATTGTCTTCTAACTTGAGGATCATAACAAAATAATGTTGCAACAAATAAATAAATCCATGGAAACAAGCAATATCAATTAAAATCCATTTATTGGTCTTACGAACAAGTCTAAACTTGAATCATTTTAATTTAAACTCCCAGTGCTTTAATAGGCTTTCATTGCCATGCTCAAGGTCAAAAGCTATCTCCGCTTAGTTTTTAATAATAAGCCGAGTTAACTTGTACGACGTTTTCTCCACATCTATCTGTGTATAAAACGTTGTTATGTTATATATGAGTATAGCTATACATATATATAATATATAGGCAGACGCGTTTATACCACTTGGGAATGATGAAAGAAGGGAAAGAGGAAAGGAAGCACGCGTGACAGGCCTTAGCAAATCCACGTCTCAGGTATGGCAATCGATACATACCTGGTGGGATGCAGACCCCATGGCCTTGCAATCTACCGACGATGCTTGTTAAATCGCTGGCTGTACTAGCAGGCCTCGGAGTTGTCCCAGCAGGTTCTGCACCTCGGTCAAGACCCTCAAGCATCACCAGTCTATCCTCAGCAGAGATCCCGCAATAATCCTTACCGACCAAATGGACAACCGATACGGACAAAATAATAGCTACCAAAGCTCTTCTATATATATCTATATATATATTGTTTCATCATCACATCATGTCGTCGTTAAACTCATTGTATAGACGTTACACGGGCCTAATATCTCATATATATAAATCTTATCTCCAACTCGATGAGACACATCATATCAGACTGCTCGGTTACTCGTAATAATTCAAGGCCGAGATACTTGATCCTTTGGCTTTAATAAAATATTTATATTTGTATTTCATACGCGTTATATGTGTGCTGAGCCAATAAAGAGTTATGTAGTCATAGTCAGTGGTATTGAATTGGCAATTAATTCAAAAGTTGAGGAAATAAATTACACGCTCGCGGTTGTTTTATTTAAGAGATACGCAAGTTATTAATTAACGACGGAAACAAAATGATAATAATAGTAATAATAAACTATTATGTGTATATAGTTTGCCTATAAATGTGTATTTATAAATGCCCATCATTAATTTTGTTTTCGATCGTCCAGCAGAATAAGATGTAGATAAGATAATTGAGTTTGATGAAAAATTAACCGAGAACAAATAGACACCGTTATACAAGTTGGAATGGGCGTGTAAACATCCTTCGATTGCACATCGGCAGCTATGCCTTGTATTGCTTTTTACCCGTCTGTATTACCAGCATATTGTTGTTGTTGTTGTTGTTGTTCATCGCTCGAACAGATTCACATGGACACAATAAACGGATCGGCGTTTAATGAGCATCGAGAGTGGCGTAGGAGAGTTAAAACCTTATTATCTTTCTCCTCAACGCTCAACAGGATCGTTGTAAATACAAAAAAACCAACAATAACAATAATAATTAAAGAAAAGAAGAGCCTACTGGATTATTGCGCAAGGAAATTACGCGGCTCCAAAAGGATTATGCGAACGCGAACGCGGTAGTCTGCAACGTCAGCGAATGTGTTTTTACCATCTCTTTCAATATTGTTATTATAATTATTATTATTATAATAATGTATAAGCATACGTGCATTTTATTTGATCTACCTTATTCTGTCTGTTGAATTGCTGATAGAGTCTTTCTCCATCGACTTGGCTGCAGACTACAGCAAACTGATACTCGATTAGCACATGAACCTACAGCCGCAACGTAATTATTTAAGTAATGAGATTAATCTTTATCTCACATAAAAAATCATAGTTATTTGAATTCGCTATTACAGTATTCATTATTACATATAACCGCGTAATGTGTGAGAAGTAGGTGATAAAAAATATTGCTCGAAAATTCCTAAAAGTCAATGAACCTAGACGATTTATCGCGATAAATAGTATCAACATGTGTCACGATACTTGTTGCCGACATATATATATATTCATAGACTTTTAATTTTTCAGCTTTGAATTTCCTCTGGCTGTAGACTGCAGACTCTTTACTCGCGTCAATGCATCACCGATCCTAATTTATATTTCACGCGAGTATTATATATATGCAGAGTTGTAGCAGCATCTTACTTCTTTTCCTCCAGTTGGATCCGATAGTCTAGTATTATATGCCCATGGATATGGGATTTATAACGCAAGCTGTTACTTGTAAGCATCATGTACTTAATATAAGCATTCCTCGGTCTCTGTGACCAGTTGAATCGGCCATTAGTTTTCGTTCTGTTAAGAATATATTTATTTATAAGCCTAAGTATAAATATTAAGAGCATGCTTAAGCCGATTTCTTCTGTCACGCTTCTTGTTTTATCCTCACCCCTCACTCTTTTCGATCTTATATATATATATATTTATAATACATAATAACCTTCTTTGTCGAAGTAACGTAATTTCTACAATAAAGAGCAGCTTCAGTTGTATTCCGAACGGCTTTGATGACACGAGCAGTGAAACTTTTAACAATACAGATGGTTATAAAACGACGGCTAGTTGATCTCGTAAACTCTCGTTGACTTTGTTCTTGAGAAATATATGGATCTGTTGTACAGTATCTAAGTCCATAGTCATCGTGGTGTATATCGTGTCTCGTCATGTTGCTAAGCTCATTCTCAGTACCTACATATACCCAGTACATAAAGATATCGTCATCATCCTTTTAAATTGTTTCATCCAAGTCGTGAGAATGCTTGGAAATATTCAATTTATACTTGATACATATATACATATATATATTTATAAATTTTTTTAAACATCATCTGTGACAAAGGATTTCTTGTTCTGTTTCGTAACCCCTTTTATACCGATTTATTATTTTTATTCATTTTTTATATACTTGATAATTTCGTTTTGTGGAACTGACTATTTACTTTGGGAACAATATTAACCGCGACCATAACGAACGTCATTGATGCATACAGCAGACCACTCGCGAGTCCCCAGTCGATACCCGCGGCGTTGTTTCATTATTGTCTTAATTAACAATAACAATCTCTTCCCGGTATGTTTACAAATAACAGCTAAAAGTTATTAGCCGTGGAAAAGTTTTTTCAGTAACGGGAATCCTCTTATATAAATAAAAATATTATTTCGGTATTGAGTTATTATTTGAATCTGTCATCTGTAAGATTTTCCATAAAAAATATTTATTTTAATAATATAATAAGTTGTTGCTCCAATTCGCGGGTAAATAATTTACAGCAATACCTAATTTACGATAACGACAATATTATTCTTTAAATATTTACGAGCGTTTATTTACTACTCTGTATTCATATACATGTATATATAATATATATTTTAGCTTCATTTAAACTTGGCTGGTTTGGTCTCTGGTCTCGCGGTTTTCAAATGGCATTCGCTGGCGGCTGTTGCCCGACAGAATAATCCCGTCCGAAAAAGAGTTTCGACAATTTGCCGGTGAACGATTTAGTTTCGTTGGCATCAACGGTACGAATTATGCAAATATTTAAGCGAATTGATATCGACATGAAATGGCTCTTTTGTACACGGCTTAACGCCCGGTTTGCTGCTGCTTCCACACACTGGAATTCACTCGATAGTAAACTCTCTTGTGTTGCCAGCAGCTTGTGTTGTTAAACCGCGTTATCTGCATTCCTTCACCGGCCGTTAAATTTAAGTTTCTCGCGGTCGTTAAAAAATCGATTGATTATTATTCCATGTCCATATAATATTATCTGGATAACTTTTATTTATTTATTTGTTTATCGATCAATAAATAAACAAATATCAGTTTATTCTTAATCTCTTGCAGCCTTCAGTCCCAATCTCCCGGCCCCAGATTATCAATAGTTTATATTCCTCGTAATTTTATGGATTTCATTACAACAATAGCTGATTGCAAAGGTCCGGCTATCGGGTCTTATCGCAAAAAGGGGAAAGCTGTTGACGTTGAGTTAACTCACCGATAAGCCACGTGACAAATTAAATAAAAACATCGTGTGCTGATGTAAATCCCTGGTATCTGCTAATTGTTTTCAGTCTCATCACATAATCATATCAATTAGTCTTTATCTTCCTCTTTGTTTTATTCCATGTTCTGTTCTGTTCTCCCGCAAATTGCAAATGGAATCGAAAGTGACACATGAGTTATCGTTATCTCAACTCTGGTCAAGAGATAACTGCTGGATTAATTCACTAGCAGTAAGTACATACGAGAAAATGCTCCTTAGTCATTACATCAGTAATATATGTACCCGGTTAAAAGCTCTGAGTACATCTAGGATAGCAAGGAAAGATAACCGTTACTTAATACTCTTGTTTGCCATGAGATAATCCTCGTCTTATCCTACACCATCACTTTGGACTTTGAGAATATCATAACGACCGCATTTCTCAATACTAAATACTTGTCGGATCTTTATTTATTGTGTACATTTACATTTTTTTTGTTGTTATTGGATTCTTTACACGGAAGATCAAGATCCGGCTCTGGCCGGAAGGTGGTGTCTCGTTGCAAAGAGTTTTGTGGCATTACTTGGACTGTTACTTTTTTCTTCAGTATTTGGGTTTTCTTTTTTACTCCGAACCGGCATGTTGACAGTGACCTCGTTGTTTTACAATATCAAGATACAAAAGCACCAGGTGTCATTGAAAGCAACCACTCGTAGGGCCTCCACCCCTATAGAGTCAGTATAGTCGAAGCCTTTCAATAAGAAATGAGAAAACTATTATGTACGCCCCTACAGTCGTTTCTTCAGACAATATTATTATTTAAAATAAAATATTATAATTTTTACTCCACGTGATTGCGCAATGTAATTGTTAACAAAAATAGCATCGTAATGTTCCGTGAATCACAATGACACCGGCGCATTCTTTGATTTTTAAAATTATTTTAAATTTCTTCGAAGGTAATTGCTGTAGCAGGTTTAACAAAAGAAGTAAATGAGAAAAATGAACATATATTAAGTCAAATAAAATAAATGAGAGCAAACGTATATGTATATATATATCATAAGTATATGAATATATGCATCCAAGGTCTTGGAAAATAATCTGGTTTACAGTTTATTTGAATAGACTGCTCCAAAAGTCGTTTTGCTTTACAATTTTTTTTCTTTGGCACATATATTTATATTTATTGCTCTTATTTATCGCATTATAACATCATCTGTCAGCGAGGATTCTCGTAATTACCCAAGCACAAGGACGGCAAACAAATAAACAAATAAATCCAGTAACAGTGTCGTCAAATTCAAAGAACAAGTCCGTTGAATAACTTGCGTTTTATATATTTATTATATGTGTGGACGTATGTGTGCTTGGTCATATCTCAGACGTTAAAACGTTTTATTTACTGAGTGACTGGAGTTGGCACTCTTATTGCAACGTTAAAACTAGCACCGGCAAGGTAGTCCCAGGTCGTTATCCTCTCGCCACAAGTGATATGCTTAATCGATTGGATATGACTTGTAATTTTTCACTCTCCCTTCTACATCTATTCGAATAAAACAGCCGCCCGATAGTTGTGTATTTTCATCGATTTCTCAGGATTATCTTGTTTATAATATAATATAATATAATATGCTTTTAATATAGAAAATATTCGATTCCTCCTCCAGCTGGGGTTCTTTTAGCCGCCACCTTTTGATCATCATGATTTTTATTAAATTCTCAACGAGTTATCAACCCCAAGGAGGAACAGTGCATCATCGTAAAGGTTAATGACTGGTTGACATCAGAGACACAAAGTATGCCTCGGAGAGTGGATCTCGGCAGCGACTGGCTGGATCTGCCCTAGGGGGCCATTCTAGTCGAGAAATAGTCAACTGGATTCTCGGGTATATTCTTAACTTCCTCATGACGCGCGAAAATCCTGAAAAACTGGTCCAGTTTCTTCCTCCCAGTCTTATAAGACGAAACATTTGAATAAAAAGCACCGTCAACTTTTCCTGGAGGACGGTTAACCAAATGTGGAATGAAGAATGCGGGATTTATTATAGACTGAGGTATTTCCAAAGTGCTAAGGTGATTCAGTCTGATAATAACGTGTACTTTAGATTACGTATAGGCTCTATACTACTTAAACAACTATCCTACACATACCTTTCTTGTATTTGTTGGTGTTATTACGTGGAAAGGCTGCTTATGATGATACTCAAGGCTCTATCGCCGCTCGAAATAGTATAGTGTTTTGATGGCTCGGTTAGTTTTTATTGTCTACTGTATATATATTATATATATAGATTGTAAGCTACAATTGTTGGGAGCTCAATTGTTAACATTCCGTTTCATTGACTCGTGAACAAGGGAAAATAACGCTTAAATATTATTCAAACTGACAGCTCTAAGATCACGATCAAACTTTTTAAATGACGAGACGTTATTATAAATCGTCTGTTCTGTATATAATATATATATAATATATATATTAGTTATTGAGTTGAGGACTTAATGTCCAGGCAAATGGCTGCGAGAATACGCAATCGGTTCGGCATCGTCACAAAGACTAAAGTAAAAGTATTTTTCAGGGTCACTAATAGGAAGATCATAAAAGTCATGTCACTCCCACGAATAACTTCCAACCAATCTGCAACTAAATTAGCCAATTTGTCCTGCCTCGGAGGAAATGCTCCGTAACCCATTGAGAGTTTTGGTTCGCGGAACTTTAAAACATCTATATATATTTATATATTTTTATATAGTAATTTAGTATAAAAGGAACAAAGGACTGAGCGTGGAGCCGAATGTCGAATGTCGAATGCCGAATGTGTCGGGTGTGGCCTTTTTTTAACGACACTAATTTTTTAAGAAATCTATGCGAATCCGCTGTATAGAAATAAATGAAGAAAGACCAAAAGACAAAGACGGCCTCGCTGTCGACATTATTGCTCAAGAAAGCTTGTCTTGGTTTTTGGTCTTTACTTTGCTCGGACTAAGACTCGGCTCTTTTTTTATTTCAAGGACAAGTCAAACGTTGTAATATACCATACACTGATGGTTAAATCATCAGGGCGGAATTTGGTACGTGCCTCAGTGTAGACCGAATGCTCTCTCGCTGGAGATAGCTTTGAAAGTTAATCTTGCTTTCTTTTATTCGATATTATTTCGTTTTATTTCCTTGACCCTTTTTTAGAGGCATTTCGACGAGTCTCGAGAAAACCAGATGGGTTTTAGATTGAATTGAGAACACAACATCTCTGAGTAGAGTGTCTTTGTGTGTAATGTAGCGTATATAGTAAAGTATAATGATGATAACATTAATATAAAAAGACTAAAATATAATAAATTATTTTTAAAAATATTTTTTACCCGTAAAAACGTAAATGTGATATGAGGCAAGTTGATAAGTTGATGAGGAAGAAAGATTTTATCCGGCTTTACCTACCGGATAAAAATATTTTATTTCATCGAGTGTATATATATACGAGATACTTTTTAAATAACCTGTAACCGCAGTATAATAGATTGACCACTCGAGATTCGCATCAGACATCAGACATTAGACATCAGTCCACCAATTCTCATCATTATCTCAACCCTGACTTTAAGATTTTTAGATAGCTCTTGTCTCAGCCTCGGGCCCATTATGTTATTTTTTATTATTCCTCAGACATTAAACTAATTTAATATGCAAATTAAATTATTTTATATTATGAATAATGTACAGTTAATGTCGTGGATTGTACGTGGATGGGCACCGAGCCTAAGGATATGAGCGACGGAAGTTGCCCGCCCGGGAATTGGACTCCGAAGGGAAGTTCTCACGACTACCCAGCGATTACCAACAAACTAAACATCTTCAAGGCACGCCTCGGTCATTTGTATTTGATAACTTTTACTGTCGAGTGAATATCTGATTCAAGTCCGACAAAAGTTATTTTTAACCACGAGCTAATGATATTTTTTTATTTAAACCCTGAGCTAAGCTCCGGGAGTTTTAAATTTGAAAACACGATGAGTGAAGATGACTCGAGATAAAGGTTACGATAGATGAGTCTTAGAATGAGTAGCAAAGAAGCCGTACTAAGGTCAAGGAGTCGCGGAAAAGGCGCGCGATAGACTAGGTGGGAGATGTAGAGGAGGAGGCGAAGGCGCCGGTATCCCAGCGACTCTGGAATGTCGTCCCTCGCAACTTTCTGCCGATACTGCTTACCTCTCGTATATCCGCGACCACTTCTCGTTCTCGCTCTCCATTATACACGCTTTTATTTTTTAAAACTCAAAGTTTTATATACATATATATAAATATTTTCCATGTCTTTGTCCGGCTTAAAAATTCATATGTGAAATATTTTCCATAATGGTCAGCGAAAAATCAAGTGTCTCAGTATCTTCCATTCATCTGATACGCAGTCGTACTGGTATACCAGTACAGTATATATATACATATATATATAACATTGGAATTAAGTACATACAGCCGAGGATCACAATAAATCTACTTGGGCTGTCTGCTGGCGAGAGAAGACAATGCCTCGAGGTGGAGAGAGACAATAGTCCATGGAAAAGTTATATATATATATAAATGTATGTACGCACAAGTCATCTAATGTATTATAAGTTTAAGAGGATAGGAATCGAAAGCGACGTGTAGTTCATGTCCTCGGTGTTGCAGTCGTGTTGCACCAACAAAACTTATTATTATAAAACTATCCGACCGAGTGACTACTTATAAATATAAACAATACAATACTTACTCATTCACAGTATTGTCTTTAGCTTTTTTTCTTTACCAAACAATAATATATTCCATACAATTTAATTATTTAATTATTTGTTTATTTATAGTTTTTACTTAAAATGCTCCGAGTTTCGAGTCACAATAAATTATTAAGTCGTGTGCACACTTGACGTAAACGTGAAAAAGAATTGCATTGATATATAGATATATGGGATATATATTTCATATCTGATTAATTTGAATTCGATTAATCGTATCGTGCAATGCAATAAAAAATTTATATCCTTATCCCGGACAATAAAAAACGGCAAGTAAATACGTGTATAGATATGTGTACATGTATGTAAATATATTGCCGACAGAAAAATAATGAAGGTACTTGAAAATAGAACGGATAAAAAAGGTTGATGCAGTAATAAGTTTCTTAAAAACCTCGGATTTAATCGGTTTCGCAATGTAATACGGACAAATAAAGAGACATGTCTTGACCTCACGCGTGGGTACGGTTTAACCCAGGATAATCCATCCCGAGCTGTGTACGGCACAAGACTAGTGTGTGCTGCAAAGAGGCCTTAAGAGTAACTTCACCCGAGCAGCGTAACCTCAACTCAACGACAGTATATCTTGAGCTTTGAAATTAATACCCCCCGGGTTCTGGCTCGCGCTGAAAGGAGCCAATTATTCCGAAAAAGGACATCCTTACCATACTCTCTCCGCGACCCGCAATATTCGATAACAAGAGACACAGCAATATCCTCTTGCTCTCGGCGACCCACACTATCTCATCATTTACTCATTTTTTTATCCTTCCTCGTATGTATACATGTATATATTGTGTATGTCTCCGTACTGACTTAACTCAGATTGCCGCAATGGAGGCTGATGTTTTACCGCGTAGGTGGAGGCCCTCCACTTACTTTCCCGTAAAAAGCCTTTTCCTTTTTCGAAAACTCTTAGCAAATTAACCATTCAATCACTTTAATTGCCTCCCTCTATCCGGCCTATCTACGGCCATATACTTTATTATTTTATTACTATTGGTACACAATGTATATATTTTATCAGCAAGTGCCGAAGAGGTTTTAAATGACACTTTGGGTTGTCGAGAAAAGATTTGTGTGCACATCATGTGTGTAGATCCCTGTGTACACTGAAGTTGATGCCAAGGTACATATTAAACGATCCGTCGTAAGATAGCTTTATCGGGCAGTACACAACTATGTATATATATACATTTATATACATTTATATAAATATTGTACTGTACACGCACTTCTGAGCGCAGGCGCGCTAATGATCGAGACAAGATATGGCCAGGCAACATGACTCTAACACACATGTCGTAAATAAAATAGTTGCATCGTGTAGTGTCTAGTTATTCCGCCCACATATTTATATTTATCAAGTAAAATAAAATATATGGCATCCACATCAACATGATCGTCATCGTCACTGGCATCGGCATCCAGGGATTTTACAACCCAGCGATCAGATGTTTTGTTTATTTTAAAAATATAATTATTTCGATAAACGATTAAATTATAATGCCTCTGCTCCCACGGTTATACTTGTAGGACTGTAATACATATTAAAGAGATTTAAAGCCTTGAGGTAAAACTATAAGTAAAGTCTTCTCGGGCCTTCCTGACTATCGTCTGACATTTATGTCACCCAGTTTGCCTCGTCGAGCACCGCGAGATTCCGGGCCGATAAACCTCGATGACTAATCGCGCACTACGACCAGAGAGACTTTGTCTTGTAGATGTTATGCATATTTATAATATTATACATATATATTTCAGAGAGACGAAGATAATAATCGTCGCACCGACACGACGACTCGAGTGTAGAGTTAAATAAAACTCGTATCTTAATGTTTAAGTAATATAATACGGGTAGGCAATTAGTCAATTTTGTACCACGTGCGAGATGTGTCAAGATTTGTTGACGGACTTTCAACGACGCTCGGGCATTTACAGTGTATGAGATGTAGATTATCAACAAACGAAATGCTCATAAAGAGAATTAAAAAAGGAGCCGCCTCATATCTTTAGTCATTGTGTACTCTGATGAACTCTCTCTTCTACTCTTCGCATCCGTGGACCTTTCATTTTATTCTCATTCTTGCCCAGCTCGGCTCGACTCACATCTGAGTCTACACCACCCATGCCGCACTCTATAGAGTAAAGTCAAGTCTTCCTGGATGTTTCTCGCCTGAATCATTTGGTCAATGTCTTGCTCCTCTTCTTTATTTTCATTTTTATTCTTATTCTTATTCGTATTCTTATTCGTATTCACAGCCGCCGTTAGTCATCATTCGGCCTTGACAGAAGTGCACCGCAGGCTTTTTCTCGTATCTATATCTCCATTTACATTATT
This sequence comes from Microplitis deprimator, assembly GCA_964016945.1. Lineage (NCBI taxonomy): Eukaryota > Metazoa > Arthropoda > Insecta > Hymenoptera > Braconidae > Microplitis > Microplitis deprimator. Next base: position 14,267,193 of record OZ024716.1, read on the forward strand.
TACGGGTTCTTATATATACATACATATATACCACTTTTACCTGGCTGTAAACTTTTCGTAGAAGTTGATTGTGATAGCAGTGAAAATATTTACTTAGATATTAAAAAATTTTTATTGTAGGAAACGATTTATCGTCCATCACATCTGGACGCTAATGTACCAGCATCAACATCTTGATGACTGTGTACTGGATTTTTAAAGATTTAAAATTCCTGAATAACTTTGCGATAACGATCTCCAGATAGACGTCGCCACAGACGTTAATGTATTCAAGGTCGTTTTTTAACCTCTCATTGTCATCTAACAAAGAAAAAAAAGTAACTATTCCCAGACTTTATGGTAATTTTGTCAAAATATTGTGAGAACTTTTAATTTCTTATTAAATTAAAACGCCCAGTCACAAAACCCGAGCTACGAAAAAATATATTATTATTTTAATGCTACATTGTTATTACAGCCATTAAAATATATTACGAGAATAAATTGCGTCATGACTGTTAGATTTTGTCCGCGTGTCATATCGAACATTAGAGCTGAGTTTAATTGGAACAGCGACCAAACGATTGACAAGAATCGGTAACCGTGTAGTGGTTAGTGGTTAGACCCGATCGAGCGTGACGAACGTTAGATCAGCGTGCGAGGCGTGAAACTTTGACGCGCTCTATGATCGTGAGTTGAGGAACAAAACAATACAAAAGTAACATTACAGCTTTTAGATTACACTACACGTTACATATATCTTTTGTGTGTATAAATATATGGCCCGTGGATTATTCAATTTAGTACCTCGTTAGCCGTTCTAATTCCCCATCCTAATGTGTCTATCTCAAAGTAAACATTAACACACTCATACTCACACTCACATACCCGAGGCATTAATCGTGTCAAGATAATAGACATTAATTATTATAATAATCTCAGCGTCACTTAAATTTTTACTAACATCCCAATGGTTTTAGTCTTAAGTAAGCCGTACATATATTTCGTAACGTCATCGTGGGTGGTTTATAACTCTGGTTACTACGCCCATAAATGTGCTGATATAAGTGTAAGAAAATAAACAAAACTATTCTCTATACATTTATAAATAATTTATTAAATGACGAGTGAATCTGACGTGTATCATCGAGACATTATCGCAGTGTCTCTGTTTTCTCAGCTGGCTGCAGAATTAACTCGCGAGTTCAGTACAAGTACCATTGGAATGCGACTGGTTAAACTTTCACTGTCACCTCGCGTGAGGCTTTTGTCGACACGCGAGCAATACTATATATGCATTCTATTCTACATGTCCTCTATCTCTGTTCAATTAAACTTGTGTGTAAATAAAACAGCACACACTCGCACACACGTACGTCATACAAACCCGCAATCACAATACCAGACAACAGAATTGTGGGCGTGGGCGCAAGAAAATCTTTTATGTTTTACCAACTTCTCAATAGACATCGTCCCGAGAAACCGATCCATCTTATTAGAGATCATGTTCTGGATATAATATCACTTTGGACACGTGATAATGTGTATTGCATGTGTGGAATCTATGTGGGATAGTGTACATCCTTGTCAATCGCGATGTAGCTCTTGTAGAGGTTGTTCTTGTCCTCCATCGTACCCGTGCCCGTGCCCGTGTTCGTGTCCATGTCCGTGAATGAGATCCAACTAAAGGAAAATAATAATAATAATAATAAAAATATAAACCGAGACAACGTTAAACCTGCAATTACCCGTCCCGTATTCGTGTATATTTACGTCCTGGATTATTCGCGCGCGTGTAGTATAACGACAGTTGCGTGGCGCGAGCAACTTATGTCACGACAGTGTGAATTATAATATTGTCCAACACAACCACTCGCTACCGTACGGATACACCTATCTCGTTTTATTAAACTCCATGTTTTACCTTGTCTCCATCGCCGTACTCTTGAGTCGCTCTGCAATGACATTAGAACTATAAACTAATTAAACCAATGAATAATCAAATTAATTAAGTCCGATACTCTGTTCAAAAGCGGACTAAACTTTACATACTCCAATAAATCGCAATCTATTTTTCCCCACAAATACTTCACTCACCGACTGCTCAACTTTTCATTTCTCCGTGTAATTATAAAATAGCTTGTTCATAATACATACACATATATATTTAACAGAGTTACAATTAGTTCAGACCTTCATTATATTTGAATTTATTGTCTCGATAGAGCAATAAATTAATCAAATTCTTACGTACGATCAACTATTCCAAAAATGGCTATTCTAGGGGAAAGTAATCTTGTTAGCAAATAAACCGGAACATATATTATATTCTATATATCCATAACACATATATATATAAATAGGCAAACATATTTCTTTGTGCTCATGAATAATTTACGTCAAATATTTCTAGCAACAATAATTCTCGGGTTATGAACAATTAGAGTTTTAATTTATCGCGTAAAGATGAGGGATCGCTTGAGCGCCATATTCGCTGAATTGAATGAAGATCCCAGTTGCTATTTGTTACTTGTTACTGAACAATTATTATATATTCGTGTGTGTACAGGTCAATCTTTTCAGGTTACGAGAACAGAAACCTGTTACACACCTTTTGTATCCACTATCCCAGACCAATTCACATGAGTCACATACATATTAGACATATAAATAATACGCGAGCTCTGCGGTTTTTACTCCGGCATGGCTTTACACATATGTATACATATATGTAAATATACATGTATATGTACCGTTCATTAATATCAATTAATGCAAATCATTTACGAGATGTATATTGAAATGATAATTATTTGAATTTTAAATTGTTTGTTTTTATTTTAATGAGTAATTTTAATCCCACGTATGTTTTCATATATTTATGGCCCGGAAGCTTGATCAATTAACAAATAAAATCGATTTATTTAACCGAGTCAACTGGTAGTTACTTTACTCGCGTGTCATAATTTATTTATTTAAATATATATATATATGTAATTTATTATAATTTATTTTATCTTAAACAGTAATAGTTTTTGGATAAATCATTTATATGTATTTTGATAAATAACCATTAAATCTACTGTAATTATAGTTTGTAATTACGTGAGCGGAGGCTCTTATTGGCTCTAAGCAACTCAATCCTTGGGATAATCATATAAATAATTATTTTGTCATATTTATATGCACTAAAGAAAATATGTTGAGTTTAAACGCTTTAGTTATTAATGCTCGGAGTTTATTTTAATGTGAGGGAGTTTAATGTGGGATCCTGAGAGCATTTAATTCACGTGTCATTATTTAAGATACAATAATTTATTTATTTAAATATAAAATTATTATTTACTACGATTAATTTATGAGTAATAGATTCGGGGTCATGGGATTCTTACCGCCGAAAAAAAATTTAATTTACGGTTATCAAGAATTTTAATTTTCTTAGGAGGACCCATCATGCCTCGCGTTTTGATTTTTTTATAACTGGGTCATATCAATACCGAGTAAAAAGTAGAACAAGTCAATTTCGCCCCCTTCCTATATATTTACAAAATTGATCCCCGTAATGAAACTCTTACCTGAGCGGTTATTTAAATAAATTTTAAATTAAAATCTCCAGTTAAAAATTTTTCATCAAACAAGACCCGGAAGCTAGAGGTAAATAAATAAAATAAAATAAAATCAATCATACTCAGCACTGAAATACTACCTTATAAATTTCTAATTAAATTATACTGGTCTCGATATGATTTGTGATGAAAAACGACTAGAAGTCTAAGTTCAATCAGAGTAAATCAGGATCGATAGATCATCTGACCATCATTACGATAATATAAAAAGGTAATAAAAGAGACGAGTCTATGATATGGAGTATGGTTCTGAGAGCGACCACTGTGCGGGAATAGAACGCTGGGTATAAAGGTGATGGAGATGAAGGAGGGCTCAGAGATTAAAGTAAAATACGTGGTGTTGAGCGAAGGCTCGGTACGTGAGGTTACTGCTAACTTATTTATCCCTATCCATTATATTACAACCCAGTCTATGTCTATGTCTATACACAACAATGTACGTGTGTATCTTCTATTTGTACACACACGACATCACACAATAGTCCGCTCGCCACGATCACCGTGACTATCCCTACTCGTTGATCCGGCCCACGAACAACACGTTTCCCGTGTTACTCTTGTACTCGTAGCAAACACACATCAGCAAACCAACTAAACCAAGTACCCTTACCTCCACAATGCCTACTTATCATACCACACAAGTTATCTCTCTCTCTCCCCTCTCTTTCTCTCTCTCATACGCACTTGCTCCTTACAAGCCAGTGGATTTATTTTTGTAATCATATTTATGGACTCCTCAATCAACTTGTCGGATTAAAATTATTTTTTATCCCCATCATCATAAACATATTCATTTTTTCAATTAAACCGTCATCTTATTTATTTATACATTATATATAAATATGTATATGTTTATATGATTTTTATAAATATAATTATAGTCCTACACACATACACACATACACACATTCTTGTCTTCTTGACGTCCCGATGGAGAATTATTTTTAAAACACGATAATCTGTACAGAAGCAGATCAAGTTTAAACCGGACTCACGATCTTTAGCAGCAGTCTACTCGTGACTACGTTGTCAGTCCGCCCGATTCGACCTCGTTAGTATCATTCTCTCTGGCAGAAACGTCTCCCCAACGTATATCTTGGAAATATCTCGCGGATCGAAACTGCCACACGTTCATGTACTGCTTTCTTGTGTGCTAAAGCGTATACGCCACGGCGAGGATCTACCAGCAGCAGAACCACCACCAGTAAGCCCATAGAAGAAAAGCCCCGTAACAGAGTAGGCAGCCAGCCATCATGAAAGATCTCAAGAGATTGCAGGAGATGGTCCAACGAGATCCGGTATAGAAACTGGAGACCGAGCCAACTCGTCTATATATATATATATATATATATATATATATATACACTTACACATATACTGAATACTGTAACCAACGTATAGAAACATTTAACATACCGACCGCCGGCGACGCTAAGCCGCTTCTTCTCGTCTTTGTCATCTTCTCTTAGCACGTATGCATCACGACCAACCAGAGTTACCTCGGTTATTACGTGTGATAATTCACCGAGTAACGGCCCGGTCAATCTGTGACTCACTTTTTACCATGTGCTGTTGGACCCATTCCCTGCTACCGAAATTTCTCGATCATTTTCGTAATAAATCATAATGACTTATTAATCCGGCACGAAATAGTCGTTTGGTTGGTTGGATTAGTGAGGTTTTAATGTAATAGAGTGCACCTGGGTGCAGCTTAGACAAAGAGAACGTAAGAAGGGGGAGTATAAACTGACATAGTAGACCAGGGCAAAGCTCGCACCCAAGGGCGCCAACTCGCGGACTTGTATGTCGTACTCCCTCGCGCAGATATAATATATGTAATATATATATTTGCCAATTGTATCTAAAAGGTTCATACGTAATGTTACGTGTCCATGCTACCCGATACACACGGAACCATTAATGGACTAGAGCTAATTTCTTTTGTTTATAATATTGCGCAATTTCTTAGTATTTACGGTAAAAGGCTAAAGGCAGTAGGCAATGGGAGTAACTTTCTATAGAATTGGTCTTAAACGACACAGACAGTCAGCGCAGATGAAATCATTTGATGATTGTTACTAGACGATCTGATTACTGGTACTTAGTATTATATTACTGCCGCAGCACGATTTTAAATCCGAAAGGGAGAGTTCGATGTCGCTAGACCGCTAAATCGGTGGATTGAGAGTAGAGGAAATTTAAATTTACTCAGAAGCTCAGCTCACAATTCACTTATTATTATTTAAATAACTTTTGTAAATAATTCATAGCATGACTGTGGATTGGTTAAATAATAATTTATCATTTTTGATATAATAAATGTATACATGGATATGGAAACACGTGAATTATTATTGATCGGTATATTATTTATATGATAAAACAGTTAAATTATAATTAAATTATTGGATAAAACATGACAGTTGTTATTGGTATTTATGGCAAGAGAGCCAGCACGACACGACTGAAAGGCACGATTTAAGTCAGATAGTATTATCAGTAACGAGGTTTATTATTTATATATACATTATTTTTCATATATTTTTATTGATTTACTTTAGAGTGAAAGGAATCGTAATAACCGATTAATATCGCGGTACAAAAACTGAGTGTACATACAGATAAATATAGGATACGTAATAAATAATAATGAAATTAAAATTAAACAATGAGGATAAACGAGGGTTTGAATTACGTCAATTTTTATCCGTCATTCATGAAAGGAGATTCTGAAGTAGCAGCAACGGCAGCAGCGATGAGATCCCAGGATACTGATAGTCGCGTAACCGCGCGCGGCATCTTGAAATATAATTACGCAATATTCTCCATAAGCTCTACTGAGTACTGGTGTACTACAGTGTTGGCTGTACTGATGGTGAGCATAAGTAGCCACGGAGGACGCAATATTACCGGACTAAACAAATGACCGCGATCTATCAGCGGAGTGATCTAACCGAGTAGCAGTACAGGGCATCAGAGTCTAGAGAAGCAGCATAAGAAAGGGAAATAAATAAGAATAAGAAAGAGGAGAAGATAATAAATAAAAGGAATAAATAATGTTTTAGTGTGTGAGAGAGGGAATGAGTGCACGCGGCAACTCTCGTGGCGGTGGTAGTCAGCGGATCACTTTCACGAGGAAGAAACCGTGAAACGAGTCTCGCACGCTCCCACGGTGTTACGTCCAACCGGCTATTCGTAGTTACACTAAAACTCCTCACTCAGCATATAATACACTGTCAACATATTTATGCCAACTAAACTCTGTGTACATATAGTAATGATATGTAAGTATGGAAGAATTTGTTTAGACAAATAGACGAGACGAGGGCAATGCCTTTTAGCCATTGGGTTGCATTTAAATGTTGGTGGTACTTATAAGTAAACTTGCCGATACATTTCCCGGCAGTTCTATTTTAGGAAAGCTGACGGTGTGGGCCATTGTTTGAATGTTATGTCGATAAATCCTCGAGGCGGAAGCCTGAAGATTCGAGGAAGGAGGCGAGAGACGCTGCGTGGGCGAAATATATTTCCAATCGAAAAATACTCCACTTGGGCGTGAAAGTGCTGTCTGGAATATGTATTCCACAGATATGTGGAGTTATTTTTAAACTGCAGCCAATCATCGAAATATCTTGCTGGTGTTTGATTTTTTTTTTATCGGGTATTATCGTTTATTGTCGCATAACGGAGTGATGTATGCTATCAGCATCGCCATTGATTTGAATGGGTCATATTTTTGCTCGTGAATGTCTCTGGCATGGCAGCAGAAGACGGGAACGAAACGATCTTAACCCGTTACTCGCAGAGGCATTCAGCAAATCTTGGAGGCTTATGTTCCGTCTCTGTTAAGAAACTTGAGCTTCAGCTTGAGCATCGGCAACAGTAGAGGCGTTGTGCTAAAATCTATGCCGAAGCCTTCTCCGGCCTCGTAAAGTGCCGCTCAAACGATCATCTCGAGTCTAACGGGGTCGTGCGAACCGTGAACCTAAATCCCGGTCACGCGAGTAGACGCCACACCGTCGCGTCCTGGACCGAACCCGAATCTCTTTGTCCCAGAAACCTACGGGAAAATAATAAAGACCGTAAAAATTTACTAAACAAGACAGACGGCCACTGACACACTTAATTTTTTATCATCACCGTCATTACCATCATCGAGTTACGACTCCAATTAGCAGCTCTCTTATTTTTTACCTACCAAACGTATTACTCAAGATAAAAAATTATCCAGAGTGCTAAATATCACCTCGGCACTTTCATTTTCTCCAAAAGAATTCTTCATCTCGTTAGTTTTCTCACCAGCCGATAAGACAGCATTATTTGAATCAAAATACTCCCAAGTAGATACACATAATGAGCTAATGTAAGCGGTAAGTTAAGCGGCAGTAGCAGTAGCAGCAGAAAGATCGATGACTTCCGTACGGAGGTCATCTGCAGAAGTACGGATGTGAGAATAGTTTCCTTGGGTAATGAGACCCACACAGAAGACCGGTAGCATGCATCGAGGACTCTATAATGTATCTGTTTAAAAGATTGTCGCCGCAAACTTTCTTCGTCTCCATCTCACATACATAATAAATGATCAGCCCACCTACCAGCCAGTCAGCATTTGTATATACATATATATATATAAACACATAAACATCTATCTATCTGTATATATAACAAAACCGTTGACCAAATAACACACAATAAATCCCGTTGGACAAAACGTAGCAGTTATACTTGTAGAAAGGGCATCACGTCGTTGATCGAGGACTTTAAAACGGTACAACCCACACCCGAGAGAGTAGAGATATATCCTTGTTTGACCTCTCCCGGTCGATCTTCGTCGCACCTTGTCCTCGTGCTGCTGCTGTTGGTTTGTTAGATCTCCCGTGTATTCGCATCGCCGATATGATACACAGTTGTGCTAAAGACTGCAGCACAATGTTCATATATACATATATATAGACATATAGCAGAGCGTATGGAGAGCAGTGGGCTCCGGGTTGCGAGGTGAGACCGGTCACGAGCCACGTCCGGAAAAGGATTGCAAATCTGGGCTAAAGGGGTGAACGAGAGGTGACGCCGAAGGACCGGAGAAGCCACAGTCTTATAACTGTCGTTGGTGCTGCCGCGCTCGGCAGCGTCCACCTACTTTGCTCGAGTTACCAGCCAACCGTTCCATATTTCACTCTAAATGACTTGCGCAGAAACCCGGAGGCAGCTGAACCAGAGTCCTGTCTCTCTCGGCTACCTTGTCTTAGCATGTTTATGTTGTGTGTGGCTTTCAGGCAGACGTCGTGTCTACCAAGCGGCTTCTTAACTAAGAAACCGTTACCTAACCTCCGAGTCAAGATCCACCTCCACCGCCTACTATGCCTATGTCCTCGGAAAATGTGTGCAACCGTACGCACGCGTCTACTGATGCTCCATTACGATCATATCAAGTTTACTTGCTCTCCAGCACGATCATCACCCCTTCACTTTGTTTCGCCAAAGCCTCAATTTATCTGGCGCTTTTGTTTGCTCACTGAATCGACGGCTGGGTTCTTTGTTGCCAGGACGAAAAACAAGAGCTACATATGCATACTCATAATCACTACATACGCGAAATGAGATCCCAGTGCTGCAGTACATGATCCAATAATAATGATAATGATAATGATGATGATGATGATGATGATGATGATGATAGCTGAGAACCAACTATTGCACTTAGCATTTTCTGATGCATAATATAATTGCAACCACAACCACTCGTTTGTTGCTGTACTGAATATGATTGGTCTTGACTTATGGTATCTTTTAAGCAATCAACCAACATTAGCCGTGAAAAATATGCGTGCAGCATCGCTCATTTTTTTTACCTATATTCCTATCTGTGCTGCTATTTTATTTAATATTTATATTTTATAAATATACATTTATATATATATTTCTCGTTCCTCAGTTCTCAGCTGTCTAGTTCGTAAACTCTCTCGCTCGTCTCAACTTCCACCGACTAACGGTAATCACGATGTGCACGAGGATCCATACTCACACAGGATTTAACCTGCACAGATACACACGCCGATCGAGTCCCAGAGAAATAGCATAAGAGAATTAGAGAGTAAGTTGTTGCGGTGTAGGGAAAGAGATCAGGTATAGACCCAGTCGGCCAGTCTTTTACTTTTTTTATCTCCGCTTCTTCTTCTTATTCTTATTAAACCTATTTTTATTCTCATTCTCCTCGATAATCTACAAGCTCGTGGAGAAAACTCCCAGGGAAATTAGGAACGCTCGTGATTATGAGTTACTTGGAAGAGTATCGTCTGAATAAAAACTTAATAGTGTAAAAAAATATATTAACAGTAAGACGATTCCCTGTGAGCCCATCGAAGCTTACTCGGCTTGTACTCGCATTTCTGATACTCTGCGTACACAATCCAGATAAGAACTCAGCACTTTGCAGAGACATGCCAAGAAATTATTTTACCCTGTTTGTTCAAGGATTCACTCTGTAATAGCCTTCTTGCCTTTCAATACAAACAAACAAAATACACAAGCGGTCCCCTATCAGCAGGCGATAAATAAGCCCAAATAACCGACTTTGTGTTCTGTCCTCTCGACTTATGCAAAGGAATCGCTTTGAAATACGAAACAGCGAGCGCAGAACTGGGTCTCGATCCTCAAAGTGCCCGATGACGAGCAACGCAAACATAAAATTGCATTACAATCCGAGTGTTTCAAAGTTATTCCCCTTTTTGTACGCTTGTTCTTCCTTCGGCTGCTTCGAAATCTCATTGACAGCGAGTGTGCCCAGAAAGACACTTTGTACAACTTTAAATTATACCGTTGGTCCTTCAGTTATGCACGACCGATTTAAGAATATTATCTAAAGTACGAAAAATTTGTTACGCTCACAATTTGTTCCTCTCGATTCCCTCTTCATTTATTTTTTCCAGCTTGTAACGGTTCTCTCCCACGCACTCTAAGCGATCAAATTTTAGTGGTATCACAAAAATAAATAGACCTGATTGCCTTGAACACTTTTTATGTCGGTATAAATTTGTTTTATAAATTAAACTCACAAACAAGCTTTCAAATAATGATAATAATAACAACAACAATACTAATAGTAATGACCGCAGTAATAGAGATAAAAAAACAATAAAATAAATTTAAAAAAATGTCCATATTTAATTTAATATATTTCTTAGAGTTGGCCAATTATCGTTAGTTATCCTTACTTGGCAACGAGGAAGATCCTCTGTGGCCAATAGCAATTATAAGTGTTTTATCGTGCCGGCACGGCAACTTTACTTGTGTTCATATATACATACATATATATTGCAGTGGATCTAAACAAACCAACCATTAAGAACCGTGTGGAATAAATGCACTTGTAAACGCATTTATAATTATTTTTGTTCTTTCGAGTATCACAATCGCTCGTACATCTTCACAACCACTAAAAACATTTTATTTTAGTGGCTGTGAGCCGTAGTTTCATCATATGTACATACAAATACATATACATATGTACATAAATTTAAAATAATGGTGAGAATAAAATGTTATTTTATTAAATATTTCTTTTTTCGAGACATCAGCTTAGATAATCGAGGTCGGAATCGATTTGGAATCGGTTACAAAAACAAGATATCCCTTTGGAGGCAAACGGCTTTTGTGGCTAAAGTATGGAGAGTTGGCTATTATTGTAAAGCGCGTGTTATTTCCCGATTCTACGAAGGAATGCTTGGCGGACTCTCAACTGGGTATTATTGCGTCGAGCTATGCTGATTTCAATTAATTCAACTCGGCATTCTTGGCCTTTTTTGCTAGCACGTGCGGTCAAGTTTCTCATCCCGTCATCATCCTTGTCCCCATCCTCCGTTTATTTTCCGATTCCGAAAGCGAGAGCAATCTTGTAAATAACAAAAAACATTTAATCTATTTTATGGCTCCGCACATACATATATATAAATATATATGTGTGCCCTGGATATTTAAAATCCTCTACCACGCGAAGAAATTTTAAATTTTCCGTACATCCGCAAACGACAACCGCGATATTGACGACTTTTGAACACGCAAGGTAATATATTTTTATTTAACCGAATAAGTCCAAGCCCGCAGCCACTGATGTCAAAATATTTTGCCTCATGATATTTACTGCGCTTGAGATTTAAAACCTGCAAGTAAAAATATTTCATATTTATAAATACATAAAGAGAGAACGCGCATTAATTCACGGATCCACGGGAGCAACAATGGCCAGAGATTCTGAAAGAAAAGTTAATGCGGTGAGAGTCTGATATCAGATAGCCAATAAGTTATTGTGGCTAGATTCCGGTAAAAAAATTCAATGCGTGCTTCAGCTCTTCTTTTTTCCTATTCATTTAAAGTTATTCTTAATCTCAGTGCAGTAAATATTCAGCTCGCTATCGAAGAATATCGATGCTAGAATTAACCAAGTTAAGAAACTGCTTCCTTGCCAGCAGCCTTAGTACACCATGTATTATATAGTTCTCGGATTTATCCAGTAATTAATGATATCTTAAATAACAGAACCCAGATAATTTAACGCGTTAATTGTAGATCTACGCGTGCACCAGCACCTGCTGAAAAAATAAAAAGAACCCAACGAAATAAAAAATAACCGGAGATGATGTCTAGGATAATGGAGGAATTCTTCGAGCACGCAGTTAAGGCGAACTATGCTGATTATATTGTTCTGCTCGAGCTAGCAGTGGTAACTTGGTATGGCATCGCATGGCATGGCATGGTGCTGGCCTCAAGGCCACGGTGAAGAAGTAAAGGGAGTACTTGCCACCTGTCGAGCCAAGTAGTACGAAGCCGTCCCCTTTTCCCAAGTTCATTGTCGCGTGCACTCCTATACCAGGTTTATAGCATAGGCAGCAGTAAGTCTCGGAGATCTTTAGTCTAAAGCCAAAGGAAATGACCGATTAATTGCCGGTATTAGCTGTCGATAGACACGTAACCGCCTCTCGGCTATCCATTTCACTCTTAATTATGCATCCTTTCAATAAAACCCTGCTTATATATTATTACCGCTAATTCATCTATCTGTCTGTCAGTTAGCACACGATATACCTCAGCATTAAATATGTACAAATACTTGCACACATGCTTGCACGTAACTTATTTTTTTCCGAGTTCTTAATTCACGTTAAAACCAGCTGCAGCGCTCAGGTGTTGGTTCACCTGAAACCAACACCACATACTGGATTAAATGCTCCCTTTATTATTTTCTTCGTCGTTCTCGTATGTAGTTTATTGGATTTTTTTTCCCCGGTTCTCTACCACCGGGAGGTCGTCGATGACATCTGGTCGACGGAGCGGAATGTCGAGCGTTACTTTACCTCTCCTTCTGCCCCTCAATCTTCCCGTCTTATTCGCGGTACTGGTCTATAAGCATTCTGGTCTTCTTAAATTCCTGATACACGTGTTTCGAGTTGGCAATTGACAACTTGTAGTCACTAAATATTACAAAACACAGATAAATAAATAAATAAAAATATAACAATAATTATTATGTATTTCTATTGTTTTTAGTCGTTATGTTCGCTCTGGCGAACACTCGATTATAAACTTCCTCAGTCGGGTCTACAGGAGCAGACGACCTGCTGCCGGAAGCCGGCAGGTGGGATGCAAATTATTCAATTAACGTGCGAACCCCGCGGCCGAGTTTAAGAGAAAAGGGAATAGAATAAAACAGAATATTAAGACCGGCCAACAAGTTGTTGTTCTTGTAGTAGAAAGGAGTAAAAAAAATTAAGAAAAAAAAAAAAAAGTATCTTAACATCTCGAGATCAAGGATCTAGAGTTGGGGCTCGGACGCCTCTAGGCTCCTCTCAGCCAACTAACCTCCGCACATTCCATCCACAAAAGAGATAGCGTTGACACTTTGATTGGCAGTTTGGGGTGTGCGCTGCCCACTTTAATAAATCGCTTATCGCAAACAGTAGCCGCGAGTACACAGATAATTGGTTTACATTCTAAAATCATTTATACACCAAAAGTTTCTCCAGCATCTTCAATCATTAATTATATACATCTAGACATATATATTGGTATATAGATACCAACAACCCGTATCAGAATAAATCTATAAGAATAAGAATGACTTTTATTTAAATCCCGATCTGTCGGCGTGAAACTCATCCACCGCTTCCGTGATTCACGAGCGCACGCGGCTCATAAATAAAACCTCTATCCATATTCATGTATCTAGTTGTTATTTATCCGCCCTCATAGAACCGCGAAACACTCGTTGGCTCTCAACTGTTAGAACTCAAGAGTTCGTTGACTTTTTATCGTCATTGGAAAAATACCCAGTCATCTAAAAGAAATTCATGGTATTATGCTGATGAACCTCATATAGGATCTACATCTACGTCTATATATAGATATATATATGTATGAATGTATCTACGGACATTTATATTTTTTTAACACACCCACAGAGTAATAAAACGACGGTAATGTACGCCCGGGTATCTGCCAGGGTCAGTTTACTTCCTCAGCAAGCTTCTAGCCATTTATACACTCTGATATATGTTATACGCATATAATACTTATAATACACATGGGGAGATATTAACAAAGGTTAAAGGATGAGAGGCAAGAGGTGTCTCTCTCGTTAGGAACAGCTACAATGACATATTTTTGCAGATACAGACGTTTCAATTTATCCATTAATCGTAAGTTGAATATCCCACATTCGTAACTTGTATTCATATGAATATTTAATGACGATACACTCAAGAGACCCGATGATCAACGATCCACGTGTCACCTAACAATCCCATTATGTTCCCATACTCACACTGCATTATATTATATTATTATAAATAAAAATATTCTCGGTGCACAAATGAGATCGTCATCGTCCCTCATTATCTCAGTACGGGGAATATCATAAGAGCCAGCGTGTATGATGCTGCTAAAAAGTAAGACCGAGAGATTTTCTCTTTGTCGAGGAGTGTGTTGAAGGGCACTCAGGCACCCACGCTTTCGATAAGAGACTACGCCAATGCTGGCTAATGCTCGAGGCCTCACTCGTCCACTCTACTCTCTGGTTGCCAGCATCCAGCATCCAGCATCGGCACGAGAGCCCAAACAAAATAAATAAATAAAGAAAGAAAGAGTTTAAGAGGAGAGAAACAACTGACCGGTTTGACTGTAACCCTGGATATCTGTAAGATCCCGGAGTCATTTTGGCCCCCGGCGGATTTTTTATGTTTGAATCGACGGTTAATTTTTAATAAAAATTTCTATGGCTTTCGGTCGCCGTCGTCATAGTCGTTTATACTTTAGTTTATCGTAACACTACGAGAGTGCAGTTTATCAATTTAAGACTCGGAGTTAAGTTAACTCTAGACGGACGGATTACGAGGCAATTACAAGTGAATTATTATACCGCGAGTGCATTATGTTATTTTATATTAACAAATAATTTGTTTGCTGTAAGAGTTATCTCGACTGGTCTTTGGCTCTACATCTGTTTAAGAGGCCGTTATACACCGGGAAATGTTATTACGCCTCAGGAATAACGTATTGTATAATATGTTTGTCGATTTGATCATACACTCAAATTGGAATCCAATAGCTGATTGATTAAACATCAGTGTCGATAATAACGGAAGCTCATTATAAATTCTAACTACAACTTTATTACCATGGCATTGTGTGTAATTTATTGATGAACCAGTAACATCTACATACATATATATAGATATATTATAAAATAAATAATATTTAAAGAGAAATTTTTGAACGTTGCCTTGACTAATTGCCGACCTTGTTGATTTCTCTAACGTAACTCGTTTTTATTTGATCGATCGCTCGAAAGTTCAATGCCCATTCAATTCGCAAATTCTAACTGTCAAATTAATCGACTCGATACATTCAAATAATTATTTTTATAATTGGACAAGCAATTTGTGTCTTCAAATATTTATATAATAATTAGCTTTGAATAAATAAATAATTTACCAGCTAAACTGGTTCCATAGAGCTCAGCCTCTTCTGTATCGAGCCAATCGGCTAAAATAAATAAATTTTTATAGAAAGAGATTTGAGCAGCCACGAAATAATTATAACATTACCGGTGGATATTTTTCCAGTTTAGCGTTTCGTCGGCATCACGATCGCCGGAATTACATACGAACACCGTGTACAGGCATAATGTATCCAAGCTAACCAGTCAACGAACTCAACGCGCATTAATAACGTGATGTAATCTCGGCTCTTTTATTTCTCTCTTTTTCTCTCATCGTGATCTACACTTTTTAACACCACACTCTACTCTACTCTACTCTACTCTTTTTTGCACTCCATACCGCGTCTTTCTTACATTCCCTCAACTCGATCTTTCTTCATCTTTATATTTACTAAACACTCATCCACACCAACCCATACCCATACCCATACCCATACCCATATCCATGTAACAGCATTAAGATCTACTTTTATTTCACTACGACCGGGTATTTCACGTGTGTAATGTGCTCTGAGGAAAGTGCATATCGTAGTCTCGATGATCGTACGATAAAGGGTCATCCACCCACCAAACAAACTACACATATATACATACATACATACATACATACATACATGTATGACTAAAGAGAACCGTGAATGTGCGCCGCGCCAAGTGCCTGAAGCCAAGTGACTCGATAACTTAAACGTACACCGAGTACCGAGATCTCAGTATGTCTGTGGTACATTACAGTACTTTATTTGTAAGTGTGTACGCACTTTTTTCGTATTGGTCAGCGAGTAGATTCGAGTGCGCAGAGTTTACCGTTTGGATCGTGTCCTATACGTAACATTGGCTGCTCTTCTGCTTGGTCTCCGCATCCGTATCGTTAATATAAGACAAGTAAAATGAAGATAAAGACGAAATGAATAAATTTAAGAGTGGCCAAGTACACAAGAGATTACTTGGATCTTGCTAGTAGATATATAAATGATAAATTATTTAATACCGAAGGATTAAATCACGATTTTATTACCATAAATAAATAAATAAATATTATTTTCGGGTCATTTTATTAAAAGATTAAATCTTTATTTTTTTTTAATTTTTACATTTGAATCATGGTATCATGAGTGTTAATAATAAACTGACGGTTTGATTAATTACAGCTGTGTCCCGAATGGCGGGGCTGCGTGTAGCGCGATGACGGAGCTGCAGCCATCTCCAGCGGGATATCGCGGTCAGGATGAGGTTCCAGGTCCACCAACTCACCCCGTTGGGTTCGCCAAGTCCTATTCCTCTCATGGGCACCTCGAGACGTGTAATTACAGCATCCCTGGCTACCTGACTCAGCAGCAGCAGCAAATCGGCAACAAGCAGCAGCCACAAAGCGGATCCCGTGGGTCAAGTCCGGGTGATAACTACCGCAGCAGAAAGTCTGACAGGTGGAGTTCGGAGAACGATAGCAATCTTGGCGACAGTGCCATTGGCAGCAAGACGGCAATTACTAGTTACAATGAAGGATACAGCAAAAAAAACACTCCGGGCTACAAAAATGACAGCGGGTAAGTCTGCGCTTGTAAAAATATATTTATTGTTGTTATTATTGATATTTATTGTCTGTATAAACGGTTAAATAGTTAATGCTTTGTCATTTAGGTACAGCGAGAGTATCGGGTTCGACAGTTACAGCCTCCCGTTCAATGAAGCGGATGAAGCGTCTCCGCCTCCGACTCCGCCAGTGCGAGACGCCTCGAGCCTCAAGGGCGTCTGTTGCGGTCCAGGCCACGAAAAGTATCCCTCTTGGCCTTCCACCGCTTCGGAGCACCACCATCATCACCAGCATTATCCAGACAATGAAATTGACTCACCGAGTGCTGACGTTGAATGCTCGCAGTCCGGATCTCACAGATCTAAATCCTGGACAGACGATACCAACTATCCTAAAGAGAAACCAGTGCAATACTCGAGGCCTCTTGCAAAACGACCCAATCCCACTTTTACCCAACAGGTGAGTCATTCTCGGAATTATTGACGAAATTAATCTCATCAAGAAATGAGATGAATTCAGTTTAAGTCTCAGTCTCTACTTAAGCCGCTGGCTTGGCAGTCGCCAGTGAAATGAGATGTAAAAAAATAAAATTTAAAAAAAATAACTAGGATAATAAGAGTCTGTTGGTTGAGGTCTCTTTGGGAAAGTAAGACACGGACGAACCGCAGTGGAAAGACAATTAATCACCACTCCCACATTCTCCTTTCTCTCTTGCGTACTTCCTGACGTCATCTCTCGGACATAAGAGAGGAATAAAAAAATATTTTTACTACTCTTACACTCGTTGTACGTCCACTTCCCCACGGCTTAAGTAGATCAGGCTTATCCACGGCCCATAATGAATCTCTGTCTCGGTAAATGTGTGCTCGAGCCTTTTAGATATTATATTTACAATATTTAAGTATGTATATGTAATATGTTGTGTTTGGATCTATTGCCCATACACGTGGAATAGATAAATAAGGGAACTGAGGAATGAATATTTATGTACCGTTGCAGCTAAAGACCGTGATGGAGAGATGCGAGAAAATACCAACAGAGAATTACGAGTCCCGGGGCAGCAGGAGCAGCCTCGAGGAGGATCAGACTCGGCTCTGGCCGCGCGTTGATCGAGAGTCCAAGTCTCTGGGTCCCACTGATCCCGAGTATGTTGTTGCATCCTCTCCGTCCGAGCGTGATCAGCATCAACATCAACATCAGCAGCAGCAACAGCAGCAGAAACAGTCGCCTCAGACACTCAGTCATGCTGATCTTGAGGCGTACGTCAGAAATTATCACGATCCCCAAGTATCTCAGGTAAAAGTTTGTTTATTCGAGCATACTAATCCTCATTCACATCCACATTCTCATGATAATAATAACAATAATAATAACATCCATCAGCAGCAACATTAACATTGATCTGTGTGTTTTTCCAGGTTGATATTTATCGGGAGACCACCTTAACTCAAGCCGGGTTGGAAGAGTACACTAGAGTCCAACACTCACAGCAGGCAAGTTACGCTCAGTCTGAAGGCTATCACAGCTACGTCTCCAGTGTTGACTCTACTACCAATACTCCTTTTTTGGACCGGTAAGTATTTTATTTAAATGACAGTCTAACGCGTTTGCCGGAGTTGGATATTTTATTGTTAATGGACTTTGTTGTGGATGTAGATTGCGACGTGATAGCGAAGCAGTTGCACAACGGGCAGCGCCTTCCTGGGAAGAAACATCTCGCGAAGGGAGAGATAGCGTCGTAACAACATCAAGCGGCGGCAGTGCATCAAGCAGCGAAACTCTCAAATGGCACGGGTCCATGTCGGACGTTAGTGTTTCCTCGGGTCTGCCTACAAGGCAGGTGAACGGCGGCGACGTTTGGCCCCACGGGTCCATGTCAGATGTGAGCAGCGTCAACGGTGTTGTGACCAGCGGGATTAAAAAACATCACGATAGCGATCATGACAAGTGGCAAGGATCTATGAGCGACGTCAGCTCATCTCTGATGATCAGCACTAAGCTGAGACACTCAAACAATATTAATAACAGCAACGGCAACGGCAACAGCAACAACAACGTCAATATGAACAATAATGATAGCAAATGGCAAGAAAACAAATGGCAGGCGACGATGAACGACCGTAACTGTAAACAGATAAGCGGCAGGACTAGTTTACCATCAGTTATCAGTCACTACGCGTCAGTGAATGATGTTTGTCAAGCTAGTTCTGTAAGAGATGGTGGCAAGTGGCAGGAGTCCAGTATAGATGAAGAAACACACGACAAGTCTAAAGGGATTCAGCGCGGCTGGGAGTCTTGTATTAATGTCGATCAAGCGAGATATAATCACAATTCACGACCTATGCCGCAGAGTTCAATGTCCCAGTCTCAGCTTCAGCATCAACATCACCAACAACAGTCCCAGCCACAACAGCACGGCTCAGACGATTGGAATCCGCTCCACGGGTCTATGTCTGATGTCAGCCAGGCAAATATATCAATCCATGCTAGCAGTAAACAGCTCATTGCTCACAGCGCGCGAGTCCAAACGCCTCAGAGACATCATTCAGAGAGTGTTTTATATCTCGATAGAGAAAGAACGCTGAGAAAACTGTATCCGGTATCGACGACGAGCCAGCCGCGCGATGAACCTGGACAAACTAGGTACGTCTTTCTACGAGACCACTCCGCTAGCTCTTTAATTTATTATTTAACTTATAAATTATATTTTTTTACGTTATTATTACTGCTGTTAATTATTTATTTATATATTTATTTACTTTTTATTGCAGAATATCCCCGGTATCGCCACAACAGACTCATTTATCAGTCGCTGAGAGAATTAATGAATTAGAAAAACAGCAGATGCGTTACACGTATTTAGATCCAGAGAAACGTCATCGTGTATCTGATCCGACGCTCAAGGCTATCCAGAAGAAAGCGCTGCTATCTTACTACGAGAGGCACCATCAATCTTCTTGGCGATCCGAGCCCCAGCTTGCCCAGGGTGTTGTAGTACCAGCACAAAGCCCTCCGCCGCAGCCGCCGCCACGGCCTCGGCCTCCGTCCTCAAGGCGCGCCAGCTCCGCGTCCGACTACGCGAGTATCAGTTGGCGAGATAAAGCAAACGGCAGCTCGAGGAATCACAGCGAATTACCTGGTCCCAAACATCAGCATAGCAACAGCTGCGGCAGTCTCTCAACTGACTTGCTGGGTCCAGTAATTGTCGGCCCTGCTATTTCTATTGACGACTGGGTGCCCGAGAGGCCGCCTAAGAAGCCGCATCTGCGCGCAGTCTTCAACGATCGGGTGCCAAGTCCAGATCTGCCGCCACCGTCTCCACCAACTGTTACTGAGAGCGAGGTATTGAATTGCGACGAGCCGCTTCCACCGCCTCCGCCACCCCTGGGTGAGCCCGATCGGAACCTCGAGGCTGCTGGCATCAAGGAGACCGATCAGCACGAAGAAATAAAGCGCCATCGAAGCCAGATTGAGCCCGGCTCTACGCGCAGATCCAAACACTCAAAGAGATCTTCTGATAGCAGCAATAAATCATCAGCAGTAACATCGCCAGTATCATCTCCAACTAAAAATAACCCCAAGCAACAGCATACCGATGAGCATCATCCATTTATTCGTGCTGGTCCATTGAAGCCTTCAGACACTGGCGAATTTACTTGCGATAATCCCAGCCTTGGCGGGTACGCTACGCACAGAATAATAACAACTGGTAGATCTAGTCTTCGTTATCCAGCTGCGCAAAAACTTGTGGTAAATAGTCGTGTGGCAGCTTCTGCTGGTAGCTCCACTGCTGGTCCTGGTTCTGGTTCTGGTCCTGCTGCTACTAAACGGATTTCTGAAGAACGCAATAATTTATCCCGACCACCAGCGCGATTACCAGACCTGGTATCAGCAAGATACTCAAGTAGTGGAATCTGCGACTCGGGCAATCAACGGCCGGCATTGCAAGTGCCCGTCGAGTCACGCATAATTCGCCAGGAATCGATGCGGGTGGAGAGCACGAGAGTCGACGCCTCTGGTCTTGTGAAGATTGATGATAATCGATTGCTAGACTCGTCAACAGGACAAAGACCTCAGCCTCAAGTGCCCAAGACTACCGGGTTAGACAAGACATCGTACGTGTCCCAGCAGCCACGACCCAATTATCTGCCTCTATCCGACGTCAAGAATAACAACAATAATAATAAATATTCTGATGCGCTCGGGTACTCAGTCGGTACTGCAGTTAAGACTTCCTACGAAGCCAACGCAAAATTACTGGCAGAGGGAAGTCCCCAGAAGTATCACGAGCCTCCGAAATACGTTGCTAATCGACATGGGGATGGAACGATGAGAAATTATTATGTTCTTCCTTCCAAGTACACTGACAGCTCGATCCAGTCGGCTCAACAGTGCACCGACAGATTCGCTACTTCACCGAGCTCGCCGCCTCCGCCTCTTGCCCCAAGACAAAATACTTGCTTGAGGAAATCACTGCCAGCGCCTCCGCGTCCTGCGCCTCCGCATTCCGTCCAAGGGTAAGTCAAAAAACTCATTTTATTCTGATTAATAACTATTAAACTTACTGTAATTACACTCTGTAATTACCTGGGTAGACGTTCTTATTGGCCCCCGTGGCAACTCAATCCTTTTGATAATCATATAAATAATTATTGTGTCATATTTATATGCACTACAGATAATATGTTGAGTTAATACGCTTTATTTATTGATGCCGAGAGTTAGCATTAATAAGAGGGGATTTTATATAGGATCGAGAGAGCATTTAATTTATGTGTCATTATTGTCGATTTTGTAATTATTTATTTATTTAAATGTCGGCTATTATTTATTAAAATTATTTTATCTGGGTTTACGGCATCGGCAAAATATTTTGACTGAAAAGAATTGAAAAAATAAATACGAGCGGTCGTAATTTTTATTTTTTGTAAATATGAGATGAGATTTAAATGTCATAAATATAAAAAACCAAATCCGCAGAGAAAGGGGGAAAAATTAACCTGTGGGGTAAAATGGGCATCTGAAATTTTTTTAGTTTTTACGAAAAGACAACGATTTTGAAAATTTTCATTTAAATAAAATAATTAAAATTTAATTTAAAACGTAAGAAAATATATTAGATATCAAATCCAATTATTGAGACACTAATTAATTTAATTACTTCTTTAAAAATTTTTAAAAGTTAATTAACATTTTTGCTTTACAACAGATTGGAAAAAAAAATTAAATTTCGTAACTTTTTTTTTTTATTGTGACTCTTATTGTCCATTAAAATTTTTTTTTAGAGTGCCCAATTTGCCCTCCCCCCTATTCACTATTTATAAAATTGACCCCTGGGATCAAACTCTTTGTAAAGGATTTAAAAGGATCACAGAGTAACTAAAACTAGAAACGTATTTAAATTTAAAAAATTAAATGATACTCTGGTAAAAAATTTAATTAAAAAAAAAATATTGTGCGTGATATTAAACAAAACTGAAAGCCTTGACCTTTGATGATTATTAAGATTAAAATAAAAAAAAAAAAAATTAATACTTTCCCATTGTTTCTTAATAATCTCGAGTCGTAAAAATAATTTTTTCGCCTTCACGCACACTTGATACGTTAATAATAAGATTTATCGCGCTGCGATCAAGGTCCTCGGATAAAAATTTCGTCCTACTTATTTGCTCCAGCGATCTATACAACTAAACATCGAAGATAACAGACAAGCTGGTAACTAAAACTCGAGTGAGTATAAGTATCTCGGGTTAAGTTAATTGCTCGAGGCGTCGGCTTCTGTTATTGAAATGTCCGTCAGACGGGTCAACAAGCACCAACTGGTGTATAACGATACAGTTAACTCGGAATAAGAGCCATCAATCAAGGTGGCAAGAAATACTCTGGTAGTTGACCTACCGGCGGTCAAAGGTGACCAACGAAATAGAATAATCCTCAATAACAATCGCTCTTAAAAGCAAAGTGATTTAACTTTTTAACCGTTTCTCCACCCACTCAGGTGTGCAGAGATCCACAGGATGTAGGCTCGATCTCACGGGACGATAAGTCGTTTCACCTCAGCTTTTGTTTCCTCCTCGCTCTGATTGGATAACCGCGACTCTTGTACTGCTACTGTCTCTTGGCTTCCTCGTACACTCGGTCCCGCTCGAGGGACCTCGAGCATCCTCAGAGTCAGAGTAGTCCACGCACCGGGAAAAGGTCCGATGACTCGACCCCGCTCTCTCCAACTTCTTCTTACAATTTTTCATCAGAAATACTCCCTGAAGCTCAGTACTCACGACCTTCGTGGCAAAAACACCAACAATATGTCTCACTCGACAGATAATTCATTCTTTTATTTACACAGATAGTCGGCTAGTCCGACTATCACACAGAGCCGAGTCGAGTCTCAGTTGACCTTCTCGATGAATCAGACTTGTAACTTATAACAGCCAACACTCCCACAGATTAACGACTAGCGGCAGTCTTACAATTTTTAATACTGCTTTCTATATTTCTACTCCATATTCTCAGCTCTACGTGTAATAACATACACACATACAACCATAAGAGTGTATTGTATGCCTCCGCACATAATATATGTACGGCTTATCGTGTCGACGACAAGGAGGGCTGAATTATTCCAGCAAATATCAGTAGCAGTTATCCGATCCGTGAGCGTATAATATAATAGCCAACCCAAGTACCAGCCGTCTGTTCAAGAGAACACATTTTCACTTTTCGTCGTACACAAGAGCTTTTGCAGCTTCTGCTGCTGCTGTTTTACCTCCTGCTACTTTATCAGGCCAGTATAATTGGCTGTAAATTCTTGGACGGTGTTATTAGAGTCT
The DNA here is from genome assembly GCA_964016945.1 of Microplitis deprimator. Lineage (NCBI taxonomy): Eukaryota > Metazoa > Arthropoda > Insecta > Hymenoptera > Braconidae > Microplitis > Microplitis deprimator. Next base: position 14,291,151 of record OZ024716.1, read on the forward strand.
CCTGGGGTCTCAAGTTCTTCAACATCTTAGGATCACCATGGGAAATAAGAAAACTAACCCATAGGTGTATTGCCATGGTTATATATGTTAAGACTGAGTATAAGAAAAAGAAAAAAAAAAAGAAAAAAAACAATATGGCAATTCAGGCATCAGTTACCAAGAGCGTTGTAAATCAAGCGGCGTTTTACGTTTAACGACTCTGCACGTGTCGTATTCCCCACGAGTACTTCACCTCGTCCTTCTGCGCCAACTCGCACTCCATCTCTCGTTGATCCTCAAAGTCTGGTTCACTTGATCGGCTGTCCAAGTACTCGATCAGAGGATAAAAGATAATAAAACATGAATTAAACTAGTTTAGAACCTGCACCTGCGGCTCATGTGACCTCGGAGGCCCGACTGTCGTACGACTGTCCTGCCCTGAGTTTTCACGATCGCAGATCATCGGGGATAAGAACTTAGTAACAAAGTGAAACCGAATTAACGCGTGACTCGAAGGTCATTGAATACGTCTTGACATAAGTAAAAAATAATAAACGACTCAACGGCTCAGACAACTGTCCGTCCATGTGCGGCTTATTATACTCGATAAGAACAATATTTTCTTATTATTGTTATTGTTATTGTTATGTATTATTTAAATTTATACAAAACATTTATTATTGAGATTATTGTCAAGAGAATCGCATGCCAGTGTCATCGATACCTTAACAATGACGTGCCGTGGAATTTATTTGATAAGACAAACTCTGTCTTCGAAGAGCAAAGGCAGATGGCCCGTGTTGAGATATTTTAAGGCCACGCGTGTGACAGCTGCTCGCGAGTACGTTATTTTTTTTTTTTATATAATATAATACAATACGAGTTCAATGCTTGATATACACCTTCAGTTACTTTGTGCACTTGCAATTTTTATCGCTTTTATTTTATTTTATCTTATGCTTAAACTTTTATTGTGAGTTAATTTATCAGTAAACAGAAGGACAATGTGTTAGATGGTAGTTTTAAAAAGACAATGACCGTGGGCTGAGACTGTAGACCGGACATGGACTCTACAGAGCGTCTCGATCTCGAGAAACGGGATCGCTCTTTGGCGACACTCAGCCTTACTCGGGATGAACAAATTGTCCGGCATTATTACCGTGGTCTTGGTGAGCTGAGGTATTACCGTTACTGAGGTAGAATTGCTTGCAAGAAATATAAGACTCAAAGTCTGACGTTTTAGTCTGACTCTGAGTCCGAGTGCTTCTTCTTTTACACAGAAATAAAAAATATAAATAATGATGGTAAAGAAAAAGGGCAGTGAATTCGACAGCAAACCCAACACTCACCAGCTCTCTTGTATCTTTGATCCTCGGGATTGCTGTAATTTTATTTTTTATTTCTAGCCCATTCTCCTTGGAATGTAGGAAGTCGATGATTTTACGTCACTTTAGAGAATTATTTTTTAAAAAAATTCATAAATATAAAAAGTACTTATTGAAAATGTTTGTTGCGCGGGTCTTAGATAAAATTGTCCTATTGTTTTGAGCCAGTGAACTCGTTAAATGTGACCGGTAAAGTCGATGATAAAAAAAGTAAATAACCTGAGCACTTAAGTCCCATTGGCGAGACACCCTGTAGAGAAGTATTGAGTTAGAATTGCTAATTTAGTTCCATGTTTTGACTCGGAGTTTTTTTAGCCAACTCATTACCTAATAAGATGTTACAATGACCAAATTACCTCTCATGAGAGTTCGTAGTCATTATTACGGCAGTAGTATCATTGTCGCGCTCGTAAATATTGTAAAAACTAACGACGTTTTTGCTCGTCTGGTTTCTTACTCCTACATTTATTTTCAGTGAGTTCTGTTATGTTTGTTTAGTTTTATTTGGCGAAATAGGATTTACAATAAAAGTCACGGAAAAGGAAGTGACCTTTCACTCATAGACGTAAATTATTATTTGTATCCCAGTAGTTGTGAAAAATATTTACGCTTAGACGTCTTGCATTGCCACCGGGGGCGAGACTAAAATATCCGATAGAAATAACAACATATACATATATGACTTTTTCTTAAAGCCAACTAAATTTTATGATGTCACCTGTCGCTCGCGGTCTTTTTAAATTAAATATTTTTAAATATTTATTTAACCTCTTTGATAAATTATTCAAGTAAAAATATCAAATCTGCAGTTAAATAAAGTCCGATAAAAAATATATATAAAAAAAAAATTTAATGGAGTTAAAAAAAAAAAAGTTTTCTTAAAATTTATTTTTTACTAAAGTAACTGAAATATTTAAAAAAAATTTTAAACTAAATGAATTTTTTCCCAGGCCTGTTTTGCCCCTTTTTCATAAAGACTGATAATCCGTCAATACAGAAGGCAGTGGCCTCTTCTATCTCATGACCCTGGAGAAAAATAAGATACGTTATTTTATTAAGTCATAAACCAAAGAATTTACACGATATCTGAGCGATAGTGACACAAGTTGCCCATAAAGTCTAGACTGATTTTAATTGTAAGCCAAGATTTAACGACAAGCTGATTTATCGATCGGACATGCTGTCGCTAGCTTATAAAATCTCACTTTGTCTGAGTTTTATTTAAACAGGAATTAAAAATAAACATTTAAATATTAAACAAACAGCCAATGGTTACTTATTACTTATCAGATTTTCGTGATATCATTTAAACAACGCAGTTTGTCGTGACGTGTCCTATTGGTACTTTAAAAACATTAACATTTCCCTAGCTCCATACATCCATACATATATGTAAATGTATAGGCCCCGTATCGAGAAATTTAGTAACACAACACACCGTCATATTGCATGCTCGTGATTTTAAAACTCGTCTCCTGCTGATCCAATAAACATTTACTTTTGTTTCTCTCTGGTTGTTTCTTCCTCGTCAGTCGCCATACCATGGCAAGTAGAGTTAACTTAAACTTTAATATTAAATAAAGTTAAGTAAAGCAAAGCAACCTAAGCAAAGCATAATTCTTTATATACTGTACACCGAACCCCTCCACATTATTTTCATTACTACACGTTCGCCTCGAAGCGCTTGCGCTCTTAGCCCGTGGCACTCGTAGTTCCGCGGATCGTGTTCACTTGGTTGACAGCACCCGCGCCGCTTGCACGTGATACCGCGATCAGCACTTTGTCAACTCTCTCTATCTCTCCCTCCCTTTCTCTCTCTCCTATCCACCCCCACAGTGGACGGAAAACTAAATTCAAATTCAAAAATTCAATTTTTAAAAAATCACCAGCAACTTAAATGTCTCGCCGGTCAAATGAACATTCGCGTACTGTCAGATTAATTATCATCTCACTGCGTATCGGCCTTACAAAAGTGTCTTAGTGATTTAAATGTGACAGCTCAGTCCAGTGGTACTCAGTGATTAAACAATGAGCTTATATTTATTACTTATATAAATAAACAAATGATTTATTTTGGAATTTATAACAACCTAATGTGCAGTATCAACGCAATGGTTTTTGGGAGCAACAAATTTCGTATTAGAAGGTAATTTAAAAAAAAAAAAAAAACACATAAATGAAGCCGACAATTTGTTTATTTTTATTTAAAAAATTAGGTCGTATTTATTTACTGAGAATGAGAAGTAAAACGAGTTGAATTACAAATACGACTAACGAGAGAGCAATAATTGGTGAGAATCATCGCAATGGTTTTACGGTGACCTCACTCTTATTATATTGTATCTTAGTATCGTGACAAAGAAAATAAAACTTTTAGCAATACGAGTTTGAATCATTAGACAGAAGACAGTAGACAGTAGACAGCAAATCTAATGGAGATGGTTGTACACTTGAGTACGTGGCTTTCGCGATGCGTGACCAACTGTAAAACTGTCTTTATCTACTATTTATATTTGTCTGTACAGTATATACTGCTACTACTTCTGCTGCTCCTGGTCGCTCGCATGTCTGATCAATAACGCGCTACCTCTCCTTTGTGATATAATCCTGAGTATATATATAAATTTATTATCACATCAATATAACTTACATTAGATATAAAAAAAAAAAAAAAAAATGTTAAAAATTTAGTTAATGCTAAAAATTAGTGACGATAAATCAATCAAAGAAAATATGTACTAACGACCAACTAAACAAACATCGGCAACTACAATATTTATTACTTTCCTCGGTACAGTTGGTTCTTACTCGATTACCCGATCGATACTTGTGCAATACCGCGAGATTGTAGACTCGATTATTAATTTTAATTTAATATAATTAAATATACTCGGGTATATTAGCGGTAATTTTAAATTGTAACCGTGTTTAATTAAGTAATCCGCCAAAAAATAGTAATCATCAGAGGCTGTAATTAAAGTGTCGCAAGTAGGGAGCCTATTTATTATTTAAATAAATTAATACACGTTTTTATGCACGTGGTTATTTATATAGATTCAATTAATAATCCACGTGGTAGACAGGTTATGTGGGTTTTACGATACGTGAGCGAATTGACCTCAGCTAATGTAATACATTAGTGTAATATGCCAAGACGAAAGGAGGAACAGCCTGGGAAAACTCGTCTCCTACGTAAACTCCCTCAATACCGTTCACTTCGACTCATTGTTTTGCATCTAAAAGGATTAACTTGTCTTAAATTATAACCACACAGTCCTTATGTGTACATACTGACTACAAATAATAATAATAATTATTATTATTTGTGTAATTTCAGATTGAGGTAAATTTAACAAGTTACGACTCGACTTTTGACAGCAGAAAATTTTACATAAAAATTCATTTTTTTTATTGGAGATTTTATGAAGAAAAAGTTGTAATAAATTATGTAAAAAGCGAGGAATTATTTGATGCGATTATTTGTAAAGACTGAAGATGTCACGAGTTATGACGAAACGTAACGAAATTTAAATTTGAAATTGTCAATAAAATTGTGATCAAAGAAGTCATTGATTGATAATTTAAAAAAAAATGGAGACATTGATTGTGTAATAGAACTTTTAACTAAAACGCGATATAAAAAAAAAAGTATGAAGAAATATTGATTTTTCACGGTGAAAATAGGTGGAGTACACGGAAGAAATAAACTATTGAAGTAGTAATAATACACCCAGGTTTATTTGCGACAGGTTGATATTTGAAAGAGCAATTTTCACAATTCGTTAGAGTGATTAGTGTGATTGCAATAGTATTTTTATAATTTCTATCTCATAAACTAATTAACCGCGCAATAAATCATAAGTCATATTTAAAATACACACATCAAGTCTATAGTCAGTAGTTAAGTTCAATTATCATCTCGGATTACGGAAAAATTTTTCGCTTAATTGACATTATTGATTACTGATAATCACAGATGCCGATTATCTGGTATTAAAATTTTTACTTGATGTTAATAAATAGCGATCGCGAAGGCTGAGACGAGATCGTAATACTGAATTATCATTGTTATTAAATTACTACATTAATTAGCAAAAACAATAAAAATAAATAAATAAATAATTTATTAATCATGTAACATAATCTTATCTTTAAACAACGTCCTTCTACAAATCATTCGTTGTCTATTACACAATCGCACATGCACAATAAAAATCCACCTCAGGGCCACAGCTCGTCTTATATTAATAACAATAATCAACTACGGTAGTTACTCTTATTATCGGCATTCACTTAAGGGGAAGCTAATTGCAGTTACCTTGATCTCAACTAAAAAAATTACATGTATACATATATATCTATAAATTAATGTAAGTAAATGAGGGTTTCAACTTATGATCCTTAGATTTGCTCGATAAACACGTCCCAATTAACGTCCGATTAGATCATTGCAACCTGCCGCCCAATTACATCCAACTTTCTCTCCCTCTTTATTCGACTCGATCTTACACGAGTGCAATTTAAAGCCACCGTAGACTTTAGAGATGCCAGCAATGTGTGCGATGATGCAACAATAGTAAAAAAATATTCGTAGAAATGGGCGCGTCAATGATCAAATGATTCCTTTGTATTGTATTTGTACACAAGTGAGAATATTAAATAATCGACGGCGCCTATAAGTCGCTCTACAAATTACTGTACCGTTCTATATCGCCGTTTCACTTCCTCAGTAATGTCTTGTCTCTGTAATTAATTAAGTCCACGAATAGAAGAAGCTGATAGCTAAGACTAGTTTACCCCGAGTTTAAAAGTCTTATTACTTCTTGCGAGTTGCAAATTAATTTAACTTGCAGTTCTCAAAAATTAATCTTCACTTTTTTTTTTTAATTATCAATATAATTAGTATTATTAATTAAAAACAATGTTAGCTTACTAGGTACTTATGTCTCCATATTTTTTCCACTCCCTAAAAGATAATTAACAAATGTCATAAGTCATGATAATTTTTTAGTTATTAATACTGTTAGACTAGAGAATTATTAAGCTCTAGTATAAAATTGAGACAAGTTAATTCCAACAAAAGTAACTTATCATTATGAAAGAATGCTCAGTATCGCGAAGAAATTGAATTCTTACGGTGAGCGAAGATTAAATAACAAAACGATAGTGGTAATTCTTCCATTTATTTTATAATTATTTTTATCAAACATTTATTGCATCGTGTCTTGAGATCACGCCCAATTCGCGGTTAATTTTTTTTTTTTATATAGATTATAATATGATGCTCTGCAAGGGAAATAATAAGAAAAAGTGAGAATATCTGGTGTGCATCTGCCACAGCTGGATCTAGTTATTTTTCCGACAGGTGAATAACCCACTTGGACTTGATATTATTATTAATAGTACAATACATTATTCTGCGATTAAAGTGCAGTTTTTAATTTTTAACACAAAGTTTATATTAATACTCTTGCGCTTGGCAATAATATGTTCTGATAGTGGAAGATTAGATTACGAGCATCTTATTTTTACACGGAAAAGAATGGGGTTAAAAATAATAACCGCAGGCGATAGGAAAAATATCATTTTTCATGGAAAATTAATATCGTAATTCAAAATTTGAAATTGGCGGTAAAACGTAAATTTTAATGAATATAAATATTGACGTCAATTTTTTGAATTGATCTCCGATTTGAAAAGTTGTAACTTTGAATAAATTTGGAAAAAAATTCTAATTTCGCATGTAAGTTCAAAATTTAATATTCAAAATTAGAACCGGATATTCGAATTGGTGGCCATTAATTTTTATTGTTATTTTTAGTAATTATTGGCGGTAAAACATAAATTTGAATGAATATAAATATTGACGTCAATTTAACAATTACTAAAAATTATAATAAACATTAATGGTCGCCAATTCAAATATCCGGTTATAATTATGAATATTATATTTTGAACTTACATGCGAAATTAGAATTTTTTTCCAAATTTATTCAAAGTTACAACTTTTCAAATCGGAGATCAATTCAAAATTTTCGAATTTAAAAAATTTACAAACAATTGAACTTTTTAAGAATGCAAATTCTGTATTTGAATTTAAAATCTAATATTAATATTTGATTAGAAAATTCTTACAATCTTATAAGTGATCTCCGACTCTTTAGAAAGGAGGAAACACTAGATTTTTGGAGCGTTTCTATTTTAGTCTGGCAAATATTCTCTTTCGCAAATTTTTCCGTGTAAAAATAAATAAATTTATTTTTGCTATCTATTGTGTAGGCGGAATCGATATAGAGTATTGAGCAAAGCGATATTTAAAAAACAAAATAGAGATATCTATGGCTGGTATGTCGGCAATTGGTCTTGTAAATTGTCGAGTATTTTGTGTAATGTAACATGAAGCGTGTTATGTTTTGTATATATCGTTTATTTCCACCCGATCGGCGAAAAAATAAAACGGACAAAATTACTCGGAATGCCGGTAATTTAATGTAATGTAAGTGTTTTGCATTGCGAAAATAGTGAAAATAGTGGGTACCTTTATTCTGATACACATACTAATGTAAATGTGCAGCGATTGTTAAGCAGCCTTTAGATGAAAGTGTCCCGCCGATCTTGTGTCGGCTCCACGATTTTTAGTCGCGATTCAACGATCGAGAGATCTTTACGTCAGTTACACAGTTGACGGTTGATCAGTAATCCTATTTAAAATATAATCAACTGGATCTTCTTGAGAAAGTCTTAGTCATCAACAAACTCCTACTGTTTCGAAAATATTATTTATTTACGAGATCAGTAATCGTATATTCATCCAACTCTTGCGATGTCAACCGAGTTAGAGAGCAGTAGCTTAGGCTATTTAACAGATGCTATAGATTACAACTTTTACTTTGATACAAAATACCTCCCACGAGCGATTAATTCCGTTGATAAACACAAACTTTATTATTTTTATTACGAGGTGTGGGTTTAAATTACTTGCAGCAACTCAACCAATTAACTATTTACAATCCGTACAACATTCCATGCATCCACATTCTCTCTCACTTGTCATAATTCCAGTATCATTATTTTTCTTCTTCGTCTTCTTCCTGTCTCGCGTGTCATATCACACTCGACTTGTTTCTCTCATCAAGTATATATATATATATATATATATATATATATATATATATAGATATATTTAAATACATATTTTTATAACATTTTTTATAAATACGTAAACATACTTTTATCTTTTATTCCATTATTTCTAATTAGTATTGGTATTAAATTTAATAACTGATGATGATTATTATAATTATGACTGTGATGATGACTAATGGCCGGTGACTAATGACTAGTAATTAATTCAAGTATGCTTATTATTTAAATGAGCTGTGAATATTTTATTTGTGGTATCGATAGAACAAAACTAGAAACAAGTGTTCAGGTCAAAAAATGTGTAAGCGTGGGAAGGTCTCATTCTTTAATCACTTGTTATCAACCCGCATGGCAACTGCTCGTTATCGTGTCAACTTGACAATATGTCGCCATTATTTTTTATTATTTTTTTAGAATTATTTTCGCTATTTAAAGGCATCTATTACGATGTTGGTTAGCAAAAAAAATTATGTGCGTGTGAAAAATAAAAAGTTAAAAGTTTGGCGAAGGCAATTTTTTTTTTTAGTTAGACTTGTTTCACGCGACTTAGTAATTAGAGTTGTTAAACGACTCGCATATTTACGAAGGCCGTTCTTTCTCTTACTCATTTTCTCTATAGTAGTTTTGTGTGTATTTAAGAGTCGTACGGATACATGGATACTTTGTGGAATGTCCAGTAAAGCCTGAGGATGAATCTGAGGCAAATAAACAGAGTAACGGAGAGAGTGATGCTGATAGTGAATGAGAAATTAAATGAGTGCAATAAACTCATTCATATCAGCAAAAAAAATGAAATGCAATAATAATAATAATGATGATAAATTTATGTAGAATAAATCGGGACTGATCCATTGAAAAATTTATTGGAAAATAATTTTATGTCAATCCGATTTTTCCCATAATTTCAATTCTACTTAGAATTTTTTTTTGGTGACGTAAAATTTTTATTTTCAAAATTTTGCTCAACAAAATTTTAAAAAAATTAATTTTTTATTCATTGTTATTAAAAATTTTCAAATTTTATTTTTATAAAATTTTTTTGTGCGGAAAATTAAAGAAAATTTTTGTGAAAAAGGGTCAGATTGGATTAAAATTATTTTCCATATTCTGAAAAAAAAGTAATAAAGAAAAAAATTTTATCGGTAAAAAGTCAAAGTACTTTTACAAAGAAAATAATGACTATGTTAATATACTTTAGCGCCTTCGCAATAGCAAACATATATACACATATGTTTTACTAGAGCTCATTCTGGCCTTAATACATTTCCGTGAGGTGTGAACGACATAGTTAACAAAGAAAACTCTTTTAAAAAATTAATCCGTCTAATTATCTAATTATTTTTGTTACTGTAAAAAAATTTTGATATCTGACGAAAGTGTAATTAAAACCGTGATTTTGTTATAAAATCCATCAACTCAATCCCTAAAAAATTAATCTTTTATTTGAAAATAATGATATTTAATTTCCGCGTTTTTTCCATCCAAGTATTTGGTCATTAGCGTTGACATTAAATTAGTCTCCATTGACACTCGACTCCTTAAAGAAACCGAAATAAAACGTGTCAAGATTTTTTATGACGTTTCGCGAGGACGTAGGTACTATTTTTTATCTTTTTTTTTCAAACAAAATAAAACAAGAGCAAAGTTTCTCTCTTGACACAGTTTTAATACATTAATCTGAGTCTCGGACGTACGGCACGCGGACAAATGGACAAACAAGACATTAACGGCACACTATTTGACATAAATATATATATGGATATAATTTTTCTAATGAAACAAACAATTCACGATTTAAGTTTCAAATTTCTATTTTTTATAATTCAATTCAACAATCAAACGTCAAATCATAACTGTTATTAGAGTTCCGTAATTAAATCTCATAAATAAAAGAACAAAATATATAAGTAAATAAGACGTTAAAATATTTTTATTACATATTTATTTTGAATTCTCGTTCTCAAGTTTATTATTTTACTATTTCTAACAACATATATTTATAGATATATAAGGAATTTAGAATATAATAATATTTATAAAATAAATCTTGTCGGGTATTAAGAATAGAAAATTATGCGACAGTCAAAGTGAATAAGAGCCGCAATGTAATTACAGTAAACCGCATTGTCGGGTCGTATACTCGTTGATTATTGCGCAATCGTTAATACTATTTATGCGTACTGTTTTGTGTTTTCTACGTCAGTACAAATATATCTATATGTATATATATTCATGTATGTGTGTACCGTAGTAAAAAGAAACAACCACGATGACTAGTTTCACGAGGCGAAGGTTTTGACCTCTACCTTTATGTCCTCGGCATCTTTTATCTGTGCATTAGTATATAGTACTACACAACTAAAATAAAAAAAGGATCGAGAAGGCAAAAAACAGAGACACAAACATATTTTTAAAAGTAACAGTTAACCATATAAAGTACTTTCATACATTTTTGGCACTCAAATCACGTTTTACTTTTCAAGATTTTGTTGCTGAAATAATAAGTCAGTGCAAAGTCTTTTTTTATGTATATATATGTATATGTATATATATATATCCCTACATTCCGGTTCGCTAGTAGATTACCACTATTACAATTTCTCATAATAATATATTATTATCTCAACTCTATTACGGTTATTATTATTACCCATTATTATTATTTTTTTTTTTCCATTTTCATATTTTTTATTATTGAGTCAGACAATTTCTTCCGCCGTTATATCATAATATCAGAATAACATAGACAATAAATTATCTAATTGAATTGCCTATAAAATTGACATATTTAATTCAATTTTTTTTTTTTTTTTTTTAATTAACTTGTTTTCAGTTTATATAGAAATGGAATATTCCGGTCGCGGTAAAAAAAAAAAGTAAATATTTGAATAACAATGGAATGTTATTTTTATTTGATTTAGTGATAATGAATATAAGATTGTGGATTTTATTAAATATTTTTAGATTTAAGTGACGGAAATTTGAATCACAAATTAACGGCCTTTATATTTTAAATGTTAATTATTTAAAAAAAAAAAAAAAAAAAAAAATGGCAACTCTTTTATCTGTAGTTTCTTATTGATCTTGACAATGATTTGTTTGGTGATTTTTAGTCTTAAAATATTTTAAAAAGGCGTTTGTAGCAGTTTGCCCGGACTTTAAAGAGGTCAAAGAACTTTGATCACGTGGCAGTTTCTGTCAAGACGACAAACTCTGTGAGTTATGAGTCCATCGAAGCTGGACCGCGGTGACAAAAATATCACGCAAATAATCGTTTTCGTTTTCTTTATGAGTAAACTCACTTGCAGAACAATACTTTTAATAATAATAATAATAATAAATAATAAATAAAAGCAACAGTAACTGAAACGGAAAGAATTGCGAGGGTAGGCGTGGCGCACCTTCCGTTCGTGATCCGAAGCCTCTGCATGCCAACTCGCGCCGCGAAACCTCCTGAGCCAGATCCTAAAATTAAATTTATTTAATTCAATAACCATTCAAATGCCCATCTGATAAAAATCCACTTGTAGATCAATGACCCAACTCATTGAAGGTAAGAAATAAACCGCGAGTATAAAAATCAACAGACTATTTTTAATTACCGCGATTACTATCCAAGGCTATTTTCACTTTTAAAAGTAATGCTGAGTACTGAAATAATTATCTAGTGACGTTAGCATTTAACTCCACAATGCCAGACTCTAACATATGTTTTGATAAAAATGCTGACAAATTGTTTTTTCATGTCGGCTGTATGTAATACCAAGGACGCGGGAATCGTTTTAGTTTTAGTTTCTTTTATTTAAAATCGGGTCGAGGTTCCCTTACTTATTTCCTGTCTTTCCCTGCGCTCAATCATATCGCGATACAAATATTAATTACCTTAACACAATAGATTACTTTCAATATATGTATATAAGTATCTGAATAACCATAAATTTGTAATTCTACCGTGTCATTGTTTATTTAACTCGGCATGTTGTTGAATTATGGGAATTTTTATATTCAGAGTCTTCTGATTTTAACTGAGTATACATTAACAGTAATTCTATTCTTATAAAAGAGAAGAAAGGGACAAGTTGGTCTAGCGAGTAATTAATTCTTGTGGCTTTTGAACACCGAACACAATTTTTTTCTCTCCATGTTACAATTAATTTAATTAGATAATTTTTTTTCGAGTACAATGAGATTCAAAAAATTATATTTTCAATTTTTGTAAATGCCCATTTTACCCTAATACTCAATGGAATTACTTCGAGGTAATATTGACATGTCAAAGAGGGACTGCTTTAATTTTTATCCAGATGTCACAAGAAATCCTTACGTTTATCTTCTTTAGACTTTCAAGGAGAGCTTCTGCAGGACAGACATTTTTTTTCGTTCACTTTTTGAAAAATTAGATTTGCCACTCAATATACTGCAGTTTTCTCTTTCACGATTTAGATGAATTCTTCTTTACTATAAACGTCATGAAGCTGAATCTCTCCTTGTTCTTTATTCAGTAATTTGGATTTAAATTAAAAAGAAGTATTGGGGAACCGTTCGCACATCGTATTAAGGTCGTGTATATGTACAAGGTGTACAAATACAGGTGGACTGTATAGTACAGTAGTCACGATGTCTCTTGATAGCAGACAGACTTAATAAAGAGATTAAAATTCCATCAGAACATTAACTTTATATCGATCCTTGTGGTGAGGTATTATAATAAGTATGAGTATGAGTATAAGTATAAGTATATAAATAAAAAGTAAATAAGCTTGATATGAATATAAGCTACTGAACAAAGAGAATTAAATTAAATACATTAATATCTATCTATACATCTGTATATTTATCCATCAATACAATCGCAGTAGGAATTAAAGACGTGTGGCGTGCGTACCCAGTAAATTCTTAACGACGGCGTTAGTTCTATCTTTCGACTCTACTTGGACACACAACCGATCCAAGGAAATCCGTACGTGACTCGAATAGACTCGTCAATCCTTTATATTACCCAGGTATCGTGGTATCTCAGACTACTAAAGTGTACACACAAAAAGAGTTTACAGTGCGCACTTTAACCAGCACAATTTCACACTACACCGACAGTGCGTGATCTGAATTAAGTTCCCCCTTTTTTTGTTGGCTTCTCATCGGTTCATATATCGATAGTCCTCTTTCTTCTCGTACCTCCTACTCTTTGCGTCTTAACTTGTCCGCTTACGCTGAGCTTTGTTCAAAGTTTAATTTATTTTCATGCCAAAATGTTATTTGCCGAGTCGATCGATCAATGCCATGATTAATCAAACGTCACATCAGCAAGTGCATTGTTTGCTGCTGAGAACAAAGCTATCAATATACACAAGCTCGTAAATCCATCCAAAACACTTTCCTTGATCTCAAAAAGGTTATCATTTTAAAATCATCACACCATTTTTTTTTACTGCATAGTAATTATTATTATTGTTTTTTTTTTTTGAACAAACAAAAGATTTTATTTAAATATTCAAAAATTTTTTTTTGAATCGAATTATTCAATTGAATCAAATAAAAAGAGGAGTTTTTACTTTCCAATGAAATTTGTAGCGAAACTATCGACTGTAGAAAAAAAAAGTTGGAACAAAAATTGTAGGAAATTTAATTTGCTACAAAAAAGGTTTTTGAACTCATTAACGTATCTCTAATAGTTTTGATGTTATCAAGAAAATAGATAAGGATTAAATTAATTTGAAAATAAGTGTTTAGATTTATTTTTTAAATTCGTCGCTATTACGTGGAAATAATTGAATGTACGTAAAAGTGCAATGACACCTTTTTTGTAGAGAATTTTATGAGCTACAAAATTGTTCATATACATTTTTATCATATCTGTATTAGTTTACTCGTAATTTTGATTTTTTTACAAAAACTTTAAAATGTTAATTCAAAAGTTTGTAAAAAAAAAAAATAAAGTGACACTTAGGGTACTGTAGAAAAGAAAATTTATGATTGCGGTGAACGGACGTCACATCAATATCAAAGTCGGCATCTTATCTGAAAGAACGAGATATATGTAGTGTAGTAACACAACAATAATTCTCATTTCGGAGATACAAGGACTCGGTTTGTTGGCTAAAAGTTAAGTTTAAATAAACCGGGAATAAATTCAAGAGTTTCGTTCACTACCAGATGACTGTACACTTCCATATAAATCGAACGATTTAATAATACAAAAAAAAAAAATAATAATGATAATAATAAATGTAAATTCGTGGGCATGAGATCAATATAATCCTGCAATCTTACGAATAGTAATGGAATCAATTATTATTGCATAAGTCATTAACGCGGTACCGTACAATGCCTTATCACGATCAAGCCTTTCTTTTCTTCTATTATTATATATTTTTTTTTTTTTTATAATCTGTTACTTTGAATTCAATTAACCAGCGATTCAATCAGCTGATAATTAAAGAGATCGATTGACAATCGATGCTAATGATTGTTTGATAGATAAATTTAATTAAAGATATTTTACACTGACTTTTATTTTATCAGTTGCGAAATACCATCAGTATTATTTTTTATTATTTATTTTTATCGATAATTTAATTTTATAATTAATAATTCTCAAATTATTTTTATGACATTCGAATAAATGAAATATTTTTTTCTCAATTTTAATTTAAATTTAATTTTTAATTAAACAAAAAAAATTTTTTTTTTTTGCAGAAGCCAATCAAAGGCATCCTACTTGGCATACAAACGTGAACGCGGTGCTCCCGATAGTGAAGGAAGCTACAAACGTACAATGTCACCGACAGCGCGACTGGAAGATTGGCCGCCACCTCGAGACCGTGATGATCCAGTTTTGTTGCGCGTTACTCCGCACCATCCGCTTCATAATAATAATAATCATATCAACAACAACAATAACAATAATAATAACAACAACAACAATAATAATAATAACAACAATAACAAAAACAACTCAAGTCACAATGAGTTGGCAAAGTCTCACAGCGTCGACGCTCTTCATCATCGCATCGAAGAGCGCACGAACGCCCACTCGGTCGAAGTACTGGGTAAGCTGTCGCATGAACTCAGCAAAAAGCTGCAGGCCAGCGACACGCGACCCAGATCCGAAAGTAACAACAACAGCATTCTTAATAATAACAATAATAACAATAGTAATATTAATAATTCTAACAGTAATAATAATAATAACAACAATGAAGATCGGCTGCACCGGCAAATTGACAAGAGAGACCTCAAAGAACGCGTGTCGCCTCAGAGTGTTCAAGTTTTGAATGACAGAAACCGGCAGCTTGAACGCGAGCGTCGTAAGCTCGCGGCTAATTGTGAAACTATTGGAGAACCTGAATTACTTAATAGTGAGACTAAAAATGGTAACTTTTATTTAATATTAATTAAATATTCGATTAGATAAAAATAATAGTAAGTTCGAATTATTTGCATATCTCTAATAAATTTAATTTATTTTATTTTTCAGGAATGGAAGATTTTTATATTGAAAGAAGCGCAACTATTGAAATGACATCAAGAAATGTCGAATTGTTGAATCGTAGAAATATTTTGCCAGAAAAAAGACACTCGACAACTGGAACCACCACCGAAATTGATAATGACAATTCGTTGTCTTCAACATCAACATCAACGTCAACGTCAACTTCGACCTCGCCTTTTGCCGACAAATCGCCACCGACAACATCCCCGAGGTTTACAAAACTACACAAAAATGACCAAGTCCAGTTGAGATCACGCGGCGCCGTGCCGAGAAGATCCGGCAGCTGCTCGAGTTCCAGTTCCTCAAGATCTTCACTAGATCAAGGGTTAACGCACTCGCGTTCCTCGCCGTCTAAAATCTATTCGAACAGCAACTCACTGCAGAGTCGCAGCGAGCACAGGAAGTCACTTCCGGAGTTAGAGAACGTGAAGGAAACGTACCCGAGTCCGCGCAGCAAAGTGTCCAGTCCCGCGCAGACAGAGAGCTCGTGGATTAAATTGGGCGGCAGTCAAACGGAGAATCTGTTCATGAGCCGTCTACGCCGGTCGCCTTCCTCGGGTTCAAGGTCCTCGTCTCTGTCAAGTGCCTCCAAGATTTCAAGCTCTTCTTCCTCTCTGTCCCCGAGATATTCTCCAGTCGAAGGCAAAGTCGCCTCTCCCTGCGTGTCGCCGCAGCCCGGAATCGAGGGCCTGACTCTCGTGCAAAGAACTGAAGTTATTCTCCGCGTCAACACCACCACCATGGACGTCGCTTCGCAAACAGAAGCTCTGGACGAAGAAGAGCCCGCGAAAGAGATCAACCAGAGTCCGATGATTGCCGAGCCGCGACGTAAACTACCTGAGGAAATCGAGTGCGAGAAGTTAAGTCGGGACTTGGCCAATCAATTGGGACCCAACGATAAACTTGTTCCGATTCTAGGTTCGTATATATTACATATATATAGATTTATATTTAATACCCAGTCACTTGTTCTTCCTACGCATTTTCTTCCATATCGAGATAAAATTTAACTCAGCCTCAATCTTGATCTGCCTGCATTAAAAAATATTTTATCTCTTGAACAAACAAAAAAAAGTAAATACACAAGAGAAAAGGTGTAAAAAGTATTTAGTTTATTTGAATAAAATTATTAATGAAGTTTAACGGTCGCTGCGTAGGATTGAAACCCACCAGCGAAGCCCGACAGTGCATCGGCCTTTTAATTTAATAAATACTAACACGCTTTAATCTACTAAACGTTTATTTGATTACGTCGCTTATGTTTCATTCACTTAAACGCATTCCTCGGAGCCTCAAGCATTAACCAGACCTCCAACTACTTAATCTACTTAAATATTTTTAATACTTCAAACGCAAGTCTAATTGTAATTGTAATTATAATTGTAAATATAAAATATTTTCAGTGCCAGTGCCGGAGTTGAAGAAGCCGACGGATTACGTGTCCGGTCTGTTCAGGGTTGAGACAACGCTGCAGCCGCGTCCGCGACGTCTGGTGTCAATGGAATCCACCGCGATATCCACTGCCACGGAGAACGGAACTGAGGACGATAGAAAGTAAGTTTGTGATTTATTTACTGTAGCACGTGTTGTTGCGTGACGTCTCTCCACGTGGAACAGAGTTCATCACGGTCAAAATTTATTTATTTTATTCTTAAACTCTGATGTATTAGTTCCACTAGTTTGACTCCGGTATCTACAACCGGATCTACCGTTAACTCAAATTTCATTTTTTTATTTTTATTTAAATTTATTTTATTTTTACTCCAATCCCTCCAATGATTTATTAAATAATTTTTTAATAACTCAAAATCTAGTCAATCTTAAATTCTTAAAACTCCCGCGGCAATTTTTCAAATCCTCAAGTAGATAAAAAAAAAATCGCGACTATATTTTTTAACATTCGCACAAAAACTTGAAGCTCCTTTTAAAAATTAAATTTGCTATTCCCAATACTTGATACCGCATATTTATCGCAACTATTATCAGTAAAAGAAATAATTATTCACCAGAAATCCATAAAATTCTCTTAATTATTGACCCCAACAATTTATCTTGGTCATAAAAAAAATATTAAAATTACCCGGTTTCAACACAAGACATTAATCGTCATCGTCGTGAGTTAAAAACAAAGATTATCCATTTCTCTTTCTCTAGTACAGAGTACAGAGCTCGGTAAGATCACGCGTGGTCGATAACTCTCTTGGTCCGCGGGCCGGCCGCTCAAGGAGAGAGAAAGTGCACAGACCACCTAGAAAATTGCGCAATCATCACCATAAATGATATTGTCAACGTTACTCTACACTGTACAGTCTACACTTAACTCAATACCCAATACTCTATACTCTATAGCAGCAGTCCGCTTTAAGTAACCGTCTATAAAACGCCATCAGTTTCGCGCAACTTAAAAATACGGAAAAACATACCAGTGGAAAAATCAGAGTTTTTAGTGTGAAAACAGAGCCCTCTTATAAAAAAACTACAAGTATCATAGTTTGCACTGTAACTGAGACTTTTTCTTGTAGTAAAGTAATAAATTACAATTAAAGAGACAAAATTTCCAAATTTCTAATGTATTTTTAGTTGAATTAAACTCTATTATGAATGAAACTTTAAGGACTGAAAAAAGTCACACTTCAAAAAATTAGGAGTGAATTCAAAGTAATTACGGATTTTATGTAAATCCGAATTCACTCCGTCACTCAGAGTTCCGGAGTTTAAAAAAAATCACTCAGCATACGGAGGAAAAAGGGAGTTTGTTTTTTCAGCTGAATGATTTCGGAGTGATTTGAATTTTATTTAAATCCGCATTCACTCGATTCAGACTTAACATTGAAATAAACTCCCTTCGGAGTGAATTTTACTCTAAGGACATTAAATAAATAGTCATCCACTCCGGATTTAATCTGCGTTCACTTTTGAAACTTTTTACACTACATATGAAACTGTAATAATTGCTACGTCTCAAAAATATTTAAATTTTTACAGTTTCAAAGCCGAGGAACTGCTGATATTTAAAACTGTAATTTTTTCCCTATTTTTTTCCGCGCCCGACTTCAATAACTCACCGGCTGTTAAATTAAGCCCGATCTTTATCAGCTAATCCTAATCAATCAATTTTATAACACGTTTCAAACATGATATATCGATAAATATGAAGATAAACTAAAACTATAGCTACAATAACAACAACAACAACAATAATAATAAATAAATCAGTGATGCGGTCAGTAATTGAGTGTAAAATTATATCACGTGTTGAGAATCGTCAGCTAGTGTTTAATGTTTAGAGCATGATAAATTATTTTAAATCTTCTGTCACTTCCGCTATCTCTCTCATTCTTCATTTCTTCTTCTTCATATTATTTATAAATATATATAATATATATAGAGAGAGAACTAGCAGTTAAAATAACTTATAACTGCCATTATCTACCTTAATGCATATTGATTCACCGATGATTCATCATTTGTGACGTAATCTTCCGTCAATATCTTTATTTAAAAACAAGATTTTATCTTTGTCTATTAAATATAAGTGTCTGTGTATGTGTTATTTTTACATTGTTGAGTTATTGTTGTTATTAAGTTTAATTTATTCATTTAAATAATTTATTTATTTTTTTTTTTTATTTAGAAACGAGATGCCATCGACACCAAACATTCCATCAAACAACAGTAATAATAATAACAATAATAATAATAATAGTGATCAGAGTAGTCCGTTGTCACCAACATCAACGTATTTGACAACTTCTGAAGGCAAAGCGAGGTTTCTAACTCAATATTCTCAGGATATTGCTGATGTCAAAGTTACTAATGGCGTCGAAACGCCGCAGAGTAACGACATCGATTTGAAACAGAAGAAGGTAAATTTTAATTAATTATAAAATTAATTTTTAAGATCTAGATAAAGGAAAATGTGCACAGAAATAAAGGAATTTCTTGGTGAAAAAAAAAATTTTAATTATGGAATAAAAACAAAAATTTTCCTGTAGTGAGTAAAAATTTTTTGCGTCGAAATTTTTGTTTTCTGTGAATTTTCCTGGGTTTCAATATTTTGGAAACTGGAAAAAAAGTTTTTTATAAAATCGAATTTAATTTTGAGAATTGAAGGGTTGGATTTTTGTTAATTTTTTTAAAATTTTTTTTTTAGGAGGAACTGGTGATGAGGCTGGACAGAAAAGTTGTAGTGCTTAAAGCTGAGCAAGAAGCTGTCAAAGAAGAAGGAGAACTGAATGAAACGCTGGGTGCTAAAGTCGCGTCGAGGATTTCAGCGGTCGCGAGACCTGCGGAGGCCTCTAAGTATCGGTTGCATGTTGAAGAAATCGGCAAGATAACGAGTCTTCTTTTGGGACTCAGTGGAAGACTTGCGAGAGCTGAAAATGCTCTCCATGGTATGCCTGCTGATCATTCTGAGAGAGTGAGTATTTTTTATAGTAATGTTGGTATTTTAAATGCTGGCTCTTGAGTCGGATGTAATACTGATAAGGATTTAATGGAATGTAAATTGATGGGTAATTTATAACGGTGACAAGTTTTTCAGAGGATAGTTTATTTAGATTTTTTTTTACCGTCGAAATTTGCATTTCAAATTAATTGGATTGATTACGTTTACTTCCGGTTTACTTTTTTATTTTAACTGTTAGTTGAAAAAGTTTTTTTTTTTTTGCTTAAATGAATTTTTTTAGTACGTCCTATTTATTGTTTTTGAGTGGAATTTTAAATAACTGATAAATTTATGTTATTTTTAAAATTTTTATCTTTAAGTTGAAGACAAAAAAATTTATCTTTGTTAGTTTGGGAGAAAAGTGAACACGAAAAATAAATATGACTATCGGAAAAACGCGTCCAAAGTTTATACAATTTATCAGATAATTTTATTGGTCTTCATAAAATAAAAAACATATATAAATATATCGATATTGACATAAAAAATAAACATTTTATTGTTAGTCTGAAATTTTCATCCTATTAAACTTAAAACTTAAATTCCGATGAAAGTATTGATGTTACATAAAAATTCAATAATAACTTTTTTGTAGAAAATTAAATTCTCTATAAAAAAGAATTCTATAAATTTTCCCATAAGCCCAATAGTTTACTCGCAATTTCGATTTTAAGCTCCTGAACTTTTCCTACCTTAAAAAAAGTTTATTCCCGCCTTTAATTTCAAAATACTGAACAAACTATCAAAAATACAACAAAAATCAATCAGACCAATTTTACAGTAAATTAAATTTCCTACAAAAAAGTCTTTATCACTTTTATCACAACTCGAATAGTTTAATCACAATCTCGATCAAAACTAACGCGCTTCTATTTTATTACAGAAAATTTTAGAAGCCAAGAGAGACAAATTACTCGAGCAATTAGAAGAAGCTAAAATCCTGAAGAGCAACATCGACAAGCGCAGTGTGAACGTATCGGCAATTCTCTCCAAGTATTTGAACGACGAGGAGTTCTTAGATTACCAGCATTTTATCAACATGAAGACCAAGCTGATAATGGACGGAAGAGAAATCCAAGACAAAGTTAAACTCGGCGAGGAGCAGCTTGCAGCCCTTAAAGAAGCAATTGGCTAGTGATAATAATCTTCTATTTTAAACTAACAAACACTAATTATTTAACAAAACAAATTAAAAAAAAAAAAAAACGCTGTGACCGTGTGACCATTGAGTCGAATTAAAACCGCGACTCACTAAAGTGTAATTGTATCTTAATTATTTTAAAAACTCTACGTAGACTATCTATAAAAGTATATAAATATATAAATAAATATATAATACGTCGACGAGAGCGTGTTTCCTGCTTACAAGGTTCTTACCGATCGTGTTTTTTGTCTCTCGTAAGAATCTTGAGTGCCTAGTCCTTGTTAAGTTCGCGTCATCTCTCATTTTATTAGTAATTCTCTTCCATAACTATTTTTTTTTAATTATTATTTTATTTTATCTATTACTCCGGTCAAGATGCATCAGCATGTTAAATAATAATCCGGGTTTAAACTCGAATGAAAATAATGAATGCTAAATTGTTTGCGCAGCCTTGATTTTATTTATGAAAGTTAATAAAAATTTATTTCTTACAATTGTCTGTAACTTTTTTTTAATTGGATTCAGTGCAATATTTTGAAAAATAAAAATATATGTACGGGGTTAAATTGTATATTTATATTATTATGAAATGAATTTAATTGTAAATTGATTAAATGAGAGCGAGATGAATTTGCCATTATTGACAATTTAAAATTTATAAATATTGAGCAACGATTAATGAGTATATATATATAAATATATACATACATATATATGATTTAAAATAAATTGCGCAGCTGTGTGCGATTGCTGATGATGTGATCGCGAGAATAGGTCGGGCTTTGGATATAAAGCCTCGTTATTTGGTGCCTTTCTTATATACACATTGTGATATAAGCATAATAATAATAAAAGTTTAAATATATATTAATAATGATTATAATATTAATTATTATGATTGTTATTTTTTTAAAAATAAACGTAATATAAAATATTATAAATGATAATTACTGTTCAAAATACTGTACTACTGGAAAAAGAAATAATAAATTTATTACATAAGTAGTTTACGGCAATGTAAATATATGAAATTAAATATACGTTAACACGAGCCATTTTCACTCATTACAACACGTGTAGATTAAACGATTTAATGATTATTAATTACTAATTATGAATAATATACTTTAAAAATTATGTTTTTATTTTTACGTTAATTCTCTGCTGAGGATATTCCGCTTGTGATTTTTATTATTAAATAAAATACTGAAATCATGTGCTCTTGTACGTTTGCTGATGTCTTGTCTCCTGACTACAGTAACTTTTAGACTAAGATATTTTATTTTTTAATTACTTGATTTCTTTTAATGAATGTGTTGAAGCAAGAGTAATGTACTGATGTACTGTATATAAATATTATGAAGAAATATGATTATTATGAACACTGTATATTGAAGTAGTGGTCGTCACAATTGTCGGAAGGACACTGATGAGCCTGGGACTCTCTGCTGGGCCTCTGAGTTCAAGGGACGCAAAAGAAAACGTCATAAAATTAAGACGGCATTTCTTAATTTATTTCTCCTGAAACTTTTGATTTGAAAATTTTTTCGGGACCTAGATGAGTTAGAGCAACTCATAGCGGCTCGAAACACGAAAGTAGCCTTCAAGGATCCCACGGTCACCTTAGTTTGGATCTGGATCGCCGTTTCAGAAATCCTAAATAAATGCTATTAAAGGTTCCACCTATCCTGCTTAGACTCCACGCCTACCCTTCATTGCTATTATAACTTTTCTTGTGCAGGTCGTCCTGAACGCGCCTGAGCAAAAGTAATGTTGCAGTCGAGAAATTCTAAGAACCATCACTTGCGAAGGTGGCGTAAAAAGTGTTCAATTCTCGTATGTTTTGGGGTCCAATCTACCACCTGAGTAAATAAAATCACCCAAATAGGCCCTCAGTTAGCTCCGGTTCCGCCAAATCCTTATAATTCGCATATTTCCCTGTACTGTTGCAGTCAGGAAATTCGGAAAATATCACTCATGGAGGAAGCGATCAGTGGTCTATTCTCGTATGTTACAGCATCTCACAGCAGCTCACAACACAAAACTAGCCCTCTGAAGGGTCGACCGAGCACCAACTTTTTTATGTGTACCGTACGTCACTGAGACGACATCAGTTTCAGCTCAAAAATTGCGCTGAAACTCTGGTTATCTGGGTCACCCGGCATTCCCAACAGTGATTTATCAGTCGTTTCCTTCACTACCAACTTTCAGTAAAATCTTGACTACCGAGCGCCGGTACATCGAACTGACTACTCCGCTCTTATCAACCCACAGTACTAACCCGTTCCCCAGAAGCTTCGCATACCTGAAGAGCAAACGTATCAAGTTCCTTCCACATTCAAAGTGCATGGATATCACCACTAAATTATTAAAAACATTTTTTCCAACTTAAAAATAACTCGGCAAACGATTTAAAATGTCGTTGGCCTTTTCAATCGACCCATCATCAAATTTATTTTCATTGTGTCCAATAATAAACTATCGATTCCAGCCGACAAAAAATAATTTAAACAATCAATGGGATATGGAACATAATGCCCCGTATAAAAAAGGCATCTATGAATTATTAAGTACGCGGATAAATTGGCTCGCGTTTAAATAAAAGCTGACGCAGATGAATACGGAATCAAGGATGTAAATTCCATGAGCTCAAATATATATGGACGAAAATAGTGATCTGTGTTGAGCATCCAGTGGGGTCCAGCAGAGCAGAGGGTTTTCGTCGTACCGGTACCGATGAAAAGAGAATTCCCAGCTTGCTCGCCACACTTTAACCAGCAGCACAAATGATAATTGCTATGATTCATCCAACTATGCAGCCCGTTTCCGATGCATTTATATGCATCACAAATAACGGCGTCCCACAGCCGCCAAGCGCCACTGACGTTATATTAACTGCATTCTCTTCCGTTTATAATATCATACCACTACCTTTTATATCTCTGTTTATTCCGTCTCTCTCCGTCAGATCCCTCCCATCCCGACGTCCTACCGTCCTTTGTATATAAATTTAAAAGCATCTACACCTCCCACACCAGCAACACCCTGAGATACAGGACATTTTTACATCCCGACTAATGCGTCTACCCGGCAGTCGTACCTCTTCTACTTCCACTTCCACTTCCACTTCCTCAAACTCATCTCCAGCTCTTCTCTATCTCCCCGTTATTACATTTTTTAAAAATATCATAACACTTTATTTTTTTTTTATTTTTAATAATTCTCTATACCGCACAATACAACTGTTTCATTTTTATATTTTTCCCAGTGTGTTTATCGAGTCGTATGTTGCCCGGTTATAATTTTTATTTTTTATATACCACCGCCCGCCCACATGTCGGCTAAACATTCTCAGCATTATCCTACAGGCGAGGACACTCGAATTTATTCGTCGAAAAAATTTTAACGTCTCTCATTCTCAACCCGCGAATCGTCCAAAAAACCATTTTCTCTCTTCATATATATCTATATATATTTCTACATCTCTACATCCTCATTCTCATCCTCATTCACATCAACATCCACATCCTCCACAATTCTCCATCCCCAGGTCCTTTGCCTCGACTGTATATGCCAGTGCCACGATTGCCAAGAAACCTAGTCGTACTCTGCATTTTTATTGGCGCATTACGCCGCAGTCGATCCCCAAACCAAAAACAGCCAAAGCATCCTGCCAGTCTCTACCCCCTCTCTGAATCATAAAATGATTTACGCCTAGATAATTACTTGTCTCTCCTCTTTATCTTATCCCAATACCCACATGCACACACGCACACACCAAACATAAACATACCCATTGTATTTAATTATAATTAGCCTGGCTCTAAAATTAATTAACGACAAATTAATTATCATTATCCATATCAGGCATCAACTTCCTGCGTGACCCGAAGCAGCCTTCACGGCCATTACTGCCACGTGTACATATGTGCTCGTTGGTGTCTGTTGTCCCCAAATCCTTGACGACACCCGGAATGCCGTGTGTCCCTTGTCCGTCGAATATTATCGAGTTATTACTCGGGCACGAGCTCATCGCACCGAATAACTAACGTACCATAATCCCTCCCTCGTGGCAGACTCTCGAGCTAAACTACGGCCTGCGAGTTGGATCCGCTCTTGAAGCATGCGTTTGTACACCTTGGGAATGCCCGCACAAATATCTACATGGAAATATATAACGCGTGCCAGGACCCCGGTGCTCTCTGGACACCGATCATTTCTATAGCGAATGCATGTTGGCTCTGGCTCTGGCTCTGGCTCTTGCTCTGGCTCTGAATCTGGTTCTGGCTCTGGTCTGCCTACTGCAGCCGTATAGTTTTCATCCATATTATCAAACTTTGTATAGAAGTACCGATCTAGCCCCCCACCCACCCTAGCGTCATATCAACTCATCATTGCACACATTCACAAGCTTGCTTCGCCTTTTTAAAAGTGGTGGCATGGAACCAGACGATGGCCGATCGACGTGGCTTATAAATATGTAGACTCTGTCTAGAATATTTTATACCTTATATATTTTAATTCATCGGGTTATTTATTTGTTTGTCACACACAACTCATCGATAAATATATGGAGCCCGGAAGTATCTGTCTGTCTTAGTCCCACCTTTATCTTGAGGATTTGTTTTTACCGGTTGCACTGTACCGCCTTCTAGTGCACGACGGTTCTGGTTGTCCCGGATGTGAATCCGCGTAATAATAAACGTTTGCTTTAAAACGATAAAACAACGTCGTAGTCGTAGTCGCAGTCGGGACCGAAACCCGGGGGCACCGGGGTTTTGTCGCGAGATATATCGTCGGGGAGCCCAACTCGACAGAGCAAGAACCAGCTGAGATAGAGATGGGGCCGGGGACTGGGGGATGCGATCGATAGTCGACCGCTGGAAACTCTGAGAGCGCTTTTACCCTCTCTTTCTTGTGTTCGCGCTAAGAAACTTCCTACTCCCTGGTGTAAGAGGACTTTTGCTTCTGCCAATTACCATATTGCCCTCCATTAAAAACTATCGCAAAAACGCTGCTTCGGTTATTGCGAGATCTAAACAGTTCTCTGGCAGTCTAATGTGAGCTATCGGATCAAATTATCTATCAGGTTCTAAATAAGACCGGGAGAAAATGAGTCTTTTTAAAAATTAAAAATAAAAATAATTAATTTATCGTCAGTTTCATTGAGTCGATGATCATAATTGCAGGCTTAGAGCAAACAAGAATGAATGTAAGGCTTAAAAAAGTATATTACAAATTTTTTTGATAATTTAGCCCCAGTCTATCCTAAATATTGCACAGCAACCCAACAAAGCCCGATGATGAAATGTCACAGGGATGGCGAATATCCACAACAGAAGCGGAAACAATACGTCCAACAAGGGCTGATACAGAGTGAAATAGAGAAAACTAATTTAAACAATCTCCAAAATATTCTAAATGGTAAATATTTTCCGGGCATCCGAATCCAAGCGACCATCGCCAGTCAGCTCAGTCCGATTCGACCAACCTCTCATTGGGTTTCTCGTATTAGTAAATATATACACATATATATACATAACTATACATGTTCCAGCGGTTAGTTGACTGGTGTGTACATGTCAGTTTGTCGCGTGTGTCTCTGTCATGCATGAGAGAGGATAGGACGGGAAACGAGTGATATGAAGTTATATTCCGATACGATACGCAACATCGTCCTCATACTACAGTATAGTTGCGAATAAATATCATACAAAGCCAAAAAAATACTTTTTTAAATCGTAACTTTTTAGCAAGCACACACCCACACACGCAACTACACACATGCACACATTAATAAGTACGAATGTAATTATGCAAATTTGAGAATCGATAGTCGCAACAAAAGTGTCATTAAAAATAATAGCCAGCTCGTGGCAGGAAATTCAAAAGATTGTGATCTAAAATAAAGCGAGCTCGAGTCAAGGATTGTTTGATGGCGAGTTTACCTTACATTAATATAATATAATCAAAACTGGCGGTCCCTTGCACAACAGTGTCGGCTGAACGGTTTTCTCTAGCGATTACCGTCCGCAAGGACGTCGCCGAGCGTGGATTACCTTCTGGTGTGTTGACTGCACTTTCCAACTACGATCCATCTTGCTCCAGGTTCTGTTCTGCTTCCTCGGGGATCATAAGTGCGATCACGAATCTGTAACGAATAACTAAATTAACCATCACATCAAGCTGTTTGCCAACTAACATACATATATACATATATAGACATACACACATGCCCCTCTGCATATAAGAGTAAATATAATTATTTATGAGAGATGTATATATGTATATGCAGACATCTATATTTAAGATAAATTGGTAACTCGAGTCAATGAACAAACCAAACAGTAATTTATATTGACTTAAGAATGAATTAAACCTGACTAACAAGATGCGTTAACGTCAACGTCATCCAGCCAACGAAAACTTAAATTGACTTGTCGAAATCACTGTCTGAGAATAAGAGTTAGTTATAGGTATAGTGTATTGCATTGCATAGTGAGTGAGGCTTCTTGTAAATGAGGATGGGATGTAAAAGAGATGGTGATGAATACTATTCCAACTACTACTACAACTATTCCAGAAACTGGTATTTACAGTGGTAGTTATAATAGTAGTGATGGTAGACTGAAACTAGCGGACGATGCCTTTGGCAAATCACGCGGAGCGACACGTCGTTATCTCTAATTTCCACCCGGCTGTCGACTAGGACCAAGGTATAGCACCAGTACCGAAACCAGTAACACTACTGATGTCACTGAACCACCAGCTACTCCCTTCGGCTCTGGCTGTTGGGCTAACGTGTATATTCAGTTTGCGTATAGACTAGGGCTTACTAGCAGAGCTACAAAGTACAGAGGGTACTGAGTCCAGAACACTGAGTACTGAGCACTGAGTACTGGGTGTAAAGTGATGACAGAAACGCCAGAAGCACTAGGCTAAACCATTTCCATGATCGAGTCTATTAGCAATTACGTATAATCGCTCATCCGATCACCTAATAACCTGCAATCCACGGCCGGGGACATTCGAGCACCGGATGCCTAAGTGACTAATTAATTCTTGTGGCTGTTAAACTCAAATACTACTGTTTTTATTTTACAAGTATTCCATTTTCCCTTCAGTTATAAGGATCATTTAAAAATTCCTATCGATGATAAAGTAAAAGAAAATTTTTTTTCAATTCTTGAGGTGTCCCATCGTGCCCCAGTTTTCATAAATTGTTAAACTAGGTTACGCATCGACGGCGTTAATTCTTCTGTTTACATATGCACGTAATTAAACTGTTTCTCACGTTGATAAATCTTTAACGCATATTGTACAGAGAGTAGCCTTGTCCGAGTTTATCTGATTCGCTGATTTGGACCTTGGAAACTCGCGGTATAAATAAATCTATAAAGTTTGTTTGCTCAGTTTTTTAGCTGGTTATAATTGTTTGGCACTTGGGTAAATCGATTGTGTTAAAGGTACACAGTTGCGATATAACTCGGGTGGAGTAAATTGCTTCAGTAATTAGCGATCAGAATGCGAGCTAGGACCCAGTGGCTCGGACTGAGAGTTGTGGAGAGAGTGAATGAGTGAGTGAGAAACAGCCAGGGTGAAGCAAGGGATAGTCGGATTGGAGTAGCTGGTGTAGATATAGAACAGAGTAGAGTGGAGTAGAGATCTGATTCAATGGCTGCAAGTGCTCGTGCACAATCTTCTCCGCTAAACACGATGCCGAGTTGAGCTAACTGTCGACCTATTTGCAAATTGGTTTTCCCGACGTCGAGCTGCGATAAACGGGCACACATTTATGAATATATACACATATATATAAAGTATGTACGTCCGATAGATAAACGACGTCGTGCGTTTGCTTGATTGAAACTCCAATGCCGTCGGACGGGTGCAAAGATGACGGAGTTTCAGATTAATTTATATTCAACCGTCATTTCTGATCCTAGGTCCCGCGAATCACGTCTGGATCACATGATTAATGTCTCATTTTTTTTTTTGTTAGATATCTCCGAATCATAAAACACCTTATCGATATTTTCTGTTTGAAAAAAATTAACAACAATAATTAGCTTGAGAAGACGGAAAAATATTTTTAATCATGATTATTTTTTTCCTCGATATCTGAGTCTGAGTCATCGATAAGCGTATTCTCGATTGTATATAAATATAATTTATAAGGAAAATTGAACGCAGTATGACAGTAATGTAATTCAAAGCTATTTTTTCTTAGTCAGTGGCTTAGTCATCAGTCGACTGGACGCGGAATTTAATCGGCTGTGTTGAATGTGTGAGTGTGAGTGTGCGCGAATGATGTGATGTGTTGGTTTTAAGTATGTGATTCATCGTATCGACTGTCGATGATTATAAACCCTAAATGTCACGGTATAGAGTGTGGAGCGTAAACATCGACGTCTTCGCTTTCGCTGTAAATTCAATAGAGCACGCGCTGTTGCATGTTATCGTTTAAGTACTGAGATACTCTGTCTTGTCTTGTATTATGTGTGTAATGTTTTGTTAACCATTATGATATTTTGCATACTATATATATAGATGTATAGTATATACTGAGAACATTCATCTTCTTCTCGTGTTATATCCAGCTGATTACGCTTTTATTTGTTAATAATATTTATAGATGGAGATTGAGATGGAGATTTGAATAAATATTTTTATACCGGCCTGAGGCCTGATAATTATTTAAGACATAAAAAGTTTTTATGTTTAAATACTGCAGTCGGAGTAATTATTCGAGTTATGGTTGCAATAAGAACCCATGATAAATAAAAGACGTCATTTTTTCCATGCAATGGGTTTATGATCTTATAATCCTGTAATGTCGCTGATATTTTTTGTTAACGATGGGATCAAAAATTTATTTTCGTGTTAATTATTAATTTTTTAATGATGAATTGTAAAAGTTATTGTTTTTTACAATTATGTGACTTTTTAGTAGTACTTGGAAATATTTTTCTTGGTACAATCGTATACTGAGTTTTTTAAATTGAATCATAAGAAATTGTCAAATTTTCAAAATTTGGTGAAAAATAATTTTGATTTAAATTTTAATGAATTTCGTGAGATTTTTGGACTTGACTCAATTTTATAATAAAAATTTTTTGAATTCGAAATTTCAAATTTTGACAGTTTAATAATTTACTTTTTTTGTTAATGATCTGCATATATATGTAGATATTATTCTTCATTATTTTGATCACGTGCGTTTGAAAAATAGTTCTCTTATTTGCGTCTTTCTTTAGAAAAAAAAAATAAATAACAATAATTTCGATCTTTACATTTAAAAAATTAGGTCACTCAGTTTCAAATGTCACAACAAAAATTCAAATGCTTGGTATTTATTACCTTCCAATTGAACTTGTCTCTTTGTCCTCGACTATAAAATAAATAAATAATATTTGATGACTTAGATTTGAAATCTAAACATCAAACTAAATTAATCTTATCTGAGTCATAATAACTTTAAAACACATGTTCAAATTTCGATTTGATAGTTTAAAAAATTAAAAACTCATTAAAATTGTTTTTTAAAGTGACTAAAGTCTTATCTTCTTACTTAAAAAACTTTTCATTTAATTTTTCTCGTAACGACTGTCTATACATTTTCTAAAATAACTGCAGTAAATAAAACTACTGTGGTATATATACAGATTAAGATTAAGATAGAGAAGCATTAACTCACCTACGCGTTTGAACTCACCGACCTCGGTCATTTCTCGTACCAGCTGTCCCAGTCTTTCAATACAATCCATTACATGGATACTTACACAACAAAACACATTATATTGCTACCATACTTACGTTGCATTGCACAAGACCGATGACAGATGACAGAATTCAGGATATTATCTGCTCGCAACTATTTTTATTAAATATAAAGAGTGACTCACTGTTACGTTCATCACTAAATGTTAAAGATCACGATTAATCTCGAAATTTTTCCTTATATATTCAATGACAGGACGAGGGGGTAAAACGGACCCCTAATACGTTCAATAAATTAAAATTCTAAGGGAAAAAAAGGCCCTCAGAATTTTTTTGAAAACGTCATGTACATAAAAATCGCAAGAATATTATTGGGTAACTTGGGCCACTCAAAATTTTATTCAAAAAATAAATTCTGCCCTTATTTTTATTTACCATTGGGTATTTTATTTATTAATTACTTGGCTGGCAATTAAAATTAATTAGAATCAATTAATTTTTTTAGGGAGGCCCAATTTTTTCGAAATTTTGATTTTTTACTGGCTGTCATTTTGACAGCTGATTTTTTATTTGGGGTCGAACAAAAGTAGAATTAATGACATATTTTTTTTAGACGGACCCATTCTGCCCCCCCCCTCTTTTTTCTATATATTTATATTTATAAATAAACAACCTCGAGCATATCATCCATATTAACCCATAAATAAAAATGATAATGAAAATTGCTTGGTTTATTAATAAACCGGTTGCGTCGTGGGAGAATCGTTACCCAGCATAAAGGAATAATAATGATAATAAAAAAAGACGATTATATTTTTAACGACTCAGTGTGCCGTAAAACTAAGCGAATTGCATAACCTACTCATAAGATTTTATAGAAATAATTCCTTGATTCTTTTTTATTTTTTTTATTATTTTTCTAAAAGTACGTCGTAAGAAATAATGACCTCTTGTATTATTACTCATACCGATTATCGGGTTTTCGTGTCTTATCGGTATGCGACCGCAAGTACTCGGTAATGTGAATAGAAACAACCTTTTGTGCAGTGAGAGAACAAAAGAGAAAGACGTTAAATATTTAAGGTGACGTCTCGTTAAAATTATTAACTATTCGTACACACATTTCGTTGTGTTAAACCTCCGACAAATATCATATTGGAATTTTTTTCCTCCATAATCGCCTTCGTATCTGAGGTATCGGATCTTAGGTCACGCTTGCCCGTACCCTTACCCTTAAATAACTTTCGTTTTGGCTCATAAAGTTGCCTGATTTTTTTACTACCCCAGTACAGGGTACAGAGAATAAGCCCGAGCTAATGCGGTAAGAAAACAAAAAAAAAAACAAAATAAAAATAAAGTACTCAACTAAATAAGTTTTCATCCGCCATTAACGCTGACTGAATAAACTTGCAACACAAAAAATAAATAAAAAATAAAACGAAGCACCCGTTTTAGAAGGATGAAGGTAAGTTCAGAGAAGCTGAGTTTGTAAAAGTTTAATAAAAAAAAATATTCGCAGTCGTGGGAATTATTTTTCTCTTATATGATATGAATAATAATATTCTCGTACAATATCGAGTACGCAACAATCTCTTGAGAATATGCTAAGCTACGAATATATGTCTAGGTATATGTATATATATATATATATGGTGGCTTCAATGTATAATAAGAGATGAGAGGACGTCTGTTGTATTGAGGAGTTTGAATAATCGTCGACAAGCCTCTAGACTCCTATCCGCGATTGCTATTGCCAAAGACTATAATAGTTTATATTTATATATTCATATATATGCTATGTTTAATCCGCGATAAAGAAGTAATCAGGCTTTATATGTAAAATGTAAAATTTTTTTTGTTGGATATAAAGAATAAAATTAACGTGGATTTATTTTGTAGCTCGAGCTACGCTAGTTTTTATGAGTTACTTGTAAAATTACTCACCGGATATGAGATGTGTTGCACAATATATTGCTGCGTATATATATGTATATAAAAATATGTGTTGCACCTTTTCTTTTTCTCTCCAGTTGAACCTCTAACGCGAAACGAGGATCGCGACCGTGACTCAGTCGTCAAAGCACGTACGGATTAATTGCATAGAAAAAGCGACAATACGCTAAGCAGAAAAAATATATATGTAAAAATAATAATAATAACATAAAAAATACATTAATGGCCTTTAATTTAAATATAAAGACCAGCAATTATTTATAATGATATTGTATGTATTTTTTTTTTTTTTTTTTTTTTTTTTAGAAAGATTATTATTTTAAATTTAATTGTTGTTATTGTTATTACTTTGTTAGTTGATATTTAATATTTGAGAATGGGTAGAAGTTATTCATATTGCATAATGTTATTGTACATTTAAGTGTTGAGATTAAGGAGTACATTCTTGTTACTATTATTATTGTGTTGTTATTGTACAGTGTTGTGTTTATGTGTATTAATAGTAAGAGAATGTTTTGGAGGGGATTGAAAAAATTTGTAGGTCGATTGAGGCCGCATGCTTGGCATGAATGAACGAGTGATGTGAAAGGCTGAATAAAGAATTATTCCTACTTGTTTATTCTTCCTTTTAACTTTAAACAAAATTTATTTATTTTTCATCGATTATATCATTGTATTTAATTCTATTTATCATTATTATTTTTTTTACTCTATTTTTTAAGTTTCAAAAAATATAAATTTTTGAAAATATTCAAAACATTTAAAATTTTTTGGAGTAATCGGAAAAAGTTTCAGAATTTCCGGAAAACCGGACATTTTATTAAACTTCTGTACCCACCAAAAAATTTTGAATTTTACCGAAATTGTCCAGAAAATGTTTTGAGTTTTTGGTATATTTTGAAAAAATTCATGAGGTAAGAGACCCAGTACCCGATCAGTCGAACTAGTACTCGATAACTCATATATTTGTATATCTATCCCATACGAAAAAATATATATGTAACATATATGCATCAATGCATTGGCTATATGGGACATATATATTATTTATATATTTTTTTGTGCGGGTATATTTACTAAATTTGAGTAAATATATATATACAAATATATGAGTTATCGGGTACTTTTACCTTAAAGTAGTGAAGTAATTTGAAAAATTTCCGTATACGTAATTTCTGAATACATTACTAAAATTATATATAGTGAGATTATAATTATAATTATCATTATTATTTATGTATGTTTTTTGTTTATCAGAGAGAAGGCTGTATGAAGTCGAAAGGAAAATAAGGCTCGAGGACGCTTCACGGATGAATGGGCTTGAGCGAGTCACTTCTTTCATATATATGTATATGTATACTAAATATATATTTCTCTTGAAGTTGTGAAATTTTTTTTTCATAAAAAATAGAGGCTCCTTAGCACCCATCTACAATCAAGTGCTAAGAATGTAAAAACGAGTTTACTTTTGTGTGCTGTCACACACATATTTACACATGTGAGAATAAAAGTATCCATGTAACATTGACCAAGTGTTATATCTTGAGTTTTATTATTTTTTAACTTCGGTTTGGAAGCAAAGCTTGAGAAGTTTCTTTAAAACCCCTCAGAGCTGGTCATTGTCAAAAGTTATTCTGCTTCACTGACACTTTTAATTTTAAAAACTCCTTCCAAGTCCATTTACTTTATTACTATGCAGGCAAAACGAATCTGACCATTGGTCAATTTAAAAAATTACTAATTAATGAAAAAATTTATGAATGCATATCAGCTGCCTAATTTTTAGTCAGCCATCATTGCAAATTTTTTATTGATTATTATTATTAATTAATAAAAATATTGATTACCCGTGGGATTAAAATATAAATTATGAATAATGTAATTATTTAAAAGTAAAACTCAAATTTTGTAGTGCGAGGATTAAATTGAATGTAAGCTCGTTCAATATTTACAAATACTTGTTAAAATAAATATTAATAAAAGTTATAAGTAGCTTATAACTCTATTGTATTAAAAATTCATTAACATTGTAGTGGTTGCAAGAGAAATTTCCCGCGAAAAAAAAAAATCCACCACAAAAAAATCTCACGTCCTCAAAAAAATGAAATATATTTTTTTTTATTTGGATTATTAAAGGGTTGTTTTTTTTTTTTTTAATTCGATCATTTGTTGATGCCAGCAATGGAATTTGGCATGAGCTGTAATGAGGTTGGCTCTAAAATATTTTTGAAATTAAATTTTTTTTTGGAAGTTAATAAATTTATTATTTTAAAAATTTGGTAATCGCTGTAATTTTTTGAATGAAAAAAATAAATTAAAAGTCTGATGAAACAGAAAGGGCTGGGCGTGAGAATAGACAGAAAAGTGATTTGTGGGAGTGTAAAATCGAGATGAAAGAGAGGAAGAAGGTGGTGAAGAGGCGAAAGAGGCGGTTTGCTCTAGTTGCATCGCATTGCATTGGAAACACAGTGAATAAGAGAAAATCTAAGGATCCAAGTCTCGCGAGCCCGGCCCTATTGTTGTTCCGCGTCCAAGAGGAAAGGACGCGAATGAACAGGGAGAGCCAGATAAAGGGAGTAGAGACCCGGGGATGGAACAAGAAGAATAAAATAAAAGAGTTTAAAGTAAGACGGGTTGAGTTTTAGCGCAATGCTGAATTTTCCGCGCCACTTGTCCAAGACAGACGCCACATTGGCTCAACCTTATACATGCGGACAGAGGCGGAACCCACTGGCAAAGTAACACAAGAGATAGAATAATAGAGGAAACTACAACGGGTCTTCTTTTCTTGGACGTGAAACCGCCGTTAAACGATCGCGGCTTGGCGCGAATTTTCGACTTTGTCATCTGACCTGGAAAATTCACTATCTGGAGAAAACCAGGTCCCAGTTCTCAGCTCTAAGTCTTCAGTCTTCATTCCTTAGTCCTCAGTTACCGTAAAGTGAGTGAAAACAATCAAATTAAAACTACGCGCGAACAATGAAAATAAAAAATTATTATTTTTATTTCCCAGTTGGTCGAGCCAATGATTTAATCCCAAACATTATCAAATACTTGTCTTTTTTTAATTTTTTTTTTTTCATATTCACAAGGACACTGTGGAGATACTGCATGAGATTAAGAGTGATACTTAAGTTTCTATAGTATGGGTAAATATTATTCAGTGCACACGCGAGTAGTTAACCAAGTCTTGGTGAATATGCTTGTCACGTAACGGGCATGTATCCTACCGCCGTTTTCGCTTTGCTCCTGTTTTCCACCATCACCATCACTAGCACTACCACCATCAGCAGTACCTGTTCCAGTACCAATATCAATACCAGTACTCTACTACTACCACGAAAAGTACTAGCGGCTGTATGCTGCCAGAGTTTCGGGAACGACGAACGAGGGATCCAAGTTTTCAGAATTGCTAACGGGCTCGATGAGACCGAACCAACCATGTTCAAGAGTTTACAATAATGGTTAATGCAAGAATTTCACATACAGCTATTTACCTATACTTACAGCCAAGATAAACTATACGTTCATGTGATCATCTATATATATCTATTATTCAAACTATAGTTTTCTCGATATATTTTTTTTTAAACTCCAAGTGGACCTGCTAGTAAATCTCAAAAATTAATAAATCTACGTTCAAAAAATTCCGTAATTTTTAAATTTAAATTTGAAATTTTTTTTTGCCGCTTTTTTTATTCAAATAAAAAACTGCTTTAGTAACTTTACTATATTTTTTTCGACCATCTTACCCACTTTGATTGTCAAAAATAATTTCAATGAGTATGCAATCCATTAAAAAAAAAAATAATGATAATAATAATGAAGGTCTTTGACCCCTGGTGAAAAATGTGAAAACGTAAAAAATAAAAGCTTAGAGAATGACTGTTATAAAATCATAGTCAGAGAGTGCAATGTCATGCTCGATTCGCGTGGCCCTTTGGGAGTCTTGTTCTTTTTCATCTGGCTCCCAACTTCTGTCTTGTCTTGGTTATTTTGAACCTCTTGTTGCTCTAGCGTCTACTCTGACTTCTCTAGTCTCAAAGCCCTCTGCTCATTCCAGGGAATCTTTTATTTCCCCATTTTTCCCTCAACTTATTTATTCTCCCTCAACATTACATATTTTTTATTGCATTTATTTTAACTCCAACAGTTGTGCTCAATCCAATTCTTCGGGCACTACAGAAATATGCACTGGCATCTCATTGTCAAGTAGATTTATTCCCAGCAACAATGATTCTGTCGGAAACGTATGGACGACATATCGATTTCCGGATTTGCTTTACTAGTGTTTTTGTTGCTGACTCCGCTGGAACGATTTGCGCGAATAAAGAAACGATGACAAGGCCAAAATAAAAAAGTGTCGATTAAACTGCCCACGCGTCCATTTTTTTTAACTTTTTTTTTTTTATATTATTCACCTGAAATATTCCCGTATCACTTGCCATAAAACTTAACAACTCTCTCCACACTGACACAAAAAAATACCAGAGTTACACACAAAAGTTATTTTTATTTCCAACAAAACTGGGAACGACAACCGGCAACCGGCAACCAGCAACCAGCAATTTTTTGTTTTTACGAACCTACAAATGTATTCTCACATTTTCTTTCTCCATACCCCGGCTATGAAAACGGTCATCCCATATTTACACCTCGCAATTATGCATTCCATACCGGGCTTTTTTACTATTCCATACAAACCGCAGCAACTAACAGTCCTTCGAGAACAAGAAAAAGACCGTGTGCTACCATGCGGAAGCCACTTTCATGCAATAATATTACATATATATTTACATCCACAAAGTTATCTATACTTCTATACATATATGTATTAGTGTATATAAATATATATATTGGTATCCTAATCTGAGAAAATGTATAAGCAAGTAAGAGTACAGTGAGTGCTTTCATCCGCAACATCGACGATCGTTCGGTCACTTTAATGCCCGTACAATGACCTTGCCAGCTTCTGCACAGCTAACTGATACTTCTTTTGGTTTTAATCTGCAGATAATGTGTGCTATGTTTTATCTAATGATCAAACTTTTATTGCTGCTAATTTCAACAGAAAACAGACATCGCACATTAAAGATTTTCCTGATACCATTAATTTATCAGACATTTTTTTAATGCTCTCCAATAATTGCGATCACTTATCTATATATATATATCTATATATATATATATAAGCCGAGCCAAATTAGACAGTTCAAAATAAAATGATATATAAAAATTTTTGACGTTTCTCTTGACAGCTCAAAGTAGCCCCAATCGACAGCAAAAAAAATCGATTCCATTCCCCGAGAAAAAAGTAAAAAAATGAATGACTCATCCGTATATATATACAGTTACAAATTTACTATTGATAATTAATGAAGAAATATTATTTATCCTAAAAATATTTCCATCGATGTATCGATTACTCCACAAATGTATTTATAATATTACAGTGAATTAATTAATCCACCGCACATTCACTTTTATTAAGGTCGTCACCGCTTGACTACACTGAGATATTTTAGAATTTTCTCAACACGATGACGTAGACCTTGTAAAAATAGTCACGCTTTCAAATTATTATTTTTAATTGACAAATAATTTTCTTTAGTTTTTAATTTTTTATCTTCAATTACAAACAATGCCTGTAATGATGTAACTAAATATTTCCTTATTCTTAAGCTCACCATACACATATATCTACATATATATACATACATAAATGTATAAAAAAAACTATCTTGATGGTATAGAACAGTGATGTCATAAAAATTACCGTGACCCGTATCTTAATGGTATATCTATTTGCTTTTATAATCCGGCATTTACTATCTCAGACATTTTATATATTTATATATGTCATATAGGGGTCGTACAAGATCTCAATATAACTTGTACCATAAATGCTTGAGATGCTCGCTGTCTTTATCATCATGTATATATATATATAGTACGATTATTTAACATTATGTTGATCACAATAATTAACGATCTTTTAATACTGGCATCTGAACACACGTTACTCGAGTCTGCAGCATTAATCGGCATTAAAGGCGCCCACCAAAACTGACTATCACATTTAATTCCAAGTAATTTGACCCGACAAAGTTAACCTCAGACTCCTCAAACCACCAATTGTACTCATTGCCTTCTATTCGGGATTAAAAATAATTACGATACAACCGAGCGATTCACTCTGTAAATTATTACTCACATTTTTCACTCCCTGGCATTACGATCACAGTCACATTCGTCAGTTGTCATGAAATATGTCATTTTTAATCATATGTCGGTACAATGGCGAGGACCGGTCGCAGTATTATTAAATATTAATTATCAGGCAAGGAATTATTGGAATGCGTACATTAATTTTTACTTGTTAATTTGCTTTTCAATTGATAATAACGTCAGTATGTCCGGTATATTTATATAGAATTCTAATGACTATTGAATTATAATACAAATTAATGAGCGGGTGAATGAGTAAAAGGAAGAGGAGGAGTCTCTTTGTTTAAAATTCTTAACAATTATTTTGTTAATAAATATTTATGAGGGCTCTCTTATATTTGAAAAAAAATAAAAAAAAATTATCGACATTTTTTTTAAATTTACTTGTTCTAATTTCGGAGTCATACCAAATATCGGAGCTACAAAAATTTTGCAGAAAAAATTTTTTTTTATCAAGAGTTTTTAATTTAACTTGCAATCATTATAAATTTTCTAATAGTACGAAGTACTCAGAGCAAAATGTATGTAATATATATTTACATATATATAGTTACATCTGCTCACACATGTCAACGTCGATGTGGTTGCATCTACGTCACATAAATTCAAAATTTATTCATCCTTTTTTTACCCACATATATGTTACATTTGCTCGTCGCATACATATGCATATACATGCATGTCAGAAAAAAATGTAATTTTGCCTCAGGCTAATTATTAAAAAACGCCAGATTTAAAAATAAATATTAACTAATTGCGTTGGTGCTCAAAAGCAAAAAATTAATCATCACTTGACTCATCATGCCCCAGTGTCCCTAAATACTTTCTAAGTAATTTACAAAAATAAAAATTATTTATTACACTAATAAACTTTTAATTGACAAGTTAGTTAAGATAATTGACTCTTACTCTCGACTAAGAGATCCCTCATCACGTTGAGATTTTTTTTAATCCATGTAGGTGTTAATTATTAGGACAGATTGATCAGGGTAAATGAGGCCTTAATTATACTTTGAGTATGTTCAATGTGTTGTACGGAGGGAATGTGTCACTCATCACCCGAATCATCCTCTTAATTAATATATATATATATTTTTTGTCGAGGATGAGGTAAGCAGATTAAATTTGAGTGTATATTTAATAGGACGTAATATTTGTCTAGCCGTAATTGTTTTATTATACATAACGAGAGTGAGTAAGTTATAAATGCAATGCTGGTAGAGGACTGTGTGTTTCCATCTTTGAAATTTAGCTGATGGGTGATGGGGGTTGATGTTGATGTTGATGTTGTTATTGCTGTTCTCGGTGTTGTTGTTGCTGTTGATGTTGTACTTGTCGGCAAGATGGCCGGCTTAGGTGCATTAGCGTCGGAGATACCGTCGTCCTGTGTAGTCTTCAGCAAGACAATGCCCCAAGACGCTGCTTACAACAATACGCGGTAGGTATAACTACGATGTCATTTCCTCGGTACATTGCGCAGAGTTTAAAGGAGAGATCTTCGATTATCTCAACCTACTGGATGTCACAGACATGCGCCGGTCTCACTCTCGGTGTTAAGTATCTGCTTAATTTTATTATTTTATGTTACAGGCTAATAAGAAATATGTCGGAGTGCATGAGTCGGAGGACAAATTCAAGTGAAAATTTTTTCAATTATTTTTCTTAGGTTAATCGAATGGAAAATGGCTAAAATGGAGAACCAGATATTTTTTTATAATTGATAATGGGAGAATTTAATAAAAATGTTGATTCATATATTTCATTAAATTGGTTTTGTTTCTATACAGAGTTCAATCAATGCGGATGACATATACTTTGATAAATCTGGTATTACGATTTAATACGAAATTAATTTAATAGTAATTGTAATAAATGAGCGAACGTTTGTAATTGAATATGATTAATACCTTGGGCTTTAATTTCATTTCATTTACAACTTTAATGAATTTTTTTTTTCATTATTTACTTTAATATTTTCAATTACATCATAATTAAAAAATATATTTTGTAGAGGAGGGTCAGGCAAATTTACGCTTAGAATTTTTTTTCATTAAAATACTGAGATTTTCACGTAAATCGTAATACGATAGATTTTTTTAATTAAGAAAAAAAAAATTAAGAAAAAAACTCGAGCGAAATTTTTAATCCTGACTCATCCTACCCCCTTTTCCCGAGTTTACTCGCATAAAATATCGCGTTCTCCTTACACACATTTATTCTCACAACACACAATAGCATCCAGTCAAGTAAAACTCGTGTCAGCAATACAGAAAAACAGAAACGTCGAATGTATAATTTATTTTTATCGTCAGCGGTTGTGGTGTCGATGGCTTCACGTCACATACCTTTGGTGCGTGACGCG
The DNA here is from genome assembly GCA_964016945.1 of Microplitis deprimator. NCBI lineage: Eukaryota > Metazoa > Arthropoda > Insecta > Hymenoptera > Braconidae > Microplitis > Microplitis deprimator. The sequence goes on from OZ024716.1 coordinate 14,333,004, forward strand.
TACGTGGCATTTCCACCAGCGGTAAGCCACATTATAAACCGCCAATGGAATTACGATTAAATAAACCAGAGAAAATAAAAAAATAGTAAACATAATGTAAACCGCGTGAAAGGCGATTCAAAAATTTTTATAAAAAATAATTAGGCCACGGTTTCAAATTTTATTTATAATTATAATCAGCTGAAGGTTCGTATTATAAACTATGCATTGAAATTTGAACTCAATGCAGCATGAAAGTTTAGTAGGATCAAATAAATGAACAGTGATAATTTAAATATAAATATAAGGATCAGTGGAATAATTTAAATACGTAAAATAATTTACGAAATCATAAAGAGTGATTAATAATTCAAAGTTTCTTGATTTTCCCGCATATTATACACGTAATGCCCGGAAGCTACTGGCATAGTCCTCAACGTCTTAACATTTCGTCGTTCCTTCCGGCTACATCTCTTCTTAGTTTATGAATGTATACGTATATATACGTACATGTATATGTAATATATATACAAGATTTTGTGGGTTCGCATTACCAGCTAGTAGAAGCCTGGATCTAAGGAACGCGCTACAGTCTTGTGGCATCTTAAGTACTAGCAAGAGTAAGATGAAGATGGAGGTGAGGATAAGGGAGAGAATGAGGAGCAAGTAGAAGCAGTAAAGAGGACGAGCTTCTTGCTCTTTCGGAATGCTCTGCCAATTTCCTTAACCTCCACAAGCCAACGCCAGTGCTGTGCGCTCCTCTATCGCAAAACATACTGAATTGCTGCACAAGCTCAACACAAGATTTAACCCGTCCTCAACTTAAATTCTGCGGCCATTTACGACACCAGCAGTTCTCAAGTTACATTTTATTTTATTTATTTCACCTCTTTGAATTGAATCTTTGATCAAGTTTTTTGTTAACGCTCTGTATTATCATTCAATTCATCTACTGGCAGTCATTAGTTCGAATAATTGACTTTTTATGTGAAATTAACGAACCAGAGAAGTAAAACGGCTTTTTTTTTGTTCCTCAGGATTTACTGAAAATTTTCCCGTTAGGTTTTATCAAAGAGTAGCGGTCAGAGCCGTCGCTGATCTGACAGTATAATCTGGACGGGATAGCACGTGGCCACGTACTTTCCGTCATGAAACCGACCGCACGTTCCACAGATAAGAAACATCACTCTGGTTCAACAAGCGGACGGAAAACAAAAAGTAGACCGACCAAAATTGAGTAAATTGTCTTTTTGTTATTGGGAGCTGGTTTTAAACTTTATTTAGTACTTGAAATTAGTAACGGCCTCAATGTACAATTCAACAAAAAAGTCTCGAGGCCTATTTTCATTTTAATTCTATGAAAAGTTCTATGCCGATAAATTTTTTAGTTTCCAAATTATTAATTTTCAAAGAAAAAAAGGCTTTACATTTTGTGTATGAATTCACATGGCTATTTGTACCGGAAGTCTTTTGAAGATAATTTGCTGTGAAAAATTAAGTTTTATTTATGGCTAATAAATTTATAGTTCGATACAGACCCGCATTATTTTTATATCCAGGGGTCGAAATTACCAGACATAAAGATCGGATCGGTAATGTGTTCGGACTGCTATCACAAGGACGAAAATTTTCATTTCGGCATCAAAAGTTAGAGTAAGTATACAGTATATAGTCTATAGTCTATAGTGTATAGTCTATTTGAAGGGTAGGCAATCACCGTGGCAAGTGACATCTTTTCTAAAGTAGAGTCATATCCCCAAGAGGGGAATTTCGTCCTTTTCTTTCTTGAGTAAACTCATGGAGCGATACGACTAGATGTCTTTTGCTCCATCCGTGCAATGGCAAATGCGCGTGCTACGGGGATCAATTGAATGCTACCGTTCCCATCGTACGACTAGTACTATACTGGCATGGGGGAGTGCCTCAAGTAATGGGAAATCAATAGGGCACCTCTGCTACTGCTGCTTTCCATCAGCCTTTTCCTTCTTTTTACCAATACAACCACCCCCGTCTTCTATCTTAGTCACTCACCCGCGAATGTCGATCGGCTCATCACCTCTTCTCCCCTTCCTCCAAAGCGACCTGCTCAATGCGTCAAAGTTCAAAGGGCAAAATCCACTCCCATCACTCCTCCGTCTCTATCTTTGTCTCCATCTACCTTCTTTGATTAAGACAGACTCCATCCAATCGTTCTTGTACCACCTCGCCCCCTGTTTTCATTCTTTCCCGAGCTCTAGCACCCCATTGACCCACTTACTTTGCAAATAATCACCGCAAATATTCATTTTTAACCACAAAATAATCGGCCACCGAAATACAAACGATCTCCGTTTAATTATTTAACTTCTCAGCCGTAATCCCGTCGCCATTTTCGGTGTAACACGTGTAGCTATTTAGAGCCGGATGCTCTTTGCCATCGGCCATTTTGGGGACATTGCTTATTATGGGATAATCCGGGTACGAGATCGAGGATCAACATCCCGGCATTTTATATATCAACTGCGAAATATCGTGTCTCAGTATCGTTCTCAGTACAACAAAGACTCGGTACAAAAACCTTTTTTACCTCAGAGGTTATTTCTCATTGCATCGTTATCCTACACTGTCATTTTTATTTTATATATCTTGTTTTACATATTATATATGCTACAAAAAAAATAGTACACCATTTGACTATAAATGTGGGTCAATGATACAAAAATATCAAACGAATATCATGAAAAATGATTCATCGCTAACCCGCCTATTTGAACCCGTTATAGTTTGAATATGTATGTGTATATACATATATATATATGCATATTTTTACTGTAGACGATGATTTAACAATTTAACCAATGCAACTAATGTGATCCCAGCTGATTCCTGAGGGGTTTTCAGAGCCGGGAATATTAGGATCACGATCCATCTATGTTCTTGCCTGCATCCATTGAGCTAATACCACCGCCACACATCCAAGCGACTGTGTCGGTAGAGAGAAGCTACAGTGGTAGTGGCTAGCAGGGAAGCTAACAAAGCTCTAGAATTGACCCTAGAGTTGAGTCCGGGCACTGGGGCTCCCCGCGGATCCTCCAGGATTATCGTAATAGTCTGGCAAGGTTTAACGTGCGCCTTCAGGACCCTCCAAGCCCGGACCACCTAACGTTTTCTACCCCTAAAACGCCGTCATCTCCATCATCACCACAAGCTACTCGAAATCATCACCATAACTAGCAGGCTTACGAGCTCTGTATCGATATTAGAGCCACACATTTCAGAAAGCCTGGAATTAACGATTTTTGTTGGCATGGTAGAAAAATAAAATAATTTAAAAAAATTCTGACTCCATTTGTTTGCCCGGAACACAAAGGCTTCGTTACTTCCGCGGGACACGTTTTCCGGTAAAAATGGGGGATGAAAGTACAGTAGAACGTAGATCTACCACGTTTTTCCTACATCCTCAACTACTTTCTTATAATTTTTTTACTTTTATTGTCGCTGTCTTTTTATTTTTGTTCGACTTGTTTTCTTATTCTTCTACGTCTTCCTCATGGTGTGGCTGTAGTCTTACCTTACTTTTACTCTTTTTCATTCTTTTTCTGTCTGGGTAGACTGAGTTCTTCTGTCCTCAGCTCTCTCTCGTGCTCATGGAATGACGTTCCTTGCTCCAGTTAACATCGCAAGTCACGTCGTGTCGGAAGGGTTTTTCAACCGACCGGATGCCTGGCTGCGGGTGATACGTCGCTTTCTCGCGTAACGTCACCACGAAAAATAATGTCATAGGGATGAATAGGAGTATCCGACTACCATCATCATCATCATTGTCATTGTCATCATCATCAACAAAAGATTGGTTTACTATTATACTGATGACTGCTACATCGAGGAGTCACGTCCTAATATCAGGGAATAAATAATACTAGAAAGTATTTGTGAAAACTACTCTCGTTCCTTTTTCCGTCTGATAAAAATTTTCAGTACCATCACACTACTGCCGAAAATTATTATATGGTAAAAAAAATGAGAAAGAATAACCAGGGAAAAGAGTAAAAGGAGATAAAAAAACTAGTGTATTATTTTGAGAGGGTCGTTGATGTGGTGAAAGGAAAGAAAAAAAATATTGAGTGCTCTTTTCACCCCTTAACGTCCAACGGGGAATACTGGGATGACGACGTGAGTGTCGAGTTGACTGAGGTACTTGGGCCCCACGGGAAGGCGGAGGTGAATTGCGAAATTAACCGTTATGGAAACATTCTGCGGAGAGATTCCGAGTCCCCGAAAATGTTAACGGAGGATATAAACCGGGGTGAGGATGAGCGAGTAGCTAGTAGCTAGTAGCTAGTGCTCATAATGGTTATGGGGGCCGTAACACACCGCGATGCGTCCAGAGAGCTCACCTTGTTTTTTAAGAAGACCGAGGGTTGAATAACGAAGAGAAAATATAATGTGGGCGCAAAAAACAGCAATGGTTGTACGGTAAACGAGTGTTGTTTAACGGAGAAATAAAACGAAATGTTTTATTTTTAAAAATGAATAAGAAGTCCTTTAAAACGGGAGATACAATGCAGCTACGCCTTATTCACCGCTGACTTGTTGACAAAAGGAAAGAATAATAAATAAACAATGAAACTGTGATTTTTTCTCAGGCTTTCCATCTACGCCGCGCAGCTTTTTACCGTTAGTTATTTTTTTTGTTTTTTTGTTGATGTGCACACAAAACAGCCCTCGCCCCTGCCCGTAGGAGGAATTTTTTCTAGCTGAGGACGGAAGCTGCGGCTGGAATTGTTCAGAAGAGGGAAAATTTTCAGGGTCTCACAAACGAGAGTCTTGAAAATGCGCCAAGAGTAAGACAGAGAGTTTTAAGTCACCGTAAAAGAGGACATAGACAGCCGGTAGATAGAGATAGAGGAGTAGAGAGGGAAAGAGAGAGATCGGGTTTGCATGCAAATGCCACCGCTTGGTAAATGTTTCCGCGCGATAAAAGTCTTGTACGGTACTCGGTGCTCGCGTGAATTTACGTGCTTTTGGACTTGGCCTTATGAGGGTTAGAGTGCACGTACGCTTCTGCCACCCTCGGGTTTATTTTTTTTTACAATCATGTATGCATGCTTTTGTGCATCCCCCGGCACGTGGCTTTAGTATGCGTACGAATTATTAAGAACTTGACTAAGCCACTTTCCCTCATCCTTTTCTAAGACCATATATATATTATATATATGTATACTCGACTTACACTCCCCCTAGACTCCCTCTCAGCCTCTTCTCTGTATTTTTTATATTACAACTCACACCGTCTGCACTCTTGCACTTGTCCCAACATTATCAACTGCTCCAACTCACCCTTTATGCCCACACCCGAAGGGTATCTTGTTCCTTTTGTCATTCCTGCAACCGGAATTTAAACGCTTACCACAAGAGCTGTTGTGGTTTGACTAAAAAAAATTACATAACATCATAATTTTGCGCTCTCATTTTTATCCCGAGGAATTTTCGTACAAGCCGAGTCGTTAAAAAAATAAATAAACAATAAAATGTCTGACAGCTGCAACCATTGTTTAGTTGAATCCAATTATCTAGATGAATATAATGAATAATCGTTAATAGGATACAGCTACTTGCTCGAGCATTGAAAATAAAAGTTAATGAGGGCAGATGTGATGACCATAAGTGAAATTGGTGCATGTCTCAGTCTCATAAGGGTTTTGATGCTGGTTCTGCTGTTGTTAAAAGTATATAGAACTTTACTATTTCCTCAATCTATATATACATATATATAGTTATTATACATGGAGGGGAGACTATATAGGGCACGGCGGGATACCTAAGCAAGTAATTAATTCTCGTGGCTTTTGAGTACCGGATATAATTCAAATTTATTTATTTCGAATGAATCTGTCATCATTTTATTTATAAATTTCGTGAAAAAAAAAAATTGTTCAAGAAAAATAAAAAATTTTCAAAGTGATCCGTTTCACCCCAAGTATTTGATACGCTCAAAAATTTCCAGGCGCGAATTTCATGAAAACGGTAATGAAAAAAATTTTGCTTACCAAATTTTTCGGCATTCCGTCATGCCTCGGTCTCCCCTATGTGTGCATGTGTACACAGGAATATATGTATATATGAGTATAGACAAAAGGGGCTGGGAGGAGGTGAAATACAGAACTAATCGGGTGATTTTTCCAGCATCAGTCTGTGAATATCAACGGTGCTGGTGAGCCGCCGGCGTTAAGAACGACAAACGATCGACGATCCATCAGGCTCAACGCTCTGCCCTATCTACTATCCTTTTCTCTTTACTCCCTTTCCCCTTCCTCATTCTTTTACCCCGTCCCCCTTTCCTTGCTCATTCTCATCTCGCTCAGAAACTCTGTTAACTTGTTTTTTGCAACCGCTAAAACTCGGCATCAAAGTAAGACATATCTCTGGAGAATTTAACCCCAAAAGTAAGACAAATTGATTATCGATATGAGTGTCAGTCTGAGTCCGCGGCGATCTCCGAGACTATTGTGGCCGCACCGGAAGTTGACAATGGGTATTGATATCGGTATCGGGAAAAACAATAGAGTTTTTAAAATCAACTTGTAGTTTTTTTGTCTTGTTTTATTTATCATTTTTTGTCCGGAGCTGAGATCTGTCGACGAAACATGGAGTAAAGAAACAACAAATGTATCGACGCGTGTTTACTGGAGAGTGTATACGTTTCCGATCACTTATTAACGGCTCCCCAGACGCCCGACACAAAATAAAGACTCGGGAAAAAAGAATAAACTTTTTTTTTTTACTTTTTTCTTTATTATTTTTTTATTCAACATTTAATATAATCATTTGAGAATAGCGAGAGGTGTAGCAGCAGGAAAAAAGGGTCTTTGTTATTTTAACGCAGCCGTGAGAGCTGCGAAAATGAGAGAAGAGGCTAGAGAGAAGAAATAAAGGAAAAGCGAAACGAACGGGTGCCGGTGGGTTGTACAGTATAGAAAAGTAAAGAGGCAAGAGGAAAGAGGAAAGAGGGCAGGGCAGAGACAGAGGGTGGAAGGAAAAGAGAAAAGGGTGTGAGGATAACAACGATGGAAAGTGAAGAAGAGAGAGGAAAGTAAAAAAGGCGGAAGCAATATCGCACCGCGTGGCTGGAAACTCGTTTTGTCCATTAAAGCACGATTCCTTGTGCAAGTGCTACAGAGAACCTTCTTTTTTTCATCTCTTTTCATTTTTATTCTGCGTATCCTTACACCCCGGGCATCAATAAGACTACATTGTCTTTTTCCCCATGCTCGTATGACTGGCTAATAATTTCATATTTTTTATATTATAAAAAAATCACCGTCGAGGGGCGAAATGAGCACTCGTTTTTTTTTAAACGCTACAAGAAAGCGAAACGAGCAATGGGTAAAATGGATCACCTGAAAATTATTTACTAAGTTTTCAAAATTTTTTCCATTAATTTTTATTAATCAGCAATTTTTTTTCAGTCTTCGAGGGGTAAGAACTTGGAAAAAAATTTTTCACCCATCCTATTTCTGACGGAGCCCATTTTACCGTACTTAGAATTTTTTGTGACAATGACGGGGTCGTTTTGATATCAAATGTTCGTTCGGCGAAAAAAAAGTCAGAATAGCAAAAAAAAAAAAAAAAATCGTAATAATCGGCAATTTTTTTCTGAGAGGCTCATTTTGCCTCCTGCCCTCATACATTTTATTCGAATATTTTGACGTGATTTAACTTTGTTTGAAAACGTAAATAAAATATTTCGCTGATATCCCCAGAGATTTTTTGCGATACTGAGTAAAATTTTTCTCATGTATACCGAAAATACAATATACATCTACAGATATATGTTTATGTATATATTTAACTGTTTACTGTTGGCGGTAGACTGGAGTGTAGACTGTAGATTGTTGAGAAAACCGAACGTCGAGAGGATGAGTTAGAGTTCCAGAGGGTTGTGCGGAAAAATAAGAGGCTGCTACTGAATTTACGATTCCGAGGCAGCGGTGGCTGAGTACCAGTCGACTTTCGGCCGCTGTTGGCACGCGTACCTGAGTTAAGATGTATATGTGGCGGGACTGAACCGAGGGAGGAGTTAAGACTGTGGGGTTGCGGGGGTGAGAGGCTGATGGGTTGAGGGAGTTGTTATGCATAAATTGAGCAGACGAACTTGCAGCGTTTTTCTCCAGAGTCTGCAGCGTTCGCCCGGGCTTTATGGGCCATCATGAAGATCGAGAGCCAGAGAAATTAAATCGAGCCTCCCGGGATCTCGAAAAATTAGTCACGGACTCGTGCGTGAATAAAATAACGACCCTAATGGCTCGAGTAACTTGTTGAAATTAGCCTCTCGGTATAAAGAATTAAAACTCCGAGGAAATTTTTAAAATAACTTTTCTGATGGATAAGGACTTTAACAAGTGTATTTAACTTGCACAAGTGTTTGTTATTATTTGTTGAGTTTTATTATCCCCATTATTATTATCATTACTAGTATTATGTTTATCTGTTTCCTGTGGAAGTAAGATGAGAAAGGAAGCATTGAGGTGAGTAATTTGAACATTCTGACCCACTAATGCTGATCCTGCTAAATCGGATTAAATTCAAAGTGTGACACTCGTCTTAGTCTTAACTCTGATATTTAAATCTTGTCTTTATCTGTAAACTTTTTTTTTTTTTTTTATGAAATCATTTAATCAGATTTTATTTTGTTGTCTAAGGAGTAAAAAAAATTCGGTACGACAAAATAGCTTGGGATAAAGAAAATAAATAGGAATACTTTAGTACAAAATTAAGGAGGGAGAGCTAAATTGCGATCTTTGTGTTCCAGATTCAACATCAACCCCTTTTTTTTAGTTACCCTCACTTAACTCGGCGTACGCACTTATCTGAAAAGGTAAAGGGAAAGAGGCGAGAGGGAAGGGAAAGGCCTCCGGGTTCCTCTAATTGATGCTTCCTTGGCACTGGCCTCTCACCCCAACGCTCCTATCCAGAGCTGCAGGGAATAAACGAGACTCGGTTTTATTATTTTTTTTCTTTGAACGGTCTTTATTTAGATTTTTTTGTCCCGTTCCCCTGCCTGGGGACAAACTTGGACGATCACCCCGGATAGGGAAATTAAATGCTTGTGCTTCAGCGACGATATCACTTGTAAGATAGCAAACTTACGAGATTGCGTGAGCGACTTCATGGAGTTTAAAAAAAAAATCCAACATGCGATGATTACTCAATTGTTATCTCGCTCATAAGTTCAAAGCTACGGGGATCGGTACACAAAAAAATTTTCCATCCCGTGATAGTTACAGATCAGAGGTAAAAAAAATACGAAATCTGACAACTGAGAAAATATAAACTTATACGGGGAATCGGATTGATGATGGCTTTTATTGTAACATAGAGCTCCCGCATCGAGAGTTGTCATCGTTTACTTAACGAGTAAATTCTTATATTCATAGGCTGTGTGTTGAGTATCCACTTGAGTGAACCCTCGTTGTACGCAAGAGATAGATTGAGTGTGAAAAAAATAAGATTTCGGAATCGTCAACAGAAATCGTCCCTGCCGATTTGTCGATATGAGGGTCCAGCTATAGCTACATACATATATATATATATATATATATAAATATATAGCTACATACTTTCTACCCTTATGGATGTACATCTATATAGATTGTCTGTAGTCTCGATGCAATCCCATTCTGAGCACATGAAGGGTGATATTTGATACGTAAACAAACAGATCGCATTGAGCTTTTTTTTGTACTATTGCTTATCGAGCCGCTCGGGTATAAATTCTGATTTATCGTATTAATTTTATCTCTTAATACTGTGTATGTATGGTAAATAAGTGTAAACAGATTTTTTATAAATTAATACGCGCATTGTTTCATTTGGGTGCGAGCGATAATAATATATACATATATATCGGATGATAATAGTACGATACATTCTTTTGTTCAGAGTTTGTCGTGCATGGAAAGAGTCCGGAGGATTTTCACCGAGTAGTGACTACCGGCTTAGCACCGGCATCTGGACTGGCGCGATAGGATTATACAAGATTAAGGCATTTTACAGTATAGAGTCCTCGGGCCGTTAATAATAATCGCGGATACGGTTTCGGACCGCAGGAACGCTAAGATCGTACGGTGATAAACTGATAGAATTTTAACGTGTTGCCGCTGATCTGACGAATATTTATCATATTTTTTTCATCAAAAAGTCCTACTCGGACGCCATGGAATTACTTTATCTGGCTAATTTCTCTTCACTCGTGTCTCTTCTAAACTCTGTTCTTTATTTACTTTTTTAAACTCCTTCTCCATCTCCATCTACAATTTCATCTCCCCGTCCTCGTCTTTGTAATTTTTTTTATCTCCCTTGACGAACAAGACAATGAAAAAAATAAATTAAAACTCATTGGACATAAATTAATCCTCTAAATACTCAGCATCAACTAAAGAAATAAAAAAATCACGGATTATTTTTTTTTATGTAATCCTTTTGACTGAATATAAACTAAACGTTTTAATTCTCATATTAAAAAATTCAGATTATTTTATTTTAATTTAAATTTAAATTTATCAAAAAAAAAATATATATATATAATAATAATAAAAATAAAAAACAATTATGCCAAGTCCGCGTCTAAATTAATGTTTCAAAATTAATTTTTGTCTAGATATTTAAAAAAAATAATTGTCTAATTTATTTCGTAAAAAATTCTCGACAAAAAATAAATTTCGAAACATTAATTTGGCTCAGAATTCGTGGGTTCATTATTCCACTACATATTCTAAATTTTGCCAAAAAAATAACAATATTTATTATTATTATTATTATTTTTTTTTTTCAAATAATAGAATGTTTAAAGTAAATTTTGAACAACAAGGCCAGCGGCGTTAAATTCTTCAATTCATCTTCGTGTGTATAATGGAAATAGACGTGGATAACAGAGAGTAGTAAACTTCTCTTCGGCCTCGTCCCACAAATTCCTGCGGCTTCAAGGATATGCGAGTGTATGCTGGTGATGATGGCGCGACATGCACCAGCAACAGCAAAAGCACCAGCACCAGTACCAGCTTGGCGTCTAGTGACTCTACTCATCCTCATATATATACATATACATATGTAATGTACGATGTGTGCTGAGTATATAATATAACATATAACATATATAACACATACAATAATATAAGAGCAGAGAAGTACACATCTAGCGACATAACCGTCGAGCTGAGCCAAGCGTGCGTTGTCGTAGCCGTCGACGTTATACGTTCTGCGTTTAGTTGTACTCAACGCCTAGTGTACTGTTCTCGTGGTTCTGAGTATAGTGGATATGAGGGCCGTCCTAGAATAATAGTTGACACGAATGGTTCACACGCTTAGGCACGACTAATGTGCGCCAGTATGTCGGCTCATTGCTGTGCACCAACTCTAGGCATTATGCAACCTGAATTACGTCACTTTATCCGTGTTTCTCCTCATCGTTAAATTCTTATTTATGTCTGAGACTCTGCTCACATATACGTACACGCACATACCCCCTACTATTATTGTTAATATATTTTATTTGTATGGCCACCGATGCCTATTGTGTTAGGGACACTTGTGACGATGCATCCGCCACCAAGATTATTAAATATATATATTTATATATATTTTTATTTTCATATTCGTATAATAATAATAAAGAAACCGAACGTCGTAGAGAGTGAGAGGTTTTTAAAGAAAAAAAAATTAACACGCGATTTAGTAATTTACGTCTTTCGAGAGTTGTTTTGCACATATATACATATATATTAATGACGGAAATTTGTTTTCAGAAAAATAATAATAATAATAAATAATGTAAATTAAGTAATGACACGGGTTTCGTGCTTCCGATTACGAAAATAATATCGCGGTTTATATTTATATTTATATGTATGTATATATGTATTTGTTTATGTTAATGGTATATGAATGTAAATGTTACTGTCGTTTCTTCACAAATTAAATGACACTATTTTAATTGTAATAGTATTTATGTGGCTTTGGGTAATTAAGTTGTTACTGTTGTTATTTTTCTTTTAGGGAGGTAGAAAAAAATAAAAAAGTAATAAGTAAAGAGGAAAAATACGAAGTCGGTATAATGTATTGTAACGAGGTTCGTGGAAATGTCATAAAGTCGCCGGAAGGACCTTTAACGATCATAACATAGATAAGTTAAATGATTATTTGTCCCTGAATGTTATTTTTTATTTTAAAAAACTCTGTTACGTGTTTTTACATTCAGTTTTTGTTTTTATAATTAATTTTAAAAATATACTAATTTTATTTATGAAACTTTTATTTATATTTTTTTTTTTTTTTGTTACTTATAGTAGAGGTTTGTAAAAATAACTGTAAAACGGATTTGAAATATAGTCGATCATGGTCAAGAATATAAATAGAAAAACTCAGGGTATGAAAAAAAAATTTGGCTCAATTTACCCCGATATCGTTTTCGTTCGATTTTTCGTACTTTCAAAAAATGTAAAAAATAATTTTTTAAAAATAAATTATGTTTATGTCTAAATATTTCGGAGTTGCGGCATCACCAGGTGGCCAACTTGCCCCAGTTTTCTCTAAGCATCAAAATGAACTTTTGTAACAAAAAAAATTATTTTTCGGCAGTTGTCAATTTTTTAAAAATAAAAATCGTATTAAATAATCTGCGGTCTTTTGTAATTGGATTACTAATTTTTTTTACTGATTTAATTCGTGTATGATATAATTAAATATGAGCTCATGTTTGCAAAGGATTAACATCACGATTACTCGTATTTATTTTTTATCCAAAATATTTCGCTGATGCCGAAAACTTTTACCACTCAGATAAAATAAATTATCTCAATAAATTACAGCATGTATTTAAATAAATAATTATAATGATACTCGAGTTAAAATTAAACTTCACCATAAAATTAATAAAACTTTCTCCCCCCAAAAAGTTTTGTTCAAACGGTCAATAAATACTGGTCATTAATTCCCTCACTGTTATTTCTTTTTTTTTTTTTTTATTCGTAATGTAATTATTGCGAAATTCAAAATCTGTTAAAACAGTTTCTGCGAGTCGTTTGTCTCTCAAAACGAATTTTAATATTTCAATTCAATGCTTCCAGGGATATTTGGCTCGGGTTTTAGTTCCGCGATGTCCACTGTACGCAGATCGAGCGTCCCATTGTCGAATAGAAATAAAAAATCTCGTGAAAAAAGGAGTAAAAAATATATAAAACAGAGAGAACGCGGATGAAAACAGTGAGAGTAAGAGCGAGACCGAAGCTGGATCGCGGAGCGCGTAGTTTTCGAGAAAGCTGGGCTACGTTCCAAATGCACATGAACACAAGAATAAAAAGTAGGAGGGGTAATATTGATGGCGCCAGGCATTCTAACCCGGTTCGGCATGAGAGTAAGAGGTCGAACGTACAACCTACAGCGTATTCGAGACACTCGTTGGACAATCACGGTATAGTACTACCTATATAAGACACGATACCCTCACAGCTTCACCACATTACACATCTATCCATTCATATATATATACATACATATATACATATGTATAGAAGAGGTTAAGATACATCGCTCTGGTCCAGGGGTATAAGTTTACTTAGGTCAGGAAGTCCAAGGTATAGATTCGCTTAAATTTATGATACAGTCGATTCATTATTTTTAACATACAGCCAGTCATTGATCCATAGTCCGCGGAATATAAATATTGCATTTGAATTTTAAAATAAATAACTGATCTAAATTACTGATTTTGACATCACAAGGCCACTGTCGAATTTTATCTATTTATTAATAGATTACTAAGTCGCGAGGACGCAGAATAGGTGAACGTTCTAAGTTCTGAGCTCTAATTAAAATGTAAACACTCTATCGAAGATTAAATTTAATCTTCTCATTAAATATCTAATAATACTCAGCGATGAAAATCTCGCGGTTTAATACTACTATTTTTATGCAATAAAATAATTAGAGCGGTTTAATTTTTTTTACTCGCCTGTCAAGTCAACTACAATGAAATATATATTTTTGAAAATGAAAGTGACCTTACGTGAAATTTATTAGCGCATAAAGTTATTGCTCATGGTGGGAATGTCAATGAAATGATAATAAATTTCAATTTTTATGCAGAACTAGGGCGCCATTTTTTGAAATTTAAGAAAAAATATTTGACTCCAATAGAAATAAATAAAAAAAATAAATTTGGATATTAAATTACGAACAGTGGGGCGCCGAAAACATAAAAGTGTTTTGTTTGAGATGTTGTTTAGTCTCCAAACTTTACAACTATAACTAAAATTTAAAATTATGCTATCCGGACAAAGAAGCTATTGAAAAAAAATGAAAAAGCCACAACAAATTGTAGCCTTGGATATTTATAATTTTTACGCCTAAACAAAAAATATTTCGTGCAGATATTGCTATCGTGGTCCTTACCAGCGGATGTGGGGCATATGTCCAATCAAGTGACGTCAGTAGCCGAGTACTCACAATAGTTCCGTCGGAAATGAGACTCGATAACTTGCACATTTGCTCCCTCTCAATTACTGCCTTCTTCTCATCTCTTCACTCCCTCTCTCTCTCTTTTCTAAAAAAGAACAATAAACCCGTCATAGATTATTACGAATCTTTAGCATTCTTATACGATACATTTGTTATGCTTAACTTTTATTTACTAACATTCTTAATTTATGAATCATTTTCTAGGCGCGTTGCATATAAATTTCATTCTCAAGTCATTTATATTTAAAAAAAATCTATGCAAAGAATTAATTTTTAAATTTATTAGCAGCCGAGTCGCATGACAGCCACTCCAAAGTTTATTGAAAAAAAAAAATTCTTCGGACTAATCCGTCTTACCCCGGATTTTTATGATGCTTTAAGTAGCAGACACCAGACAATTTTTTTATTTTCCAAACAATTTACTTGTAAATAAAATACAATTTTTAAAATATGTACAGATTTTTTATGTGAAATTTTTTTCTATAAATATTTAATTTCATTATTCAAAAGAAATTAATTTTTTTGATGTCTCCTACTTTCCGTATCATGATTTTTTTTTTCTTATTGACATTAGTGTAAAATTCCATTAAATTTATTTGCAATAGAGGAAAAAAAATTAGCATCCGTTTAAAAACCACACGAAGTTCAATTATCATAACTTAAAAATAATAATTTTTTATTATGAAAATAAGTCTTTTATTGAAAATATATATTATCAATGTACATTGATATCCCTTAATGAATATTTAATGTGTATACTAATGACAGAGAAATTCTTTCGATAATTAACATTCCGCTGACAATTAATATCACAGTACAGCGTATACGTACTTTCAGTAGTATGTTGTATATCTATTCCTACATAATGCTCTGTACTGTATATATATATACATATACATATATATAGAATAGTGAATACAGTAATATCCACATAATGCTCCATACCGTTTAGTTATCGATGGTGACAAGCAAAGAGAGAGATAAAAGTTTGACTGGTGCTGCCACCGAAAAATATCGCGGCCGCCGGCAGCGACGCGAACGCCGGCGATTGGAGCAGCCTTTTATTCGGGCAATGTCGTGTGTCTTCGGAATCGGTCGAGGGTCTCCGCACGCCATACCGCCACACGGAACGTCAGTCACTCTTCAGCACTCGGGCAGGGGAGTTTGTGCGTTCCAGCTAAAAAATACGTGATCTTATAGTTACCTTACACCGTAACTATCACTTTTAGTTGATCTCGTAGCTCGTATCTAAACTCTTATCTCTTATCCGCGAGATCGGAGCCAACAAATCGGGTTTTAATGGTTACTCTAACAGTACTATCTACTAATTAAGTAGAACATCATTTTATTTTTCGTACGTCTGATCCTAATGCCGTTACTACTAACCGATGGATACCCTCTGTAGTTTGTTATTTTAAACTCTTGACTGTATAACAGTGAGTGTCTTATTATTTAGTTATTTTATCCCGCGGGAATTTTAAATTTTTAAATAATAATAGTGTAGTATAAAGTAGGATATTATTCAAAGGGATAAAAGAAGTGATTTATATATTTTTTATCAAGAGTGACTTCCGTGACATCACCAAGAGTGAATTCAAGGTTGGTTACGGAGCCGGTTGCCGGCTTACGTTTCACGTGGTGAGGAGATTTTTCTTATTCTCCTCCTACTTCTTCATCCTCATCATCATCATCTCATTCTAACTCTACTCCAATTTTGTTGCCGGTTTCTGGCTGCATATGATGGATACACTCGCGTTAAAAACGCGTCTCTACGTCCTCAGAACTCACTGTGGACCTCTTGCTACAAGTAAACTCTGATCACCGATTATTTGACAGTGCGCGCAAGTGTCGATATTATTATTTAATAAATAATAATAATAATTGGTGGGTAATCTGGATTCGATATCTCGAGCTAAGATATTTGATACTACAGAGTGCGCGGTCATATTGATATTTAAATAAAAAAAAAAAAAATAATAATAATCGTGATCGTCGGTCAAGTGTACAGACCGGTTCCGATGGTCAGTCACAAGTGCGGATTTTTTTACCAAGTGTCCAACATTAAAATATTGAGCGTTTACTCATCAGCGTTTGAAATCCGCGGGTGTTGATCGTGAAGTGAGCAGTTTATTAACAAATAGTTAACCATTTTGTATAGTAAAGTATTGAAAGTGTGGGTGGATAAGCTATTATTTAAATATATATTTATTTGTTAATAAATTATCAATAAGACAGCCATGGATATCCTGCCGAGCGGGAATATATTTAGAGAGTTGCAGGACATTCATGATACCGGATATTTTTCGGCGCAGCCGTCGCTCGAGGATCACTGGCAACAGGTAAGTGAGAGATCAATGCTTCTACGACCTATATATACATACACTTATACATATACATATACATATGCCATTATTATCATCATAATCTTCCGCTAATGGCTCTGTACTACAGCATTGGCATTAAGCGCGTGCTTAATGTTGCCACAAACATCTACAATACAGCATCCACATACACACACACATACATGTACATATACACATATATAAGGAGATTACATTTGCAAAAGTTAAATCAGAGTCACGAGTCAAGTATTCGCGCCGAAAACAAGCAAAACGTGTTTGATTAGAAATCTTGTTAAGGTGACCTCAGTCTTGGGTCTTAAAGTCTTGGATAAAATCACATATTACTATATATGTACATGTATATATATGTATTTTTTGTATATATCAAGAAATGTTAGATTTAATATACGTAAGAGTGCAATCGATGAGTTTACGATTTAAATTTCTTAAGAACTTTCAAGCGTAACGGCCGTTACATTACCGTTTTTTATTTTATTAAAATACTCAGCCGTTTCATTATACCATTGACTAAGTTATGAGTCTGGTCGACAAAAAAAAAAAAAACGTTATAAGAATTTTTTAATTTTTTACGCACGTGCATATAAATATCTATGTGTCTATCAATGTATTCATTTATAGTTTGTACATATATATATTTATATATATATAGATAGATAGATAGATATATATGTGTGTAGTATATATGTATAAATATAAGGATATATAATAAGAATTATACGAGTCACGGTACGTCGATTATACGTGAGAGAAGTTGCGTGGGTGCGTACGCACTCAGTTACTCACGTGCGCACGCACATATTATACAAGAATACGTTGAACCGGTCTTGATATTAAACAACGTGGTTAAGATAACGAAAAGGTAAAATCGGAGGTCAAAAATGCTGGATGCATTGTAAATTAAAATATGTTTTTTATTGTGTTGGGGATATTGAGTGTGTGTGTGTGAGTGTGTGTGCGGATGTTTTTATAAAGATGGGCTACCGTTATACATATATATTTATAAAAGTAATATTGTACATGTTATTTTTATCCATGAAAATTATTCAAAGGGATTCACGGCGTATGTTTGGCGCCCAAGTCTATGTTTAATGTCTCGCTGGTAGTGTTGCCTTGACGCCGATTCAAATTTAATATTTATGTGCAGCGCTGTGTGCGAACCAACTGGTACGTGCGGTGATGGATAGATTTCTCGCTTTATATTTATATATAATAGGCTATAAAGAGAGGGAATGGGAAAAGTGAGAGAGAGGGAGAGCGTTGGAGGGAGATAACAGTCGGGGGTCGACGCAGATTCGCCATCGTGGAAATTAAAGTTTTCTGTCCCGTGTCACCTGCGAGCGCACTGAGTGACGAACCCGGTTACATATAATACCGAAATGAGGGATGGAGAGAAAGAGAACTCGCAGTGGAAAATGGGATGATGGCGCTTCCATATGCAATTTTACAGATTGGATCCGGACGTCATTTCGGGGCTCGTGTCGCTCCGATCACGCGTCACTGAATGCCGAAATTTGGTTCTTTTTTTTCACAACATTTTCGATACATTTATATACATATTCAATATATTATCGTGACATTTATTACTCCATTTTTTGAATTTACCGCCTCAACCTCAACTCTAAAGCCTCCAAAAATCTTAGCATAGTAAGAAAATTTTTTAAAAAATTTATTTAAAAAATTCCCGCTCTATTTCGGTCCTAGAAAATTTTTTGAATCTAAAGAACAAGAACCATTTAAAAAATACGTATGAGTAAAAAAACTATAAACCTGAAACGCGCACTAGTTTTCCACCTGCCAACTATTATTTCGTTCTTTGGTAACTCGTAACAGTTTATCCCTCAGTCCTTACTGTCATCGACTGTATAGAGAACTATAAAACAATGCCATAGTGTACAATGCTCCGCAATGTGAATTCTGTAAAAGATGTACCTTCTTTATTTTTTTTTTCAATATGCGTGTCTTGTGTCACAATACCAACACATCAACATCAACATTAACATTCACATCCACATCCACATACTCGCTGCGGAGTTAACACACTAGTAGCAGCAGCAGAGTAAAAGTAGTACATATGTGTATTATACTCATCCTCTTTTTCTCCTCTGCGCCTCTTGAGTGTCTATGGAAAAGTGCTATTGTTAATCCTCGATGACCCCAACCTCTTTCTGGATTCATCAGACCTTGTCATGACCTTCCATTCTCATTCATTTCGTAGTCTATACATCGCTATGTACTCTCTCCATTCCATTCTGTTGACGAAATCAACTGTCATGCATTTTATTATAATCATCTATTGTTAATTATCATTATTATTATAAAATAATAATTACCGTGAAACTTAATTTATGTAAATTTCCGTAGCACAACATAATAGAAAACTGTTTATTTAAAATAATTTATCCCATTTATTAGTTGAAAACCGTAAATTTTTGTTATAAAAGTTAACTTGGAGGCACGCAATGGATAATGACGCTCAAAACGACCGCAGAATTTGCTCTAGCAACGGTCGAACTCGAGCCATGTCGGTCCGCCGTTCAATTTGTTTTATCGGCTCTCTGTTTTCTCTCGTACTCTTCTCGGTTCCTATCCAATCTATAGGTATACAGCCATCTACATCACCGTCGTCTGTCTCTGTCCCTGGTCTGCTCCCAGCATCCGCAGAGATGGAGCACTCGCAAACGCCGTTTCCCTCCCCCTCTCTCCCACACAGCTCATCGCGAGGCGGGCTAATTCGAGCGTGACTATCTGGACGAATTATCCCCGGCACTCGGCACCCCTGGACTACCGACAAAACGGATCCCCATTCCCGGTATCAAACGAATAACGCGAGTTTGTTTATGTGATTCCTCTCCCCAATTTTACGACTATTCAAACTATCTACCATCTAATTTTTTTTTCTTTCATTCTCCCATTCATCAATACTCGTTTTTTTTTTTTTTACATTTATTTACGGAGGTTAAATTATTTCTTGGTAAATATTGTAACGATTGATGTTGAATCGATTTACGTTCACTTGCCAGAGTTTATTTGTTTACGTTGTGGTAAAAAGAGGGACCACTTGCCCAGTTATTTTTTATTTTTAGATCCCACGGACGGGTTTCAGTTAAATTTATTTTTTTTCTCAATAAAGAGGAGCAGGAAATATTTTTCAATTTTAAATTACGACTATTTTTCTTGTCTTTATCTCACTCTAGTTCCTATTGTCGAGTAAGTGAAATTTAATAGACAGTAGAATTTACATGCGTTGTAAGTGTCAGTAGGTTTAATAGTGTCGTATGTGTGGATGAGTGTGTTTGAGGTCAATCGAGCATTTGCCACCTGCTGCGCTTTCCGTACTTGCGTTACCAATTCAAGGATCAACTGTCTGTCACTTGATTAAGAGCTAATCAAAGCTCCCCTTACATCCACTTCTGTGCAAATTGAAACTTAAAAAAAAATGGCGACGTTTTAAAATATAATAGCAAAAGTTGATTTACTTAATTCAATTGTCTCATAAAATTTTTTTTAATGGTCAACTCGGATAATAAGATAGAAAAATAATGCGAGTTGATACCCGGGTAAAAAAGCGTTATAGCTCTTGGATAGAAGCGTCAGCGTCAAGGTGGATTAAATTGCACTTCGTTAAGGTCCTCTTTCACCTTTTTCTCCCTGTACCTCTTTACTTTCCCGCTTATACTTTTACCTTTACTTTGTTAATACTCCAGTCTTCTTTTATTGCCAATCGTTTTACACCGTCTCCTTCATTAGATAACGAAAATATTCGCCTGCAATAAATAACTAATAATTTTTATCGCTCTTATCTTTGGCGTCGCCATTTTTACCTTCACCCGCTCGCCTCATTCCCCATCACTCGTCTTCATTACTCGTTGGATAATATCATTTTTTCTCTTCGCATTTACTAATCCGACTGTAAGGGTCTCCGTCAACTCGACTTGTTCTTTTTATATTTATATTTATATATATATATCTATATCTATATATTTTTTATTCTTCTACCCAGAGTACAACGACGATGAGTTGATCTTCCGTCACTCTTTCATTATTCGAGTGTTTCATTTCTGCCTCGTCAGACATCTCCGCTATATTACACTATATATATATATATATATATAATATATAATATATATAACATAAATTGTCGAGGAGAAAAAATAATATGCGATGAGACGAGAACTAACAACTTGACATCGATTCATCCAGCAATCCCTCAACTTAAAAACTCCCTCCTCATACATACATATATATAATAAATATATATTATATTAATTAATTACCACTTGGTCGGATTTAAAATCCACCTCTATCTTATAGTTTTCAATCTCGACTTAATATTTTATAAATTTTCTATTTATAATATATCGCATCCATGCTACTAAAATAATTTTCAACTCTTAACTCTGGCATTCAGAACGAATACAATCCATCAGTCGATCCGTCTATTAATACGAGAAGAACAGACGGCTTATTATTCTCAGCCGCGACTTTTCGCGCAGACTCACTCACCCGACATCGATCGCTTCTCTCTTTCAGGCTCAATAAAAAAATATAATGCATACAATAAACCAACTTAATTTTTATAAGATTTCGTCGTCTGAGTGAACTAAATTTAATGAGCAAATAGAATTAAGTTGACATTGTGTAAATTTTTTTTTTTTTTTCGAATTCTCATGTGTACACAATACAGTGTTGATCAGCACAGTTGGCTCGCGCGTGTTCTCACGGCCTGGTTGATAAGTCGTGGACTTGTTAAACTTCTTCCTTATTCTTTGCTGTCTCTACTTAACTCGTACTCATGAGTACCGAGTACTTATACACTGTACATATACACGATTAGATGAGTTTCTATTCGCGATACGAGACTCAGACGCAAGCGTTAATGGGTTTCCAGCTCTGTAAATACATTAGACGCGTACAATATACATATATATATGAAACGAGTCAAAGCGCAAGTCCTTGTTCTGTTTAAATTATCTGCTACAGTTGAGTGTCTAATTATTATTACAAAGACCCAAGAGTAAATCCGTTAAAAAATTCCTGACGTCTGATTTTACTCAACAATCGACCGGTTTTTTATTTTTACTTTAAAAAATATGTATATATATATGTGAGTTTTTTATCATCCTTTCGTCAATTAACTTTCCAATTTGTCCACCAATATTTTATCGGCATTTCATCAGGATTTTTATTATAATGAAATCCCGGAAGTATGGACTCGAAAATTAAATAAAACAAAATTTAAGTGACGTCATATGAATTTAATGCCGTGATTTATTAGAATTATTACTCTATAAATTCCGCCGCTGATAAACTAAATTAGTAAGCTACCGTCATATCATATAGTTTACACATACACACATATATGTATAATGTATATATATATTAATTTTAGAAGTCGAAAGTTATTGAATGCTCCGTCATTGTCGATACCTCTATTTTAAGTATCTAAAACTGGAACGAACGGTTTATAAGAAAAATTTCTGTCACATCAAAATCATGTAGAGAAGGTCGGGGCACAACGGGGCACCTAAAACTTTTTTTTCCATCAATAATTCATAGTTTTTTTTTTCGAATTATTAATAATTTTGGAGCGACAAAGTCCTCGGTAAAACGGAGCTCCAAAAGATTTTTTATGTCACTCAAGATAAATAAGTCATTTAAATTAAAAATATCAATAAGTCATTGGAGATTTTTGAAATTCTTAAAATAATTTTTGTCGATAAAAACGAACCGTATTCGCGTACGAGAACTACTAAAGAATTAATTACACTGATAGATGTCCGTCGTGCCCCAGTCTCTAGCGTCACTGTATATTTAAATTATACGTAACAGGTAATTAGTATAGAATTCGTAGATAATAAATAACCAATTAAGCCTTGAATTGATAATTAATTGATTATCAACGGGTGACTGCACAAGTAATAATGTGCTCGACTATTGATTTGTTATTTTAATAACAACTAATTAATTTTAAAAACCGCAAAGTATATTTCGATTTCCACGTTAATTTGCATCAAGGACGGAACGCTTCCGCTTTATCCGCGCACATCATTATATCATTTCCGGCTTCATTAAAGCGTGTCTGTAACAAAATTTTCTCTTCTCGGTTCTCGCCTGCTGTTGTGTACTACGCGATACCATGTGTGTGAATGTATTGCTCGTACTAGTTATATATATTTATGTATTTATATGTGTGTATAGGAGTATCGTCGAGAAAATCGTGTTTTTAGT
Organism: Microplitis deprimator; assembly: GCA_964016945.1. NCBI lineage: Eukaryota > Metazoa > Arthropoda > Insecta > Hymenoptera > Braconidae > Microplitis > Microplitis deprimator. Next base: position 14,356,067 of record OZ024716.1, read on the forward strand.
TGGCATGTGGCTGAACGGTAAGCCATTGAGGGGATCGGATGGAGTCGCGGCAAAGTTGGTATTGTGTTGGAAACACGCGACGGGTTTCAAGGTGGAAGAAAGAAGAATCGTTAAGAGTGTGGGTTAAAAAGAGAATAACCAAGTAAAGAGAGCGTATTGAGAGAGTAGTTGTGTGTGCCAAGGGGGAAAGTCTGGGACTACGGCGACTACACGAGCCTTTGCGGCTGGCTGGAATCGAAACGGTGCAACTCGGAAAACTGATATTGATCGCCGGCCGGCAAGTGTACTACCAGCGGCCTGGTTCCGTTCCATTCCCTTTTTCCCTCTCGCTTCCTTCGTCTCGTTTCTCTACTACACTACACTATGTTCTGTTGTATACTATACCCTACTATACTCTACTCTACTCTCTCGCTGGCTCTCTCACACTATTCACCATTACTCCATCATCCGCGTGCATGCTTGCAACCAGCACTTGCCCACGCTGGAATAGGCAACGAGACGTTCATTCTCGTGAACCGGTACCCGCTCTATATATATGTATACGTAGGTATATATAACACTCTGAGTACACTCGCAACACGTGTGCCTAGGATAAGAGTCTGCGAATGTTTCTACATTTTTTTTAACGTTCGTTAATTTATAAACCCAAACGAGTTTACTTTTTAAACCATTCCCACTTAAATATCGTTTATTTAATTACGCGTCACTGTACTATTTATTTACTTTTTTTTTAAATTTCATACTCCATTTACCATTTATTGAGTTTAATTATTTCTCACTAAAAAATCGGAACCAGGCTTCACAGTATTTCAACTTTTTAATTACTAATTTATATTAATTATTTTTAAAATTCATTATAATAATTTTTATTATCATCAGAAGAATTCGGGCAGCATGAGACGTCAAAAAAAAATTTTTGTCAGTTTAAAATTTTAATTTATGTGCCTAAGAGAGGATGGGGTAAAATGAACAGCTATTAATTATTTTACTAAAAATTTTGCCCCATTCTCCAAAGGCTATAAATAAAAGTTTTTTAACAAAACGGAAATTTTCATTATCATTTTGCTGCGAGTTTCCCAATTATTAGGATTATTATTATTATCGTGATAATTCTAAAGATAATAATTATTATTATGGTAATTATAGTGTGAAACATAAGTTCATTAGTTGAAATACAAGACAGGGTACATTGTGACATATTGAATTTTAGTAAATTAGCAGGACACACAAAGTTGTCTCGTTATGTATGAGTTTAGTATCTCCAACAGGCAACGGGTCATGTGAACAGACTGAGGACTAGAGTAATGCCGGTTACCCAATCTGTTTGCACGACATTGTTAATTGTCACTTGCACCTACTTTTCAGATGGGACGGTTATATTCACACAATTCGTGTACGTCAACCAGGTCAAGTAATGAGAGAGCATTAATTCAAAAGGCCTAAAAAAACATCTCAACATAAACTCATTAATAATACACGTTTTTAAATATATTTTAGACTCAGTAGCTCAGGTCAGCTTATCCTAACTCAGCTATACTCGTATCACCGTTGTGTGCACCACGTAAATTATACTTTTTCCACTACACTTTTCGCCTTCAATTCACGGCTTACGATTCGGTCTTCCTAGTTTGGAGGAAATAAATCCGTGAAACCGTTAAGACCATTCTCTATCCTTTATAAATTTTTTTTTGTCCGTTTCTTTTTTCAGTTTGTCCCCTACCCCGTCTTCCTCAATAGCCAGCTCTCTTACTCAGTCTCTTTTATCTTGCACAATTCTTTTTCATTCCATCTGAATCGTCCAAGCGAGCGATAATAAAATAATTCTCTACCACAATGGGCACTGCTCGGGTGATATAGTAATTCAAAGTGGTTGATGGCTAGAGAAAAGAAACCACCCAGTTATCTATGCTCTTTTCACAGTCTTATCATTGTTATAACTTATAACGTTTTTTATATAATAATTTTATTATTTTTTTATTACTCCCGTCTCATTCAAACCTCCTCAGAAACAATTAAAAATTCATATCCTAATTATTTTAAACAGCAACTTTATTTCTCCCTCAATATTTAATCCCTCGCAAGTGCATTGTATTAAAATTATCCGAATAAATTTAAAAAAAGATTAAAAAAAAACATTATTTACTTGGAAGACTCTTAAAATATACAAGAGAAGAGGAGGTATAGTAACAACTTGGATACTCCTCGTGTATTGGGTTGAAAAAACATCAGGGTGACTTGAGTTTAAAGAGTACCGAGTATAGCTGTAGAGGAGGGATATGAGGGTGGATAAGGTGAAGTAGATGAGCAGTAGAGAGTGGTTGTGCTAATGCACTTCCTTCCTGTCTGGAGTTTGTAACGACTGCACGCTAAAAAGCCTCTAACACCCTCCGGGAAATACCGACCTCTTTTTTAAATCTATTTACCCTACTTCACTCTTAATAATCGATACTATCCTTCCTTCCGTTTTTCATCCTAATAACCTTAAGCATTTTTTAAATTATACTTCCATTGTTACATTTATTAATTATTTAACTACACGGGTAAAAGGCGACGGAGTGGTAATAATAGTCACCGCGGGCTAAAATAAATATAATTTTCAAATAAAAATTCCAAGTTTTTCTTTTTATTATTGTTGTTTTTTTTGCTGTTTAAATATAAAAATATATAAGATGAATAAGCAGAGGGTGGGAGGACTGTTGTAGAGATAATATATTAAGAAGGGTAAACGTGTCGAGTATTTTGGCCCTTGGGTTTACTTGCTAAACATCTGGTTTGCATCCAGTGAATGTTTTGAAACCGATGCAAGACGCGTTGTGTTGTGGGTTTTCATGACTCTGAGCAGGCATTATTATATTATATATATGTATGTATATATATAGAGATGAAGGATTCTCTTTCTTGTCTGTACTCTGTCTCTACTCTTTAGCTCTGCTAGATACCAGAGATACTAACTACACAGTACAGTAATGTGGTGGTGTGGCTGCGTTGAGTATTTCGAGATGCGCGGGTACAAAACCCTTTCGGTAAGACGTATATGTGTATCAGGACGTTATCTCAAGCAACCCTCGTAAATTAAGATCTAAGATATATATATCGGGGGAGAGGATGTACCCTGGGGTTGAAATGAAACAGCTGGAAATCATTTCCGTGAGTCGAGGAATAATGTAAACAAGATGAAAACACAAGATTTTTAGTTTCAGATAATAAACCTTGGGGTATTCAATATCAGCTGGAGCTTGAATTTCGGTATAAAAATATTTTTGCTGATATTTTTTATTCTTAATATTTAAATTATTTTCTAAAATGGCTCCGAATTTTTGTTAATTACTTCTACAATTATTTTTAGGCAATTTGAGATGTCCAGTTTTTATTTTTCAAGACAACCCATTTTGCTGGAAAATGAAAAAGATTTTGCTTAATCAAGACAATAAAAAAAATGCATTTTTTCCGTGGCGTACTAATTTTGTTCGGCCCTTTCCTTCTTAATTAACTTGAATTTTTTCAAGCGTTTATTTAAATCTCCAACGAATTGTAGTTGAGTAAAATTAATGAACTATCTGGGTAATTATTTTTCGAGTACTGGATACTGATGAATTTAAAATAAAAAAAGGGTTGAATTCAAGTAACAGGCAATTAAAGTCATTTAAATTATTTTAAAAAAACTTAACCGTGTTTCGAAAAATGTTTATTTATACCTAAATAATTAAAGTACTCCGTCTTTTTTGGTCGGATCAAGCAGTTATTTAAGACACGAGGTTGAAATAAATAGCCAGCTTTTGCTGACTGCAAACTACTTTCTCTTTTCTCATCATCGCCGTCATCTCGGCAACTCTCTCAGACGACCATGAACGTAAGGAGCATAACGTGCGCGTCTTTCGCTCACGAGGGGGCGGATTCGCTTTAATTTTAGCCTACCCATATACCATAAACTGAGGAAGAGTAAGAGCCCAAGAATGATAGGGAGAGAGAGAGAGAGAGAAAGAAATAGACGAGCCGAAGGCATGCACGTACAAGTCGCAGCCCCTGTCGCCTTTGCAGCCGGCCTTGGCATCGTAGACGCATTATTCATACCTTAATGAATTCTCTCGCACCCTCGGACCTCGAGACTCAAAAAATATATATCCTTCAGCTCCACCTCCACCTCCACCTCCATCTTATTTTTTACTCCATTTCGAGTAATTTTTTCCGTCATCTGAATCCTAGATTAAGTAATTCTGCGACGTCCGCATCAATATCTGTCACCCGAACTCGCTTCTTTATGAGACACGTTTTCATCTCGGATTTTTCTTTCAACACCTGTTTGTCGCGTTGAGCATAGCCAGCATTTATCACTTGCCTTCATAATCTCTCTTCATCGTGTTATGGAAAAAATAAAACAAGACTAAATAAAATAATAATTTAAAACGTCATGTCGAGCGCGCAGCGGGTTACAAATGAGGTGTAAAAATAAGAGAGTAGAATAGTGTATACACTCGAGCGGATGTATGCACAGTGAAGACTATACGATAAAAAGTTTAAGAACAAAAGAGTAAAAAAAAAGTATATAGTGGTTAGTTATCGGCTGGAAGAGTATCCAGGAAAGGGGAAAAGGGATGAGGCTGCTAAGGGATGAGCGGCAGAACCCGCGCCGCAGTATATGAGGTTAGTTAGTCGACCCCGTGAGCTGCATATTAAAAATATTCAAATGCTGAGAGCTCCGTTACCGCTCCAGTCAGCCTGGTTTTACTTCCTTTCTTTCTTCTTGGCTTGTTCTCACCCTCGTCCTCTTCCTATTCCTCGCCCCCTTACTCTTGCCCTCATCGGGCTGCGTCGCAGTCGTCAAGTCCGGCTGCAATTCACAGGCAGGGTTGCGGCGCCTGCCGAGTGATAGTGAAAATTATATTTATGAAACAATCCTGCCGGTTGCAGTGTCTAAATTTTATTTTATTTTTTTTTATTTTTACTTTAACTTCCCATTCCAATCTACCACTCACGACTAATTTTTTTTTATCATCATTCCTTTTTTACGCCAAACTCATTTATATTCTTTCTCCAGCAGCATTTACTACTGGTTCTTCTCTATTGCCCTGCGGTTTACGACCCTCTCGTCTCTTCCTCTCTTTGTCTCTGTCTCTGTCTCTGTCTCTATCCCTCTCTCTATTTCTATCTCCATCTGGCTTTTCGTATTCCTCTCGCACCGTGTTTTCACCCTTGACGTATTGTACGCTCGACGTTGTCGGACAATGTCTGGATCCGAACGCGCCAGACGTTAGAATGCATTTATGCAGCTGAGGCTGTGCTGCAGATAAGGAATGACAACCCAGCCACCACTATATCCACCACCATCTCTATATCATTCCCATGCCACACCACCAGCGCAAACCCTACTCAATTTTCTTGCCAACATAATATTATACAGAGTACAGAGTGCCGTGTACAGAGGGTGCATTTAACTACACTAACGACTTATACAATAAACAATTTAGACAATACACAGACTGTTACTCTAAGCAACACAATATTAAGTAATGCCTGCCTACAAACTCATTATTAAATCTATCAGCACACATGGCTGTCTCAATCCCATTTACAGTCCCAGTTACTGTCTCAGCCTCTTCCTCTGCCTCCATCTCTACCTCTGTCTCGATTACATGATCGATGCTCGAGGCGAAATTTATCTCGGTGAATAAAAGACAACGATGCAGCTTGTCAACCTTGGCCAAGTTCGCTCACCGACTTTCTTAAGTTGCCTCCTCGGCACTTATTCCGATATCTCCTCTCCCTTTTCTTCATTATTTTTTTTTCTTTCTTTTTTTATCCACTCTCTCACTTGCTCACCCACTTATCCAGCTGGTGGTGTCTCTCTCACTCCTTGGCATCAAGTCACGACAGTCGGTAATCGATAGACCATAAATGTGTCGCTTACACATCAACAACATTGTGTCTCGAGGACAATTGACAGTAGTGGAATTCCAGTGGATCGAATCCACCGTTACATGCAACGGCAACGACAACGGCAACGACAACTACACTAACTATTACAACGACGCAACAACAATTCTTGTATAATTTTTTTTAGTCTGTAGCCCATTGGACCGTAAGCCGTTAGCGCTGTCTTTTCTTCTTTATACTTGAGCAGACTCGAGTTAAAAAGAGAAATTGAAATGCATGTGTATAGATAATGGATAAAAGAGCTGAGGAAATATTTAGAAGAAGAGTCAGAGAATAGAAAAAAAAATGAAAAAAAAAGTGCATGGGTGAATAAGGAGTAAAATAAAATAAAGAAGAGAAGTAAGTAAAGAAATGTGAAATGGGAAGACGCAGGCTCTATTCGATTTGCATACTCGTAGCTGAAAGAGAGGTAGCACCAAAACCAGAAACGTGGAGTTTCTTGTGCTGCTCTTATCCTTATTCCCGGAGTGGCTCGAGACATCTACGACTCTGCACACACCTTTGTGTAAGGATACGGATACATGTGCTTGTGGGATATAAACCCACACACGAGTACGTATCGCTATCGTGTACTCAATATTTACATGAACGAACAGATACATGCGATGCACGTAACACTCGGCTCGATGTCGCTCCCATGTACTCTGTGCTATATCTGCAGAGAGATATGTGCAGATATAGATATAGATATAGACAGGAGTGTGTATCTTAGTACCTGGGATATCGATACATTGGATTTCGTTGTGAACACGTGTATCGAGTAAGACTCCCTCGCAGTACCTTTATGGCTGTATCCAATTCCTGATACCAATGTTGCAAGACCGCAGCAAATTCTACCGGGTATATTTACGTGTAAATATATATGTGTAGACTAGAATGGTCATAAGTGGATATGGAGTAGAAGGAGAGGTAGTAAATGTTGCCGAGTTTTGCGATAATAAATAAATATGAAGCCAGTCGTGCCCGAACTCCTCCTATTCAACAAAATACTACTCGGCGAGATTTAATTGCAGTCAGACTCGGAGTTGAAGTTTTAGTTGCAGTTGGATTCGTCACTATTTATGAGTTTCCTTTTAATGACACATTAATCTGACAAATATTTGATACCAGAGTAAACAAGTATAATATAATGATCACATTTACAAGTTAAAGTTGTTTAACTGTTGAAAACAATTGGCCCATATTTTAGTGCTTAATTTTAAGTGATAAATGGGAGGACGGAAAATGCCAAATGGCAAGAGTTCTAACTACGCTATTCTACCTAACATCCACTGTACTGTATATGTACGTTATGTTACAGTAGTCGAGCCACCAGCCAGCATTTATACAGAGCAGAGATCTCTGGTGGTATAAATGTGTCTGTAGTTGCATGTGCCAGCCCCAATGAGCGCCAGGGGAAACTTTATTGCCCTAGCTCTCAAGTCGTTACTCCTGATTTGCATTTGTTATTATAATTGGGAATAATCGATGCCCGCCACGTTGCCGTCCTCGGGTGCTAAACTAGACCATACTCACACTTACATCCACATACACAAATATATTTATCAAGTCAACTAGTGCCGGGGGTTGGGGTTGGAGATTCGAGATGCATTCATGGAAATGGATTCTGATTATATTTAAGGCCACTATGCATTCATTATCTTTCTCTCTCTTTCAATGTATATATAGATTTATACACCGAGACCGTGACTCTAATAACAAACATTGAACGATAATAGCATGAAACCCCGTAAAATGAACGTGATTGCAATGGAAAGGACTTAAACAAAACAAAACAATTTAATTTAAAAATATATCATACATGTTATTGAAATTGAATATTAAACATTTTATTATTTATAATTTTAAATCCTATCGATTTTAAATTCTTTTATTTCGGACACTATTGTAATTTTAAACAATAATATTTTATTGAAGCCAATTTAATATTAAATTTATATTGATAAATGTCACACACAGTTTTTCACTTGACCGCGCGCACATAAAATAATTAAAAAAAAATAAAAATGAAATTTAGTAATTTACAAAAAATACTCTGACCGATTTAATATCTTTTTTTATATTCAAACTCAAAGTTATGTTGTGTCAAAAATTCAAATATTTGGCGGTTAAATTTAAATAGGAGTGAATAAAAAAGTACATGGGGTTTATTTAATAGATAAATAAAATAGATGGTTGGGTTAATGAATTTTGTTTGAAAGATAAATTATTCGGTTGCAACTCTGCGGATTGCTATGCAGCAAAGTTTGGTTTAAATACACGGGCGGTGTAGGGACAGATATATTCCGGTATGAGAGCTTGAGTTGTGAGTTATGTGTGCGCAGACGGGAAAGAGAGGAAACAACTTGGTAAATCAGAGTAATTCATCCAGAACCTCAACATCTACATTTACCTTAATTCATCGGTACACTTCCGACATTTACAAGCTCTTGGAGTGCTTACACGCGATACGGGCAGGGTCACAGGTGAAGGAGCAGGTGCGTTAATTGTAAAGTCAAATTGAGCGGCTGGTTTCAGGATCTATACTTGCGCTGCTGTGATGCATTTCCACCGGGTATGTTAATAGAGGACAGGAGAGAGAGAAAGGGAGAGAGAGCGGTCTATGAACGGATTAGGATCCACGTACTTGCTGGTCTGTGGAATATGTGTGGATGTGTGGATGTGTGTTGTTGGCAATAAGGCTATCAAAAGAATATATGTATATTTAGAGGAGGATGTCCGTCATGCTCGAGGGGCCTTGCAAATGTGTCCACCTCGTGGGAGCCGTCAAGCTCGATGGGCAAGGGCGAGGACAAATGAGGAAGGGAAACTCACTCTACACTCTCCTCATATAAATTTGCCCTACATTTCAATGCCCCTCATTCTCATATGATGTATACTTATATATATTAGGGTGTATCTGAGAAAATTTTTTTTATGCCGCTGAAAAAATCGTGAATGGAAAATATTTTTTTCAGCAGATGTTAAATGATATTCATTTTATCATACTTACGTTTATTTTTTTTTATGAGATTGAGAAATAAATTTTGCAAGTTTTTCATTTGGTGGAATTTTCTTTGCAATCAGTTAACTAAAATATTACTTGCAGATATATAATTTTTATAGAGGGTAGAAATATCTGTTGTAGATCTTTGAATAATTTTTATACAATATGCAACAATATGACAGATGCTTCTGTCACAATAAAAGATCCTTCAATTTCACTTATCGAAAAAAAATATTTTTCATGCACCAAAATAAAGTACACAGTCTCCAAAACTGCTTTTACCTATCTATTGATTAAAAAAAAATATTTGATAAAAAAATACCGCATAAAATTTTATCTTTCCCTACAAAAGGGCCGAATAGTCATTTATTTTTTTTCATCTCAAAAATTAGTAGCGAAAAATTTTACTTTACAGTAAAATAATAAAATTCTTATGAACACGTGGCAAAATGGCATAAAACATAATTTACATTCAATTCCATTTTACAAAAAATGGATAATTAAAAAAAATATAATTCTCTGCTCAACAACTTTTTTTATCAGTCTTTAAAAAAACCCATCGCTTTAATTATCATAAAATGTATATTTGTAAATTCCGTCTTCAAAGCGACGTTCATTCCATAATATCGAAAAATATTTTCCTTTAATTCAATTAGACTTTGTGTGATTTCACTGGTCAATCAATATTTGATTGATTAAATAACTAAAAAAAAAAAAAAGAAGAAAAAATGAAATAATAAAAAAATGGTTGCATCCTTTTAAAATGCAACTCTGAAAACTTTAGCAAGTGATGCACAATATATTTTTCCATTTCATGTTCATTCCGAAACAAAAATCATGAATATTCATTCAACGACGTGGAATACGTTTATATCTCGAGTATTTTATATATCTGCTGCTATTCGTTTGGTTTGCCTAGATTTTTTTTTCATTATTATTATTATTACTATTATTATTATTATTACTATTGTTATTATCATTATTATTTTATATTATTTTTGTATTCACCCTCTTGCAATCGTTTCTCTTCCGTCCAACAAAACTGGCTCGGGCTCTCCCTCTCGCTCACTTTCGCCCGTTTCCCGTTAAACCGGGGAATTTTCCATCGGCAAGTTTTCGATGAGCAACGAGGCCGAAGTCGAATCGTGTTCGTTTGATGGATAACCTGAGGCGAAGCGAAGTACTTTTACCTCATCAGGGCTCACGGAGTATAAGAACCGTTATAGATCGAGTCTGAAGGAGTATCGGGAAACTTGGACGAAGAACCAGAAACAGAAGCAGAGGAAGAGGAAGAGGATAAGGTGAACAAGAAGAAGAAGAGGATGAAGACAACTACCCCCATGTTGGAAAGTAGACGGGGATGTAAGATCAGTCTTGGTGAGTTGGAACAGGCGATTGCAAGAAACTCGTCAAGACAGCAGAGACGAGGAAGCTATCGATTTTCAACGTTCTGTCTGATGGTGTCTCTAAGAAGAAAAACTAATGTTATAACTATATATCTGCTCATTCTTTTTGCGTTACAGTTACTTTTTCTTAAAGTTCTTTCTCGATTCCCGGCCCCCGACCCCGACCCCGACGCTTTTAGATTCTGGCCAAACACGCTCAAGAAAAATATTGCCGCGTCGGCAGGACTTTAATTCCCACGTGGATATTTTTTAACTACTTTCCTTCGTTTCTTTTTTTTTTTTTTATCAAGATCCCGAAAGATCTCATTTTTATTTATTTTTTACATCTTATTCAAAAACTTTGAACGAGGATTTGTTTTTACGCCTTTTAAATTTAAATAATGACTACTCGTCAAGCACTCGTTTAACCGGTAGCAGGAACAAAATCTGTATATATTTTTCTTTGTTGGTTTTTGTTGGTACTCGACGATGTTATTTCAGTGTTTTTGTTGAGCTGAATTGAAATATTGCTGGTTTGGTATTACGACCAGCTAGCGAAGGGAGTATTCACGTGCCAGCGAGGAGTCTAGTGCCGACTTTACTATTTCTGGCGATTACCGAAACTCGGCAGCATCGGCCAGACCTCGTTTCCGCTACTCTGCTGCTGTACTGCTTCGAGTAATTCACTCGCCCCGGATTTCCTCCTGAATTCCGCTGGTTCCTCTTTGAGTAGAGCTCTCGAGTCTCTAGGTAACGTCATCTAGTTTGTCTCTGATGTACTCGACCCTCATTTCTCCAGCCTCCTTCCGCCCCCGGCCTCTTGTTCTTGTTATACTCACTGCTCGCATTACCATCTTCATAACGACCGTTCAGAAATGTCTAACTTTTCACACTGAAAAATATTTCATCTCTTATAATCTCCTTTTTTCTCTTCTTATAACTTTATTTCTCCAGAAATTAAATCCTGCATTTTTATTCAGTTTTAAATGAACCGTCAATTCATATTTTACAGGAAGAGAGAAATTTTTTTTTGCAAACTTTGTGATTTATTTTTAATGACTGATAGTCTACCTACTGATTATTTATTATTAAATGTTTGTTGGCGTGACTTAATTGCAACACAAGCACATGCTTTCATTCATCCACAAAAATTAGTCGCTCGAACAATAGAAAAGAGATTAAACAATACCATAAATAATGAACATAAATCACTTGTGATTTAAATTTGTGCAAATTATAATTAAAGCGGCAAGTATTCAATTAAATACCCGATTTAAAATTTACCAATACCAAAATGCATCATCGTTATCATGAATATGAGTCACCAAAATGAGAAATAATTTAAAACAAAACTGAAAATCAATAGAAATAATTTAAAAAATAAAATTTATATTTCTTAGCACCCCTATCCTATTAATATCTCATGCATTTTATGCTCACATAAGACTCCTCCATTCCTTAAACCCCCAATATACTGAGCTATACACAAGAATATCTATAAATATACCCATGATTTCATCTATTTTATTTTTACAAACCATATCCGTAACTTGCTACCATACTAAACATTTTTATTTTTCGTACACTAAATATACACTCGTAGCCATACATACAATGTATGTATGAATATATATACACATATATATATATATGAATTTTTTGCCTCGCAATTGTTATTTCTCGTCTTCTTTTTCTCCGGCATCCGAGTGTCATAATACGATATTCTTGTGACGAGATTGGGCCCTCGGTAATGGAGTTTGCGTGTAAGAGCAAGGGAGAGAGATTTAGCTCGAGTTTTTTCTCATCGGCGGCGAACGACGAGCTAGGCAGACAAGATGATGGGAGGTTTGGGAGGTGGATTAAGCCGAGAGAAGAGCGACATTGAATAAGGCTCTGAAAAAAGGGGTTCTCAAGACGAATAAAAACTTTAAGAATATATATATACATATCTATATATATATGATGAGTGAACGAGTATATAAGAAGTAAAAGCACTGGCAGGGGGTGGGGTGGTAGTGCATAAAACGGTGCAAGCGCTAATTTTATTTAGTGTTAGCGGGACGTTGAATGTTAGTAATAGGTCTACCGACGCCACTCGCGAATCGATATTATGTTCACAGTAACTCGGTGCAGCGTGTAGTATATGTATATATATATGGATAAAGTGCTATGTAGATACAGAAGAGTGAATGGGGGCGTAATAAAGGGGCACAGAAGTGTGAGGGAAAGACGCTGGTAACGAAAGTGAGAGGCGCAGGGTGAAGTTGATAAACAGTCTACAGCACAGTACATTCTACACACTCTTAGCGAAGGTAGTGTAGGGGACTGCCGCTCACTGTTGCTTGCTCTCCATGCTCGATAAGAGAAAAAAAGTTACGAGAACCGTTCTCTTGTCCCTTTTTATAGCTATAGCAAGCAAACGCGGCGGAGGGTGAAAGCTCGAGCTGAAAGAAGAACCAGAGCACTGCTCACGCGCGGATATTAACACCTTCGAGCGAGGAAAACGAATTACTCGGCTCTTGTGTGTGTGTCGGTGGCAGTGGCAACGTTGCCCCAGGGGGATAATGGAAAGAGAGTGTGTAAGCTAGGTGACACAACCGTAAGAGGAATATGTGTCGGAATGAATGTGCCGACTGGCGGGTGCACCGTACCCGGTATGTATTTATACCGCACATATGCCAGCTAGAAAAATAACCGCGGCGTTGAATACTGCAGGCTGAAAAGTCTGAGAGAACAAAGACCGCGAGCATCGCGTATGTCCATTACATTAATAAGGATTTAAACAGCTGTTAAATGCTTGAAAATATTTTTACTCCTTGTCGTTCCAAGGCAAGGAGTCTTAAATAATATTTATTATTTACTCTCACTGTGGATCTAACGCTCCCAGTATGTGAAGATATCTGGCGTCTTAATCTTGAGCTTTACCTCGCTGGGGCGAATTTCGTTCGCTCCAGATCTTCCGTAAGTTAAGATCTCTTCAAGTGTTATTTTCGCCGGCAGTGTCTCGGCTGTAGTTGTGCCAGTAGTTGTAGCTTAGCGGGCGTGTAGTATGGCGTCTTGATATTTTTACGAGTAGAGTGCCAAGCAGTAGTTTCTCTTATAGTACTTGCTGGTGTTTCTGTTTCTGCTTCTGCTTCTACTTCCACTTCTACTTCTACTTATACTCATATATATATACTTTTAGATCTCTTGTATTTGTGCTGTTACTGTTGCTTTCGCCTCATATATCGCGCATGTGCTGCACTTAAAGAAAGACAAGTGAGTATAAGTGAGTATAAGGGTTAAGATGGAATAGTAGAAATAGGTACTGGTGGAATAGGAGCTTTTCAAGAACCAGACGACGTACTAAGAAGACGTGTGTGTTGATACATAAGTCTGGCTTGGGGTGAATTATTGCTCAGGACATGCTCAGGAGTTGGCTTATTCGCGTTCTTCCTTCTAGAGCTGGCTGCGTTGATCTTAAGGGACTAGACTATAACTGACGAGCATTATGATGAGAACCAAGTGCAAGATAAAAATTTTTATAGTTACTTATATGTGTATTCGCGATGACTTGTGCTGCACAAGCATTAGGATCCACTCGTTAAATTATGACTTGGACTGTTGGTTCTTGTTTTTAAAGTTTACCTCGCTCCCGAGAATCCGAGATCCGGGTGAATAGAAAATAACGAGGCAAGTTTTATTTATCGAAAAATATAATCGTTATTTTGTTGTTAAATTCTGACAGATATATTTGTGGTACATAATTGCTGCTCATTTAAATGAGCAATAAGAATAAAAAATATAATAAAAATAATAATAAGAGATTGATATCGCGGGCATAAAGTGGCTTTCTCAAAACTCCAATTAAGCCGGTTGGTTATTTTTCTTGATCGATAAATTTCCACGATGAGTGGAGGGTTTTGTATTATTTATGTATGAAGAAGGACGGTGAGCCATAACCAGCGTCATATATGTCGTGAATACGACGCAATAATCGTTACGATGCTTTTCGCGTCCTGGCTTACAACCGTGGCAGCCTCGATTCAAACAACCGGCTGGGAATTGCGTAACCGCCTGACTGGCAACTCGCTCCGATGAATTCGCTTCGGATGATCTTACTCACACATTTCTCTCCCGTCATACATTTGAATATCTACATATACATACATATACAAACATACATATGTATACTCTTATGCCGCAGAGGATCACGATCCACTGCTCAAACGGCGAAGTTGAAGAAGCAGAATAACCAGTTGCTACGATTAAAGATACTTGGGAGATGAAAAACGCACACTTGCCTTTTTTTATTACACCCGTACATAATCACAATTCATTTAAGCTTTTAAATAATAATAACAATAACAGCCATAACCATAATAACCGTAATAGCTTATTTATCAATGATTAAAATATATGCTCGGCTCTCGATTGTTCGAGATGAGGTAATGGGGTATTAAGAAATACTACACCGTAAGTTTTTTTTTACTGATAGCGGCAGTGTAATAACGAGGCCATGGAACAATGAACGTATTTAATGCACCAGAAGAGAAGTTAACTCACTTATCGGTCATAGCCTAGATTCTTACCTGCCCGGTACTCGTCTCCTTAGACATTATAATCGACACGTGTCGTTTACCCATTAGGGGGAGACTGGGGCACGACGGAATACCAGATAAAGTTTTCTTTTTTATTTTTTTTTTCCAAATCTTTGAGTTATCCCTCGTGCTCTAGATCCGTTTTATACCCGAGTATAGAAGCTAAGCTTTATTTCTCATGACTATATTTTATTTTGAGTAGACCAAGTCTCGGTATAGTCTTATTCTAACAGCAAACATATGCCATCACACTTGGATTCCATTCGTTATTCGTTATGTCTTATATTTAATGGTTTATGTGTACATATATGTGTATATACTCGTTCATCTTAACGGTTTATAGCGTAAAAATGTGTGTGTAATGTTTACGCAATGAGATACGACAATCCAAGTTACCTCTTTTTACCTCATTCGTCTTATCCAAGACGTCGTCACGCGTCGTCTTCTTCTTGCCGAGTCGCAGGTGGCAGCTTTTGTTTGCCCTCTTCTCTAAACATGATAGATTCGCTTATAAATATGTCGCGATGAAATACAAGTGTTCGGTATTAGCTACCATCACCACCGGTATTTATAAATATTTAAGTGCATTTTTAATAATATTTGAGTTACGTAAATATAATTATAGTTTAAGAGAATAGATGACAGTGTTTGCTCACACTGGAGTAGGGGGAACGAGAAACAACCCACATATGGAGCGACGATAAATAAATATTATGATAATAATCATAGTCAAGAATCATTAAATATAACTCGGATTTATAATTTAATAGTTCGCGAGATTCTATTGGAGTAGAATTTTTTATCAGTTTATTTTTTATGATATCCTTCAACCGGGAAAATTATTGGGTTTTTTTTACTTATCAATAAGTGAGAAAGTATTGCATACTGTGGGATATAAGACCGAGTAATCGGGGTAAAACGGGTCACAGAAAATTAAACAAAAGAGTAATAATATTATTTAATAAAGCCCTGGTACTTTTCCCCTAGATGTATATATCAAGTATTTTGTTCCAGACGAGTTCCTACACGTAATAATACGTGAAAGTAGTTTCATTTTTGGTGGTAAGTTATGTGCTCCGAGGTCACCGTGTCGAGAGACAAAAATACTCGGTTATATTATTGTTATGGAGGTTTTTTGTTCTTCAGCATAGCACCGAGTTTCCGAGATTGACAATTCAAGGAAAACGCGCGTCGCCGTAGTGTCGGCCCGATTTCATTAGTTTCTTATATACTTAATACATATCTCCGTATTTTCTTGCCTCTCTCCCTTATCATTCCTCCTCCCCCTGTTCCCTTCTCTTTCTCACTCTCACTCTTTTATTTTTCTGTCATCTCTTCATGTTCTGTCAGTGTCATTTTATTTACGACGACGTTAAGAACGAAAGGGTCCAATTGCCGGAGATCTTGTGTGTATATGAGTATATGAGTATACATATATATATGTACCAATCTCACTTGGTATTTACTTTTGATAAGAGATAAGAAAAACATCGTAAACTTTATCCTGCGTACGTACTAGAGTTTTAATGCACGAAATTATTTAGTTTTATAGCAAACTCGTTTTGTATATTTGCCTACTCCGTGACTTGTGATATTTATTGATTTTTCCTTCTTCTAAAACTTTTCTCACTGCGATGCTTACTTTCCTCATGCAATTTAATTCTGTTTTTTCATTCCTATTCACCTTAGACCGTTTTATTTTTTCTTCATTCACATTTAATTTAAAACTGTTTTCTTATTAGCTAATCACCCACTCGTCGAAATAAAACGTTGAGCGAGTAAATGAAAAAGTACAATTTTATTTTAAGTCGGATTTAGTTGGACTTCTTTTCGACTTGGAGCTATTTTTCCAGAGCTAAGAAGCTTTTCCACTAGATATATATACTCATATTTATTTTATTTTATTTTTACTTTTAAAAAAGTACACTGCAGACTTTACCTGAAGACATAATAAAATTTTAAATTTATCGCTCTTACATTCTCCTTCAAACATCAAGATATTTTTTTATATTATTCCCGTTAGATATATATTTCATTTTAAACTAAATATATTTTTACTAAAAAAAGCATTATATCTTCTATCGAATTACCATTCATCGAAGGAATACCTTTTTATTTGCCAGTGGATAGGTCGCAACTCATT
Source organism: Microplitis deprimator (assembly GCA_964016945.1). Taxonomy (NCBI): domain Eukaryota; kingdom Metazoa; phylum Arthropoda; class Insecta; order Hymenoptera; family Braconidae; genus Microplitis; species Microplitis deprimator. The sequence continues at coordinate 14,373,092 of OZ024716.1, forward strand.
TGTCCTCAGTGCTCACAATTCTTTATTCCGAGACCGAGACCGAGACCGAAACCGAGACAGAAAAAGATGAAGAATAAAAATAACTCCATACTTGTGTGTCTCTAGGATAGCAATCTTGGAAATTGCTGGACGAACACGGAGGATATAAAATTGATTGGTCCGGAAGATATCGCGTCAGCTGTCCCGCGGTCACGTTTCCTCAACTACCAACTTTTTTTCCTTCTTTTTCCTATGCGACTTTTTACCTTTTTTTCGGTTTTATCTTTCTTTCATCTGCTCACGTCGACTTATGACTTAATCATATATTCACTTTCACAGAGATAGGGATCAAATTATACCCGAATTGATTTAGTCAGGCCCGGGCAAAATGACCTTTCAGAAAACCCATTTCTTTTATCCCAAATATGCAAAGTTTTTTACTTTTCCATGGGTTTGAAATAAATAAGGCCAGTTTTGAATTTCTACCGAAAAATTCTTTTCACTACGCCATTTTACCCAGCCCCCAGTAAAGAAATCGAATCACTTTTGAAAAATTCGGTGTTGCAGTGAAAACTTTTCTGAAAATAAAAATAAATTTATTTTCATTCTCTCTTCGCAGTACAACAAATTTTCAGACGACATTGTAAATTATAAAAGCAAATGTTGTATCCATACACTAAATTCGTCTTGTGTATTTAGCGAATACATTGCGTACTGGCAAGACAGAGCCTAGTGAGCAAGTTAATAGCACAAGCGAGAAAGCAGAGTAGAGTAGTACTGAGAAGTATGAGAGAAAAGCATTGAATCGTCAAATAAAATCATTCCGCTCAGCTTCTTCAATACTACAAAACGTAGTATATAGCAACGGTGCGTCTTCTCAACCGGATATTGCCAGACGAAATTATTTTATTTCTCTAGAAACTCTTGAGTCTAGTCACCGTTATATGTATACCATCGCCAGTATTTCACTCGGTTTAATTTTTTCCATGCGCCGATGGAAACTTTGAAGAAAAATTTTTTAAAACCTTGATAAAGAATAAAAAAAAAAAAAATACTACTCTCCATTATATTCACGACACTCTTTATTATTATTTTTCTCTCGCTCAACGAAATTACTTATGACTGGCTGGAAACTTGTCAACTTATTGCACGTGTGCCTTGTCGTCTTTTTTGTCACTCGAGCTATCCGGCTTGCAAACTCGTCAAATATTTCATCGTTCATTTTTTATTCATCACCAGTTGCTTATTAAACACATAATAAGCTTAAGAATTTGCTATTTACAAATTATTATTATATATCATTATCATTATCATACCCAGCACTTTTTTTACCGTCGGTTTACATTCATTTTTACTCGCGATTTATTCAATTTTACCAGTTTTTATTTCATTAGTTAATTAGTTTATTTAATTAATTAATTAAATTATTTATCATTATATTATTCCACGGAATTTTTTATTTTTCTGAAAAAAAAACCCACACTTGAAAGTAATAAGTATAAAATGAAAAAAAAAAAAAAAAAAAGCGACACAGTTGCCTTTCACTCGACATTTTTCCACTTTATGTCACAATATATTTTCTCTGTCCCTCAATGTATACATCTATCTTCTCACTCACTATATCTGTTGATTCTCTTCTTCTTCTTTTTCTTCTTTTCCTCATGCTCTGTCTCATCCACACCAACATAATCCAATTCGTTGTGTTCCACAACGGGAATAAGCCAGATGCTCCCACATGCATTCCATCCTATTGTGTGTGATGTGGGCATACATACGAGAAAATTCAATTGAGCTGTTTTATACTCATATGTATATAAATGTAAATATAAATATAAATGTGCTTGTAAGAAGCTCAGAAAACTAGATTTTGCAGGGAAAAAAATCAAAATTTCGATTTGCGAAATGGATACGCTGCGAAAATTTAGTGATTTCTTTCATTTTTTGGAGAACAATAGATTACCCTATTAAAAAATCTATGAAATAATCGAGTATTAATTTCTATAGATGTCCCTATAGAAAAATCTCGATGCCCAGTTTCCCATATGGGTTTCTTTTGTATACGAAAATTCAGTAATTGTCAGGTAATTTTCTTTTCTTATGGAAAATTGAAATTTTGAAATTAGGACAGACATTTTTCAATGGGATTAGTAATTATTCACCACGAAAAGCCATTTTTTTTATTCAAATTGTGTTTTTTCTGCTATTACTAATTTTTCAGCCCGATTTTCTCGAGTATTTGAAAAAAATTCCATTGCAATCTAAAACGAACTTATGAATTATTTAGATTGGAGGAATAAATAAATTTATAAATTCGATACTGAATTGAGGATAAGAATAAATAAGCGAGAAAGGGAAAGAGATAGATTAAAGAGTATAAAGTGGTAGAAGAAAAAGATTTAGTTTAGAAAAGTGAACAAATTGTCGTGCACTTTTCGAGCTTACTCAAAGAAGGAAAAGTGTATTCTGTTTACTCTATTCTATATATCTGTAGATTTAATATATATGTATATATGTCTACAGTTTACGTGATTCTCTTGGTCTACTTGTGTTAGAAGTCCGACTAAGTCCATTCCCTTTCTCACACCCCCAAGATCCACGAGCTGATCCTACGATCGAGCCACTGAGACCTTTGACCTTTGAAATCGTCTTCGATTTTATTCACTATTGGAAAATAAATAAATCTAACTCGAAAATAGCTATATCCGATTTATTTCACAGACTTTTCTTAACACTCCCATGTCAGTTCAGATCTTTTTTTTATTTTTTATTAAAGTTTAACTAAAATAGTGTTGCTACTTTATATTTTCTCATTTTCCATTAAATAATTCATTCTGTAGAGCAAAAAATAAGTCTCCTAGAAATGAACATTCACTGAAATAAAATTAACATCAACTTTTGTGAAGCAACGCATTAAGAAAGTGTAACCGAAAAAACTAAATGTCACTGAATAGAAGCAAAGTCCCAAGCAAAAGGGTAAAATTAAAAAAAAAAATTGTAGACCAGGGAATTGTAACCTTTGTACTGAGAGCACAAACTGTGAATCCGGTTGTTTCTATGCTCTGTCTGTAGACTGGGCCCACCTCTTCCTGCCGGCACTGTGTTCACCAGCTCACTAAACTGCGTTGCCTTTTTCATAAAAAAAAAAAATAAAAAAAAATGATGCATCATTTTTGCCGCATCGAAAATCTCATCAAATAATTTCATTGAATCCCGGGTACTTGGTATTCAGAGTGCGGTCCATTATGACCGTGTGGAGTTTTCAAATCCGGGTCAACATTCGAAACCAATCCAGTGAAGATGAAATATATTGTATAAGAGACGGTAGTTTCCCGAATTACCTAAATCGTAAATCTACAAACGTGCCAAGTGTACTAGTGCTGGTACTAGTACTTGTACAAGTACACTACATACAGTATAAAGTAGAGAGTACTGAGGAGATACGCAGGCAAGTGGAAACGATGAAGGTGTTACAGAATCCAGGATAAAGCTTTGGTATACAGTAAAATGGCTTTAAATCCTTCTTGACAAGGTCTAAATCTTAAAATGGTGACCATCTCTAACTCTATTTCCGATTGTCTTCTCAGGCAACATACATACAAACATATCACTTGGGAAAGTGAATTAAAGTAACATATTATAAATAAGAGACGGAAAATTTACCAGTTTTTAATAAAAAAATTTTTGTGCTCCGTTTTATCTCGAGTACTTCACCATCCGAAAAGTCATGGAAACTTAAAAATAAATAATTCTCGATAATAAAAAAAAGTTCTTTCTTCAGCAAATTTTTGGAGCGTCCCGTCATACCCCATCTCCTATATATATTCAAACAGACATACTTATACTCATCTCATACTTTAGCTTATTCTTGTTCTCGTACTCAAGACAATAGAATTCCGATATCTTTTATCTCTTATTACGCTATAGGTATATATGTATCTATATATCAGGGGTTTTATTTTTCAATGCCGTCTCGATGAACAACAAATCGCATCGTGATATGATGGCATTCAGTACAGTACATCAGTACTACATTGCACTCCATAGAGGAGAGTTAAGAGATATATAGTTTATCATCAAGTATTTGCGGCGCATTTACTGCGATATTAAACCCGAGCGATGAATTCTGTGAAATGAAGCGTATTTGCTGGCAGTCTACTGTACACACTCTATACTCTGCACAATGACGTGTAAATCTGTGTAATAATTCTCAGTAATAGATTATAGATAATAGATAATATATAATCGATTCTCGGCGTCTCGGAAACGATATTTAAGTAGAACAAATATAAGTATTCATACTTGAGTGATTACGAAAATAAATTTACAGACATTTATTGCTGAAATTATTTAATCAAGTGGAAAAAAAAATTAAAGCTGACATCGAACATCAAAAATGTGGATCTCGGAGGAAGGAATTTTTCGGCAGAGGCTTAACTTTTTACCCTCATTTCTTTATGCAATTTACGGGATCCTCTATTACAGAAACAAGGTCCACATAATATTATTCTAGGCGACAGTTTGCTTTTTTATTTCATATAATACAGAATTTTAAAGAGAAACTGAGGCTGCAAAAAAATGGAGCCAGCGTGAACGAATTTTTTAAAATGAGAATAAATATAAAAAAAAAAATGAAAGTTTAGGCAAAAGCAAAAACAAAAGCAATTGAACCAGAGGGTAGAGAATAAGGGAGACAGAGATCGAATCTCTGTCCCTCGAGCGTACGCATTCGATTCAGAGGGAAAAATACAGAGGCTGTTTATTTTAGGTCCTCCTTATGTAGATATATGTGTTCTTGTTTTTTTTTTTTTGTTAAGAGCTAAGAGCTGGTTTAGCTGTGTCCTTTGTGAGGCTCGCATCGGGAAATCCCTCGCGCGAATCCCGGTTATTCGCCCTCTTGGCCTTTCGTCCTCACGCAAATTACATCGCAACCCCCGGGACATGGAACCCAGGACCCGGGACTCGAGACGGTAGTACGGGGACGTAGCAGGTGCACGAGTATCTACGGAGGATCCTCTGAATCGTCGTCAAGAGGAATATAGTTACTGCACGGGTTATCCGTAACGCGCTGCATTAGCATAATATCTAAAGAGCTCCATGGGCGACGTGCGACGAGCAAAGAGGGCTGGGGAAATTCCCTACCTTTGTGTGTGCGGGTAATGCTAACCTTCGAGTTAAAAAAAGTTTAACATTCTTATTACACATAAATTTCTATACTATCTTAATGTTTTCGCGCTAATTCAATTTTTTTTAAATTTAATCATTGGTATCTACTTAAAGGATTGGAGCATAAAAATAAAAATAATTTCATTTTCAAGCATCAGTTGGTAATTTCATAGAATTTTTATACTAAAGAGTTTGGAAAAAATTTTCGAGCCATTTTAAAAAATATTTTGGTCTTTTTTAGTGAATTTCTACGGTGCAAAAAAAAGTTCACGTAAAAATAGAAATTGGAAAGTTTAAAAAATTTACTTTGGACTTAAATAAATTAGTTGTCATACCTGGAATAAATTATTTATTAATATTTCAACGAATTGTTCAAAGTTTTATCGTAAAAGCGAATTTAAGGGCTTAAAGTTAGAGAATTAATGGTCTATACACATATATATGAATATATATACAGGAAGTGGAGGCATAAACTGTATGTTTCAGCAGACTTTATTTGAGTGACCGTGTGTGTCATCGCGGATATCCCCAGTATAAACATTCGAGTGTATAACTTTTTAGAAAATAACAAAAAAATATATGAAATCACGGAACGGGCAACATGTGACGCCGGTTGACTTAAAATAATAACAACTCATCGTTGTGGAAAGATGCCGGAGGTAGACTTTGGCGCCCAAGTTATCACCAATTTCCGATCTATAATAAATAATAATGACACTGAAAATATAAATATTTTATTTTGTCTACGGAATACGACAGCTATCAAATTTTAGTTCGCATTTAAACAATTATAAAAAGAATTTAGCTTGACAATGAGTCAGAGTACGGTGGGTTTGATCATAATTGCGTAAAACTGGCGAGTCGAAAAACCGCAGGGTGAGAGAGGGTGAGAGCGAGGGCTGGAGACAGTTTCGCTGGGATATATAATAGCACTAGAACTATATACATATATATGTGTGTATAGAGAGAGAATGGTTTGTGGCTGGTGCGATAAAATTCTGGCGTTAATCAGAATCTTGTTTCCACAAGAGAGACGCGCATTCGCCCGCGGGACTCGCTAACGAGGGGGCCGCCCTGCCTGCCATTGTGACCATTTACACAATTACATACATTTCCGTTTCCCTCTGGGCTTTTTCTTTGCCACTAATACACTAAAATTGTCAACGTTTTACACCAATAACTCCCACATTGCTAAAAAAAATATAACAAAATAGCAGATAATTTTTTTTCCCGCTTATTTCTTCCCTTCAACCTCAACCCTCTTTACCCGGGTTTTGTTCTTATATTAGAGCTGTTTCATAGGAAAAAACAAAATAAAAAAGTAAAGTGGCGTTCTGAGAATCGCGAGTGACTCAGCTCGTGAATTTTCTGTGTGTGTGTGTGTGAGTCCTGCGTTGTGTTGGGTGAGATCTGCGTGCGCTTGCGTGACGGGGTAGTTGAACGCAGCGATGGTGACGTTGGCAATGGAGTTTAGGTCCCGGGGGTGTGTTGGAAAGAGGGACAGAGACGAATAGAAGGAACGGAAGAGGAGCGGGAAGGGATAAAGCCAGGAAGGGCGAACAGGAAAAGGTGTGGGAGTCACAACACATTTGAGGGCCAAAGTGCGTGTGAGCCCAGTAATGGTGTAAGTGAGAGAGACCAAGAAACGGTAATGTGTTGGTGCGTGTCGGTGCGTGCACACGTGTTATTGATCGTCCCGACTCGCTGTGCGTTAATGCTGGCAGGCTGCAGGGGTGCCAACCGCATTCTCGCTAACTCTATTCTCTTAGGAACCACGCTGTCGACTCATGCACAGGTGGAATCCTATATGAAGGTCATACACATTTGTGCGCCATATATACATATACATATACCCATATGTATACATATATTCCTGAGATGTGTGTTCTCTCACTATATTTGCATGTTGCTGAGTACGCGTTACATAACCCCCATTCTCTCCCTTTCATAGCTCGTATATTGCGTACTATGTTCTCCGCATATATGAACATCAGAGCATATATTCTCCAAATGTCACTTTATGCTAGATATGAAAATTTTCATTACTCTGTATTACACATTGTTTTATTTATTTTTTATATCGTTTACTCCAAGCACTAATTGTGAAAGTTGCCTTTGGGTAAAAGAAAAATTACTCAGGCTGTATATATATATAAATGTGTAATAAAATAAAGTTATTAATTGTAAACGAATGCAGTTGAGTAGTGCGTGAAAAAGCTCAACTTGCTGAGTTGTTCAAATAGATATAGTGGAGAGTAGTTTCATTGTATTCTCGTAGCACGTACTCACAACACAGAACTGCGTCATTTCTTTGCCCCATGTCATTACTTGTACATGTTCTTTGTATATACTATATATAAATATATATATTAAACTCAACACTACTATACACTGGCGTTACTACTTTTGCTAGGGCTACGACTACCAAAGTCTCTTTTTACTCCTCCCTTTTCTCATTTTGCGAACACGCAAGGGTACTTTTTTCACAGCAATTGCTCACCACACACTACATATATGAATTTCTTCACGATTCATATAAATTGCTGGTGTGAAGAAAAAAATGATACGTCAATTTTCATTTTTATTTTTTTTTTATCTTTGTAAATCGAGAAGGCTGGGTCAAAATAGTGTCCGAAATTTCGATCAATATTATGTTCGGTTTAATTACGAATACCTTTTTGTAGGTAATTACCATGAAAAATTTTTTGTTTACCAAATGAGTATTGAATATCGATACAGAGGTATTGAAAAATTCAAAATATGGCTAAAATGCAACATCATATTTTTATCATATATTTTTATTTCAATTCCATACAAATGTATCATGTAACTCGTACCTTTTATTTAACCAGATTAAAAACACAGAATTTAATAGACTATCCATTTATGAAAAAAAATTTTATGAAATTATTTGACCGTAAGGTAAAAACTGTACGTTGCGCTACATCGGTGCCACGGGGTGATTTGGGTCACTCACGATTCTTTACAAAAAATTAAAAAATATAAAATATGAAAACTTCAATTATTTTTTGCACAAGGCGCCATTTCGCCCCACACTTTGGATTTTTCTGTGCCTGGGTGGTATCGATATCGAATACTTCTTCGGGGAGCAAAGAAAAAAATAAAAAATTGGTGGAAAGAACTCACACTATCGACATTTTTTCTCAGAGGGTCTATTTTGCTCCTTGTTCATCTATATATATATACATATATATATATAGACCGTACAAAAAAATAGAATTGTACATTTATTAATTGCAACGACCCCTTGGGGTGATTCACCTGGCAGTATGCACTCCCTTTGTATGAATTTACTTCTCGTGACGGATGAAAATCACATGCACCCTCAACTCTCTTTCTCTGTCCCTCTTCCTCTGAAAATAAAACCTGGCTCTATTTGATGATGATATCTCTCATCCACACAATCATACTCACACACGGATCGAAACAAACGGATTTGCACATGCACAAGACACATGCTGGTGAATAGGCGCCTCAATATGATCTACAGCCGATCTGCGGCCAGAAACACACAGGAACGTTTGCAAACACACTGATTATGATGATAATAATATTATTGTTCATGTATTTGCGGATTAGTTGAGTAGAAAACTGGAGTGACAAACGAATAGACGCACATGTGTATTAGTGATCGTGATCACCGTTTTCCTTGGACGTTTCAATGATTATACTGCGGCTTTTGTGGAAATCAATTTGGCATGTTCGTGCACCTGGAAAACCTTCACTCGTAAACCGAGCTTCAAGCTCGGCATTGTGTTTTCGGTAGCAGTTGCGTGTGTTTACCACCAGAGGGAGTCCAAATGACTTTGAAATTTACCGCAATGCCGCCGCATTATGCATTAATTTGTCGACGTTATCCATTATAAATATATACTGCCTACTACACACTGGAAATAATCCTTGATTAAAGCTGTATATCAGTAATGATTAGTTAATTTCAGCAGTGCGTGTGTTAACAATAAAGTACAGTATCGAATTAAATTCGCTTTAGATTTTTTTTCTTTTTCGTTACTTCAAAGAATAAAACCGAGGAAGCGAAAATTTGCCCCGGGCTATTTTACTGCACGCACGCATTTGCCGTCTCCCTGTGTGCGTGTGTGAGTACATAGTAAAGTACACACACACGAATACATTGATGTTCATTAAATCCCCCACGTTTATAAGTCGGCAAGTCCGGGGAAAGTACCTAATGATACAGAGGGCGATTAAAAGGTACTGAGTACGTCATTTGGCTTCATCAGTTCAGTCCGAAAATTCATTGCTTTCATATCTCGGATGTAATATACGTATATAGATATAGATATATGTATTATTGCCGGTACGTTATACACAAGTGAGTATGTTCTTTGATCTAATTATAGGTCAGAAACCCTTCAAGATCATCCGCTGTATTGTTTTCCACATACGATAAACCAACATGAGCATTAAGCTGAGATTGGTTTTCTAAAATTATATTTAAAATACCTCTTTGATATACGCAAAGAAAATTCTCATCCTACAAATCCACTGAATAATCAATTTCATCCGACAACATAATGATTTACATTTATATAGTGATAAAATATTTTATATAAAATTGAATAAAACGAGACGGATTTTGTATATAAACATCCGCACAAAAGCCACCCACGTTCGCATGTAAATGTTGCCTGATATCGTATAATGCGTTACATACACAAAAGTCTTACACTTGGTAACATACCAATACCAAAACTTGTACAACTCTATACATTCATATACATAGATACATATGCATATATATATAGACAAGTAGACTTTTGAATTGCGCTGGGTTTAAAAACATGGCGGATGCCATTACTAGAGACTCAAATAACATAGCTTACAATAAAGTGCTCACGATGTCCTATAATACTGTCGTAAGTATGTAGCGACACCCGTCCCGTTTATATTCGCACAAACACCCACACCTACACACGTTTTAGTGTACGTACACATAATTTACAACACATGTGTATTAGCAAAGATACAGGAACGACAACAGCCAATACAAGTATTGCGACAACACACTGAGAGTGCGCGGTTTGCTTAGATGTTGTGTGTACATGAGTCAGAGTATCTATATGATACTATTCCATCGGTGTCTCAGTGTAGAGCATTCATGGCTACTATCATCACCACTCGTGATTGGATTGTATGAGTAGTTTTCCTACTGTTTGCTTCTACTTCTATCCCTGCTTCTACTCAAGCTCCTGATCCTGATTCTGCTCCTGCTGCTGGCGATTTTGTCTGGATCTTCCTCAGAGCTGCCTCTGAAGAGAACCAACCAACCAAACTTACAGCAACATCTATATCTCCATATACATTTAGAAGCTTATTTACCAGAAGAGAGAGAGAGAGAGAGTGGATGCCAGGGGGTAAGACGAGAAAACACACATGGCGATTGGGGCTGGTGAAGATGCGCAATACTATTTTAAAAGCAACATGAAACTCCGTTAGCTAGTAAACATAAGCTTATATCTTTACGCTCTTCTTATTCCTTTTATATATGTACATATATATGCAGACCTATGGGCCATTCATGCTTGACGTCAATGCTCTTTTTCCAGTAGAGCGCGAGCAGCAAAGCACGTTTGCATATATGGCATGGTGTTTTCTAGGTAGCTTAATGCTGCTAAGACGTTAGTCTTGGTTATCGCGAGCCAGACTTGGCTATAGAGCGACAACAACTATCTGGGGTATATTCGCTGATTTTACGCTTAAACTGCTGATACTTTTTCGTTTAATCTGCATAAACGATCTGAGATCGCTTTGTGTGTTACGCTGGAAAGCTATATTGGACAGTGTTATGGGGCCATTCGAAATAATTGCTATTGTCGGGGTTGAATTGTCTTACGGATATTGACATTTAAACTTGCGTGTTTAAGCTTTCGAAATAACTACTGGAGATAGTTAAAGTTTATAGCGGTTGTAATTTATTTTTAAATCAACACTGATAGTTTTATGTTATTGATTCTCAGTTGATAGTGATTACCAGTCGCCAATTGATAGTCACGAGCGGTAGTTTTTTTCTCTATTGGACACTGATGGAAAAGTGGATAAATTTTTTTCCTCGAATTGTTTCAAATATTTATTTTGTGGTTTTAATTGCAGTACATATATTTTATTACGCTAATGTTGAATAAATGGGTGGTAATTTATCAGAACTGAGTAAAAAAAATTTTCCATTTAAGGATAAAAAAAAATTTCGAGTTTTCCTTGAATGTTTGCTGGCGCGAATTTTTCCTGGTGTAAAAACACAAGCTTTTATTAAAAGAAAAAAATTTTTTGAATAAACAGTAGACAATAGATTAACCAATAACATTAAAAGTTAAAAAATATGAATTAATGAAAAAATATTTGCTTCATTTAAATTTCTGCCATGACTCTAATTAAATTCCACAAAATAATATTTAATTAAATACACTCTCTATTAAAATTCATTTAAAAAAATTAAATAACAAAAACATCATCTCTGATAATAGCATTCAACACAATACACTACATCATTATTAAGTCGCGGAATTCGTTTATTAGTATAGTTTTCAAAACGCATTATTGAGAAAAAAGTGAGGGGTTTGTTAGCCGTTAGTTGTTTTTAATATAAAATTCATACAGACGTGATAACATAATATAAAAGTGAATCGTGTGTGCAGCAAAACAGCGACGACACAAGAACTCAACTCGCGAGGATTTCTCTCACATACTCTCTGTTCTCTCGTTCCCTAAATTAATTATAAGAGCCATCATTTATTTTCATTTCCCTCTATACTAATGAATGTGAACATCCCCTCTGATGTTTTGCTGCCGCTAAAATTTTATACAGACGTACGCGATGATATTAAAAAAAAAGTAAATAAAAAACGGGTGTGAGCTCTTAGTAAAAGAGGAAAAAAAATTTTATAAAATAATCTCTTATTCGAAAAAGTCAAAGTTTACTGCTAATGGTATTTCCGTAAATTAAATTTCAATCATACATATATGTTTATATATCTATATATATGTTAATAAAATTTTTCGCTATTGATAAAAAATTTGTTATTCGTGTCAAGAGTTTCGCTTTTCTCAGGCGTCATCTCACTTCAGATACATATATATTATATATATGTATGTGTGTGTGCGAGAAAGCTCACTTAGACATAAGTCTTGTAGTAAGGAAAAGAGTGTAAGAGATAAACAGACGGAGAAAGCCAGGAGAAGAGTAATGGGCCACACTGGTAGAGAAGGTTTTTGCCGAGTTTCGCGAAGATGAAGCCGTCGTGTAATTACTGGGCTCGTTAGGCGAACGAGGTACGGGAACGGTAGCATCCAGCACGCCAGTGTCAGTGGGACTCGTATTTAATTAGTGTTATCGTCGTGCGTACATACCAGAGAGTCTCTGAGCTTAATTTAAGACCCTCTCCTCTCCTCGCCCCTTCTTCCATTATATTCCTGTTATTGTTATTATACTGTTGTTTGTTATTATTTTCCATTCTCTATCCCTCTCTTTTTCGAGCATTTTTTCGCTACATTATTTTTATCAACAGTTGTAACCCTCGTTGAATTACGCGTGTTGCAATTCAAACGGTCTCACATTTCATATACATAAAGATACGCGTTTTTTTAACCGCGTGCTGGGCATTTTTGAGGCGAATTCCTTTTACAAGATAATAACTGCTACCCAGATATGTAATTACGCTTACGTAATTGTATCCTCTGACCATAACACGCAAACTTTTATTTTTCAATACTTTGGCTCTTTGTGGCTCGACGTTACATTCGAAAATTGTTTTCGCTTACTTTGTATGCGCTGCTGAACTTGAACATTTTATACATATTTACCCAAGGCAACACTCCGAATGATGGGGAGATAATTGTAATTTTACATTGCTATAAATAATTATAGGGAATTACAAATAGATATTAATCGAATCTTTGGAGCTTCAATGAGTTTGATAATTTATTAGCTGTAAATGTGGATTTGATTAATAAATGTAAGCTACCAGCACCAATTAATGACTGGTGTGAGCGTTTGATGACCAGTATGTGCCAAATTACCGGTGGTTGCATTTCGTTATTTGATAGGGATGTTATTAATATTGCTATTATAGGTTTGTTTATTAAATACTTTTGTAAATATATATGTGCGTTTAGTTACGCTTTATGAATTATTCAATTTTATTTAGAAATTTCAAATTGTAATTTAAGGTTTGATTGGCGTTTACAAACAACCTGTCATCTACCGGGTTCGCGTACGCGACCGTATCCTTACACGTTACTGCAACCTGGTTTTTTTGCCTCCCAATTAATCACGGGTGTTTTATTCAATTAGTATAATCAAAGTAAAAAAATATTAATTATCAATCTCGAGTCCTTGTGAACATGACACCTAGTACTTAAATTATCATACATTTAAAATAATATTAATCATTAGTAAAAATTCTCGATTTTGATAAAACTGTCTACAGTTCCATATCATCAAAAAATTTCGAAATGAACCTTTGAATTAAAATTATCAAAATCTTATCCACTAAATTTCAATGTATTCAACTATTTAACGATGGTAATTATTGAATGTAACGTTACCCTATAAGTATAACTAAGAAAACTTTTCTAGCTTTCTAATTATTAAACAGGTTTTTTTATTTGTCGTGAGCTTTTTGTTGTATAATTGATGATGCTCTCACACGTCGTTATACATGAGTACATAATGCAAAGGCACGTGCACTGAGCGTATTTGAGTTAGCTGTACTCGTCCATTTATACACTCACACACACACAAACACCCCCACACTCTCTCTCTCATCACATCCACGTACACATAAACCAACACATGCTGTCACTTTGTAGCAATAATGGAGAAGAAAGGTTGAACCTTTTGATCTCCGTACTCATGCATGACGTCATCGCCGTATATTCTGTATATAATCCATCTCTTTTTATTTATTTTACTCTCCTCACCCATTTAAACTGAACTAAACTCTCAACTCAACTCTTCATCTATGCATCTACACATCAACACTCACACAGACTCACACACACACAGACACACATTTACCCAGAACTCTTTCGTTGGTCTATCGAAATACCAAAACGGCGGGTCTAACAGAGGCACTCACGTTCGTTATTGGGATATTGTGTAGGGAGGGCAGACATCCAGCGCGTTCCACTTACTGAGAACCGGTTTAACTCTCTGGTAGGACCCCTATCACCCTATCGGTCCATTTGTTGCCGTTCTCCTTTTCGTAACTGCTTCGTTTACGTTTTTTTTACTCAATACAGCGTTTCATTTCTCATTTTTTAGCCCGACTGTTGGATAAATTTAATGTTAGGTAATCATTTATTTCTAGAATTGGCGCACCGCACACCGCACACCACTGCAACCGTATTATCGTCGCAAGATAATAAAACACTTCGTATAAATTATCGCCATTGATTGATAATTCGCTTATGATGTCAAGTGGAATTATAGCTGATAGATAAATAAGTACATCAGAATGTCTAATAAATAAAAATAAATAAAGTTTACAAGTTGTCTTTCTTTTTACTGTGTGGCATTTGATACGCGGGTCCAAGTGTTGGTGCTCAATGTGTGCACACGAGATATCAAGAGTGTGTAGCTGGTGTAGGAACAGAAAAAGCGAGCGTATATCGCGACACCCACGGTAATCACCGAGATGTCATTTGTTTTTGCGCGATCTTATCAGCGGCGTTGTTGGTTATCAGTTGGAGAATTTATCGCTGTATGTGCGCGCATCGACGCTGCTGAGCAAAACTAAAAAACAGAGAGAAGGAAAACGTTAACACTCGTTGCACAGCATTAATACATCCTTGACATGATTCACATATTTATTTAGTTTTTTTACACGCAACAACTTCACACGCTAATTAATTTATTCTTGCATGTTTCAGGTGAGCAAATTCCCAGATCTGATCACGCGGGTCAAAAATTTCCACTCCATGTCCGAATAAACATCAGCTTAAGTATAATTTATACAATTTACATTGAAGTTGCCTGATTGTACCTATAAGGTCACTTTTTTTCAACTGGTTTCCCATTTCCGAGGCCCATTTCTTCAACCGGGTTACCGATTTTAAAACATGACTCATTGCACCATATATTCTCGAAAGCTTGCCAACCTTTTTTATTTTTTCTTCGTCATTCTTTATCTTCAGATATTTCTTCAAGCTGAGAAGACTTATCGCGCGTTACCCGGGGATTACTGTAGCGATCTAAAACTTTTTAGTTGGCTCACTTTTTATTCCTTTTTCTAGTAACTCTTCTCCCTTCATTCCCTCCTACATTCCATGGCGCCTCACAAACCGTCCGACCAACTTAAATATCTCAGTAAGTCACCGCGAACCATTCATCCTGGTGTATGTATATGTATATGCAGACAGAAAACTGGTATGTGAACTCCATAAATACCCGTGTGTACTGAATTCAGTGCAGCATACATGCTCTAGTATTCTGGTTTTAAAGCTACAATGTAACCATTTTCCTCATATCGAAGTATGTGAACCATATATTTGTAAATTTTACACAGGCAATAGATCAAAAACCCTCAGAATCCTCATCACCGAAACCATTACCGCCCATATGCTCACTACGCTTTCGAAAAGCCAAAAGGTGAGATGCCTAGACGTTAATACTTTTTTCCCCAAGTTTCGCTAAGCCATTGGTAATTAACGATAGCTCGTTACTTTCTGCATCTGCAGTACCAGATATCAGGACATGGGAGCTGAGCTAGACTTATTGACAGTTACGTCCGACTGTTAGCAGATCAGATCGGTTTAGATTTAGACGCCCCGGCCATTAGTGATGCCTTCCATTTGGCCTAATCTTCCGAGGGATTTACCGTATGAATCAATTGTCGAATCGCAATGCATTTTTTGATGCATTTAAAATAAGGAGCTCAAAGTTCTGCGGTATGAACTATGAACTATAGATCCGAAAGTTGCAGTTGTAAAAGTTATGAGTGCAAATGTCAGAGCTATATACATAAATACAAAGATGAGGATGTACGACGTGAGTTCATAATGTGATAATAAATCGTCTGAAAGTTTTTTCAGAGCCGATCGAATAAGTGCATATAGTTCTATATATGTACAAATATATATCTGACTATATCTCAACCACCTACTGTCCCTCTACTTTTGCTGTTGTGTTATCAACCATATGAGGGTGGTACTGTGTACAATATCTACGGTCTATAATGCAAAGTATATAGCAATAGCTAGTAGTAGTAGTAGTAGTAATAGTAGTAGTAGTAGTAGTAGTGGTAGTAGTAGTAGATGTACTATACGTTATTTCTCGGAACTCAGGTATATAACTTTATGCCGCGGTGTATATATGAATATAAATAGCTTGGGTACATGTGAGTATAACCAAAGGATCATAACCCTGATGCATTCTATACACCCACCTATGTTGGTATAAACATATATATTTTTAGATAATATATAGGCTACACAACTTACCAATTGGAATGTGTCAAGTATTATCAATGGCTATCCATAAACTTTTGTACCCTTAGTCATAATATTATACAGCAATATGTATTAAATATGTATGAATAGATGGCTATATATTTATATATATATGCTTGTGTAAAATAGTCAAAACTAGTATTTTTAAATTTATTATTAAATATTACAAGCGATTCAATACAAATATAAATAGTGGAAAAGTGATGGGGCAAAATGGGCCGGTAAACAAAATTGTACTGGGAGTTTTTTCAATAGTTATATTTTTTTTAGTCCTCAAATAAGTATTCGATATTAATGTGACTGAGATGAAAAAAAAATTTATGCGGGGCAAAGTTGGCCACGAATAAAATTTAAATTTCATAATAAAGTAGAAATGGTCTTTTAAATCAGACTTGAACTATAAAAAATGAAAAATAATTTTTTGATACAAACGTCAAATATTTTACAACTCAAATATATGATGTTAGTTTTTTTTTTTATCAATAAATAAAAACTTTGATTATATATATTGTTGCGTAATGGTTGTGCAGAAAAATGTGGGGTGTGAAAAATAAAAAGTGTCGAACGATAAAAACGGTATTATATATTTAGCTCGTTAAATGCTTTGGAGAAAAATGACTCAATAAAACAAAATATTATATTTATCGTAACACATGTTGTCGTAAATGCTGTAGTGTAGCTGTATGTATCGAAGCATAAGAGCATTAAGTGACGTGGATATAAGCTCACTTCTTTCGAATTGCGTCGTCGCTAATCCGTTTGCTCGTAAATCGACTCCGTTCATTGTTAGGTTTTAGACCGAGAGGGAAAAAGAGGGAGGCAAGTAAATACTGGACCTTTTATTTACTTTTTTTTTTTTTTTCATTTCATCCCCGGTATTTCTTCCTTTATTTCTTCTGGGCTTTAAAATCAATCTCTTCCGCACCTCTTGCTTCTGCTGCTGTCGATAAACACTACCACACATCTTGCTGCCTTTTTTTTATTTTGTTTTTACCGCTCGAATCCTTTTACTTGTTAAATCCCATCAGTCGATCGATCAATCGTCAGCTGATGACATTTTAGTTGGCTCTCGGAATTGTCTTATCTATCTTGGACAATTTATTTTTATTCTTAACGATCTACTGAGTAGACCAGGCCACAATGGACCTTGAGAAATAATTTCGACTAGATAAAATGTCAAATATAATTTCAGCGCTCGCTATTAGTCTAGAGTTTTGAGTTGTAAATTTAAAAATAAGCAGGCAAAGTAATGCTTGAAAAAAAAAAAAAAAGAAAAAAACTATTTGCAAATGTCTTGAGTTGTTAATTTAGCCTCTGTGTAGATGTTGTATAATAAGTGAGACAACAATGTGTAAATTAAACAGCGAGTCATAGGAAGAAACGCAGACATTGTATGACAGAGGCCTACGACCTCATACAGCTTTCACTCGGTGTCTCTGTGTCTGGTTGATTTCTGTTTAGAAACTGTGTCAGTCCAATAGCCCCGAGGCACTCATGCTATTTAGCAAGAAGAAACAAATAAAAAAAAAAAATAATAATAATTTTTCTAGCATTATTTACATATCACGAAATTCTTAATATATATTCAAAAATAAGAAGATAAAATATTCCTATTGTCCGGAATTGATTCCTCCAATATCCATAATTTATAAAAATCAGAGGCTCACGATAGCGGAGTTGGGAGCAGGAGTGGGAGTGGAAACGGGATGAGATGAAATATTTCCCAAGGTAAACATACTTTTATATCACATCACATATCACAAATCCATATACGGATACGCATAAAGCTTATAAACGTACAGTAGGTGGAAAATAGATTCGTTCGAGACAGAATTGATATCGGACGTACCAGATTTATCATCTTGTCTGATTATGGGACTCGAGGAGAGCAAGTCTCTAGGAGCGAGCTGTGCGCTGTGTGCTTTATACATCTGGTGGATTCTCAGCACCCTCGACGTGCATCTCTCCATTCTCCATTCTCCATTCTCCACTCTATGCTCAATGCTCGACTACTACAACTCCCTTTCCGTTTTCTGAGCCCCGGTACGAGCGATCGAATCTCCGATATGTTCTATCAATCACTCTACTATGTTCTCTTAAACCCACACACCGAGACACATACAGACATTCAGACATTCAGACATTCAACCATCCCCTTACACACGAGCATGTTCCAATATCGTTGACCATCTGAATGACAATTGTCTTGCAGCAATTTAATCAAATCCATTATGGACAACACAATGTATAATAATACACTCTCTCTTTGATTCGTTGATTAAAATTACGGTCATGAAAAGCCTAATTAATTTTTATTTTACCTCAAGTACATAAATTTTAGGGCGTAATATAATTTATCTGAATAAAGTGAAGTAGAAATAGAAGCGGGAGTAGTAGGAGTAGTAGCAGTAAGAGCAACAACAGCCGAGTGTAGCGGGAGTATAAGCATGGAGAAAGGGATATATTCTCAGTTTCAGCTCGGCAGCCATGATTTACGTCCCAGAGGGGTCTCGGGCCACGGTTACAATGGGAGAATAATGAAGGCT
Organism: Microplitis deprimator; assembly: GCA_964016945.1. Taxonomy (NCBI): domain Eukaryota; kingdom Metazoa; phylum Arthropoda; class Insecta; order Hymenoptera; family Braconidae; genus Microplitis; species Microplitis deprimator. The sequence continues at coordinate 14,392,267 of OZ024716.1, forward strand.
CAGACCGGTCCAGCCGCAGGAGCTGTCCGGTCTCGGGAGGCCCGGCTTAGCAAATTAGAAGGAGAATGGACGAGAAGCGTGGACACGTAAGCGTGGGTTACTTGGCTCTATACCTATATGCCCTCGTACTCAGTACATGTAGGGCTTCTTTGCTACTCTCAGCGATTACCCAGCGGGTGTATGTACAGATGAGAATGTAGAGTGTAGGGTGTAGGGTGTAGTTGTAGGTTACAGCGATGAGAGGAAGGAGAAACAAGGGGCTATATATTGTGACCGCTCAAAGTAACCCCCTGGTGCAGAGTGTAGACTGTTGAGTATGTTGGGCTATTGTGTACCGGCGAGTGCTCACTGAGTGCAACGCTGGCCCAATCCTCGGCTCTTCCTACTTCTGTACATGGGAAAATTTTAGCCGCAGCAATTTATAACAGAGCTATATAACTATAAGTGTTGAAAGATGTACAAATAAAATAAAAGCTCAAGCTCGGGATCTTGTGAATTATATTCCGCACCCTTTGTTAGTAATTCATGTCGTAGGTGGACGTGAGTGTGGGTTAGAGTTTAGTTGAATGTGACGAAAATTTTGAAAACCTGATAAGCTTATAGTTGGAAGTTTAAATGCTCGTTTGACTTGGCGTGAGGCAGCGCTTAAACTCCATTTGAATATACCGGGGGTTAGTGGACGGGGTGTGCATGTGAATTACACCATGTTTACATGATTTAGTGTTGTTGGTGACTGTACATGAGCCTGGGAAACGGGGTGTTCTTCTTGAAAGGTGGTAGACCGGGGTGTGCGTGAAGTGCACAAGCTCACGGGTCTAAGACTTTCTACAGAGAAACTGCCTGAAGGAAGACGGATGACAATGTGTTGTATAGTTTCCATTTACTCTTGGACCCAGGAGTTTCTAGAGCTCTGATGCCGAAGCTCGGGAGCGTTTATACTCGACGGTAGGAAGTGTCGTGACTGCCAAGTTTACCTAACTGATTTTCCCTCTTTGTCAAATGGAAAAGGCAAATGCCTCTTGTGTGTAACTCGGGCTCTTGTCTCTCTTTATTAAAGTTACTGTGGCTGGTTGTTTCGCATCGCGAGTAGAGTAGACTTGCTCGTTCTTGGTCTCTATGGAAACCCTGCCCGTCGAGGGGAGACGAGAGCCAAGTGTCTCCGAACTAAAGTAAAAAAAATTAAGAACCAACAAAATATATCGCACAAAGACGTTAATGTACCGGGGGCTTATAGGCTCCCGGTTTTGGTCTTGGTCTCGGTCTTAGTCTTGGTCTCGCTGATCGTGTGTAGCGAAGTCGAGTGAGCCGAGCTGTAGCTCGAGGGTATGGTCGCCCGATTAAGCTAGTAATCTGTAATGGATCTATATCAACTTTAATGGATGCAAGAGAGCTATTTTCATCGGCTTATATGTTGATGTAGATGTATGTTTATTATTACATCACAAAATATTCAATAGAGGGTCCAGTCTGCTGTGTAGTACACATATATAAGATGAGAATATAACAACGAGCACTTGATTCTCGCATCGCCATTACCAACTCCTGTACAATCTCGTCGGTTGAAAGAAACGACAGACTCGTTGCGAAAGCAACGGCTCGATCAAATAGGCTTTCAAGGAACCCGGTGGATGGAGCAAAAGCAGAACCAGCAGCAGCAGATATCTTGTAAGAGCATCATCTTGGCAGTCTTCGGTCCCTGTCTTTCTCAAGGTAAATATCACCCGGACCGGAAGAATTACTCTCATCCTCTCCTTCACTCTGTCCTCCCAGCTTTTTTCTCGTCTCCCGTCTCTTGTCGTGGAATATAGGGGTAAAAAACAGAGGAAACCTTGAATCGCCGTATTCGGAGCAATCGACCGACTAGTATGCGAACAGAGCACTCTTGACGATGCTGGCTGCTGTTGCTGAAAACGCGAGGGATGGGAAGCACATTGTATGGCAATTTTCTTCTTCTTCTTCTTGTTCGACTTAGCTCTCTGTCTCTACTCTACCGGTCTGATGCGATGACCGTCTGCTGCCTGAATGCTGGCTGCTTGTTGAACACGAAAAAAATTTCCATCGATTTACTCAATTGAATTGTAAACCAATTGGGTTTAGTCTTTACTAGAATCCTCTCTATAACGTACATAAAGATGCTCGATATTACGTGAGCGTTTTATTCCACGACAAACTCAACTTAAGCTTTTCCTAATTTATTCATCAAAACTGTTGTTTAATTCAACTTTGGTGCTTTGAACGCCGCTCGATAAGTTGATGGTAATACTACATTAGTTGCTCTTGCTGGAAACTATGGGCGACACTCACTCGCCAAGAAATTTTACTTATATTCAGATTACACTGAATATTGTAGCAGCCACCCCAACTTAAACTTTGAACGGAAAACTTAGCCCACCGCGGATTAGGTGCACGTGCTTTGCGTGCGTGCGCATATTTTACAGACACTTGTTTGTCCAAGAATATATATTATGGGAAAGGTAGGTGTTAAAACGGTGATAGGGTCCAAACCATCATCACTTAAGTCCTTGATCCTTACTCAACTCTCGTGCGAAAATATATATCTCACATCAGTGTATATTTATATATATATATATGTATACATATTTTTGTTCCTGGTCAATGTCATCTTAATGGTTTTGGGATCCAGCATGAAAATGGAATAAATTTATTTTCGTTGAAATATTCGTGCTGAGAGAAAGAATGAGAAGGATTTGTAAATGGGAATAAATATCGTGTGAATGTATGGTAGTGTGGGTGTGCATCTGTAGTTGTATCTATAAAATTGGAGGAAATATATAGAACGAGAATAAAAGTGAATGTAGGATGAATAAAAGGTAAAAAAAAAAATGCAGAAAAGCATGAAAACTATGAGGAATGCAATGGCAGTGAATGGGATGGACTCAAAGAGTATTTCCTAATGACTGGTGAAGGGTGCAGATGGGTTGGGGGCTGTAGGACGAGCTGATGGTAGCAGGGGTAGATAGAGGGATTGGCAGACGGTCGATATGCCGACATACTAATGACCCGTACGGAGTCGGGGCCAACAGACTGCTGGCTAGACGCAATGGCACCACGCTCTGACGGCCAGTTTTCCCTCAATTATAAATTGAATTACTCGGCTCTACGACTACGACTACTCTACTCTACTCTACTCTACTCTGTTCAGCTCTGCTCTCTACTCATCCTTCAGCACGAACTTTCAAAATTGCCACGTGCTCTTCTCTTCTCGAGAAAAAAAAAGCTACCAAACTGACGAGTTTTTAAATAACCGAGTTATGATTGCATTTTTATGATGACTCATCTGTCATTGAGATCGTCATTGATTAGTTCGGTCGTCGATGACTACACCGGAAGACGTCTTACTCATTTCGAAAATGTATTCCCCTCCGCGCTATTACTGCTATCACGTAATGACTAATTTATAAATAATTAAACGACTCGTTAAATTTTTAACGACTCAAAATTAACTTAATGCTCTACCGCTACGTAATATATATTTAATTTCAGTAAATATATGACGGAACATAATTGTAGATAAGATACGAGAGAGTTATAAAAAGCTTTATATTTATCAGGACCAAACAAAGCAATAAAACATTTAATTCACTTTAATGAGTTAACTTATTCTTCAGTATTTACTCAAGAAAATAAATAATAATATAAAATTGATAACCGAATAAAAAGTTGGATAAGAATAAGAAAATTTTAAAAGTTATCCCTCTCGAATTTTCGATATGAATATTCCTCGACTGATTCAATGGCACACTCGACTCAGGAAGTTGGGTGAATCAGGTTTAAAATGGTATTCGAACGTGACACTCGCGGAAATGCGGCAAGTAAATGCCGTTTCATAATTTCCGGTTGGCAGAAAAAGCCGACCCTGATCCGGTTTTCGCATGCTTGAGCTTCGTTATACACCAGCCAGCCAGCCAACCAGCCAACTACCTCGTTCTTGCTCTTGGTTGTTCGCAGTGCGTGAAAATTTCGAATTAATTGAAACTCAATGTAATTTCCCGTAGCTCAGGCTTTTAATCCAATACCTTACCTCCAGATCCATATATCTTTCCATCTATGTCTAAATCTGAACTCACAATCACATTCACATCTGCCATTAGCTCGGTAATTATTTAATAATCCTTAATAGACACTAATTACTTTACTTAATTGTTTTATTTGAGGTACTATTATAAGCCGAGTAGATAAGTTTATAGACAAGAGTTCGCTTCAACAGATGAAACGTCGGTATTTTTGCTGATTTAGAGTTACTCTCTACAGTGCTCGCACACTTACATGACATATACTCGTATGCTCATACATTTGTATGTCATTTGCCCGTATTGTCATGTAGCTAAACTCATCTGTCCACCTACGAATGTAGAATCTAGTAAACTCATGCTTCCTACTCATTTTAGATCCAGGAAGTGACGTTGAGTTTATTATAACATCCCGTTCGGCAAAAGTATATATGTATGTCTGTATGTATATAATGAACTGTCATTCTCTTCTATAAGACCTATCATCAACTTTTGTGCCCTTGCTTCTGATAATGTTCACTGCTGATGATGAGCAGTCGCATGCAAGCCTGCCTCGGTCTTTCTATACAATAGTTTTATCAACTTGGAGAATGTTTGATGAATAATTAAAAGGAAAATCCGGCTTCTCTGAGTCGAATGATATTTATACAAGATATAAATATTATGTAGAACTGGTGATGAAGGAAGTAGTGAACAGTCGAGAACTTATTGCTGACAATGATGGAAAATTTAACATTAAACTTCAAAGACTAGTTGGCGGACTTGATCAAAACCTTGAAATTATTGATGGCATTACAAATGGTTCTACACTTGTTGTTGATACGTGGGTGTTTTTTGGGATAAAGTACGCTTTGAATTTCCAGCTCGTGATTTGCGAACATTTCGATCTGGTTCTTAGGGGTATTAGAATTGCTTCAAAGACAGGCTCGTGGGTCCATAATATTCCCTTGCCTTCGTTTCTATGCTTCAGAGTGGAACAAATGAAAGTAAATTGAATGGGTATTAATATAATAGATAAATTGTAGAATTATAAAATTCAGTGAATGAAATTGAGAGCAAAGCGGCACGTTTGTAGATGAAGAATATTTCATACTAAGAGTATTAAAATTTTTGATCAATTAACAAATATGAATAATCAGCAGCATTTCTCAAAAGTGTGATATTTCATAAATATTAATTCCGTAATTAGCCGACAAAGTGATTTACGTTGCGAATAAAAGTTGCCGCATTATTTACAACCGAGTGCATTCCCATGAGATTGCATGACGCCATCAGTGTTACTTTTTCCTCCCGTTCGTGATTTCTACCCTCAGCTCAGATACCTCTGGAGAGTCTGCCAGTGAATCCTACTTTTATGATATTTTTCACACACACAAAAAAAAATATAAATCTGTCGACTGGATAACCCCAAACATTTGTCTTATTGCAAATGCTCTGGTTTTTATTTTATTTTATGCCGTTGTTTTTATTTTGTTTTTGTTATTGGAATGAAAGAACAGAATTGTTAACTTAGCTATTTTACCGGCGAATAGTTTGGCAATAAATCTTTTCGTAGAACCGTTGTTAAGCCCAACAATAAATCCAATTCCGATCGATGATACAACTGGTTGGTACTTTACGTATATAACACTTGCTCGTGATTTCTATTCCTGTATTATAACCTCCTCTACATTCTGCACTCTACACTTGTCTACGTCGTTACAAAATTCGGTCACATATCTTCCTACAGAGCTCTCCCCCCTTATCCATACAATCCAATACCTATTCAACTGGCTCTCTCTTTTTTATTATCCCTTTTTTCAGCTGTCTCTTCTAGTTTTTCCATTCTAACCGAAATACGAATCCTCTGGCCACACCAACACTCACGCGTACATCGTTACACTTACCGCAACGAAATCAATACGACAACGACTACGACAAGAACGAAAACGAGAACGAGAACGAGAACAAGTTTGTCGCGATTCCGCTTTTCCCCACCTCTTTCTTCAGTTCTCGTTTGAAAAAACCACCATCTACTCAAACAATTTTTAAGATAATCCAATACCCTTTACATAAGTTAAGTTTCCTTCAATAAACTGACGTCATTGATTGTTTTCTGTTACAGGTAAGAAGCAATATCACTGTCTACTGTCTACTGTCTACTGTTTTCTGTCTACACTTCCCTTGTGATCTAGAAGTAAGTTGATCTGAATCCACCTTTCATCCTTAGTCTAGGAAATAATATCCGAAAGTACAGAGAGTGAAGAAGAAAGCGAGTTTCGTTGAAAATAGTTAAGTAAAGTAAAGTAAAGCAAAGTGAAGTGAAGCTGAAGAAGCTAGCTAGAGACTAGAGCAAGGCAAATTTCCCGTCCAATTTCGCATCCACCGCACAGCTGTTGCTGAAGTCTTAAATCAATTGCTGTCGGGCTAAGGTTGCACTCAACTCCATAATTAGTTGGGAGGAAGACTTGCCGAATAGTACTCCTGTGCGGCTTCGTTCTCCTTCGTTTCTATCTTCCATCCTCGGTCGTCTCTTATTTAAACTTTTACTCCTCTTTCTCTTCCAAGCTTCAATTTAATATCTTAACACTCGTTTAACAGCGCGTCTCTCTTGGAAAATTTGTCCTGTTACCATTGGCAAGTGGCAAACTTCACCTGAGCTACTATTAGCTACTCAAAGTTTCTGCATTTACAACTCTTATCCTACCTACAGCCGTCTACTCAACTTTCTTAAACTCAAACCACCGACTTCTACAGTTATACTCTATACTGTACTTTTTATTCAACTTACAATTGGATTTGTTATTCTCACGTCTTATAACTACACGACACTAAATATCTGTAGCTATAAATCTTGTTTTATCTGTCTACGATTTATATTAATAATTATAAAATTAACTGGGTCAGTTTCGTGATGAGCTCGTCGATGCTCTGAATCCAACTAAGGAACGACTCGAAATTCAGTGAAATTAAAATTTGAGGAAAAACTGAACTCTTGAACCCTGGTAAACGGACACGGACCTCCTCGTTATTCCGACGGCAGTATCTTAATCAAGCCAATTAGCGTCTTATCAAGCAAGAGCTAGACTCGGTTCGAGATATTAATAATGACAAGGCATAAGTTGTTAGTTAAGTTTTAAAAACAAAAGTTTAAATAAAATATAAGTACAAAGTTTAGTAATTTTATTTGTAAATAAAATTAAGCGATACACTCAGCTGTGTAGTAGAAGAGAAGACGTCTTGATCATTTTGTTCGACGTTCATTTCCACTTGACAAATGTAATTAGTCTTCGTCAGTAAACGCTAAATCAGTTTCCAAGTTTCCTATCGGCTCTGTACACTGCAGTGTGTGTGTGTGTGGCTTGAGTTGCTAGAGCAAAATTAAACCTAGTCTATACGAGTATATATAGATATATTGGGAGATATTATAAAGGTTCGATTCGTCCAGAGTATCCAGTACCAGCAACACCAGCATTAGCTCCACCTCCATCACCGCAGCTGGGCATCTCGTGGATCGTTAGTTCTCTCGTTTTCAACGCAATTAGTCTTGGTCACCAGGCGAAATCAGGCCTCGCAACTGGATCCATCTCGGTGTAGTGTGAGCCTTTAGGTCCTATCGATCTAGGGTCATCGATCATGCCCTAATTCACCGTTTCCAGATCGAATCAGCCCCTTTTAAATTTATTTCACCAGCGTACAATCTTAATTACCGATAACCCAATATTAGATTCAAAATCTGTAAAAAGTATTATTACCAACGTAATTATAGTGAAATTCCGCTTGACCCAGTCATTATACACACCTAAACCTTTGCTGAGAAGCGTGTTGTAAACAATGATGATGTCATTAATTTAGAATTTTATTTCCGTACACTTTTGGTCCCCCAGCATCACCGTACTGTAACTGGAGAAATTCAGAGGATGACGTCATTGCTGAGAAATAACTTGTTTATTGATTATTTCGAGTGTGAAATTAAACGGGCAAACGTCATCGTTTATTTTAAAATGTCGAAAATCAAGTCAAGCCCGAGTTTATATTTCTATATATATAAAATATTTCTCATTTTGTCTTTCTCTTGCTCTCTGTCTCTCTCTTTTTATCGTGATTCTTGTCACCTTTAGATACTTTCTATCTTTATATTTTCCCCAGCCTCCCGGAGGGATTGACCCCTTTGGTTGCATCACAGAACACCTGTACCAATCGATTAATCGACCCCGTCTCTGCGTCCCTCGCGTCAAACGTGACCCCAGGAGATTTTCGTTCTCAAAGTTTATCAAGTGCTCGGTTGCTTTCTACACACAGTCAAAGAAAGCGCTGTCACATTTACATTTAACGTTTAAGTCTCCATATTTTTATTTAATAAATCACATTTTTAAACAAAGATCTGGATTATATGACATTGGGCCAGTTTAAGTTTAATGTTATCCCCGGCATCGTGCAATAATGTAACAAGCCTCGATATCTAATAAGGTCGGGCGATCGAATCGTCGTGGTTACACTATGGCGGACTCGGCGAGTGTAGAACAAACGGGGAGGTCTCGATAAACGAAATTTATCACGAGCCGAGCCAAAGCCCGTACGTGACTATCTAAGCCAGACCGGATAATTTACCTCAAGCGATATCTCCGGGGCATAATTCGAAGAGATATTTTCGACGAGGGGCTGCAAGGAGAGGAGACCCCAGTTTCCCTCTACACACACACCTACTTCCAATACTATACCAAATAGATTTTCCTATTCGCTTCTATGTCATTCTCCAATTATACAAGAGACTTTACTCGGTCTCCGTTGTGCCAAAGCTACAACACTGGCAATCAGTCATATATATCCCAGCAAATCACCGCACATTTTCTAGACCATAAACGCAGTATCAGTTTATACGAGCTAGCAACTCTTGATAAGATACCTCGTTTGATATATTGCGTACAACTATTTAGATATCAAAAGTACTCTGTCTTTTCTGCTGATCACGTCTCAGATAATATTCATGCCCACAGATATTCATTTACTGTTTACTCTTTAATTGCCTCTCTACAATTTGATCATACCTTTTTTTTTATATCTCACTGATATAATTCCGTTTGATATTTTTCACCAATTACTGCCGAGTGACCCAACAGCCACACGTGCACACACATAAGATTTTATTTACGACGTGCAAGAGGAGTACCAAGTGATTATTTTTTACTTTCGGTTTATTTTTCATCCGTAATCGTATTACATTGTTAGCTCAGAAAGTGGGTCACTAAAAAAAAGGCAATAATAAGGTTACAAAGAGCTGGATTTAGTGATCAATGGATAAAGTGTTATTGAATATAACGAATCTAGAACTAACAGAGACGTTTTATTAAATGTAATGTAAATATTTGGACTGTCAGAGTTTTTGATCGGTCGTTAATGCAATGCTCGTAGACATCAGCGAGAGTGAGAGTTTTATTCTGGCGAAATAGTAAGTAGTCTAGCGTGTATGCCGAAGAATTACTGGTGTAGCAGTAAAAGTAGGCTAAGTGCCCGTCATGGTGTCTAGATGGTTAGGGTAACTTTGAGTGTAGCAACGCAGAATGGGATATCAAGTGACAGATAGTGTTGCTTTTTCCCTCTTGTATTTGCGCTGGATGCCTACATGCTGAAGAAGTTGATGCGTGAGGAAGGGGAAGGGGAAGGGGGTTATCATTATTTGAAGCTACGCGGTGGTGCGAGCTCTGGGGAGTGAACTGAGAATAAAGAGACTCTCCGAAGGCAATAAGTGGAGACAGAGGGTTCGGATATATGGTTTAGTGTGCTGAAGAAAGCCAACAAGGGGCTGCGGTAACAGGGTCAGGTTGCCAGCGACGTTGCCACGTTGCTCAAAATCTCTAAAAGATTCCCCATACACTATTTTCCGTCCACCACAATCCACACACCACACGCTATAATATCCTAGCGAGCCTTCGAGTGAGAAACCGAGATACCTGTTCTCAGAAGTGTCCAATCTTTGATCAGTCTTTATACCCCGAGTTTTTGTTTATTTTTTGACTCGAGGAACTCGACGTTGCCAAGTCTTAGCGCCGGTTTATGTCTTGTCTATTCTCTGCCCATTTTATCAACCTGCTCGCTCACGTAATTATACAAATCAGGTATGACAGGCTAATGTTTTCTGGTCCCTTGGGTCTGAGAGATTCCATTCGAGAAATCTCGATGTTGTTGAGCTAATTATCCCAGAAAATCCGAGTCAATAGTCCCGAGCCTGCAAGTGAGAGTTTTGTTACCTTCATATGCGGTTTCTTTGTTATGAAAATATATATTTATATATATTTTAGCTCAAGCTCACAAGACGGCAGGTTTCATTCAATACCGAGTATCAGGTGCGCTATTGTATTTTTTCTTTATTACCCTACAACGGTGAGTCATGGTAAATATTACCGAAGCCGCAGGTGCTCCGTCAACTCACCTGAAATAAGAGAACCCCAGTGCTGTTTTTAGCTATATATAGTGCACTAATGCTTTCTATACAACCTAATGTTCTTTTTTGTCTCCTGCCTTTGTGTTTATATTTACACACACTCACACATGTAACCAATATTTTTATTTGACGTGACAAGTCCATGGTGAATCCACTTCTAGGGAGCTAGTCGTATTTTCGGAGTCAGTTAAAAAAAAAAAAAAAAAAAAAAGACGAAGAAAAAAAAACCAATAAAAAAGGCCAAATAATAAAGAACCGGGGGATAACGATCGAGCCAGGTATTATGAAGGAATTTTTTTAACGCAGGTATAAAATACTTGACGCACAGTAAAGTGTTTTTTTAGAATCCATAGAATTTTTAATAGCATCAAAAAGATAAAAAAGTTTTTTAAAAATTACAATAGTGAAAAAAGTTAAACAATAGATTGTAATAGTACGTCTGATTGTATGGTTACTATCTTTCATTATTTCTCTTCACCTGTATACTTTGCTGTGTATATATATATAGCTGCGACTGAGAGAGAAATCGTGAATGAGTCGGTCATTGACTTTAGCCGTCTGTTGTAAGAGCAGTCGCGTACTCTGGCTGCGGAGTACTATGTAGTGAACTTTGGTGGGGGAATTGTATGGGAGAGTTTGTGCCTTCTTCAGCATTGAATTTCTCAGCTATCGTGGTTCCTAGGCCGTGAGTGCGGTTAACTCTGTCTTTTTTGTCCTTGTGCGGTTGGCAAACCTGACTCCTCTTCTCCAGTGTTATGTGTGGCATAATGCCTCTTCGCGCGTACCGTTTCACGTTGCACCATTGTAAAGCTTCCCCTCGGTTCCTCGGCGCAGCACACTTACCCATTGTCGAAGAAAGTCCCTTCTCTCCATACAGCACAATACACATGAATCTTTTCAGCGTATGTGTTATGGAATCCCGTGCGACAGACCAGGAGGACTCTGGCTGACTACACTAGTACCAACCGAGAAAACTCAACGTACATCCAATAGATCAAGTACTCACGCATGTACCCACGTTGAGGGCGCTCTTATCTCCCTCGCAGCACGTCGCCACGTGTGTGCCTTCATTGTCTCGGTTCAGTGTGCTGCTGCGGGATTTCGACTCTGTTTGCTGCGTTATAAAAAAATTCTATTGTATGCTGGATCACTGAAAAAACCCGCTTCAATTATTGAGTCTCGAAAAAAGTTATAAATGGCATCGTAATTATATAACAAGTCACAACCATCTCTATATATATGTACACATATTTTTTTTTTTGAATAAATATTGATGAGCAATGATTTGTAGATTTTTCTTTCCACAAGACTCGTCAATTGACTGGTTGAATTGAAAGGGCGCCAGTGCAATCGTTGACGTACATACTGTAACTGCTGTTACTGGTTCTGATACTGATGCTGATGATGCTAGAACAGGAGGGAGAGCTCGTTGGCAATTCATGTACAGATTTGCTCTCTTTTTTCCTCTCTCTTTGGCTCTTTTCCTCTGATGCCGCACAGCATCACTGGCAGTTGCGTTATAAGATTAATGAACAAACAGCTCTCTTGTCGTTGGTTCGTGTATATGCGAGTGTGTGGGTATTAATCTGTGTGCTCGTTTGCCCCTCGTACCAAGAGGGCACGCGGATGAGATGAGAACCAAACATGGCTGCACCCGCAGGGCCAGCGTGCATGCATGATGCAACACGCAACCATGGGATTTACAATCGGGATCCATTATGCGCCATACACAACGGGACAAGTCGTAAGCTATATAAAGCCTGTTTATTTAACGTCCTTTTTCTTTTTTTATTATTATCATGATATCGCCAGGCATCGAGCTTGTAAGATATTTTCTCATTAATGCACAGAGTATCGTATAAACTTGGGTTAATGTAGTCATGCTTTATTTTGTTTACGAAATAAATATTTTTTGTTGAAAACTACTTAGTTGAGGTAATTTTTAATAACTTTATTCTTTGGCGATTCTCATTTACAAAGTGGGCTTTAATGAAATTTTATTATGATTATCTCATTCACGAAAAAATTTTTAATTATCATAAAAACGTTAAAAAGTTATTTCAGTAGCATTAATTTGAGATATGCTTTGGCTAAGGACGGGAGTTTCTGGACTTTGTTATCGTCGGAAGTGAGGTTAGGTCACTAGACGCAGACGATGGAGATGGAGATGGAGAATGAAGATGGAGTAGTAGGGAACTATAACGGATGGAGGAAAGGCAAGTGATCAATGAAGAAGGGAAAGGGTTTCAGAACAACCGAAAGTTCTCGTCGAACAGTGAAGCTATTGTTTCGTGGTTTGAATCACTTTGGCATGAGGTCCAAACCACAAGGCACACCATGTTATATAGTGCGCGCATCAGAAATCCTTTCCCTTTCGGTCTTTGCTCTTTATTCTATATAATTGTATCCCTGGCACTTCTTCCAGCATTTGCTCAGACATCGCGTGCAGCCGCCAGAAAATTATAACATAAAATTCAAAATTGTTTTGTATCACTTGTGTGTTATTTTCATATGTTATTATTTTTTAATAAAAACATTCCCGTGGGATGTAAAGAGTGTTTTTTGTGATTGGATGAATAAAAAGAGGTAAGTGAGTGCTGGAAAAAATTTAACGGTGGAAATCAATGCCCGACGAAACGTGATGCGATGATTCGTATAAAGTTCATGAATTATTCGCTATACTATGAAGGAAACGAAAAAGAGGAGAATAAAAAGTGAAAGGATGAGAATAGATACAAATTTTTAGAGAAATATTTTTCATGTAAAGTCGAATACTTGAGATTTGCGTTCCACCGAGTAGAATCGCAGTCTTCCTGTTTCGATTCATTTTTTGCAAAACACTCAATATACATATATATGTATCCATGTATTGAAAAGATTGTTGCAGCGGTCGAGAGCGAGAAAAGACTAAAAATAAATAAAAGTACACAGAAGAAGAAGGCGAATATGACGGCGAAGAGCGAGACGAAGAAAGCTTAGAAGTTTGAAAAGGAATTTTCGCGAGTTTTCTTCCCGGTTCAAAAAAGATACTCACAGTCCCGGAAACGCGAGATGCGGGAGCATGAAATCTTCTCTCTTGGACCGTTTGACGTCTTCGACACGAAGAATTTCCATAGTATAGACACGGTTATAAATAAATTTTTATTTCACACCTTTCGTTAAATATTTCACATTATTTTTTTCTCAGAAAGTTTAATATAACAGACTAATATTTATAGACTCAACGATAAATTTATTTGGAACCGTTAATGCTTCTTTTAAGCACACACAGACTCACAGACATACAGTCACCTAAATATGTTTGGTTGATACTTAACAGATCCCATCGGACATTCAACAGGACCTTTTATGGCGCGGGTCATAGAGAGGAACACAATTTGCTAGTAAGCTAATTCAAACACGAGCTCATTGTCCAGCATGAATGACTTTCTTTGAATATTTTAAGTGACACCCAAAAGAAATTATAACCCAGTATAGTACATCAACAACAATAATAACTTTTATTGTACATATATGTATGTGTATATAGAGCCTCATGCATATATGATGAGACTAAGTGGTAGGAAATGTATACTTATACGTATATATAGATGTATGTAGTTGATGTGATGACATACGTAGTGTATCGGTTCGATTACCACTTACACACGTCGTCGCCGTACTGAGTCTTGTTGATATTCTCGTGTTTTCAAGTCCACTATATACATAATGTATATATATATATATATATAGATAGAGACGACGATGGACGCAACAGCGTTGGAGTTTGTCGAATGTAGTTGGAGATTCGCGTGAACGATCAACTCGACAGACGCGGCTAACACAATTGTCCGGACTAAATCCTCCCGGTAATTCAATGCCCACTCGCGCTTCCACGGGTTTATAACGGCGTGCGCGTCGTTTGTGTCTGTGTGCACGTGTGCGAAAGCGTTTCATTGTCGCTTTGACAAAGAGGATATAAAGAGGATGATGGAGAGCAAGAGAGGCTCACAATCCAGTAGCAGATAGATAGACAGATAGAAACGTTAATGGCGGGACAAACGGACGCGAGTAGTTCCACTGATCGGCGCTCTGATCGATTGTAGAGTCGTTGAACGTTTCGAATGGGAAATCGCGGAATTAATATTCCCAGGGGCGAATAAGAGCCAGAAATCTCTGAGTCCACGATTTCGCCGGGGCTAATTTCCCCGAGGAAATTCACCAACGCGAATCGATATAACAGGCCACGCCTACAACAGGACGAATAAACCAAAAATAAAGAGTTTAACAGAGACAGAGCCCAAGACTCACGACTGGTAACGTGAAATCTACCTGTCCCCCACAGTGCCACCCTCCCTCGTATTTCATTTTCTGCTCTACTCACTCATAAATATAAAATAATTTCTTCGGCCGGTTTTATTGTCTTCATTTAGCAGAATGTAGACAATTGTTGATTGCTAAATATTTTACTTAGAAAATAAATATAAATCAGTTTGAAGCTCGTGCTGGTTAAAGCAGAGGTGGTAGTTGTCCTCGTTCTGAAGCTACCAAGAACCGCTCGCTCGACGGGGCACCTGTTGGCTTCGTTCAAGCTTATTCTCTCGTGTTTCATTTCGTCCCTTTTATTCCTTTCTCGGCGTGACTCGAAATCTCGACGAAGAAACTTGATTTCCTCCACCGACCCTATATCTTTCAGAGTAGCTAGATATAGATATAGGTATAGGTATAGATGTAATAAGTAGTGCTCATCATTTTGAGAATTTGTATGGAAACAAGCCCTCGCGCACAACGAGTCATAAACTCGGTGATTTTGTCAGGAAATATATAACAAGTAGTCTACTATACCCTCTTCCTTTATCAATAGTAACTGGAATTTCCTGGAAAAGCTCTCGGTTCGTATATTCTCGATAGTCTACCCTTCCGATACCAGCTACTCCTCTGCTCAAAAGGGGGAATGCGCGAGTAATTGGATTTCTATCTTTTTCTATCTCTTCATTTAGGCGACTCCAGTCTCTTTCACTTCCTAGTTCAATTAGAAATTCAAATTCGGAGCCCAGGCAATGTCTCTACCGTGCGTTCTCTTGTCCTTCTGTCTGACGGCTGGCTGAGTAATTTTTTTTTATTTATTTATTTATCTTTGTTCCAACGTCAGCAAAGAAACAAAAAAGTCTAAATCCGATTTCATTTCAATTGGTGTCCTTTAAATTTCCCCGGCTCAAATGCAGTCGCGCATAAAAAAATAAAAGGTTAAATATTGTAATTTTTAATTTATTATTATGAAAGTCTGCAATGAATTTTTTGTTTTGTGTACGTATTTATTGTACAACTTTTGCGTGCGACATTGAAGTGAGATATTGTAATTTAGTTTTAGTTTGTAGCACTCGTACGTCAACACCGAGCACTCACTTTCTGAATATCACGTTGACCTCTAGCTGCGCTCTGGCCCCTCTTTCCTCATCCCATTTTCCTCGTTCCTCTTCTGTCTGCTGTCTAATATTTCGTAGCATTTTCCCAGGACAAAAGTTTGTAAGCCAGTACGCTTGTTGTTTTCGCTTGTGCAATTAATTCCGGTAATTCTGCGGCGGCTGGACGACATACACAGCATTAACAGTCTCTATATAAGCCCCGTACGTCAAGAGACAAACTTGATGGGATGAGAATGAGAATTTTAATATCAAAGCAACCAAAAATTAATCAAACTTGATTTAAATTAAAAGCATTAGTACAACAATGATAATAAGAATTTTTCGAATGTTAATCTCTTAAAACGGAAATGAAAATGACACTAAAGAATATTATTCGTCATATACTTTTTATCCGATTTTTTTTTTAATATTTGAAATTTTTTACTTGCGTATTTATCAGAAATCATTTTTTTTTTTCAAGTTATTCAAATTTCCCAATAAAAAATAGTTGAGACGTAAATCAGCTCTATATAGATCTATTTGGATTCACATAAATCTCAAATTTGAAATTACAAATTTTGATTTTCAAAAACAAGTTGTAGTTATAAAAATTAGATCTGCGTTATTTTTCCCCGTTGTAATTTACAGCAAAAAATTTTTTTTTCTACAATTCTTGATATCAAGTCCCGTCATGTGTCCAGAACCATAAAAAAATTTCAAGTACCATAATTGTCAAGCGAATTGTAAAATAAACTCCATCTTTATGCCATCGTACTTAACACACTCAAGTCACGATAGGACAGCTAACATAAGAGATGACAAGAAAGGAATCAAACCGAGTGCGTCAGGATAATTGGTTATTGGTCCGACGTACTTTTCAATTTAGCATAAAAAAAACGTCTACACAAATTCATCCAAAACATTCTCATCTATATTAATTTATTTGTTTATCATTATTATTATATAAAAAAAAATCAGTTTTATCCGTTTTCAAATTCCAGCGAATAAATAGATATTATCAGTAATTAAAAACGAGTATGGCTCTCTAATTGGCAAGTGGAGCCTCGACAAGCTCAATCCCCAATATGTAATGTAAAATATTCTCCAGCCGTCGAGTCGCATCAATCAGCCTTGCGCCGAGGAATTTTACATAATTGATTACGTCGCGTTGTCTGTTGATATCGGCAAACGAGAATGAACGATCGATTACGCGAGGCGAGAAAATTATAACGGTCTACTCTCGTCTACATCTACCCTGCACTCACACAATCACACACACAGATACACAGACACACACGAATACACAACACAATACACCGAACTAGACAACAACGTGGGGTATAGCGCAATATAACACAAGTGAAACAAGACACGAATAAAAAGCTAATAAAAAAGTTAATAAATAAAACAAGTTTGTATACTTTATTGAGTAAATTATGTAATGAAATTAATCATTAAAATTATTGCCGGCCTTGGATATGAATTAATATAGTGATAAACATTACAAAGAACCCCGCAGAGTAAAAGGTTATATTTGAATTGCGATATTACGCAGAACCAAATAAAAATAATAAGAATGCTAATTCTATTATTTTAATTTGTTTGACAAAAGGAGATATGTTGTAAGCACATGTACTAAATAATGGAACACAAGGAACAAATAAACGTGGATGTAATTGTCTCTCAGTATTGTATTATTATTTAACATTTGAAATTAACCATCTGACAGTTGGTTGGTAAAGTAAAACTGCAAGTGTTTCGAGTGAATCGATTTATGTAATATGAGGAGCCTAGATGGCAAACATGATGCCTGAAAGCATCATCATCCGCGTGTTATGTCATCGCACCTGTTATTGCTGGTCTACCTGGTCATGGGGATCGGGCAGTTGCTAACTATTTCCACGATGAGCGAGGCAGGAGGGAATACGCGATAGTCTGTATATGTATATATATTTATGAATATGAACATATGAGCATGTGTGTGGATACGAGTGAGTAAAACACATACAGACTTGGTGATACGTTATGTACGTGACACAATTTCCATTTTTAGACGCTCGCGTCTCTGTCGAGCGTAAACGAGAACGCACAGTACCCTGAGAGGTAAATGCTTAGACCGCTGACGTTTAAATCCTGGAGTTTCTGGATAAACAATAATAAAGAGTGAATAATAAAACTGAGGTAATTACTCGGGTTTTTATGAAACGAAATAATATTTTTTGAGCATATGATAATATAAAGTTTAAATTTTTTAGTGGTTTATTAATTTTTATATTTCAGTTTATTTATGTTTTTATTACTTTTCTTTCTATCTCATTGTGGACGAGAATGATATTTAATCCAAGTTGGCAGTTTAGTATCCTTGACTTGGTTTTCTAAGAACTCGGGTATTTTTAATATATAATATTTAATATTTATTATAATAGACGTGTCATTAAAAGAAATCCATGCCAGCTATTTCTTATAATTAAAAACAAATATAAACATTAAATATATAGGATCTATAATCACGTTCCCAGTAGCATGTTAATTTCACAATATATACCAGCATTCGCGAGTGTGCTTGACGCGAATTCACATGCACATGTTGGGTTGAGTTAACCTGTGCCGACACACACACACACACATACACGCACACAGCACTCTCATTTGGTCGCGTATACGTAATTAACAAGCCGTGGAAGGTTCGTAGAGCTGCATTAAAATGCCACACTCGCGAATTTCGTGGCCTGGGCTTATATTCCTGCGGGGGACAGACACATCCACACATCCACACACTCACTTACGTACTAGAGTATATGCACACCAATTCAGGCTCGTAAATTTTATCAGGAGCATCCTCTCGACGCGACCGGCTTACTGCCTACACACCGGCATCCTGATCTCCGCGGCCCATTAGGTGGTTCAGTTACCCGAGTAAAATAACCATTTCATCACGACAATCAAATCTATTCAAACTACCTATTCTATATACATACATATATATACATATATACGGTATATACTAAGCAGTCCTCGCTTTATTCTTCGCACATACTGATACTCTAGCTTCTTTCTCTACCTCCATAAAAATGTATTTAAACAAATTTACGTTACTGTTATTCAAATAGACGAAAATGTATGATAATTATCATTTTATTTCAATAATTTGAGCGGAAATATAAATTATCGATGTAGCATTAAATTGAAAAAGGAGATTTCAATTAACTCTAGTTAACGACCGAGTCAATGACTCGGTTTTTTTTCTATTTTCGGACAAAATGAATTGAAGCGGTAAAAGTAAAAAGGGGTGAAGTAGGATAAAGTAGAGGAAGCGAAAGAGAGAGAGAGAGAGAGAGAGGGGTAGTAATAGAGTGTAGTAAAGTAAAACGTTAGTGAATCTTAATCGTCTATCTCGGTCGGTATTTCTAGGTTTTATTCGTTCCTCTAGCCCATCAGAGTATATACAGTGATATTCCGAAGCTGTTGGTACTGTTGGCTTAGTCTCGCGGGCACAGCAATTATGCCAGGGTTTTGTCGCGGCACGGCGTTTACGGCCGGGTTTTATTGCCTCCTCGGCTTGTAAATTGTCGCTTCGAGATCCGCGGATAAGGCGATTAGCCTTTTCCTTTTGCGCATCTACGTGGCTGCTGCTTCCATCTCTTTTTCTTGTCCTCAATCCCCTTCTCTGTATCCTGTTTCTCCTGCTCCATCTTCACTGTTGTAATTGCTCCAGGCAAATCTGTGTTTCAATTGTCATTCTGCTATCATTACTCTTTCCCATACTTACTTTAAAACCCATTCATCCTCTTGTTTACTCATTTTTTTTGACCCATTATCCATTACCCAACGTGCTATTTACAGTGGCCATTAAAATAGCTCACAATCACTGACAGAATAATCAAGTGCCCATAACTATTACCTTAAATAGTTATTCAAACTTGTGTCATCCACTTAAAGCGGCATTATTCCTCTAAGTACTTTTAACTTACTCCATTTCAATTGACGTCTTAACTAATAGCACCGAGTTTCCCTTGGTCTTACAGAGCTTCTTAACGTTTCTACACGAGACTCGGTCTCAAAACCTCTACCAGTGGTTCGCCACGATCGCAATCTATCTATCTATCTATCTGCCTGTCTCTATTTCTCCATTCCCTCCCAGCCCATTCCAAGGATCCCCGATCCTTATTACCCACGATTACTTTTCGCAGCATACAGTCTAACCGTCAGTCTGCGGTTTCGTTGGTTAACCTGAATCTCAACGAATGCAAAGGGCTCGGAACCCTTTCTCAGTAGTTACAACAATTCAGCTGGCTCGTCATTCCATAGGTATTTAATCGGTGGACCCAACAAACGAAATTCCATAAATTCCAGCTCCTCTATTCCCTTCACACTGTTGACGGCCACGGAGTAATTAATTTTATGATATAAAGCCTTTTATCTTTCTGGCATCCGTAGATCCTCAGACAAGTGCATCCATTTATAAATGTGTTAACTAATTGTTGTTGTAATCCTCCAAGTGATATATAAACAGGAATAGATACTGAAACAATGCATGAGCAGAATACATCCGAATAACGGGTATCTGATGATTGCATGTCTGACTGACATGCCGGTTGATTATCATCTGGTTAAGTTGCGGAAAAAATCTCGAGGTCAAGACCTTGTCTTAGAATAATCGTCAACATCCCGTTTACATTTGAGCATCGCGGACACTGGAATCCAAGCAGTTGTATAATAAGTGCCTCGTAAATAATAATAAATTCACATACGCTCGTGCATCGGCAAGAAATACTTTAATAAAATTTTGAAAAATGATCCGTAATCAATCTTTTAGTACATGGCATTAGTTATGTTGTGTGCTACATCACAGGTATGCGTTTCCGAGCTATTCTAAGCACGCGGAAGCTGAATTATTGTACAATCCCGAAGGAAAATCTCTTAATGGGTTCCCAGCAATAATTCCGGTTGTTATTTTATCTGGGCGAGTTATATCTCTAGTTCATACATGTGGATCCAAAGGATAATCACTATTACGCCATCCTGCTGGTATAGATCTATATATATGTATATGTATTTAGTATCATACATTATAACGTGTTGCAAAGCGAAGAGCAAGTTAACTGGCGTTGTTCACTCTTTGCATATACTAAAGCAAACTTTGCTCTTATAGTTTTGACCTTATTTAATCTATGAAACTACTGAAGCAAGAGTTAAGTTTTAACTAAAAAGATAAAAATCTAAATAATGGCAAATAAAATTTTAAATAGTTAACAAAGTATATTTATTTATAAAATTTTTTTTAATATTGGAGCGAAAAAAGTTTATGGTGAGAGCGTATGAAGCAATAAGAGGAGCCAGAAAACGGTAGAAAAGTTAAATAAATAGTGAGTCGAAAATAAAATTGTTCAAGGGAATACAAACTGATTCGTTTGGACGTTAGGTATCCAATAAAGTATTGGACGTCTATAAATTGCCATTGGCTTTTGATCGTGTGTGTTTGCTTAGTTGGCTGGATGCTGGATACTGGTAACTGGAGATACTTTCAAGACACGTGGACAGAAAAGGAAAGAGGTGGGAACTAGAGGTGGATATGAAAGAAGCCAACGGAAGAGGGAATTATGAGGGTTGAAACGTGAAAAATAAAGCTGAAAAGGTCTACATTCTATCTCAATGTAACTTTTCATCAACTCCGAGAAACTGGCAGCGGACTTTAGTTTCTTAATTTTTAAATTTACTACTTCTGGTTCTTCTATTACTTCATCATCTCCTTCTATTTCTGAAGGGTGGAATAGTGTAAGGAGAATTCTCACGTAGTCGAAGGTAATTGCGAGGGTAGTGCCCAGCCCAGGTGGGCTTAACACGTTAAACTTTTCGAGTTTAATCTGGATGTAGTCTGTAATGAAAGATAATATTGCTGCTAAAGCTGCAGAAGCAGTTTGCGTCAAAGTGATGACACAAAAATTCGAATTGTAACGACGGAATGGAGTTTATTGTTCGCTGGGATGTGGAATTTAATTTTTACGAGTACGCGTGTGAGCAGAGAAGACGTGGAATTTGTTCACGGGTGAACTGAAATTTTCAGCGAATTTTTTGGGGTGCGAAAGTTAAAGAGACGCAGGCGGAAGGGGCTCGTACGCGGTGTCAATGAGACAACATTGGTAACAGCTGTGACACCGAAAGAGCTTCGTATGTATACTTGTACTCGCATCGCTTACTCAATGGGACAAGTCGAATCGACGTTGACAGAAGAGAATTGGGGATGGGAACGGGAATGGAATTGTGATTGTATGTTTCGCGTGACATGATTCGAGTACTTACAATAATACCGCGAACTTTACACTGGATTGAATAAGGAATAAATGAAAATTTTCTAACTTGTCATGGGAGAAAATATATATTAAATTTTTTGTATAAAAAATTTAAAATCATCTGGATGAGACAACTGGAATTTTTTTAATTTTACGATTTATAGTAAAAAACTTGTGACCAATAAAAAAAATATCAGCCTGTGAAAAAGTCGTTCAACAATTATTTTAAATAAAAAAAAAACAGAAAAATTCATAGCTCAATAAATTTTTTGTTCCGGGCATTATTAAAAATTTTAACTTTCACCTCGATTAACAAGCGAAAATAAATAATCCCAGTATGTTGTTTAGAATTTGTCAGAGCTTACTAACTTTTTATTACAAATTTTTTTATTCATTGCTCCGTTTTATTTTCTCTCCTATTCTATTTGTCATTGGGAGAATTTTTATTGGTAGCTTGTTACAAATTTGAATTAAATCGAGATCGAGTAAAATGAAAAATAAAATAAAATAAATAAACAAAACAAAATAAAACAACAAAATGCACACCTGAAAATTGTTGAAAATTCCAGGATCGTCACGTATTTGTGAATGTTTTTGTATGCATATAGTGACACTTAACCATGTGCGTATCATTTTTTTTTTCCTATATCCAACTGGCTCACGTGCCAAATGAAAAACAATCATCTCTATAGCTTTATACCGCTCATACTCTCTCGCTCGCTCACTCTTTTGCTCACTATCTGAACTGAATATAAATTTATTGTTATTTGTTAGCTGGAAATTTTTTTTTTCCCTTTTTTCTCTACTGCGATACACACAACATCCAATGAGAATTCACGAGATTGACTTTTGTTACTTTTTCACATCTTTTTATTCCCTTTTCTTTTATCCTTAATACATATATGTATATATATTTTATTAAAAAAAATTTAGCCCTCATTGTAAAAAAGATATAGTCTCGTTAACAAGACTCCAGAGTGTGTGAAACGACGTAGAAATATCCCAACGTATATCCCGAATTGCTCGTTCGAGTATCAGAGATGTATTTTACTCGTTAACATGCTCATAAAATAGTTGGATAGGAGGGACTACTCGCAAATCTGTGACACGATGCGTTATATTCAGCATATATTTGGCTGCACCATACAGTATAAATTGTATACGGTACACATATATGTGCGCAAGTGTAACCATAGGTACGAGAGGTTCTGATCGATTTTAAAACGTCTAAACAAAGGATAATTCTGTGAAAGTGAGAGAAAAGGGGCGAAAAAAAAATAACACACATGAAAAAGGGATTTTTTTGTGTTTGCAGGACTGGGAAAAGGGACAAAATAATATAAGAAATAATATTTTAGATTGCGTGCAAACAACAGGGGACTAGTGGACTTGGGGCTGGATGTTATTGAGTACTGGATATGGGACATGGTAGTGATTATAGTGTACATATAAGTGGACGGCGACGGCAGATTGTACGGAGCTTTAACGAATTGTCAATATCGATATATATATATATAGATACGTAAGCTTGTTTACTACACCTGGGTCTAAATTGGTAGCCTATGGCAGCCTGGTCCAATTAACTGTCGGATTTATTTCATGAAGAATTTTCAAAGGGATACTGTACTCGGTTGGTTATAATTTAACGATGCTATAAATAACTATAGGGAATTGCAAATAGATATTAATCGAATCTTTGAAGCTTCAATGAGTTTGATAATTTATTAGTTGTAAATGTGGATTTAAATAATAAATGTAAGCTAGCAGGCACCAATTAATTACTGGTGTGAGCGTTTGATGATCAGTATGTGCCAAATTACCGGTGGTTGCATTTTGTTATTTGATAGGGATGTTATTAATATTGCTATTATAGGTTTGTTTATTAAATACTTTTGTAAATATATATGTGCGTTTAGTTACGCTTTACGAATTATTCAATTTTATTTAGACATTTAAAATTGTAATTTAAGGTTTGATTGGCGTTTACAAACAACCAGTCATCCACCGGGTTCGCGTACGCGACCGTATCCTTACACGTTACTGCAACCTGGTTTTTTTCCCTCCCAATTAATCACGGGTGTTTTATTCAATTAGTATAATCAAAGCAAAAAAATATTAATTACCAATCTCGAGTCCTTGTGAACATGACACCTAGTACTTAAATTGTCATACATTCAAAATAATATTAATCATTAGTAAAAATCCTCGATTTTGAGAAAACTATCAACTCAGTTCCAATTACATCCAATTCCAAGGCATCATTACTTTGTTCGACATTAAAATTACCACAAATAAATTATCGTATCCATAAAAACTTAACTTCCTTCGTACCCAAACCGGTAATCGTAAAAAATTACATCTAATTAGAGAAATAAAGCAGACAAAAAACACGTCGCCGGTTATTGGAGGTAAAGTAATAGCTTATGCATCGTTCGAATGGCAATTGAGCGCAATAGAGCGGCTTACTTGTCGAAGTTTGTGTGCCGGGTAGCATCTAGCTCAATAGTTAAAGTACCTATTCCAATAGGCAGCGTACTATTACGATGAACAATTTGTATCCAGGGATGGAGTTGTAGGCGAGGGTGTCGACCACAATGCCAGCAGCTTCCAGTACGTGCAACGTTTCATTATTCAGGCCGGGCCATTCGCTTTGCGGGCAAAACGATGTAGGACACACGACGCGGCTCCAAACGGAATCGAAGCTCCGAACCAAGCTTTTCTCTACCCAACTGCTATTACAAACCAATACTACGACCGTTTTAATGGCCTCAAGGCTAAATGGTTATCACATCGTTAATTAACGTCACAACTTTGTTTATAATTTATCCAGACTCCGCACTCTACTCCAGAATCCTAAACAACTTGTTATACATTTTTCGGGCTCTAAATTTTAATTTTAATTCATTCTTTACGAGGACATTAAATTTTATCGTATATTATATTTTATTACATGGTATAATGCAGTGCAAAAGCGCTTTATAAAGAGATTATGGTATACAACACAGTCCATTCAACATTTTCGTCGCTCTGAAATAATTAAATCCTCGGCCAATTACAATTAGCCTGGTAATGTCTAATAAAAAAAAGAAAAAAATACAGCAACGTGATTAAAATCCGCAACACTGTGGGCCGTCTAAAAAAATTAAAAATACCCTAACTAGCTAGCTGGCGACCTACCGGACCAGAGAATGAATTAAATGAAGAATATTTGTTTTATGATAACAATTTACAAGGATGCATGTTCGTCAGAAATGTCCGGAAGGTGAGAGATGAGAGATGATGGAAGTTGTCAGCAACAGAACATGGAACCTTGGGTCTGAAAGCTTGACATGGCGCAGTAGGACACACACATTCCTCAGTATACATATACGTGGAAGAGCAGAGGTACGACAAACTCTGGTATGCCGAGGTGAGCAACGGCATCCGATATATTCTGGCTGATGAGTCGGCGGTTGATTCGCGATCTTGCGTACCAGTCTCGAAAGACCCGATTCTTCGAATCCTTGGTACGTTCTTCGCATCCTAACCGAGGGCAATTCGAATGTTGCTTTTAGATATTTACTATCGAAAAATTCTTTTGCCCAAATATTAAATTTCAATTGAAGAGAGGTTAAGATTATTATATTTCGGTTAAATATAAATTGACAAAATTTTAATTGAAAATATATTCATTTCCATTGTTTGGCTTTAATCGATTCTCTTTTATATATTTAACCTACTTTTCGTTAGTTTCTGTGTTCTTTCAACCATTTATTACTAAGATTTATTTTATGAATATCATTTGCCCGATTTTAATAACTAGACATTTTAATTGACAAGTCATTATTAATTAGTATTTATGTTTTAAAAAAATTTCACTTAGTTTTTGATGACTCAAAATATAACTGATAAATTTGATTGATTTTATTTTATCTTAAAAAATTAAAATCGAGCTTATCGCCGATAATTAATATTTGACAATTTTCAGATAAAATAAAAAAATTTTATCATTTTTCTTAATTACTATTCATAAGAAATGAAAAAAAAAATATGAATATTTAAAGAAGTTCATAAAAAATTAAATCTGCATTTCTACAATTTTCTGTTCTTACTTTCCTTGATGTATATTTTACCAGACATAAATTCTCAGCAATTATGCAAAATTTAATTTTTTCTTTATCACAAAAAAGATTCCGTCATTAATTATCACCTCAGTATCTATAGATTACACAAAATTCGAAAGAATCAACAAATAAAAATAACAATTTTTTCAATATACAAAACTCATTAACAGAATAAAAGTTAATGTATTTTCTTTCTCACTTATATCCAATCACATTTCTGCATAATGTCTTAGGAATGTAGAAAAGTTTGTTTGAAAATCAATTACCCAAGACATTGATGAACATTAAATTCAATGTAATCATAATTTATAGCAATTATAGATAACTGACTACGACGATAAAATGAAAATAACTAATGATAAATTTATAGCCCATTAATAGTTAGAAAAAATAAAAAAAAACATTATCTATTCATAAATGATATCACAACAATTAATCATCACTTAGTCATCATTAGTTATGTATTTAAATGTATTCAAAAAATTCAACGACACGATCAATTATATATATATATATATATATATTTATATATACTAATGAAGGTTACTCGTGTCTCATAAAAAAAAAATTTATGAATGAAAAATTAAACTGCATAATAAATAATAGCTTAACGTGTAAAGAGGAAATAATATGTGATGTATTCACCAATATATATATAAATATATAAATATACTTAAAGCTAGTATCTAATCACAGTCTATAAATAGCCGGCGAGTTTAGCCTTTACATTAGTCAATCGTACTCGATGCAAGGCTGCTGGTAACACGAACCCGTGGGACGACCTACGACCACTATATAAATATATGTGTACACATATCTATGTGTGTACGTATGTATCTACATATGTGTTGTAATATTGTGTACTGAGAGTAGGATCCTTTACTTAAGCATCTATCAGTCGCCTTTACACACTCGCACACATTCATAGTCCATCAAGCCACACTCCAGTGTCATTCCGCGACTACTTAAGCGGTCGTTAACTTAATTAACTGACGGACGTGGCTGCGGTCCTCGACTCTATCGTGAAATCCCTATCGTATGAGAGGAAGAGAAGAGACAGAGAAAGTATATAAATTCAGAAAGGGTCCTCGACAACTACTATTACGTTTTACAAAGGCATAAATGTACTCTATATCTATATTCATACATATATATATGAGTGGGTATGAATGTATGGATGTAATAGTCGATTGCAGTCAACTTGATGTTTCCTCTTAGCTCTGAGCTTAACCACTGTGAAATAAACTTTGAATAATAATAAATGTTTTATTTATTTTATCGAGTTTAACTTTTGGCAAAAAAGAATAATTTTGTAATTAATTTTATGGAATTCGAGACAAAAAGAAGAGCAGGAAAAAAAAACAGTGAAGACTCTTGAGTCTTATTCATTTCTTTTTAGAAACGAATTTACGTCACAAGTGTGTTTTCAAAGGCTCCCGAATACGAAATTGAATTGGTTGGAAAGTCGGAATCAGGAAAATGCAAAATGCAGACTGCAAACCACATTGTGCAAAGAAAGGGAGAGAGCTTGGATGAAAATGGAGGTGTCTTAGAGCAGCTGAGCAAACAGGGTTTCCGTATATATTTTCGTAGATCTAGAGTCCGAGAGCTAAGAAAGGAAGCTGAGAAAAAAAGGGTCAAAAAATAAGGTGGAAAACTACCCGTTCGTTTCCTCTCTGGTGTGTCACGTTCGGCTTTTCACGAGATTGTGGTCATACTTTAAATTCGGTTTAATACTTTTCCATTTCCTATTCGCGTGTTCGTAAAAAACGATAAGGTAAAGCCGAACTTGGTATTATTTTCACTTGTCAAGAAAATTTTCTAAATGGATGCATTGGGAAAGAATTTTTGTTTTTTTGTGCTCATGAGCACTCGATTGTGTAAAGTGGTGCCATAGTTTCTTTGGTCTACCAAAGAATCAACACCGTTACCAAAAGCATTTGAATCTACCTGTTGGATTTAACTTCTCTTTAGATGCGATTGCTACTTGAGAAAATTTTTACGCATGACAACTTCCTATGCAAAAAAACTTATTTGGTTACGGCATTTTTTTGCCACAGTTTAAAAACCACAATAATTATTTCTGTTTCAGTTGGTCATAATTTTTTCTTCTGTCTTAGCTGTAAGACAGAGAAAGAAAAATTTTTCTCAACTAAAAGTAATTGTATGTAGTTAAAAGCAAGAACGATATTCACCGGAAACTAACACACCAGAATAAAGTCGTTACAACCCCTTAAATCTCATCTTGTAGACTTTCTTAAGACCCTTTTCATCACCCGGCTAAATACGATATCGTAATGCCTTTTCCTCAGTGATATATATTTTCTGCGCAGAATATCTGAACACAAAAAAAAAACATTCCAGTAATGAAATTGTCTAAACTGATGAAAACAAACGTTGAGATAAATAAGTTGAGGTTATATATAAAAGAATAAGAAAAATCAATGCATGGTTATTAGTTCGCGTTCCCAAAAGAAGATGTCACTATCTTATTCGTCTTCAATCTTGGCAATAATATTTCTTTAATTGCAAATTAAAGGCTATAGAATATGCATTAAATTTTTTTGATTAGTCTCGAGTATAGATAAAAAAAATTAATTGTTTCTGGATTACAATTAAAGCAGGTATAATTAACATTATCGATCACCGAGTTCTCGTTATATTTAAAAAGGGCAAAGGCTCGCTACATGAAAATTAGTGAAGCTTTAATCGCTTTTAATGGCTCGGACCGTCCTCAAAATTTGAACGTATGAGCCGGTGAAAGGGAAAGGGTAAAATTAGCGGAGCTTTAATCGACCGGGAATATAACCCCCTCTGGTATTATAATCTCATTGACCTTTTCATTTCTCTCTACACTACACACTATCCATGTATTGTAGACGTACTCTACAGACATACCCTTGTTCTTTGTCTTTTTTATCAACGTTTTTTCAGTCTCAACTAATATTATCTGGATATAAAGGGTTTGATACAGGGCGATTATGATTCGTTTTATGCAAATCGTAACCCGTGTTAAGAACTTTGGATCTATATTTATATACATTTATATGTTCTTTTTTGTTCTTCGTCTAGATATCTTTCGGCAGTTTTAAATTAACGATTAAACTTGTAATACCCTTTTATTAGTACGCGAAACCAATGGAAATTTACCGAAATTAAGTAGAGTATCATTTTTAATCCAATCTTCCTACTTATACTTTTTAATTTTTTCTTCATCTCTGTATCGTAATTATGCCGTAACAAATTGAAGCTCTAATGAAGCCGAAGAGTAATATTTATCTACTTTTTCTAAAATTAAGCTTCGAAAATTAATTTAATTTACACAAGATCCGACGTATGAATTTTTTTTTTTAATTTGCAATGATCTATTTTTACAATTTTTTTTTTTTTTTTTTTTATGTAATAACTTAAATTACTCGAGTATATTTATCACATCAATTTCCCAAATCGTTAACTAACTGCACTTTAAATTTAACGTTATTTTGTAAAATAAATAAATAAAATTCGAGTGAGTAAAAATAAAAATAAACTCGAGTATTGATTAAAAATAATAAATATTAATATCTCTCGTACATGATACGTTATTTGATGGCACTTATGAATAACATAACCGAGTCAAAAGTTTAATCTCTAGCTGTTTTATTTAAATGCCAGCTATTAAAATGTTAAACGCGTGTGGCACTTACCCATGCTGCTATTGTTGTTATTCAATAAAATATATTATACAATACAATATACACATATATGATGATTTTTTTGAATTATAAAAATAACTTGATGAATTGTCAGAGAGACGTTAAATTATTTCCAGCAATAAGATAAAAATTACAGCATAAAGCTTTGCTATTTCTCGTTAGCATTATTATGGCCATTATTGTTGTTGTTGTTTTTGTATCACAAACTTTTCATTCGTTGTTATTAAATCCATCAACTGGATAGAATCACCATCGAAGCCATTTGTATGACCATTACGAGGACACATTGCGCACATTAACCGAATAGAAGAGAATATAGCTGTTAGCGTTAAAAAAATAACCGTGGATTTTTATCAGTTTGATATCATGTTTGTTTGTTTGTTTGTTTGTTTGCTCGCTTGTTTGTTCCTCCTGCATGTATGTATAGGTTAGCTCAATATCCAGCTCTCCAGCTCAATATAGCTCTCGAATACGGCGCACAATACCCAATTGTATAAATAAATACATATCGCGATTAAACACTAAATATGAGTCATAAATAAATGGACGAAATTTCGTGAATTATTTAAAAAAAGTCGACGCGAAAATAATAAAAGTCAATAGGAAGTGAGACAGCAGTACATTGTACCAGCTAGTGTTGTATGAATGGAAACGCGGAGGGATGAGTCAGTGAATTGAACGACGTCTGACTAGACACGGAATATATCTACGTTTCTTCCGGGAAAGCATCGGCTCGACGAGTGTATTGTGTTGCACAGTGAATACAAGGGCGTTGCGGGGTTTGAAGGGAGAAGGGAAGCTGGAGCTGGTTGGCGGGTAACACTGAGTTGAGAGAAAGGTCGATTCAAGACAAAGCTCTCTTCGACGGGTTCGAGTTTCTGCTGGGGACATGTCTGACAATAAGGTGTCGCTGAGAAGACTCCTGGAGATTCAAATCGTGGTTTCTTCGTCTTGTAATTCCTTGGCAAAGTAAGGCCTCTAACTCGGGTTAATTTTCATCCGAGAAATCAACGAGCATCTCTTTCCTTTTGGTCCCCGTCTAGGGCTTTCCTTTGCACAATTGTCGAGAGTACAGACCAATTTAATATTTCGCGCCAATATAAAGTTAATAACATTATTTTCTAGCTTCGTGGCTGTTGAGTGAAATACAAAGGAAGAGTAGTAGAGGTGTGAAGAGTAGAGGATTGGGTGATAAATTTCGTTGGTTAATTTTTGGATCAATGTGGAGTTTCATAAAAGACATTTGAAGGCTTTTTTTTTTTAGTTCTGCAACACACATTTTGATAGGGACATTTAGCAATAGTTGAGTTGATGGAGATGTTATTGCGTCTGGAGAAGCAATAGCGCACACACTAGAATGGCACTTGTTCGCTGGTAGTCTTGTCTTGCTGAATCTGCGAGGACGTTTTGCGAGCGTGATAAAGAGTCGAGTTACAGCCTTGTCCGTGCCAACGAGCTAGCTGTGTGAGCCGCTGTATAAATGTGGTTGTTACTGCTAGAGAGACATGAGTTGGGAGTTGTGTGTAGGGTAAATCGAGATAGCTGACAAAGAGGGAGATGTTTTTCTTCCTTGTCCCTCTCTTTTTGCTGCCCCTACTGCTCCTCCCATCTACGAACACCTCGAACTCATTCTCTTGTTACTATATTCGCGAGGGTCGTAACGGAACTTTGCGAGAAAGTTAGCGCCGAGTTCGAGTCCCGTATGGCCTCCTAGAAAGCTCCTCCTGCTGATAGGGTCTCTCAGGACCCCAAAGAAAATACGAATAAGACTTTTTTCCCTCTTTTTTATCCTCCCCAAACAAGTTCTCTCCACCGGCGGCATCCCTACCACCAGCTCAACTTCTATTAAATCCAATAATGCCAATAAAATCTTTTCCAAGTCACGCTTTTTTTTTGTCTTACAACAAATGTCGTTAACAATATTACTCTTTGTTTTTCCTAAACGCAATACCAACTCC
The DNA here is from genome assembly GCA_964016945.1 of Microplitis deprimator. Lineage (NCBI taxonomy): Eukaryota > Metazoa > Arthropoda > Insecta > Hymenoptera > Braconidae > Microplitis > Microplitis deprimator. Next base: position 14,424,149 of record OZ024716.1, read on the forward strand.
CCTCTTTTCCATTAGCACACATTTTTAGTCATAAACAATTAAATCTGTAATAACCTCCATTGTTCATTGTTTGTTACAGGTGAGTGACATTTATCGTCGCCGAGTAATTTCGTAAGTAGGTGGGTATGGATCGTGGACAGAGCACAGAGTAATCAGGACTCGACAGCAGAAGAGCATTGAAAGTCGAAGAATGCCCGAGGCGCGTGGTTAACTCCAAGCTAATCCTCCTCGCATTGAGGCGATGCTGTAGTGAGCAGTGTGGTGGTTCTGTGTGTGCATAAACCAGAAGCCATAGCATACTCACGGAAATGAAACTCTTCAACCCTTTAGAGTGTTGGACGAGTAAGCCATCAGGCTGGTCTATTCACAATCTAATCTGGGCCAATGAAATTCTCGTTCACACTAGTGAATGAAGCGCTTAGTAGCCTCTATAAGACTAGGGATAAAAGTTACGAGAATAGCCTTCTCGTCAGTAGATTTTTAAAAGCATTGAACCAATTATAATCATTCTTACCGCTGAGCGATCGATTACGAAACTAAATAGCACATAATAATCAACTAAACGGTTGATCGATAATCGGGTTGTCTCATAGCGAGCGACAGATCACTTGATCCAGTTCCTAGAGCGATAGCAATAGCATCACAACTACCCCCGAGCTACGTGTCTCACGTCGTCAATTCAAACTCATGATTCGTCGCACTGCGTCATCGCAAATAGCGCAGCAGAACCATTGGAGCTTCGTATACATATGCGACCTCGTCATCCCTGTGTCATCATCAATCCCCGTTCCCAATGCTCCCCTTTGTCCTCCTGCCTTTAGTTTTGCGCTCTGGTCTTCCCTCCCCGAGCGGCCCTTCGTCTCCACTCACAACCGCGATTCATCGTGTATCTCACTGCGGATGAGTGCAAGAGCGAGAGGATCGGACAAGTGTGTGCATTCGCCATGCTGCTGCATGACCGATCGAACTCCATACTACACTCTCTGTCACGTACAGAGTAGACCGTTTGTCGTTCACCCTCCTCTCTGCTCCTCAATTTACTCTCTGATGTAGTTGCACATCCACACAAACATCATACACATCACATGCTGGTAACTGTAATCCCGTAGATTTGCTCATATTTCATTTTAGTTACAGCACGTACACACAGCCTTGTCATCTGATTATGAATAAGATTTAATATTTAGTCATCACTATTTGGATTATCATCATTACTATCATTATTTTTTTTTATCATCTCAATTGTGTTGTTCCTCATCGTTATGCCTCATTCCGCTGCAGTATCGAAAAGGTATCGCTTCTAGAATTACGCTGGTTAACTTTAAAGAATAGCTTTACATCTCATGACTGCCATCATCGCTTTCTTTAACTTCCATTCCTTTGACTGGATACTCGAAACTATACAAATCTATAGGACCGTCGTCAAGATAAAGCCGATGAAAAGCGCGAGTTGACTAATTACGTTACGCGCGCTGTCTTGTAGAACCAGGCCACTGTCTACATTTTACAACTTGTCCAATTAATTATTCCACAAGATTTCTTGCAGTAATTTAACTGCCATTTTTTATACTTTTATCACTATCCGTAATCTTCCATTGAATTTTAAATCGCTGGTGGTGTCCTGGTACAACATACAAATAGTTTCTTACAAATAACGCATTTTATTGCGGTGCCTTTGCCTTTCGTTTATCAAAATCAGTCTCGTCTGGTTTATCATGCAGGAAATAAAACGATAAGACATGATTGATGTCACTTAATGTGTTTACAGATATTTAATATTCCTAGGTACGTAGATAAGGCAGATAGTAGATAGGCGGGATTCGGGTTCAAAAAAATTTATAAAGATTATAAACTCCAGTCAATAACCAAGCGCCGTAGTCACGATGAGTGACGCGATCTTTAATAGCTTGCGATGCCAGGTGATTGAGAAAATTGTGGATTGAAGGGTATAATCGGGCTAATATCTTCCGGACGTACCATACCCACCCCTCTCGGAGACTCGCTCGCTCTCTCACTCTTTCGGGTCTTTATATTTAGATGAAAGAGCAAAGAGAAGGATGAAACGATGTGACGAAAGGGTATGAGCTAAAATCCCCGGTTTTAAATTTCCTCCAGTTCATTTTCCACGGTAGTGAGTCGTGTTTAAACCTCCATATCTTCAATCATTCGGGTACACTCTATACTCATAACGTCCTCATTGGGTTTCTTATGACTTATGACGAATTCAAAGTTAAGTCATCTGGTGAATATAAGATTTAGCTTGAGAAAAATTTACGATCCATTCGAGTGAAATAAATTAGACGATAGTTGTCATGAGCCAAGTCATGCAGAACGGGACAGTTGTGTATGTTGCGTGGAAGCCAACGAGAGCAAGTGAAGGCTATTCAAGAATTTCGTGACATGGATGATGAAAGGGAAGAAGGGGAGTGAAAGGAGGAAAAAGGACAGAGACAAGTTTGTCTTGACGTGGTGGAGTTAACAAGACAATTGTAGATGAACCCGACATACTCGCGGGTAAGCAGACTGTCGTAGGCGGCGTATCCATGATTACCCATGATTTCTCTTTCGTCTTTTTAGTCTCATCTCCTTTCTTAGGTTTATTTTCTTTCATCATCATCATTCCTCTTTTGCGAACCTTCCACGCCTCTTCATCGTTACACTCGTGTTCCTTATGAATTATGGAAATTAATACACTCGAGTTGGCAAACTCTCCGTTAATTCGTTCTCCTCGAGCCTGCTCTTTTGCATTCCACTCCTTTTTACTACTTATTTTATACACCTTCTCACAGTGTCTAGTAGTTAAAACTTGCTCGCCCAATGCGGTAACTAGGATCTTTTTTGAATCTCCCTTTCTTAGACCAGGCCATGATCTGGTGGAGCGAAGCATCATCTTGGCATTAGAATTCGTTTTTTCGTGTTTAGTAAACCTGCATTTTTTGTCCATCAATTTTTTATTCACAAAAAAAATTAGTGTAGCAAAAAAAAAAAAATTGTCATTAGCACCTCAAACAGTTGATGCTTCAATTTATTATTTAAAATTTACTCAATTAATGTACCTGGTAAAATTGTAAACAGTATCGGGTTTTTAATGCACCTGAATGTAATTCACGGCACAAATTCGTTTAAAAATTTTGTTTTACATTGCTAATGGACATTCTGTTGTTTGTGATAATACACTTATCGGACTCTCGAATTCTAGCTAAAAAATTAACGACTTTCACGAGTGTTTTCACTGGCGCTCCACCCTCGTCATCCGGCGTCATATTATATGCCGCTCAATATTGTCAACGAATAATAAAAGAGAAGAGAAGAGAAACTCGGTCTGTAAACACAGGGTATACGCAGCAGCATGTCGAGCATATAATAAAATTCATAGCCTTTTATTGGAGATGGATGTATAAAATAGTAAAGGCGCGAAGACACTTTAAAACTTGTTGGTATATATGTGTTATGTTGAGTAGTCTATAAACGCGTGTATGTGTGTGTGCGTTACACAGGAGTTCGTCACCCCTTCATCTCATTGTTTACCACCAAAAAGGGTCGTTGAGACGCCTGTAATGATAACTTGTTCACTCTATCAGCCATTAAAATTTAATTGTGATGTTTTTAAGTCAAGAAGGGGTTGCAAGGACGGGGATAACTCGTAAACAGGGGTTGCACAAGAGCTCACTTCACTTGGTCTCTTTGTGGCACTGGTTGCACGCTTAAAGCTGCTCAATTCTTTTAATAATTTACGGTCTTTCAAATAAACTTGAGACAAGAAATTGAATTATTTCTTTTACTAAGCGTTCGGGGTGATAGAAAGAAACGTACTATAGAGGGCAAAAGTAAGAAAATATACATAAATTAAAATTTAATGTTTGCCGTGCGCTGTTCGCTGTTTTAATTCCCCCTTTACTCCTCTTTCTTCAAACCGAAATATCTTCTCAAAGTCGTCGTGCTCAAACTATAAACTTACCGAGTAAATTTTTACGTATATGCACTTACGCTATAAAGTACAAGACTGCTCGTGCATTGTTTAAGACATCTATACAGCAATACACTCATATCTTGAGTTATATGTTCTCGACGGTCGTCGGTTGTCTGGGCTGTTATTGCTACTGCCAACGCAGACTTCTCGCAAATAAAATATATTTTTTACCTTCTCGACGACACAACACGTTCAGAAGAATAAATAAAAAGAAAAGGGAAAAAAAATAAAAGGATCCTTTTTTTGCTGGTACTGTCCGCCAAATTTGTCCACGCTTGGAGAAACTTCCACTAACTTTTATAAAAGATTATATTTTCCTCACTAAAGAGGGATGAAAGCCACTGGTTTGCTACTTGGCTTTTTGTTATACTAGTTATAAGAATATTGTTGGATACTTTTACTTGGATCTTTAAAAGTACCTCTTGCTTTTTTTCATTACATTGTATGATCGGCATTTCATTCTTTTCATTCTAAGTTCAAGTTTTTATAATAAAAACATTAGTGAAGTTAACCCGAAGAAACTTGACGTAAGAATACTACTGTAAGTCATAATAATAATAAAGTCTAATGAAAATCAATATGATCGCTGGAGCATCGGCGGAGATACCGAAATAAGTAAAATGTTACAGAAAATATTAGCGTTGAAGAATCGAGCGGGCTTGTGTACTTTAAAAAAGTATAAGTTTTGATACGTAGACTCGCAAGCAAGAAGCGCAGCAAGAATCCTTATATTTCAAATTAAAGGAAAATTTCAAATACTTTCTTACAAAGTTTTAACCCTCAACATAACCTCCCACTCTTATATGCATCATTTTTATCCTCTCCTATCCTCTGTACCCTTTTCCGTCAAGTTGTTTCTCTGTCGTCTATCCGAATTGCGGTCTAGCGATGCACTCATCCCTAGAGCAGGTTCCCCTCCCACGAAATCCTCCCAGTATTTAAACTTTCCAAATTGAAATTGTTTTCGATATCCAGGTGAGTGCTCTCCAAAGACGATGCTGAGAAGCGAAAGGAAATTGCCATTCAGTCTTTCTTTTCTCGTATAAAATTTACTTTTTTCACCCTCCAACTAATCTTTCGAAAAAGTACTAAAATTTACCTCATCATCTTAATTCCCTCATTTTCACAAAATCTTACCACTTTCCGGCAAACTTTTATGCCTCTATTTCTCCTCGAAACTTATCTCGCAGCATTTTAACGCCACTTACACCCCCGTAGTTACATCTGAATATAGACGCCGGTTCTTAAACGTCCAACTTTTCATATGCATCACGTATGCATAATCTACGTAACCCATGCGTCTTACATTCGCGATAACTTAAACTATTTAAAAGTACGTTTTCTCTTTTCTTCCTCTTTTCTCCTCAGCGCGACAATAATCAAGTGATTTACGGGGCATTTACGTGTAGGCGAGTTTCTTAAATATTTTTCTCATTTTACGCTCTTCATTGTTTACAAGTTTTAATGCAAAACGTGTTTTCCAATTGCACGTACTGCACCGTCATTATTTCCAATGTAGGTTGATCGTTCAGCTCTCCCCTTCTCCGTTAGCATTTGTTCTGTTGTTTCTTTAATAAACTTGGCTCCTTTTCTCATGGCTCGCATAATAATACGCTGGATAATATATGTCACAGAATATATACCGTAAACTTGGATTATATTTTAACCGTAAAATGTCAGCCATCAGTTCGTTCATTCATTTTTACTTCAGTTAACCAACACCATCATCGCCCTGATTATGATTATGCTGCATAATTGATTTTAAAAAAAAGTATAACCAGACTTGTACCTTTTTCTACGCTGATAAAAAATAATTAATTCAAAACAACCTATGTCCCGTGAAGTTAATAACTAAAGTTGCACCACCACGAGCAACAGCCAAGTCCAATTTGGTTGTGTTGCAGTCGGTACTTGCAGCAGCGAGTCGCGTATAAATAACTAATCTCAAATCCCGGCATATCGAGAAAACTTTGATCAGTTTGCGGGACGCGCGGTCTCTCCCTCTACTCCTGGCCCTCCTGTCCTCCATGACTACCTCATCCTCGCCTCGGCTCCTCGTACTGCGGGACCCTCGACATGCATACTTTATGTGGTTACATCGAGTACGCAAAGTTTCACCGTCACGGCTCAATAGCTCTCACTCTCCTCCGACACACTGTATTACACTCCGTCTCGCTTGCTTACAACTTTTTATAACTCTGTCTTATTTTTTTCTTTTTTTTTTTCGTTACCTTGACTAGCCGCTCACTTCTTCTCAGCCGCGAAAGTGTAAACATCATGTTTTCTTAATCTTTATACTCTCTCCGCACCCACTGACACCAGCACAATCCCCGCCGCTGGCTGACTCACTTGCTGAGGAATTCTCGTCCATTGAATTGGACAATTCAATACATAACATGCGTGTATTGCAAATTATATTTATCTTATGACGGAGATTGACAAGAGAAAAAAACAAATTTTGACTGGAGATCAAGATAAAAACATCTCGCAACATCTATTCAGGTCGTGTTTTTTTTATTTTTTATTTTCGCAATGCTCTTATACTCTTTCATCATTAAAACATCCGACATAGAAAGTTTAATGAAGACGGGATAGGGATGTCTATAGAGTTTAAATGAAAATATTAACTCAAAAGGTAACATTGTAGCAGGGGTTGACGTTCATTGCAGCAGGAGGAAAATTTTGACTTTGCTTTTCTTCCTCCTCACGTTGGCTTTATAAGACGGGCAGTGGGTGAGTTTATTAAGTCAGACCGTGACTTGCCTTATCTTTAGCCGCTCGCTTCCCCCATTCCTAGCCGACTTTCCCACCCACCCGTTTCTTCTTCTTCTTCTTCTTCTTCTTTTACCGGGGGTGAACGTTATGTTGGAGTGTGCCGACCGTAAATTCATATCTCGAATAATTTTCACCCGGTGGCCGTTGCGCAGACCACCATCGGAGGCTGCTTTTGGCCAACAGCCAGCAGCTCTCGTAACTTTCTCTTCTCTCGACGATTCATCTCCATCCTGCATACCTTTTCTTCTTCGTCTTCCACTCCCCTCCCCCAACCAAGTGCATACACACATTTTATCAACGTACATATTTAACCATATATTCACTTTTTTAACATTTTACCACGTACCTTAATCACTCTTTAAACAAATTCGTCAATTACCATTTCGCATTTAACCTTTTTTTGTTCCTCTTTTATTCTCTTAAATTAAATTCCAACCGTTTAAATGAATGAATAAATAAATAACCCAAATTTATATAAATTTATGCCACGATTCCTTCAATTCGTGTATCAACAATTTTTTTTTTTTCACTTTCTCTTTACCGTATACATGTATATATATTCCTTGTTGTCATTCTTCCGTCTCTTTGTTTGTGCTTTTCATTCCCGAAGCACAACCGAGCGCGGAACTCGTTTCACACACAAAGCATGAGTAAAATGCAAACACACGAGACGTTTGCAGGGAAAAGGAGGGAACAGGGCCAGGAGAGTCGAGGAGTTTCTGCACTGAGAAAAGTACGTACGTCATGGGGTTGTGCAGATACGTACACTATTTTAATGACAAAAAGTCGCTCGTTGTTTAAAGTGAAATAGTAGTAAGACAAACGTAAAACACGAAAATAAAAATTTCAGAAAAAAGTTTATGCATACAAGGATCGAAAAAATTTTCCATAAATAATTCCAGCAACAACAATAATAATAACAGTAATTTATTAATGTCTAAAATGATGAATGCTGAAATTTTTATTGCCGATCAATTATAACTTTCATCTACATGATGAATTTATTTTCTTGATGAAGGGTGTACATAAAAACCAAGTGACATATCTTGTTATTGGATGAGGAAGCCGAGTCTTCATAAAAATGGAAATCCCTTAGGAAGACGCATGGCTGTTATATACATATATATACAAAACATATTTTTTCTCTCCTTTAGATTCTGTCCGATCGGCAATACGGCTTACGTCAGGGGCTGAATGGAAGGAAGAGGGGGAGAGAGGGGTTGAGAAGGAGAAACAGCCCCTTCGGGAGGCCCCTTGGACGTAGTCAGAATGATATTAGTATTCCGCGAATGATACGGGCAACCTCGGTGGTGTTTCCGGCGCGTGCATATGAGCCTCGTTCTTTTATCCTTCTTGTTCGTAGGTTGGTTGACTGGTTGCGTGAGTTACCGTGACTATGACAAGGGGACGGGGAAAACGCGGATAAAATATAAAATGGCCTATACGGCGTTGCGAAAATCTTCAACGCCTGATGCGAAAAGGAGCTTCTTTATATCTCCCTTCCTATAAAGCGAACTCCTCCTCTCCGCAGATGGTTGCCGGTATGACGGAAGTGTCACGACGCTCGATGCTCATAGAATATTGAAATAGATGTCGCCCTCACCAGCAACAACACTATTGTTAACTCCGATCGGTTTTTTTATTTTTATCGCCAACGAAAATAATATGATACCAAAAAAGAAAGTTTCATTTCTGCAAGTACAATTGAGATGATTATTGCATAAGGTAGTTTGCATACTAATCATCAGCAGTCTGACACTCGGTTCTGTTGATTCGATTACTAGTCGTGTCGCGCGAATGGGCTTAATGACGTTTGCTAGGCGATACTTGCACTAGGATGATTCTCTATTACGAAGTATCTATCTATGTCTATACATAATTGTACACTGCATGAATATGACGGGTAGATATATATGTATATGAGTGTGCGTACTATATGTACGCAAGGTAATAATACGCGGGGCATTCCACAGGGGGCCAATGATGAGATAGCACACGGCATACAATCGGTCTCATCTCTCTCGAGATCTCTTGCAACCCGTGATCCTGGAAATGCCAGCCGACATACAGTCTCGAGAGATCGATCGTTACCTTGGCTTCAAAATTTCAATCTTCCTTCTTCTCCTCGTATCCTGCCGCTGCTAGTGATATATCATCCCCATGTTAATGTTAAACTTTAAGACAAAACAACAAATATCCACTACATCCATGTACCCATCGCAGCGGAATAAAAAGTAATAGACGGATGGAAATTGGCTACGTACGTGATTACCGTAACATATCAAGTACCAGAGAAACAAGAAGAGAATTACATGGAATAGCATCAACAGGATTCGAATCCCATATACCCTTTAGTACCCTTCATCTCTCGAGATGCAGTGGATTCTCGTGCTGGAATCCGAGCTCGCTCTCTAAACCTAGTTTGCATATTAACGATTAACCGATCCTCTATTCAAGGTAGATCCATCCGGTCTCTACTGCACTTCTCTCGCTGACGCTTTATCCCTCAATCTCTTCATCCCTTCAGTAGACTACCCACTGACGACACTCCTGATTCCGCAGCATATGCCGACGATTCTCCATTCGAGCGTCAAATTTGCCTCTACTGCCTCACCCACCCCGTCTATATAATAATACATCAATAGATAGATATATATCTGTACTGTACTGTAACCCTCGAATTTCTCTTGTGAGCGTAAGTACATTTGGGCAATACTTCACATGTGTATTGTCATGATTATATTTGGATACAAACTGATGTTCGGCGTCTAGCTTTCATGCGGAAATATTCACATGAAAAAACACTAAAATTATTAAAGCTCTAAATCAATATTTTCAAACTCCAATAAAACTTTTACAGATTGCTACAGATAACTTTTGTTGAACGAAAAACTAAATAACAAAAAAAAACTGGGGGATGATTATTTTTCTTTGGACTTTAGTTACTTTTTTTCCCTATACTTGCAAAAAAACTATTTTCGGTGGGAATATATATATATATATATATATATATATATATATATCAGAGCCAGCCTTCTAATATATAGGAGTAATTAAATTTGTGACAAAGTGTATTAGCGTGACAGCTCTATCTCGTCGTGATTAGAGACAATCTTATTGTGTTAATGTAGGAAAAAAAATTATTATCATAAAATAATTGGAACAGAAAATTAATGGTATCACAACTTACTGATTGCGTTACTAATTAATTTTTCAATAAGATTATTTATGATTGACATACTTGATAGAAATTTTTATTGCGACGTAAAAAATTTAGTTGACAGACTACTTACTATATTTTTTCCCGTCCTGATGTTGCAATTTAACCAGCTGTAGCTTGGACGTGTGCGTCATCCAGTAGCGTGTATATGAACCTTCTGACCCTCGTTTATAAGCAAGAGGGTTGGTTGGTTTCTTGGTAACACACGCAAACATGCGACAAACTAGTGAGTCATTTCTAAAAAAAAAAAAGAAAATAAAAAAAAATATATGTGTGTACATATATATTAAACATAGTTTGTAACTCGGGCAAATAATTTATTAGTCGGTGAAAAATTCAACGCACATGGGAGCCCGAGTATAAGGGAATAGTGAAATAAATTAATAATAAAATTGAAAAGTTATTTATTATTATTTTTATTTCATCAGAATAATATTATAAGTTTTATGCGCGGGAAAAGTGTGAAAAGGTGTATTAAATATTGGATTTGAATAAAAAAAAATAGGGGAGGAATGAAATGGAAATGGAGACGTGTAATAGGAGCCGCGCAACACAAGAGACCGGAGAGTAAATGCACAGGACAAAAAAGTTGACACCGAGAGAGAAGAAAACTGTGAGCTCTGCACAGTAGGATGTTTGCCTCTCACCAGTCACACACCATCATCCCCAATCTTTTTCTTTTTCCACTCTCTTCTCGTTGAAGCAAATCCAATTATTCGGTACGGGACCGCAAGCTTTCACGGTCTCGTTTGAACTCGTCTATTTATATACACTCTTTTCCTACACTCTTACTCTTTTCCCTCTTCGTACACACTCACGTACCGCAAGTTTGAGGAACTTTGACGCTCAAGTACCACCAGGGGACAGGGAACAGGGGGCTTGCTATCGTGTTTAACACAATGTGTGTTGAACGAGAGTCAGCGGTTGTTTCTAACCACGCGTGGAGATCAACGACGTGGCCAAGTGGTTTCGTGTCGGCAAATCACGCGCTGTTGCAACGCAAAATTTACTCGAGCATTATCGTGTTTCCAGATCAACTCATTCAACAACAACAACCCTCATACCTGCCCTTCCTTCTTCCCTCTCCTCTCCCCCTCGTCCTCATATATTCTGTATGCACATACACATGCATATACATATATTTGTCATCATATACATATGTATGTTCAATGTATAAATAGATTATTTATTCACTTCCGTCATCCAAGTTTCCGTTTCAATATTTAAAAGTTAATAAACACAATTATGATTATCATTAAAACTTTAATATTATCCACCGTTTCCACTCATTACTATTACAAGATAATTATTTATAACGTTTTTGTTGCTATTTAAAATCAAGCTCTTGCTATAAAATAGTCATAACAATACACCGCTCTCGTCGTTAATATTGTAGAGTAGTATAGCATAGTATAGTATTGCGCTAAAGCAGAAATTAACCACTTGATATTATCAACATAAACGTGGATATAAATGAAATGTCGAGTGTAATACACGCATGTACACTGCGCCAACAAATATGATGCGGAATATCATTTTATTCAGGAGTGCTAGCTTTCGAGAGGCATTATGCGCCATGCCCTGGTGAAGTTACTATCACTGACGGGTGCTGCTGCTGTTGATGCTGGCATACTACTGCTGATGCAGCTGGCCATTATGCAGAGACAATCTAATCATATGGTCAAGGTAAAGAGAGGGCTGAAATTATAAACTGACAGAGGAATTTATCAGCCACTTTTAACAATAAGCTTTGAATTTGAAAGCGTTCCGAACTCGGCGTGCAGACTGGGTGATACAAAAATGAAATTTGTGATTCAGAGTTCATGTTTGGCTGTAAATGCGTTTTATTCAGAGTTGATTAGTGATCAAACATGATTATCAATGGAAAAGCATCGTTAAATAATTATTTACTGGATAATCATTCAGCGGCGCTTTTGTTTCTTTGTGGACTTGTCACCCCAAAGGCTGATAGGTGTCGGTTGGTGTGGGGAGAACACTCTAGTTTATGGATAACAAAAAGGGACGGGAGAGACAGTAAATTTAAAAATCCGACAAACAACGAGATTCACATATAACTGAATCGCTCAGGTGTATGTACGGGATAAACATAAATAATTGTCAGGCATTTTCGGTCACCGAATAAACGATACGTCCCGAGCATCCGATAGTAATAATTTCAATGAGCGCTGCCACTGAACACCGCCCAATTTTATATCATCACCAGTCCGGGGAGCCATTGTGATAAATATTTAAATAAATAAAGTTGATTTTTCATTTATCATATTTATGAAAACTTTAACTGACAACAAAATATATATGCGCGGGTAAAATATACCGAGAAAAATAGCTCAACTTTATTTAAAACTTCTGAAGAAGAGAGAGGAGAAAGAAGAAAAGAATACGGATGATGGGAATTGAAAATCGTGAGGGATTTTTATTGAATTGAAGAAAAGAAGCCGCGAGCATACGGATAAATTTATGATTAAATTTGTTTATTGTTTTGTGAGTGAAATTCGAGCGGGATGGATAAAATAGATGCCGCAGTAATAATAGTCAGGGCTGGCAAACGCAAGTGATTAGTTTCATTGGAGCTCAAAAGTTTATTAAGTTAATACTTGAGGGACTTTGCAGTGAATGTTTGTAGCTTGACAGTAAGTTGAAGCGTCGACAGGATAGAGTAAAGGCTTTAGCTTTAAACTAGCACATGAGAGTTTGAACGGGTCTCTCTTACGTAAAGACATGTCGCGCCGGAAACGTTGCGTCGCATTACCGAGTTTTAATTAACACAGCTGTGGGGACTGGTATCTGCTCTCTCGTGTGATGATGTATACAGTACAGGCACATAGTTGGTACGACGAGTACGTTGAGCCATTAAGGCACAGAAATTCTGCACAAGCAAACCCACATAAGGAAGCTATTGATCTATCATTTTCACTTATCGCTATTTCTCGGTCCGTGTTGCACCAGTTTATTTACACGGTTTTAATGACGTGCCATCCAGTTACGAAATTGTAAACACATTTCATGAAAAAGGCCGCTCGAATCACTCTTGAGAACCTGTACAGATTACCACCACCCATATGGAAAGAATGTTCTTTACGACGGAATTAATTTTCCTGCCACATTTCCGTTTCCTTCGTATATATTTACCATTAGATTTACTCTCATCCCACTTTATTTAGAAATTTCATCAAGTAATGATATATATATATATAGATTCAGATATGAATATAAATATAAATATGAATGTACATGTACAGTATGAAGTAGAGAGTACATAGTTCGAAGTATGAAGCAGTGAATAAGTATAAGTAAAAGGAGAAGAAATATTTTTTATTTTATTTTTGCCATCCTTTCTCCTGACAACACATTTGAGAGCATTGAATTCTATCTTCTATTTTTAAAAATAAAATTTTCTCAACTGCAAAGAGAGATGACGCTGAGTTGAAACTGGCTCACAAAAGAAATATTCACGACGCCGGTATATACATGTACATTTATATACATATGTGAAGAGAATGATAAAAAAATAAAATCTACCGACGAAAAGGGATCCATAATTTTTTTAAAGACCGCATGCGGCAGCGTTTTTTGTTGCCTTTACAATTTGAAACTCGATTAATTTATGCTTATTAATTCACTTACTGTTGATTAATTCTACACCGGCATAAATTGCGAGCTTTAAAAAATTATTTAATTAAAATAAAAATAATTTTGCCGTTAGAGTAGTAGTAGTAGTCCGAAAAAGTGGATGAAACAGCGATGACAGAGAATAGGTGTTAAAGTTGATTGGCTAAGCATTTAAATGTGTGTATATTTTTATACCGACATGAGTGTATTTATGTATGTAGAAGCGTTGTTGTACAAACACGTTATTGTGCCGGGTATATTTAGAGCTGGTGTGTGATGACGAAGAGAGGATTTTGTCGAATAACGCTTGCGTATGGGAATATAGAGAGCACACGCGTGCGAATCAACCCGGTATATTGAGAGAAGAGACAGGAAATTGCAAATTGCCAACAGGCATACATGGGTAACATTCGGTTGGTTGAAAACGTTGTCCAACTCTGTTGGATACAAAATAATCAGATGAAGAGGGAGCCATGCTGGCTAGATAGCTCTCCACCATGGAAACGAGTTGTGAGTTGAATCTGTAAATTGAGATTGGTTTCAAGTTTGATGAGAAGTTATGGATAACCGACTCAACTGTACATCAATCCTCCCCTCACCGGAAGCCTCTGATAATTCAATTTAATTGATATGAAAAGCCGTATTTCTATTACTATTACTGTTATTATTATCATTATTTCAAGTCTGCGTATTCGCTGATCAACTGTCGGTTTATTAAATTATCAAGCATTCGTAAAACATTATTTTGAATCAATGGTTTATTAATTTAAACGATTTTCAGCATGAATTGATCAAAAATTTAGTGTGTGATTTTTGTCGAAGCTAGTGGATCAAGACTGTTGTGATCAGACACGACGTTAACTGGCTTAAAGCTCCAGAGCTTTCTTCTCCTTGAGGTATGTCATGTCGATTAAAGTGTCTTGAGACAAGAGCTGGTGAAATGAGAGCAAGGGCTTGTCACCAAGGGCAACGGCAAGCTCACGGTAAAACTTAAAATGACTAAAAAAACTGTAAAGAAAAAGAAAAACACTGCGAGAGTGGTTTATCTTCTTACCCGTACTTCGCGACTGAAAAGAGTAGTTGTTTTACAAAAAAGGAGTCAAGTGGTTGGCCGCTTTACGATGAATATTTTTGTTTTTTCTCTTAATGCTGTTTTTACAATGTCAAGTAATAATATTATGATAATTAGTTGCTTCAGCCGGCTTAAGAGTTGATAAATAATTAATATTAAATGCTGGATGTTGGATGTTACTAAGCGTATTTTTATTTTTTTGTTACAGGTAAGCTGAGGAAAAGTTTTTTTATAAGCGTCTATCCTGGCTTTGTGGTGGAAATCATTAAGAGGTACATGTTTCAAATACTACAAAGAAATATATATATAGAGGTATATATTTGGGATTGGTTTTGTAATCCGGGTTTTAATTAAATGATATAACTTGAAGCTCAGGATTCGAGGCGAATCCACTGAAAGTTTAATCGGTAATGCAGTGATATCGAAATTGGAAGTTAGGAAATAAGAAACGAGGTACGAGGGATGGGAAGAGAGGGCCTGAATTTTGTGTGCCGGGAGGGGGGGGGGTGTTACGGTGACAGTAGCGCAAGAAACCCGCCGAGGGTGAAATTAGCCCTTTCCTTTAGTTCCTGGAGCAGAAGCATAATTCACGCCTTTCCATTATCCTCTGCTCGTTTTCCCGTGAATCCTCTTTCCCAACCCCCCTAACTCATCTATGCAACGTCATCCCTCGAGCTGTTTATACTCGTGTAGCATCCGGTGAACTGCTCGGCTTATACACTCTCTCGTAGTCTAAAAGCATGCTTAAGTATATCTATGGATACGAGACACAGGAAAAAGGCTCATCATCTTGGCTTGCATTTTCTTACCGCTAAAATATAAAGAGTCGTTGAGAAGAAGCTTTGCTGGGTTTTATTAATCGTCTTTCTTTTTATTAATCATCAAAGGACGAGGATCTTGTTCGGTAAATATTTTAACATCATTTGTCGGTAATTTTTCAATTAGTTATCTTAAACGCGAAGCACGCCTTGAGCGTTTTAATTTTTTTAACTAATAAATTGCAATTAAGATTAAAATTAAACCCAAGCTCAATGGGCGCCCTGATGGTTTATTTTTCTTATAGATCAGAGAAAATTAACGGCTTATCCAATTGAGAAGGACAATTTGATATGTAGACAGTAATCTAAGCATACGAGGTAGAGAAAACCGCAACCATTCTCATGGTCGAACCCATCTCCATGGAATCTCTGGCTTTCCCTCGTCTAGAGTACGGCGAAAACCGTTTTGGTCATATGACGGGATTTTAATACGATTACCAACGGATTCGTGTGGTAACCTGCGTGCTTTTAACCAAATGGACCATCTACAGCGGGGACACTGTACTCGGAACAACATTAAATGAGAGAGAAGGGAGTAGAAGAGGGTAGAGTACCTTTCCCACTTGATTTTAAACCTCGTTGGTATTGTCCGGGCAAAACTAAAAGGAAACGTGTTACGTGCTCGAAAGGAAGACATGTTAGCTATGAAATTAGACACGAGCTCTAAAGTTATGTGTACATTCGCCAACCAATGGCTTCTAAACTGTTCTCCAGCTCATTTAATTACACATTGCCTAATTTGTTTACATTAATGTACAAAATATTGCACTAATGTACAAAATATATCCACACCATCATTTTCAAATTTTCATCAGAGGCTTGTATGTTAACAACTTTTTCCAAAGGCCGGCCTGGCAAACAGCTGCTATGACAGCGCTCGAAAATACTGGTTTTGTTGATACTCCATATGTCTGTTGATTTTCCAGAAAATCTAAATCATCGACACAAGAGCTCTTTTGCTGGTAATCGATGCTAACGACTCTTTGATAACTTATCCGTTACTTTAATTTTCTCATTATAAATTCTTCTATTTTGGTCTCGAGAGCTTCTGAAGCCTTTAATTTTTTATTAAATATCGGAAACTACTTTCTGTCTGTACTGAATTATTATCTATTTTTTACGCTCACTGAACGAGTTATAAAATCAATCAAACTCTGTAATACTTTTAAATATCTTATAAATCCTTGGTAAAAGTATGAATAAATAATCCATATTTTTAATATATATAACACACTCATGGTATGAAAGTGATAAATACTGTGTGAGAAAAAAGTTAAATAAAAAATATAGTTAACGGTAGGTTGGATGCTGGCTGGGCTGTGTGAGTTTTTTGTAGTATACCTGTGTGAATTTACACACTTGACTATACTTTAACACACCCTCCAGGCAGGGAGAGCGAAAAGGGGCCAGAGCAAAGTAAAAACTCGTAAACATCGTCAACCCCTTGCGCTCAGCTACTATACATGGCTTAGTCAACATAAACCACTGTGTGTTGTCTTGGCGGTGAAATTCTACAAGCTAGTACTATTTTTCTCACTTTGCAACTTGCAGTATAAATTACTGTCTAGTGACTGTTCTCTGTTGTTATTTTTTTTTATTATTATTGTTCCAAGTTTTTTTTTTTTGCGTTTTATGCTTTCGGTCCAGGTTTGTTGCTTTTAACGCGCGTGTTTTCTACATTTTCCGTTACCTGTAATCTCACGTGAGTAAAATCTATCACTTAGTATTTTTCCAGTCCCTGGGTACGTCAATTTACAGTTATAGTTTTAGAAACAAGATAAAAAATATTGAAAACGAGTATTTACAACCCTTTAGAAACAGTAATAGGTTATTAAATGTTTTAACAACTGACCAGGTGTTTGCGTGCACGTTAAATAACTTTACTTCCGGTTACTTTCATGATAGCCATTTACCGGCTCCAATCCTAATACAGCAATCTCAATTTTTTCCGTTGATTTTTTTTTTTTTTTTTAAGGGAATAAAAAGTAAAATAACAGGGGAATAAAAGGGAAAAAAAAAATAACAAACGGGTATTTTAAATGGAAGAAAAAATATTTGATAGACAATAAACGAATTTTCTATGACATCTCTCGTGTATTCAATCGCACGAATAAAATCTCTCGCGACTAAAATCGGACGTCAGTTGAGAGAGCGATCCAATTTATCAATCCGCCAATTAATGGAGGTATTCGTAGAGAGTGTGAAAGAGTGCGATTCGGAGCTGGCGTATGCTATAGTGCAGAGTGTGGAGTGTAGAGTGTAGAATTCAGAGTATATAGAGCAGGGTTGATAGTAGATAGCAGGTGTAGAGAATAGAGAGACGCTGTGTAGGAAAAGCTGTGAATAGTGTGCTGCTGGAGTAAATCGATATCCATTCCTAATTCACTGGCGGCAGTAGATCGGAATTTAAATACTCTGGCCTGTATTCACGTAACTCTGAGGGGCAGAGTGAGTATCGCAGCTCGATAACGGATGAGCTTTCGGGTCACCAAAGAGACGATAGCGCTGGCAACAGGAGACAGAGTCGTCGTCATCATCGTAGTCTTGGTATCTCTCATTTCCACCGGCATCCGAACCCTCCTGAGTTAACTATTGCAGCCAAGGGTGACTTGAAGGATTAGTCTCAAGGTCTAATTATTTGAGCGAGCTACCCTCTAGGATTTTCTCTAGTTAAATCATCCGGAAGATTTTACGCTTCCTCGTTCAAACCACGTGCTCCAGCTGAAAAGTTAATCTCATTTCCCAGCAAAGTTATCCACCATTTTCATCTCTTCTATTTTATCTTTACGTTTTTTTCTCTTTTCTTTTTCATATTTCTTTAAATTTTATATTTGCCATTTAACTTTGCGCCATATTATTTATCTGCATTGTTCTATGATGTGCACATTTTTTATGATTGCCGTGTCGAGCCGTGAAAAATAAAGCATACGAGCAATAAGAGTGTATACAAGCACTTGATTTTTTCCCTTGTTCACTTCTCGACGATTTTTATCTCCACAGACAGAAAAGAGTGTGTGTTTACAACAAGGAAGACCTGCTGTGACCCGCACCTACAGAACAATAAATAACATCAGGAGAAAGGGTGCCTTGGATTCGATTTGTTTTCCCTTGAGCTTCACAGTCGGGTGCGAACGATGCCGATCAATCGTCGTTGCGAAAGGGGTTGCGTTGATGAGGGAGCCTAACGCTGTTTCTCTCGGTCTCGCTTACTTTGCTTCGACTGCTCAACAGCAGGGGAGGTGAACCGGATGCCGAACCTGCCAAGCCTTCTATGCGCAACGTGCTAACGGATGTTTATGTCCAAAGGGAACCTTGATACCAGGTCATTGGACGACGGAGCTTTCATTAACGACAACCTTTCGGTCGACTCCATTCTGTCCGAATCCAGATCCTCAATAGAGCTACCAGGCTTGTCAATAACCATCCCTTTGTGTGAATTGTTGATCACCCATTTGGCGCAACGACTGTCAGTCCACCAGACGGTTTATTGCATCTATTTTTCATATTTAATAGCCCTACATCTCGCTATTGACTATTATCTTGGGCTCGACAAACGGGGGACTGTCTCACAAGCTCTAGAGGAAAATTCCTGAACCGCTCACTCACGATGTGACTCTATGTCATCTATAAGTTATGGCCAGCAAGTCTCACTGCCTGGAAAAAGCTACTTAAAACTTTTTAAATGTCCCCTAAGTGACGTTATGAGGCAATTATTTGCGTTTCCTTCCTTTCAGTTTCCACTCGAGTGCCAGACTCGTTTTTCCAGGTTATTCCATATTTTTTGCCTAGCATTCAGATTTAAACTTTATTTTTTTTCACTTTTTCATGTTTTCAAGCATTCCCGCAAAAAACTTTCCAACTATATTTTCATTCGCATGCTGTAAAAAAACTATGAGCGACTTGTGAATGTGGATGTTTGTAGAATTAGGGCTGATAGTACTAGTGTACAAACTATGCCGAGTCGGTGGTAGTTTTTAATGCATGATTATGTGAATGAATCTCGCGTTGAGGGGTCTCTAAGCTCTACTGCTCGTAAGCCCCACTACGCGTGCACTAAAATCGATAGGCTTGCGTTCGTGCTTCGCGTTATCCTACCTGCAGTTTGCGCAAGTTTCAACGCGCCATGTCGTGTTCTTTTTTTTTTTTTTAATTTTTTCTCTTTTATATACCTTTCAAGAATGCAAATTGAAATTTTTAATTGGCTCACATTATCCTCATTGTGTGTACTTTTAGTTTACCGAAAAGATATTAAAATAGAGCGTTAAAATTTATTTCAAAACTTATTTCGGTTATTCAAAAAGATGGCGGTGTTTTGTAGAGATAAAGAAGAGATATCTGATATATTGTATCCGATACACGTATTATCCATCATCTCAGTTGTAACGCCCGGTGCATACGATATCCCAGCGGCACATTCATGGATATGATATCGAGACGCCGAGAATATCGCTTTGAAAGTCTCTTGGGAGTTTTGACGATAGCCAGATGATAGTGCACTTCTTACTTCAACAGCTCTTTCACCTTATTGCTAAACTACCCAAGCTCTCAGAGACATATTTTTGTCTCAATGCCATTTCCTTTTTTTCTGGCTCTCCCCTACCTCCGCTCTATTGTACTCTGTCGATATACTCTAGCTTGTAAATTCTAATATACAAATAAAAGCTTTGGAAATTGCCGCGTCCTAGAATTCGAAAAAAAAAGCTCAGTTAAATTACAATTTTTTTTTTTATTGAATATTCTTGTGTAAGTTGCTCTAAGGAACTATATAGACGCGGTTTCTTGGTTATAAGTTAACCATAGAAAAGTTGGCTGGTCTTAGCGGCGTATAGCTATATAGATGAAAAGGACGACGACAACGAGTTCCAGGACTTTAATTCACCCCCGGCGGATCCGCAACCCCCGTTTGGCTACCACCGAGGGATTAGAACTCCAGCAGCAACTGCATAAGCTGCAGTGGTTGTAGTGCCAGTAGGAGGAGTAGTAGGAGGAGCAGCCGAGAGAGAGATAGAGGTGATGAAAATAAGGCGAGTGTTGTGAGAGGCAGGGTATACGAAATGCGTGTTTTTCTTGCGAAAGTTTAACGTAACAGCGCGCAGAGTTACACCGCGACTAAAACTACCACGCTGTTATATTTTAAAGGAGAGCTTTGCTTACTCACAGTTCCCTCGCCAGATCGTTAGTACAAGCAAGAGTTTAAGCGTTAGCCGTTTGTCACGATTCTATCCTTATGTACATGAACAGCATCTTAAAGTCTACATGTCCTCTACCAACACGGATACATCGGTTGTATATTTGTTAGCAATTTCCATCTACTGCAGTTGCGGGATTCAAACTTGGCAAAAAATTTTAAATATTAATCCGAGTGTGTTGAACAGACTGAGGAAAATAAACGTAAGTTATGGTCAGCAATGATATTAAATGTTGGCGCTTTATATTGTGCGTTAAAAACACACCGAGCCAATAATTTTGCCGGGATGGAAAATATGCGGCTGGACATTTCTCCAGTCAGTTACTTCAGAATATCCATTAGTTACAACAGCGGCACTGTTGACGAAGCAGAGTATTTCCCTTGTGTACAGCGTCTGGCTTACCTCACCCCTTCGTTACTACCCTCTTTGTGGCGTCCCTCGTGTATCGCCTTCGTACGACGTACGACGCGCGTGTACCTTTGCCGTTTATTTGCCGGAAGCACAGAAGTAAGAGTGGGACGAGGGAGAAGACATTGCATATAATGTACACACACCCATACACACAGACTGATGTGTACATTTACATGGACGTCTACCTCTACAAGCACGGCTATGTATATATGTGAAATAAATCTATGTATATATATATTCCCCTGGTCGATTGAATTTCATGATGGAATAGCAACAACCCTCGGGATCGTCAGCACGAATCAATTTCGCATCGCGGTTAAATTGCTCTTATCCCGTGCAGATCTCGATGCGATTAATAAATACTTGAGTGTATGAGTAGCAGTTGTAGGGAGAAGGCTACAGACGTAGAGCAAAATGGAACGAGCGAGGAGAAATGCTCTGTAAAAAGATGAATTTTAACCCCTTGAAAAAACACTGGGGCAATTAATTTAGTTATTCCCCTTTGATTATTCTTGTAAGTGTTTCTCCGAATTATGAAATTCTCGGTTGATGGCTCGGTGGGTCGTTTTGAAAACAATATTAACGCTGTTAAAGCTGTGAATTGTAAATTAAAGTGTGTATAACTTTGAATGTAAAAGCGGGGATGCGAAACAAAGAGGATGCTGGTGGCAAGGGTTTGATGATAGTCCCAGAAGTAGGAGAAGAGATATGAACAACAGAGTCGAGAGTGTTGGTGACTGGGATATATCCTATCGGACGAAAATCCGGACAGTGTTAATTTTCCAGTGGACGATCGCATGCCGGAAACTCACGAGCACACCCTGCATCAGCTTGAATAAGAGAGGCTTGCACGAGGGTTACAATAGACTGGGCAAATGCAATATAGAGTTCGGTTGGAGGCGGGTATAAGGGTGCCGTAGTCTATGGTCTCGTCTGAAATTATTGTTGATTAAAGGCATTGTCGATGTGCTTCGGTATACTCTGATGCATTTTCCCGAGCAACTTGGAGATTAACCCTCTGTAAACTGTCCTTTACCACCTCTCCGATCACTAGTCACTGCTCGCAAGTCACTAGTGAATAAAATATTCACTATTTACTAATTTCAATGCTTGGCTGTCTCCTGGGATCGAATCAACGTGCGTAAATCTGCCGCTGCATAAACCAGTGGTACTCAATGTTCTCGCGCACACAAAGGGGTGAGCGAGAAATGAATAAATGAGAAAAAGATAGAGTATTGACGGACGTGTGTGTCAGGGCGCGAGAGGTCGTATGTCACAGGATGGTAAAATTAGAGGAAACCAACGAGCAGCAACCCCTTGACAGCTTTCAATTTCACGGCCGGGGCACTTTCCCCAGTGCGTTTTGTGCTCTGGACCAATGTCTCGTCTCTCTTACTGGTGCTCATCATACTCGGCTAGCTGCCCAGGGTTCAGTGCTAATATATATATGTCCATTATATGGTCTTGTGTGGACTTGAAAGCTTTCGGTGCCTGTTCCGAGTCAAACTTGACTGCGTTAACGAATTCACATCACCGGGTATCATTGACTCTCGCTGTCACTCAAAGTTTCACTACCCACTTTAGCTTTTAACACATTCATAATTTAACCCAAGTGTCCAAATCGTGCTTACAGCGTTTCCTCATTCAATAGAAACTCTAAAGAATAAATACTAGTTTTAATGTCCATGAATTTATTGTTTTATGACCGAGTATTTCACGTACGAGCAGAGCTTTCTAAAAAGCCTACACGCATTGCACACATGGGTCTGAGTTTATACGTTATTTTTCCTACTCGCTCGTAAATCGTTTTGATGGGGTGATTTTTCAGTCAACATTCACGTCAACTTTATAGTAGTAGTTGGTTGAATGTCTGCGTATATAATACTGAAAAAGGTCGAGAGGGCAACCAAGAAACTATAGACTAACTTGATTGAGGTACTAAGACACCTTAGAGAGAAGAGATTGGGAACGGCTGAGGTTGAAAGCGAAAAAGGGTCTTATGAAAGACGTAACAAACCCTCCCCCATTGTTGCCTCAGGCTTAGCAGACTACATAATCATTGCCACGGGAAAGATGAACACCACGAAATCTTTATATCTCGGTATAATGACGTCGTTATACCAACGACACACATAACAAGAATAATCAGATATTTTAGTCGTTACTCTACAAAAGAGGATTTAATAAAATATAGATATTAAAGTAAATAAATAAAATACAGTGTAGAGGATGAATTAAATGCAAATGTACATTTCATTTAGCTCTGTTGATATTTACCCTGCCGCTCGTACGTCTCTAAATAACGATAACAGTAACAAAATATATAAATCATAATTGTTTCCTCTTGAATTGTCCGATAAATAGATAGACAGATAATAGTGTAAAAAAATGATAAAATGAGAGAGAGGAGATAACGTTAATCCAATAACAAAATCCACTTAAGTGAATTTAAGAACGCATGTATGTGGTATTCGGATTTAATCATGCCAGAGTATTAGTAGCAAAGAGGGATATATACATACATATATTAGATAAATGTAGGTGGACGAAAATAAAGCTCCTATCGAGTGGATTAAGAGTGCGCACGTCGTTCCTCCTATCCTTTCCATTCCTTATACTTCCTTCCTCTCATTTTCTTTCTTAATCTTTAAGGTTTATCGAGGCCGACGTAAATCTGCCGCGGGGCGCCAGACCCTCTCCACATCTCTTATCGACTAAGTCCGCCCTTTTCTTCCTCTTACTTGGAATCTGTTTCCTTCTTTCTTGTACTCCGTACCACACACTCATGTCTCTAGTTTAGTTTTCCCTCCGACGCACACGTGCGATTTTAGAGAGCAAGCCAACTCCATCGATCAATACTCGACTATCAGACGCTAAAAGATCTTTTAAAAAAATTCATAGTCCATTTAATGCTTCTGCGACTATTACTGTTAATAATACACATTAATATTATTTCTGTTTCCGTCTTATAAATAATTACTTCCAAATGTTTTAATATATTATCCTTGTTGTTTCAACTTTTTTGCCTTATACCTCTTGTTTTCCGGCAAACATTTGAGTAATTCAGGTCAAATGGACTCGAGTTCTATGCCCACGACACAGAGAGCGTCATAGACGTGGACGTAAATAATTCACGAGGAAAGGCGCCGCTGTTAGAGGGGTCGTCATGGCGACAGATTACGATGAAAGAGAGAAACGGACAAAAAAATAATAAAAGAAAGGAAATCTACTTACTCTCGTCTTCAAGAAATCTACTACTCAATTCTTTGTTTATAGTGCTACTCTCTTTCTCAAAGGAAAAGCACAGCATTTATTCCGACGAATTCCTCCGACGCGGTGGCACTGCCTGGTAATTTAGTTCATCCTTCTTCCCCCTTACCCACTGAGAAACAAACACGGTTTTAAGATTCCTATTTTATGAATCCCTTCATTTCAATCGAGCTTGTTTTCGTGAGCTGGTTGCCTTTTTTCCTTTTTCACAAGACCTTTAAAATTAATAATTGTTCGAGGCGTAATAAAACATGAATGCGCCTGCGAAATAACCTTTGATTCATGAAATAAAGTTTACGCTTCTGATGTTCTTCATATAGCTCAGCTATGTAAGCATACAGTTATGTAGTACATGGAGTCTTTCATAAAAAAAAAAAACCCAAGGTGAAATGCAACAAGCCGTCTATTCAGTGTCTGCAAGTGTCTTAATCAGTATAACCAGGGCTCCGTACTTTCACGGCCTAATTCGCGAGAACACAAGTTCTCTTTAAAGCTTTTGATCGTGCTTACCAAGTTCTCTGGCTGATTCACTGGCTTTTAGTTGACGTCCACATATTGCTATCATAAATATTTACCTAGACTTGCTAGCCACCTTTATGTGCAATATGTTTTTATATGTGCGCTACATGCAGTTTGTCGGAACACTTGGATAAATTTTTAACGACTTTTCAGTTTAATTGCTAGAACGTGGAAAGTGATTTTTCGGCGACGTAAAAAATAAATTAATCTGTAAGATCAAGTTAAAATTAAAGTGTAGGTACGTAGTACGGCAGATTTATATATAAATATAGAGGCAAGGCATTCGAGGCGAGGGAGAGTCGGTGAGTGGATTTTTTTTTATTTCTGCTTATTGAAAGCCGCGTGGAACTTGAATTAGAGAAACACTCGACCGAGGTAGATGCAATTTCTTTTCAATTACATCTCCTTGACTTGAAGAGGAATGGTAAAAGCTCAATGAGAGCCGGGCCGCTATTTTTTATTTACAATTTTTCATTTAGTTTTTTTGAGAATAGACTTTGAAATAAAATGTAATCTCGGATAAAAAAGGCCTCAATCCCCAATGAGTAGATCAGCTGCGCAAGTACACAAAGAAATAATGCACACAAGGATGTTTCGAGTTTGTTGCCCAAGAGGGTGCACTTGTCCCACACACCGGCGAGGTAATTTCACTCGAAAATAGCGAATGATGAATTTCATAAACTCAAGTATTGCCGCTATAACTTGTGAGATAACCAAACAAAGCTACCACAGACCTCGAGGGATATACTGATGGATACAACTGGGTTTCCTCTCACCAGCTCTGCACATTTATCAACCCTCACTTCTTCAATTTATCTCTTTCAATAATTCCAAAAATTCGCGATATTTAACGTGATTATAAAAAAGCTTTCCGGAATAGAATTTCCTTTTTTTGCCGTCTTCACGCTTGGCATATTTTACAAAATAGTTTCTTTTATAATTTTCTCCAGTACACTGGAAATAATTAAAAATTCATAAATTACATCATGAAAATAGTTTTTTGAATAACAGAGATGCCTTTCCTTTAGAAAAATTTGTTTATAAAATAACTATTAGAGACTCGGATGATATAAAATAAACAATTTTTAATACTAGAGTACACCTGACTCGATATTTTTCTTTGTGCATTTTTATCAAGTATGAAAAAAAAGCTAGCAATTTTAAAAAAATTAATTAAAAATTATAACTTAAAAGCTCGAGATAGAGGAGGACGATCAACAACTGCTGGGCTATTAACCATCTGGTGTTCACTAGCGATAATAATTTAACAGCACCTCATCGATTGAATCATACTCCTTTCTCTCATCTCACTACTCGTTTTATTCCTTTAGGTCCTGTCGCTCACAGAGGTTTTCTCTTTAGTCCTCTCTTTCGCTCCTCGCCCGTAAGTTCTTGCCGGTTTTTCTTTACGGCGGTATATGCGCGTGCAATTACGTTTGTTTGCCCTCGAGTGAAGATCCCAAGCAATCCCTTGGATCCATTAAGATTCCACCCGGACCAGCGATCGATTCTGCCTCCAGATAGCGGACGCACGCTCGTTGACGAGGGTCACACGGCAACCACCTCTTATTTTAAATTTTTTATTTTTTTTCATCTTCACCCTTTTTCTTTTACTCCGCATCGTCAACCTTTGAGATTGCATCGGTGATTCGCTATTACTCTCAGTCTCTCACCACCTGCGCGACTCCCATCTCCCATCATCGGTAAAAGTAAAAGACGATGAAAAACCCGCTATATTATAATATACCCGCGACTACCGTTCGGTATTTGATGTATTCATTTTTTCTTATTCTCCTTTATGATAATATCTCCCGAGATTTACTTTATTAAAATACAGTGTGAGCAGAATAGATTGAATATGGAAATAAATTTATCACAAATATAAAAAAGACCGATTTTAAACAATGTTCAATCAAATATATAGCTCGCAATCATTAGTCTTGTTCTTTTTCCTCCAGATAATCTTAACCTATCGCAACGCTACTGGTTATAGTCAAAAGCTATAATTTTTAAATGGAGCGTTACAGCAGAACCGACCAAGCAGATCGTAGCTTTTAAAACTACGGTTAATGGGCAACGAAAACTGCATGTCCGCCAAAACTATAGAACACCCGTAAGACCTTGTTCAAGAGTATTGCTGGGTAGAATCGAGTTTCTGGTCGAGTGAGCGAACCAGAGATCGTGCTCAATGTAGCCTGAATTTGAAAAGGGACGGCCTTAGCAGAAAGGATTGATTTATTCGAAATCCAACGTGAAATAGACTTTGACACAAGTTGCACCGCGAGCTTTTCCTCATTTACACTCACTTTGTAGGTGCATGAGCTAACTAACCATCGAATATTAATTTCCCTTTGCTTTATACGTTCTAATGACTATATATTCATCAATTCCCGCTAAAGTTGGATATATCTTTGTTCAGCGATCGTTATTTCATTAAAAAATTTTAAAAGAGTTAAATTAAAATAATTATTGGTTAAGAAAGAGGAAGAGATGAAAGGAGGATTGATTTGCGATGAAGGACTCTTATCTAAAGAGTCCATGGACATTTTTGCTCAGATTTAAACATCATGACTAGAGGAGAGATAGAACGGAGGGGTAAAGTTGGACGGTAGCGAATGACTACTCGAGTTATTCGCAGAGAGTAGGATTTCGATGAATCTCAGCTTTTTCAACCGTTCGAACAATTTAGCTTTTTTATAATTTTTTTTTTTTTATTGGAGCGGGACAGCAGTCCAGAAAAGAGAATACGCTCCCCGCATTCCAACGTGGCGAAAAGTTTTCGCGTCACTCAGAACGACCGGGTTGGCAAATTAATGAGATTCCTTTCTTTCTGTCAGGAAAATATTCTACCGCTACCTACCAAAATCCTCTCTTTCCACACTTTCTCTCTTCTTGCCACCCCGTTCAGTCCTTGGGAGTACGTTCGTTTTATCGCAGAACGCGTCCAGAGTCCAGTCGAGTAGGAGCTCGCTTAGAAACGTCAAACTTTGTCTGAAAAAGTTTGACGCCTTTCTCTCCGAGAACACTTCCATAGATTGTTCCCCTTCGTACCGATTTCAAACTCACTTTGGATGTGGGATTCCCACTGAAACTGAGTACCAATACTTGGCCGTCATTGTCCATCTTCGTTTCATTTATCGGTTTGCTTTTCACCCTTTTTATTACAACGAAAAAAAGACTCAGTTGAGTGTCGAATAAACTTCTCGATCTATTTGTACAGCGATAGTAAATAATTTTTTTTGTCTCATTTTCTTCACTCGTCTCATTAATTTATTTTTTAATTTACTGTTTTTTACTCCTCTCTATCTTCCAATCTTTATCTAATTTTTTTTTTTTTCACTAATTTTGCTCTTCTTTTTTAAAAACTTTCTTCACTCTTTCCACGTCTTTAGATCCTCCAAACGACATTTTCAAAGGAAAAAGAGTTTTGTTGCGACAAAGAAGAACCCCAGGTAAGACCCGGTCTCACAGAAATCTCATTAATTTGTCGAAGAAAGAATACGAGTAGTAAAGCGAGAGTTAATGGAGGAAAGATGAAGGAAACGATAGATAGTACGCGAGGAGGACCAAGAAACTTTTCGAACCGTCTCGTGATAAGTTTTGTTGACAACTTCTCTTCTCTTTCATTCACTTATTATTTCCTCATCTAGCTTTCTCGCTTCATATCTATATATATACCTATATACTCTAAGCTGACATATTATAAAGTAAAGGTGAAATGCACGTCGTCATTTAGTCTAGGATAGAGCTAATTCAAGCTTTCGCTCGTTAGAAAGAGGGTCACAAGTTTATTCCGAACTATCATTAGATTAAAAACTCTTGAATTTATCATTAGCATCGAAATTTATTTAAACTCATCATCAATCGATTGATCATTCACCCATCGACATCTAATTATAAATTAAAAGTCAAGAGTATGATACTCAATGGTTGCGCTATGATAGCACAGAAAACGGATCAAAGATGAAAAGGAAATGCCGATAAAGGTAACCGCCGATTGACTCTGCTCTCATCAAAGACCAAAGACTCCAATACTTGTGGCTTCTGCAATAGCTGCCTATCTGGTAGCAATAGCAGTATCAATGGCACTACTATTCTTTTAGTACTTTGAGTTAATTCTCAGAGGGACAGACAATGTCTAAGAGCCAGTGGTTAGCAGCAAGTTATGCGACAAATTAAACTGGAGCCCATTTAACGGGCTCATACTTTTCCCGACATTTATTGGCATTTAATAATCTTTTGAGTTCAATAATCTACCGAATACTTATCATTCTCAAGCTAAACTCGACTGTCCATTCCATCTCAAATTGTCCCTGTGACAACTCATAAAAAACTTATATTTTATTAAATAATTTAGTGAAACTTTAATAATAATAAATGTCTGGATGGTTAAAATGACAACGAGTCCAGCGTAAATTGATAGTATTAATCACAAGTATCATCAATGGTTTAATGTACAGGCGTGATGTGTGGGTGTGTATGTGTGTGCACCTAGTCTGATTGAGTAAATTTCCCGCACGTTGATGCGTCGTATAGATTGACAGAATAATGCACGGCTAATGCAGTAACGAGAGAGACGGAATTATAATAGAGAACCTATTGCCTCGGATTACTAACCGTGATAATTCAAACACGTTGTTTTAGAATAACCTTGCTGATCGTATCAACACCTAGGTAGCCAACATAAACTATCTATTCTGCTCTTCTGCTTGGTAATTACTGCCATGGCTAAAAAAACATAACAACAATACGGAATGAAGTTAAATAAACGAGGGAGCCTGAAATAGAGTAAGCGAAAACAAGTTTAAATGAATTAACAGTGCATTTAAATTATTTATCGAATCACGTATTTTGTGTCGATGCCAGATAAAATAGCCTAGTGCTTTCTATCATTGCTAAAATTGTTTTATATAAATTTAGCTTGTTTAATTGTCTCTGGAGGGAAAATATTTAAATGCGGATTTAAATATTAACGTGGGCACTTGGAGAAAAATAATTTATTTTTCGTTGATGATGCGTTTGTTCGAAGTGATGTATGTTGGACGTAAAAGGAGATGTTGATGTTGATGTTGATTTTCTTCACGAGCCGGGTTTCTTTTATGCTCGTATGCGCTGGTGATACCAGTTGGTGAATTTACTCATAATGAATCTGAGCATATGCGTTGCAGGATCGTTAATGTCGTAAATACCTTTCAGCCTCGGCAACGTCGCAATGGTAATTAACGATCGTACGTATCGGTTGTTGTAATTCCAGCGACTAGTGTGCTCGGATAATTAATGCGATTCCTCGTTGGTAACCGGGCGAGAAATTTCATTTCGTTTGTACTCTCTCTCACTCTGAAACTCTCTGGCTCTGACTCTGACTCTAGTTCTGGCTCTGGCTCTGGTTCTGATTCTCTGGGCTCTTGCTTCAACTCTCCCTTTTCCGCACACAAGCCCTCTAGCCAATTGGGTTGTTAACCTCTCCATGATTTATTGAGATTATAAGGTCGAGTGCATTTTATTATTGCTTTGTTCAGTTATGAAAATAATTCGATTAGCAATAAGAAAATAATGTATGTTATATATATTTATAACTGGCGCTTTGGGATAAAAATCTTGTTTTAGTGTCGAAATAAATTCAGATCCTCGACATTTGTTCCAATGTTATAAATTTATTATCAACCCTGATACTTGTGATTTATAAAAAATGTGTTAAAGTTGTAAAAATATAATAAATAGCGACATACATATATGCATGTCCATGTTGAGTCTGTATGGTCTGTACACCACTCGAGTTCCGTTCCGCGCCCAGTCCACCCCCATATCCATTACTACTTTATAATCCAACTTTGTCTGCGGACAAGAGTAAAGTCGAAATGTACAGTATGTTATATACGTGGAAAACTTTTCCCAACGGCAACGAGCTTCGAACTCGCACAACTGCAAGCGTTAACTATTACCTATATACTACTAGCAGTTTTGCTATTGCAGTAGCTGGAGTTGCCGTAGTAGATGTGATAGTGGTAGTAGCAGTAGTCAGAGGACTTGAACTCGCTTGCACAGCTTTTTATACCATTTGCATCCTCGGATATCGAGCAAATGTTTCGTACACTTTGTCAAGTTCGTGTATAATTATATTCAGAATATTCACAATTAGTAGCTTAATTTTATAACATCATGTAGGTTATGTTAAATAATTATATTACTATTGCTTTTATTATAATAATCATATTTAAAGTTTAGTTTTGTTCTTGTAGTTTTGATTTATCAATTCTTGATCAACGCTGGAACAAAGTATTTTTGAAATTACTGAAAATATGGAATATGTTATTTTTAGCATACTTCTGATAAAACCAAGTATGAGTCATCAAGCATCAATACGGGCGGGATTATTGCTATATTGGTAGCTAAAGATCGATCGGAATTCTGGAATTGAGAAGCCGAAGGCTCGACAGCGGTTGCATTCCGCGGACAGATAGAGGTCTATCGTCTCCCCCATTCATCCCTCTCTCCTTCTCTAACGTACAATCCCTCCGGCAATAGTGGATGCGGTTCACTGCGGAATGATCGATTTCGAGAGATCAAGATCAACCGTACTCTCGATTGTCGATGTGTCCATAACACACATGCACACATTTACTCACTGGCATAGATGCAACAAGGCCCAAATTAACTTTATCTACTGAAAAACTCCTCAGCCATTTAATCTAACAATTGACTATTATCCAAACAATCCGACCATCTATTTCATTTTCTTGTATTCCCTCCTCCCTCGTCTTATTTTTATTTACTCCATTATCGTAAAATAAGTACCTCGATAAAAGAAAATCAACTGACATAAAACCTGTTTTATTGCTTATTTTATTATATATTCTCAATTTCCTACAGAATTGATTTATGCCGGAAAAAAGGACTGATTGGTTATTCAAACCTTCCGCGACGTTCTTTAATGAATCATATTTATTCCAAGCTAGACATTTATTTATCGTTCATCCAGCACCCTTGTCACTTACACTAAAGTATTAAGATTTATAAATTAAATATACTGCCATTAATTGCCAAAGGATGAAAAAAAGAAAAAAAATATGTCATAATAAAATAATCGGTATCCAAGATTTACGGTTCTTATGAAATATATGTTCAAGTCTTGAGAGAATTGATATAAAAAATCTAAAAAGTCAAAATGAACGTGAATAAATTGCCGTTTCGTCGTTTTCTTTATGTAAGCTTGCATTTAATTCATGCGAAAATATAAAAGCCCCAATTTAGTATGCAAATGCTGGTACTGCTGCCAGTGGATGGAGAGGCTGCTGGGGGGTGAACGCTCAGAGTAATACAGTAGCAGAAGCATCAACTGTTTGGTTGCTGTATAGTAGTTTATGGTAAGAGTAGGATTGGAAGTAGAGTGCCGGTGGTAGTGGTAGAGGTAGTGGTAAAGCCACTAGTTGTGGTGGTAGTAGTGATGCTGGATTAGAGGAGCGATAAACAGAAAGCCAAGTATAACGGCGTATAAAGGAGACAGACTGCGTGGAATCGGCAGAGATTCTGTTGGGGAAAACGCGGAGGACGAGGGGCAAGCAGGCGGTGGGTGGATCAAGGATGAGGGTTGAGGAATCACGAAAGGCCTAGGCAAGGCGGCCCAACTCAGAGGAAGCTTTCACGGTATAATCAAGATGTTTGTTGATGCTGAGTGCAGATCGAAAAGTGGGGTTTCAAATAAATCTAAAAAGAAAAAGGATGAAGGATGAGAAGCAGAGGATAGAGAAATTTTTTTCCCTTGGCGCAGTGTTTATGGGAATGCTGAAAGCAAATACACTGGGAATTTCTAAAGAGTAATAGGTGTTTACTAAAAATTACGACGAATAAATAAATATTTTTCAGCGGGTTTTTTTTCTACTTTTTTTGGATTAAAAGAAGGAAATAGGCTTCATTTAGTTCTAGAAGATGTGGATGATGGAGCTA
Organism: Microplitis deprimator; assembly: GCA_964016945.1. Lineage (NCBI taxonomy): Eukaryota > Metazoa > Arthropoda > Insecta > Hymenoptera > Braconidae > Microplitis > Microplitis deprimator. The sequence continues at coordinate 14,456,967 of OZ024716.1, forward strand.
TTCACTTTTAGAATGACTTTAGACTGTAGACTATAGACTATGAGCGAGTCTTAGTGCGGATTTACTGCCTTCAGCCTTACAGCGCTTTCTGTAATGAAGAGGTTGATGATGTTGGGAATGGCATTTAGTGTAGGATAGTGCCAATCCCGTTGACGGCTGCCTCTCTGGCGTTTCGTCCTCCCAAAGACGTTTTACGAGCCTACCATCTGTACTGGGTAGTTAACTCTTTACGGCGCCACGAGCTTGTGGGTTTTGTGCTGAAAATTTATCATTTAATTCTATCCCAGATTAATTTAGATACTTATTAATTTTTTTAAGCATTTTTTATGGCCTCAAAAATGTAAAGTAAGTGTCAAGTAATGACCAGAAGAACAAAACTAAGGTTTTAAAATGAAAAGATTTACGGGTTTTTAAATTTATGCTGAATATGTTGATGACTGAGGATTTTAGGGTTCGACAGGCGAAAAAATATTTCTTTCACGTCATCAACCGGCTACCTTACATCGAATGTTAAAATATATTTTTATGAAGACTAAAAAATTAAGTACCTTTTAGTGTTAACGCGGCAAAGGTATTATCTGGTGGTAAGAACGATTCGCAGAAAACCATCAAGTTACCAATGGATTACCTCGGGATGTTTTATGCGGATTTTAATACGAATATCCTTTTATTCACACTTATATACCTACAAACTAGCATTGCATATTCTTATCCTGGCTCACCAGTCTTTCAAGGAATGAGGAACTAAAAAAAAGAGAGTAATCGATTTGGATTTAAGAGAGGACAAAAGGGATAGATATCAATCAGTATATACATATATATATGCCAGGAGGAACGAAGAGGATTTAGCCACATCACTACTCTACAGCCAGTTACGAATCCTAGGACCAGACGACTCCTTCCCTCTTTTTTTCCTCCCAACCTCTATCCTCTATCCTCCAGCTCTACTCTACCTCTACTTCTACTTCTCTCTGCCTTACTTGGATAATCGAGGTTCTTCTAAAATGCCGATTCCAAGCTCTGTCACGTGACTCGGAATACTCGATCCATCCAATTCGTTCTCGGCCCTCCGGAGACGCATAAAAATGGCGAATTATTCATGCGCTATTAAATTTCTACTGTTCAATGACGAATGGTTCAATGCGCGATATTATTCCTCTCCTCAGCCTCTTTTTTCTTATTCCACCGTAGATACTTTTTCAGCCTTTTTTCGTCTCTTCAAACACTCATCTGGTGCTTTAGAGGAAAAAAAAGTTTGACGGTGGATAAAATAAGTAAAAATAAAAAAGAAATAGAATTTCGTCAAGTACTTTTTCATTTAAATACAGAATTGAGATATCGTGCCTGAACGATGACATTTTCACGTTATTGTAATGTTGCAAGATTGGGATAGTCGACGACAGACATAAATGCAAAAGTACTATTGTAAATGTGTCGTATAGAGAACGATAGTTTGATCGTTGTAGCCGCCAGCCAGATAAAATTCCCTTGGTTAGAAACATCAACGTGAGATTGGTCTTGTAATATCTCTAAGCAACCTACTCACAAACTTCATGACTTTTTTATCTCTGTACTCTATACTTCTTGCTGTTAACAGGCAAAAAAATATATATGTATACATATATATTCGAGTAATTTGATACCTAGATCGGTACAGGAGCAATTCTTTTGCTTATTTGCTGAACCCCCTAGAGAAACTCGAGTTGAATCAAAAAAGCTTGTCAGAAAATTTTAACGTCAAAAAAACGTGTGTGTGTATTACTAAAACGTCACAACTTTCCTAATGCCTGAGATTGAATTTTAAAACTCACTTTTCTTATAATACACACAAGACGGTGATTGTGACAAGAAAAGAATTCTGGGTAAAACATTTTATTTATTCATAAAAAAATTTAAAACCTGAATAAATTTAAAATTTCATAGAGAGTTTTTCGTAGTCGGGGTGAAATTAAAGCTACAGACAACTCGTCTTGTCGAAATGTAATCAACAAACTAGTGATTCATAGGTCGTCAAAACGGCAACTTCAACAGTACGACACGGATCCGACAGTATTCTGGCTAATAATTCTCCCCGAGATAAATGAAAAGAGACGCGAGCGACAAGGAGTCTAGGGGATGGGAGACAAAGAAGTGAAGACAGAGAACAGGGGTTAGTACAAGCTAACTCAGAGGTTTCGTTCCGCTTTGCGACGTACAGGCGACCTGGTTGAATTATGCATTGTCCAAGAGAACCGAGCTGCGGAGTAACGAAACCTAGTTCGTGGTGTTAACGAGCCGGGTTGTCGGGTGCCAGAGTGCAGAACGCACAGAGCAGATAAAATAAGCGAAAGAAATAAAAATGAAGAAATAATACAACGGCGGTGCGAGAGAGCAACCGAGACACGGAGGAAAATGTTGAGGGTTTAATTTATTGTTAAACTTTTTTAGTTTTTTCAAGTTAAATAAATGAATGTTTGTAAATAAAAAGTAAAAAAAAAAGTTGCCGCTCATTAATCGGGCTAGTGGGGTAGCGTAGGAGTGTAAATATTGTGTGTAGCAGAGAGGTATCTCGTAAACAAAAAAACTCTGGGATTGTGTGACCTCTAGCTACGGGATTCCTGACTCCAGTAGTATGGAGTAGGCTAAATACTCGTGTGGTACTGCTACCATATTTTAGTTAAAATTGCTGGACTGAATATTCGAATGCAACCCAAGTCCACCCTCATCGTTTTCACCGGGCCGCTTCCCGCCCCACCTGCCGGTGCAATCGTAATTTCGCGAAACAAGCAGAACTCGTTAATTGTTCCGTTTCCTGGTCCACGTGACTGGAGTATCGAACTATCCATCGCTTCCTTTAAAAGACCTCTCTGTCCCTCTGATGCAGAGCAGCGGCTGCCGTAGCAGACTAGTGTCTCACCCTCGCAACGTAGCTGTTGCTTTTTTCCGCTCACTGCCTCCACACTCTTTTCTCTCACTTTTTTCCAATTATTTCCGTACTTTGTACAGTAATTATTGCAACTCTCTCTTTCTTTAACTCCTTCTCACTCGACAAACTTGCTTTACTATTCTGTACGCTTGTTGCCACAACAATCCACTAAAAAAACTAGATAAATATAAAACTACATAAACACGTTTTAGCTGATGTGAGTAAACACATCTGTTTTATTTTTTATTTAAACTATTTTTTAATTTTGTCCTGGCTAAATTGTCCCGGTAAATGTATCAATTATGTTTTTTAATTGATGTCAAGTTTAATTAATTTATTAGCGCTAATTAATTATACAAGTAATTCTAAAATTACTTTTTAATAAATTTTCCTATTATTGGCGAATAATTTAATTGTCAGTTAGTTATTTATGTTTTAAGCACTTGGATAAAAAATAGATAGTGAGCAAAATCTAAATCATCATTAGCTTCATGCAATTTTTCCTGGACTTGGTAATTTTTAATTAAAAATACTGATAAATTATTGCAGACTCGTTAAATATATGAAATTTTTTTGAGGGTATCCTGTCGCGCGCTGGTTAAGGAGACTAAGGATATTGTTATGAAATCAAGCTTCAGAATTTCGATTAATATAAAATTTAGTCATGGTATAAAATGGATGTATAGTTGAGTTAGCTACTAATCAAAAAGTAATGTTTGTATTTGTAAATGTGAAATCCCTCTTAGCTCTTATCACTCAGTGCTCAGTTACTCAGTACTCTACGGCGATACTCGAGTAATGTAACAGCAGCAATAGCAGCATAGCCTCTATCCGAGCGGCTCTAAAATTATGGCCGTGGGTTCGAACTACGTAGAAACCGTTTTCGCTCGACTCGGGATCGGGATTTATGTTTGTCGACGTCCGGAAACCGTTGCGACGCTCCTAGAAGCTGCTCGCTTACCTACACACACTTAGACATACATCCATATATATATATATATATATATAGAAATATACTGGCAATACACCAGAAATGAGGGAGTTTCATGCAGTTTCAATCTAAAAAGCCATTTCTTTTTTACGTCCCTCCCTATATTATGCAGAATAAAAAAGTAAAAAATAAACAGGCATCTATAAAAGTGAAGATAAAAAAAAATTAATAATAATTCCGGAGTATAATTACTAGCAGCAAAGCTATCGAGAATAATATATCTTCCATCATTATCCATTACTTCTTAGACTGTAAAAAGAGATGCCGCTAAATCTATCTCTGTTTACAATCGTAAAAACGTGCATCCCGATGTTTTCCTTATGGAAATAAAAAAAAAAAGACGGAATGATAAAAAAGCATAATGAACGATACCAGGATCTCGCCCTTAAAGCTTCTCGTTTAACGAGGGAATATCATATCTATTGTAAAAAGTCGTAAAGTGCCTCATTAAAACGGTTCTGGGGGTGGTTTTTTTATGAATGATAAACCTCGCGCCATTCTCCACCACCTGTCCCTTATATATTATATTTAACCGGGCCCCTTGATGCCCTTTGTGATGCTTTGAGGATGCCATAGTCTAGTTTACTACCCACAGCTTCAAAGAATAAGAATACATCTACATCAGCTTCTATATAAATTTTATAATCTTACGACAGCTCTCACAAATGTCTGGATGGTGGTATTCTGATGCGCACCAGCAATCCTATTCATTATCAACGTTGCCGAGATATGGTAAGGGGAGGAAAGAGAAGACAAGGGAGTGGCATTCACATTCGCATTCGCATTTGGTGGATTTGGTTTAGTGTATGTATATACCATACTATATACCATACAGTGAGAGAGATCCTTGGCATGAGAATCCTTCAAGACCAGAGGCCGAGTTCTAGAATCCGTCGTTATATGCAGTTCATGTCCCCAAGATAGGATGTCACGTCACTAGAACGTGAGTCCTTCCTCTCACCCCTCCACCGCTGGCTCTGTTATCTACCTCAGCAAGTGTGTGGACGTGTGTTCTAATATGAGCTTCAGTGTGTCTAGGTAACGCGTCTTCCACGTGCAAGAATATATGCTCCACGTACGCCAGCACTCAGTCTTTAGAGACTGGATAATACGAGGATGTACGTTTGTATGAATGTAGGCATCTGCGGATGTCTGTGGCGAGAAAGAATGAGCCAACGAATGAGAGAATGTAGAGTAGTACCTCTCTGGTGTGACATCCATAATGTCTATCTATTCAGTGCTCGGACGAGTGGTGCTTCTGACAGCACATGAATTTAAACTTCAATGTGTATTGTCGCTGGTTAAATTAATACACACAATTCAGTCATCATGTTATTTAATAAACGCCTTGCGTCAACTTGATCTTGTTGCTTCATATTTATATTTATACATCCATGCATACAAGGTGGTCATTTTTTTTTGTTTCGACACGAGTTGGAAATAAATAAAAAGTCTACAAGAATTCGGAGCAATATTCATACGCTCCGATATAGACACTTGAGAGATCTCTCGGCATTTCTTGATGCTGAGTGGAATGGATGACGTATCGACATCTTGCCACCCTCGCTTTTCCCTCCAATATTCACTACGCTACAACTATAATACTCACACACACACACACACAGTACTTGGGACGCATTTCTCGCCATTTATCTACAATAGAAAGCTCACTATATATTTTCCTATTTTCTCTTTCTGTATATTTTCCTCGCCTCGCTCTACTATCACTCTCTCTCGCTCTATCCACGAAGCGACACGACGGATACATATTTCACGATGCACCGGACTGACGATACACGCGTTTTAGCCTTCGCTTTACTACCATCCCCGTGCTCAATACTCCCTCAACAATTCTACTGTCGAATTGTGTACACGTAAACTAGAGTCTAAAAATAAATAAAACTCGACATGTATATATGTATATATATCTACGATGTAGATGTACACTTTGAATCGAATCATGTGCACAGGGATGTCATCGAAATTTATATATAGCTAGAACGCTTGCGTTATTTCCAAATACATCTTTTCAACTTTTATAATTTATTAATACTATAGATCAAAATAATCAATATATTTAACCCGATTTACTGGCTGCGGATCATTAGCTGGCATAGTAATGCTCAAACTTAAATAAATAAATTTTTTTTATTGACATCTCGGAAAAATATTAACCCAAAAACGCGGTTTATACACTTACACAGCACTGGAGTGTAGTCTATTAACCATAAAAATCCCGTATTTTCGGGGTCGTTTTTTCCGGGAATTTTCCACCTGCGTGAACGTGAATCAACTAAAGCTTCAGCCCACTGTAGCATTATTCCCTATGACTGACATGTTGGTCGATGTAACGCGTCATGTTTGTTCACTGCGGTGAAGGGTTTGCACGGCTTTAAAAACGAGTGAAGGGTAGTTTCGCACATTCATTCGAAAAAAAACTAGAAATAAAAAAATAAATAAAAATACCGTGAAAAAAAACTCTTGATGGGAGACATGAGTGCACACACACACACACACACACAAGTCGTTCTCTTGAATGACGCCGATCGGGACAAAAAAATCACGTAACGCGGACGGACTCGATAGCCATCGATGTTTGGAAAGCTAAAGGGATTTTATGATTGAAACTAGATCCATCATTGCGATTAGTAACTCGTTACTTTAAACTTTTCTAAATTATTATCGCACAGGGCGCTTGGTAATGAACGCTGCAGTTTGAATTCTCTGAACTCGTAATTAAATTATTAATTACATAAAGTGTAGTTGGTAATTAATAAGATGACGTCAGGATATGAAGTAAATTGTTCAAAGGCAGTACAGATATATTTATATATATAGTGGGTATAAAAAATGTAAGAAACTTTAGATTGAATTAGTCATTGTCTCAAGCTATTTGTGCATTAAGCCTGACACATCTGTCGCAACTGGCGTTATTACGCGGCGGTGAAGAGAAAAACACATATATATGTAAGAAGCTAAATTAGTCGTAAGTCAGCGGAGGTTGGGCTTGTTAGTGACGTTAACCCTGACCTCGAGAGCACGAACGCCGCTTAAAATCCACCACAATTGGGTATGGTATTTGTATTTTTATGTGGATATTTTTTTATTAAGACTGGAAATGAAAAAAACAGTGTTGGAGGTTCCAAGTGGGTCTTTGGGATATTTTAGTGAGCAAACGTTAAAGCCGAAAGGGCTATCACGGTTGTCGACGGAAAAATTTCACAATAGACAATGGCCGCAAATGAAATAAATTCGCAGGTTTACGGCACCCTTAAAGTTGTGGGAATCTTTTTAACGGCTTGGCATTTTGCCATCGCGTTATTTTATTTTTTATTTTATTTAACCGTCTTTCTCTTCCTTATATTCTTATGCTCTATGTTTTCTGCCCGAGGGCATTGACGCTCTCTCGTGAGCGCTGGAGAGTAAGGATGAACGCGAATATAAGTATTAAAAGAGATCGGGAAAAGTGACTGAGAGAGACAAGTTGTGAGGACTGAAGACTGAGGGCTGAAGGGAAAGGGAAGGGAGGAGAAAATAGTTGTGGAAAGAAATGACCATGAAGTGTATGACAAAGAAGAAAATGTTGAGGGAATGAGAGAGTTTGAGAGTAGTAGCAGTTATCATTCATTTTCTCTCAAGCGGAGCCGCGAGAAAGCTCTGTTAATGACAGTCGCCTGGAATTACGGCTCAACTTCTCATTCGTGAACTCGAGGTAGGCTAGGGTGAAAGGGAGTCAGACAGAGAAAGAGCGAGTGAGTGAAAGAAAGAAAGAAAGAAAGATAGCAAGACAAGCTCACCGTGCAGAACTTGAAGATTATCTCCACCCTCGAGTACTTGACGCTCTCCTATTTTTTCCGTCCGCTTTCTACTCGCGCTCGACTATTCGGCCGTACCTCATCTACTATACACCTCCCCTAACTATCACATCATCTTTGTTCCTCTCACTCTCACTCTTCCTCTTTCTTTATTTCCCTCTTCTCTACCTGATCTACAACACAAGCGCCCAAGAGGATGGTTTATCTCGTCGTTACTACCAGGTTTCACTCTAATTGTTTCAGCTGAATTTTCCCGCCATTTTTATTCCATCACACTTATATATATTTTAAACATACACCTTTTAGTATTCCCTCGGAAAAATTGCTCACACATCTTTTCAAAAAATCCCACTGAATACCAAAACATTTAAAAATAATAATTCCAGCCCCATTCACTATTCAGAAGTTTTAGATCCTACTTCTGTTATAAAAATTTTTTTTACAAGTCCGTAGTTTATGTTAAAAAAAAAATAAAAATTTATTTTATTATCTTACCGAGCTGGAAATGAACAAACATTTGCCTGTGCAGCCCACATAACTCGTACTCTTTTTCATCCCCCCAGGGCAGCCACAAGCGCCCTCGGTAGCTCTCTCACTTAAAAACTTACTTGATGTATCTCTCGAGATGCTTATTACAGTGTCTATGGAAATAAAAAGTAATAAATTAATTAAAGAGAACATTAGGTTAACAAAAGGAGTAATTTTTTTCCTGCAAAGTATAACGAGCGGTCATTTTTACTCAAGATAATAAGTATTTTTAGTAAAACAAACTTGATTTTCCAGGAGATAATTATTTAGAGACAGCTTTAATGTCTCTGAGCTCAAGTAAATATCTCTTGAATTATTAACACTATTTTAAATTTAATGGCGCCAATAACAAAATAAATAACGTAAAATGTAGCATAGCAATGTGTGTATACAGCAGATAGTTTATGTACATGAACGTTAGTAATGCTATCTTACAAAAGTCATAAAGTTTCGGGTCACTTAACTAGAAAGCTCGCTGGTAGCTGCTAGCTGGTTACTTTTCTTACACTGCATGGAAAAGTCTTACGGACCGTTAACCAGAGAACACTGAATTCACTGTCAGTTTAATATTTATTCATGAAACAATAAAAAAATAACCAGTAAAAAAATTTAAAACTACTGGGGACTGTCTAGTTGACTTGTCAATATTTTAAAAGTCATTCTTTTGCTCGTAAATTTTTTTTTCCACCACAAAGCCACCTACTGTCGTTTGAAACTCGAAATGAATGATTCAGGAGCGCTAATTAATTGAATGTAAATGTTTTCAGACTTGCTATGAGATGGAGAGGTACCTGAAAGATGAACCTAAGCTACAATCGTACAAAAAACTGCCCACGGAGCTGGACACAGCGCCCTGGAACCTTTTCAGAGCGCCACCGCTCTCGTGGACTGCGACGACTTGCACCACTACCGCACAGTATGAATCCCAAATCAAAATGGAGGTAAATCTATTTTTATCTGGCTGTCTATCTATCTATGTATTTATATGGACAGTAATTGCTTTAGTTTAGTCTAGTTTATTTTATTTAGTTGGGCAGTTATTGTTTTATTGCCCGCTAGATTGGAAATTTAAATTAAAGTTACGTGGAGTACAAAATAAGTTACTTTTGCAGGTGACCGCATCACCAGATGACAGGGATCCCCTGTGTTTGGATGACATCAAATTCAGTCCTGGTGACCACAACCACAATGGACGAGACAGGGATTTGCTTGATCGTCATCTCGATTCCCTCTCTATGTCATCTGCGAGCTCAGCGTGCTCCGCTCTTTCATGGGACAGCTCGCCGACCCTATCATGTCGGGCGCTTATTTTGAAAAAAGAGCCCAGTGAGGATTTGGAGGAGGATGAAGAGCATGAGGTTATTATTATTATTATTATGGTTAAAATGAGACAATTTGATCTGGACCCGGGTCAGTGAACTTTTAAAAATCCGAATTAAGTCAATGATAATTTTTTTTTTATCTACTGCTCCGAAAACTTCTTAGTCGAGCAGTGATCAAAGGCCATAATCGATATCAATAATTGAATAAATTGAGGAACTGGTCGACAAACGCTTTGAAGTTAAAAAAAAAAAAACAATTCCTGAAATAACTTGAAAACCATTTGGTCGACCAATTTCAAAATTCAATCAATTAAACGTATTGATAAAAGCTTTCAATTCCCGCAAAAACCATTCAAATTGGTGGGTTGGATCCCACACTCGGATTTCGTACCGAAAATAGAAGTAGTTTCTAAAGTTAAAAATAAATCCGTAGTTACATTCGAAATTAAAGTTTACCTACAAATAGTTAAATGTAAATAAATAAATAAATATATTTTTTATTAAAGGAAATCGAGGAAGAAGAAGACAGCGGATGTGAAGGCGAAGGCCAAATTCTTACACCACCATCGAGTCCTGAATCGGGTCAGGGCCATTCAAATTCCAGTAATTCGTCGAGTGGCAGTTCCATGTTGGATGTACACAATTTAAATTTACATGGCGCTGGCGGGCGAAACGCCATCGTTAGGGTTACCGCAACAAACGGGCAAGGAGTTGCCAGGTAAGTTATCAATTTATTTATCAATTAAAAACAATGTAAATAAATATATTTAATTATTAATTATAATTTATATTTTTTTAGATTAATCTCCGTGACGGCAAATGATTTCCCAGTAGTTACAAATACGCAGCATCAGCACACAGGTACCACAGCAGTTGCAACGACAGTAACAAGCAGGCATCATGCCAGAAGTCACGAACACAGTCCCCAAGACACTAAACGTAGAATACACAAATGTACATTTCCAGGATGTAAAAAAGTTTATACCAAGAGTTCACATCTCAAGGCGCACCAGAGAACGCACACGGGTGAGTAAATTCATGCATCTATTCATCCATATATGCATACGTAAATGCTGATAAGAGCTTGCGATGTCACATGTAGTCCTGTGAGAAAGTATTACCAGCATCGACATCCACGGTGGCGGTATTGACAAAAAAATATGCAAGTCTGGAATTACGGGCACAATGGAGGCCGTAATTCAGAGATGGAACCAGGACAGTTGACTGCAAACATGGAGACAATTATGCGGATAATTGGGTCGGAACGCGAATGCTCCTCAGTTATTATTATCGTAATAGTAGTAGTAGGCAATGCCGCTCTCCTAGCTCTGTTATTTTCACTCTCTTATCCTCGGCAGTTCGAGTATTATTCCAGAATCCGTCAGATCTACGGAGAAATGACTGCTTCCGGGTCTGAGTATTACTTTGAATGCCTCCATTATCTCTCGGAATAATTTTCCATCCCAACATATTTTTTGAATTTTACTAAAAATACATTTTTTTTTTTACTATCGGAAATTTTTAATAAAAATAAACTAAAGAGTAGACTGAAATGAAAAAAAACTAGCAGTGAAACATTGAAAGTTAATCCGTCGGCCATTTACGACCCTCTTGTCGCTGCACACTCAACGACTATCGGATTTCAAAAGCTGCCGACGCACAAAAAAAACTCAGACTTTCAATCGTATTTTGCATCCCCTGCGTTTAGAGACGAGCGAACGAGTTCAGAGAAACAGAAAGAGAGGATAAGTGAGCGCGAGAGTAAGAGTAAGAGTAAGAGTAAGAGTGAGAAAGAGACAGAGTAATTTCGTGCTCTCTGCTCTGTAGTCTCTAGTCGGCGTGGTCAACGCATGCTGCGACTTTGGCGTTGATGAAGGACGTTAGTGTGCCTGGAACACGATATTGCAGCCGGGAATCCTCTTGCAGCTTCTATAAGGGTTGGCTAAAGCTAGAGACTCTAGGGTAGTTGCGGTAGATGCTAACGGCAGGACTGTAATTAACGAACCCAACCCTTCTGATGCCATTCTCTAGCGTCTCTCATACTCCAAAGTCCTCGTCTCATTCCACTGCCTAGCTTTACTATCCTATATCCTCTCCGGCCTTTTTGTCGCGTCACTACTACTTGATTTTCATCCTAAAGAAACACACACTCACTCACACATGGAAATTCATCCACACGCATACACACACACACACAGCCGAATATGGAAACCAGGTAATAAGGATAGAAACCAAAAGATGTATTATATAGTGAGGACACATTTGGATTGCGTCTTGTGCTCACGCGGATCGTTAAGCAGAACTGCTAACTACACTCGAGGATTATGCATACGGAGCTTAGAATACCCGGGGTATGGTGATTATTACTTTGTTATGAATTCCATCCTGACTACGATGCCACAATACATAAGAGTACCCTCAAACCATTCTTCTTCCGACAATATATCTCTTCTCATCTGCTAAATAAATATATAGATATAACATATATATGCTTCGACGGCAAGCGTCGTTGCGCCCTTAATTCTCCGTACAAATTATTAATTCCCTCCATATCGTTTGACGTACAAATTAATGCGGTTTTACATTACATCGTTATTATCCCTTAAGTTATCCCATAAATTATTTATAGCTCTGCCACGAATTGTTATAAAAATAAAAACGTAAATGAATAAATACAAGTTTGAGTATAAAAAAAGCAGACTATTGATCTACACGTGACTATCCTGACAACCTAGACGACGTAGACGTTATGTCGGTAGAGAGATTTCCAATTACTGGAGACTTTCAGTCGTGGAATTCCATTCCCGAGGCCATTGTTCTCGCTTACTGTGATAGCGGGTTGGCTTTGATCTGAACAGAAAGCGCATTTTGTTCACGAGGAAAACGATTTTAAATTTTTGAAATAGAATTTTGTTGGTGTGGATCTAAGATGAATTCGAGTTACAAGAATGTTAGATTTAAATTTAATCAACAGTGTGATGGTATTTTTGGTGGCAATGATTGTAAAACTTTTGGGTATTACTATCACTGTTATTATTATTATCATTATTACTATTATTGTTTTCGTTGTTAAAAATGGAAAGTAAAGCCTTGAGTTATTAGTTTTTTGGATGTATCACAGCGTCAGCAGGCACGCGTTGTATATAAGAACAGACTTTAGTCTTTTTTACTAGTATTGACCGAAACCTTTGGGATAAATTCCAGTCCTTGGAGTCACACGCGTTCGTAAATGCGGATAAGGGAAGAAAAGGGTCTGTGTTGACATACACACGCAAAAGGAGAGTCTTTTATACACGGGACAGATGACGGGGGTAAAAGGTGAAAGGGGATGATAAGACGAAGGACGTGGGGAAGGTGGCTTGCTCGGAAAAGCTATATCGTGACGGCACGACGGCAAACTTAATAAAATGCAAAGACGACGAGCACGCGTTGCTCCAACAGACTGACATATCGACGTAATACACCTCGCTCTGACTTACACTCTGGGCGCCAGGTCGTGTCCGATCACAACTCGTACCACCCAAAATAACCTTTTCTTACGCTTGCTTTTTTTTTCTCACACAAAAATCCCATCAATTTCATACACCCGAGAAAGTCGAGCGCTGAAATTCATCATTCATACTTTGCTTCAAAATTATATTTATGGAATAAAATGTAATAAGGACTGAAATTTATTTTTTGAATGATTAATGAATGTCCTAAATTGCCACAATATATTTTTCAAAATTAACCAAATTATGCTAAATAAAAACCGGGTACTTGTTTATTTATGCATTCCTTTGGCGAAATCATTTTGCATAACTGGGGTCAAATGTCAATTTGAATTTCTAACTTTTGTTTATTTTTTCCGCATAACTATTTTAAGGCTCTCATAAAGAGACGATTCAAGGTCAAGCATTACGACTTTATGCACATGCAAGGTCATATTAGGGCTTATAACCATCGCTCGGATATAAAATGTGCGTGCAAAGCCTGTTATGCAGACCACTTGTGCTCTTAACCACTTAAGCATATAGATATATGTGTATGTGTATAGATATGGAGACGAAAATACAGTAGATATGTGTGGGTGTATGTAGACATGTATGAAGAAATGAATGACCATCCCCCACAAGTGCTTCCGTGCGTGAATGCGAATCCGTGACATCCGGAGTAGAGACATCGCGATGTGCATCCGCGTTGCACATTGTTCCCGTTAAATTATTCATTCCACGATGAATAAATTCAATTCATTTTTTTATTTCATTTTTTCATCACTCGAAAAAGTTGGAATGAGCGTGAAGCGTTAAAAACCTCGGCAATTGATTGTACAAAGCAGTCAGTGGTTTTTTTATTTTTCGATTTAGTCCCGGGAAAAAAAAATAAAAAAAGGGAGTGAGCGAGGTAGAATGAAAAAGAGGGTAGAAATAAGTGCATGCTCGGCCATTTGCGCAGGCGAATCTCTATTGCCTGGAAGAAATAAATCCCCTTTCGCTCGACTCGTCCTTTACTCAGCTCTGGTGCTTCTTCAGCTTCTGCTGTAGTAATTCTCTGCCGCGAGGGAGTTTAGACTCAAGCTCACTACTACATTGAGCATTGTAAGTCGTTGTCATTTCTCTTTTTCCCGCCGAAGGGTAATAAGAAGACAGGGAGGATAAAAGCTGCACTGGCGTACCATCGGGTTCAACAAGATAGAGGTTACTTCTTATACTCTTGCTCGCCTTATTCTCCTTCTTCCTCAACGTCTTTGGGATCTCGCTCTCAGCTCTTATCTCATGTGTCGCCGTCCGTAAAGTCGCGAGTAGAGGAATTTTCTACTTGCGGGTGGTGGTATGCCGACGGGATGAATGAGGTGGAATTTGGTTATGCCGCACCACGTTCTTGTTGGATTTGTCGCCGTCGTTCTTACTCAGCTATGTGTATATCTATACATATATATTCTCTTTGGAAGAAGAGTTGGTGGCATACAAACTTGAGAAGCAATGACTGAAAGAAGAATAAGACCGGGAAGAATGAGGAGGAGAAACGAACCCAAGACTGTTGGTTTAAATGATACAAACGATACAACTCGAGGGTTAAACAAACAGCGACATAAATTTCTTCCCCTTCGTGACGGTATTTTTACAAAATATACATACACGTACATATATACATATGTATATCCATATATATTATAACATGTATTTATACTTGTAGGGTACAAGTGTTTTTACACTCGTTCGTCTTATTATCGTAGAAGAAAAACGCTCGGGGATGTTGAGGCTGTCGCGCAGATAGGAATTTTCCAATTTTCTTACCTTTATTTCTAAAAACGGATGAAATAACACACGTCGTCTAGATCAATGGATCCAACGTGAACCTATTTCTCAGTGCGCATGCATGCATGTATGAGTAAAGTGCACAAAGAGACACGAAAAGAGGGAAAATAAAAAACCGAAATGAAATGACATGAAAAAAGAATTGCCGGGGGCTGGTTGATGATCACGACAGTGCCATCTCTGGTCTCGGTAGCTAATATTTATCATCTTCTCTCTTGTTTCTTAGTCATTGTCCTTTTCCCGAGGAAATTGCAATCGTTCACTCAACCCTCGCAATAACCCCCAACGCGGCTTGTTAACCTCAGTAACATCGCGCCACAGGTGGTAACCCCACATTGTCTCCTCTCTACGCTACCGCGTCACCTCATCAACGTCAGCCCGCCTTTCATAATGCTTGAATACATTATTATTATTATCATTATTTACAAGTTAATAATAGACACGGGAATTAAAAAATACCTCGTTAAAACCAAAAGTCCGCACATCAAACCCCTCATGTTATACAACAGTATCTACTTTAATTCACGCGAAATTATGACTGAACTTTTTTATATTTTTTTTTTTATTTCTTTTTATTCGACACGTTAAATTTCAGTCAATAAACTGTTTCAAACTTCTGCTTTGTCAGTCCTCAGCTTATATACGACTAAAAAATTTTTAATTACTTTAATCTTTTATTATTTTTTTTTAATTGAACAGGAATTAAAATAATTATTTTTTGTAGTCCTGTCTTAGGATATTCGAAATTAGGTTTAAAAAAATAACGTTCATTGATTAGTTATTTTAAATGCCATCGACCTCAAGTACAAAAATTGATCATTAAAATTGACTTTTTTCAAAAGAAATTGATTTTTTAATTAAAACATGAAAATTAGAAGTAAGAAAATAATTTGTCATTACAGATAAATTGTACAGAGTTGATTAGTTTGAATAATTAGAGAAAAATTTTAAATAATTTATTGTATGGGAGTTAAAAATTTGATATCCGAAATTAGAACCAAATTTTTAAAGTTAAAAAAATGTTTTCTGATGTGTGTTTTAGGTGAAAAACCATACAAATGCAGTTGGGAAGGATGTGAATGGCGATTCGCCCGTTCAGATGAGCTGACACGTCACTACCGCAAGCACACGGGAGCTAAACCATTCAAATGTCGACACTGTGATCGGTGTTTTTCGCGCAGCGATCACTTAGCTCTCCATATGAAGAGACACGTCTAATCCACTCAGTCTCATAAAAAAAAAAAAATAAATAAATAAAAAAAAATAAAACACCACCACCCCACTTCCAAGTGTGTGATCAGTGAGCAAGAATTTATTTAAATGCATGCCATGCTCTCTGGCATTATGGCAATCCTCTTTACATCGTCGTCGCTATCATCTTCGTCAACGTTACGGAACGAACTAGCCTAGCCGAAGGATTTAAATAAAATAAAACTAAATATTAATAAATGAAAGGAATTAGTCGACAAGTTCTCTCGTACATTATAAACTTCCAACTTCCTTGCTTCCAAGTTCATCTTACTTGTTTTTACTTCATTGCCGCTAAGACATCTGTCCGAGTATTTTAGTCGTCAAGCCCCGAGACAAATTTTTATTTTTACTCGTTAATGATTTTACGATTTTTTAAAATTATTATTTTTTTTAGTTATAGTTATTATTATTATTATTATTATTAATTAACACCTTGGTGGCAAAACAAAAAAATTGTGATCAAGTGCTGAGATGTTTTAAACTGTCTCTAAATCAGCCACGAACAAGATTTATATTTTTATTTTTATTATTATTATTATTATTATTATTAATATATATATATATTTATTTTGAGACACGTTAAACCACTGCCAATAAAATATGTATTATGACGACGACATACCGGCGTCGTAATTATAAAAAAGTAAATATATAAGAACAAGTATCGATGACAACGAGGAACGCAACGAGATATTAGGAAAAATTAGATCGAAATTAGGTAAATTTTCTTAGGAAATTAATGCATCGTTCGTATATTGAGATGCATATTATCAAATAAAATTGATTTTTATTGCAATTATTATTATGATTATTATTACTATTATTATTATTATTGGAGCCTCGTCTGGATCCTCGGTGCTACGAAAAAAATTGATTGAATTGAAACCTAAAAAATGTTATCTTGATTTATTGAACGATGCTATTGTTTAGATAAATTTGAATAAATTAGTACGAATTTGAGATAAATAGATTGAGTTAATTGTATAAAATTAGCTAATGAAAAATATATAAGCAAATGACATTTACTGAGAGATCGTCACTAATTTCTAGTTTGTATTAAATAAATATGATTTTTCGATGACTTTATAATGACGACAGAGGACTTAAATCTAAATGATGTTCAGTGGCCAAATAAATTAATTGATACATGTAGATGATAAATATGTAGTTTGTAAATGTGTGAAAGGTTAAATTAATGATTAATGAAAAATATAAATATATATTAAAAATAAAATAAAGTAAACAAGTAGTAAAATGTTATTACGTTAAGGTATGAATGGACTCGCGTTCGTATAGAAAAATAAATTACAAATTAATTAGAAATGTAACGCGAAGGATGACTGATACGTAGACTAAGTAAATGATTAATAAATTAAGTAAGTAAATAAATGATAAATTAACGAGCCAGAGCAATTACTGAGTTTGTATATCGTGCAATTTTTTCAATGTTTCATTATTTGTTACCACATTTCACAATTTAATAATTGTAGTCTTAAGTAATGAAGAATGATGTAGGTATTTAACGAAAAAATGATATAATTAAATGAGTTTATTAATTTAAAGGAAGGGAAAGAGATAAATATTTAAAACTTAAGGTTAATGTGTGTATGATATCAAGCGTATTAAGCAAAAGTCTTATTGATAGCCATATTTTAACAAAAAATAAAAATTAAAAAAAAAAATATTAATTGCGGTGCCGGGCGGAGGACACCAGTTACTTTTAAAATCCCGATAAATGCACAATCGATAAATGAAATTACATTTAATAATTACGCTTTCGCTTAGCGGGAATCTTGCCATTTGTATCGCAATTTGTCGTAAGCTCGAGCAGAGTTGAGGCTGAAATTACTATTTATTATTATTATTGTAATTATTATTATAAATTTTAAATTCGCGTGATTTATTTTTTGTCGACGGATTTTTTCGAACGGTAAATACTGATAAGGATTTATGCCGAGCGATTGTTTAATTTTCCCGGACCGTCAACGAGACTTTTGTACCAATTTTCATTCCTTCCATAAGAAAAAAATAAAAAAAAAAAAAGTATATAAATTTTTTAATTAAAATTATTATTATAATTAATGTGCGTAATATATATCAAAAAATGAGTCAGTTTATAATACTATTATATATTATAAATTATAAATTATGAATTATTATTAATAATAAAAGTAATTATTATAATAATTATAATTAATATATACGAGAAAAAAATAATGTATTATGTAATAATTAGGTTGGCTAAAAATATTTCACGATTATATAAATTTTTAAATTAATTACGAACAAGTAAAATAAATATTTAACGATAAAATAAACTTAAAAAAAAAATGATAATGATAAATAAGTTTATTCCAAGCTGTTGTTTTATTTTTTAATTTTCTCAATAAAATAAAATAAATTTTATTCTATCGAAAAAACACATCAATGGTATTTTATTTCACTTAAAAATACCTGTTGCATTATAAAATATTATTTTAATACGCTTTGTTTTATTTCATTTTAGCCAACCGATGATAAGAATCCTCGTTTCAAAGATAAATTAATTTTTAATTATTTTTTTTTCTATCGTTCAATTTTATCTTTTTTTTATTTTCTATTGTTTTGTTATTTGTTTGTTTTACTTTTTTGCATTGAATGCTTCTATATTTCTGACGATTTTCACAGCCATTTACGCAAGAGTAAATATATATTTATATATATATTTTGGTAAACGAGAAACAAGAGCTGAAGCGAGTGTAAATGAAGTGGGATGAAGACGAAAGAAAAGAAACGAAACGAAAAAAAAAAAATAGTAAAACGGTAAAGGCAGTAGAAACATTTCTCTTATTCCGTATCCTCCTTTCCCGGCATGAGTGGTAAACACTTTTGCACCATTCGCCAATCGAGATCCAAGTTTGTAGAGGCTCTGAACCGTTTTTCAAAGAACGTTTTTCATCACCGAGTTTCGCGTTTCTCTACTCTCTTTCTAGCTTCGCCTTTCTCTCCACCCCAACCCCAACCCCAACCCCTTCAGCTACCCTTGAACTCACCTTTCACAATCTCCCTCTTGAGTTTCCACAAACGCGATTTTCCCCACAAGAGCCAACCATCTCACAATTCCCACCGACAAAGAACACCAGGAAATTGTTCGCTCGGCACTTCCGGCCACGACGCGTCGCCTACGACAGCCTTCTCTTTTACCTTCAATTCCCTTTTTCCCGCCCCACCCTCTCTCCTCTCCGTCTATAATTTTTTCCAGCATCGCCGACGGTCCGAGATAAATTTTACAACGCGTTATTTTATCAACGGCCACAATCTAACGAAAATATAATAAATCCGGTTTATATGGAGTTTAAAAGCTGGTTAACGCCCGGTTTCATTTTTTTAAATTATATAAATAATACGTGATAATATTAAGGAATTGTCAATGAAAATTTCATTGTAAATTATTTCCAACTATTGATCATTTTTAAATTTATTAAATATATAGCGATTAGTTAATTAGCTAGACACTTAATATATTTAAATAAAAATATAAAAAAAGAAAAAAAAATATAATAAAGTTTGTATGAATGGCCGATTAATATGTGATGTAATTTCATGGATTACTAGTGATTATGGTTACAGAGGGTATAAATAGGCAAATAAAACCACTAAGTATTTCCAAATAAAAAAAAATGCTTAAATGCCGTATCGTTTCTCTACCAAAAGTTAAAACCACTAACATTATAGTAATAGTAATAATTATTATTATTATAAATGATAATTGCAACTATTTGAATGCATATGTAAATATATTTATAATTTAATTATGTGTACAGTGTCAGATGTTAGGTGAGCACAAACAAATGAAAAGTAAAATAATATAAATAGTGAGTATTTATTTGGGAAAAATAAAGTCTCAAGGTCTCGTTAGCACGAGATATATAATTGTATCATGATATATATTAATATATATTGTTAGTATTAGTGATAAGATATTATTAAGATAGTGTAGATGTGCGCAAGTGGTAAAATCCAAAATCAACGAAATCAAGGGTCAACAAAAATGGCTAATTTACGGCTAGTACTTTTGAAAGTGACAGTGTAACAAAATAATAAAGCTGAAGTGATAATTTTAAGCGAGTGAAAATTAGCAAATTATTATTGTAATTATGATTTATTATTTTATTAGAGGACATTAAATGAGGAGCGCAGTGAAAAATTTTACGTCAAAATTAACACCAGTCTTGGGAAAAAAGGAGGGAGATTCGAATATTAATATTCGATTCAAAATCTTGATTATTTGTAAATTTATTGAAAAAAAATTTTGGAATTTTTAATTTGAATTCAAGTTTACGAATTTTTCTATTTATTCGATTAAATTTTGGAATCGACTAATAATATTTGAATTTGAATATTATCCGCACTACCCTACGGTCTAGATAAATTTAAATATTATTTTAACATATCTCATGTGTGTAAAAAAAAAAAAATTAACACAGATAAATGTTAAAATTAAATCATTGAAATGGAAAATTTTTAGACATTCAAATATTATCTGCAAAAAAGTAAAAATTACGACACAATTATGGAAAATTTTTTACTGTGAATGGAAAATATGAATTTTGAAATGTAGTAAAAGGATAAAGAGTGGTCTGAGGAATGAATTCGGTAGTTTGAATGGAGATACCTATATTTTTAAAAAGTGACCTTTGGCATTTAAGACTTGTAAAAAAATATTTGAAAACGTGCAACGAGTTAATAAATCAACAGGGCGCAATATAACTTTAGGCGTCCGTCCTCCCGTTTTAATTAAATCATATATTATATTTAAATTACTGTATATTTGCATTAAAATAATGATAAACAAAATAGCTGAAATATTTGGAGGATAAAAGATGGACACGATTTTATGGAGCTGGCTTAAAAAATAAGTGAACTGTGAAAATTATCGTGCAAACCAGCAGAGTATCGGAAATGGCTAAAGCTGTATACTAACGGACTCTAAGTACATGAAGGAAAGGAAAAAGTGTTAAATATACTTATATATATATATATATATATATATATAAAAATGAAAGAGGAAAATATGTAGCATTTTAATCTTAGCACGGGACCCGGTATGAAAAATAAGGATTCGGTGAGTGGAGAGATAGATTTTTTTTTATCAGAGCTGAAAAATTCCATTGGAGAAAAATGCATTCCGTTGACTCGAGAGTCGAGACACAAAATCGATCAATCCGACCGGCGGATTATATAGATATATCCAGGCCTAATCGATATTCTCGAACTACAACCCGCGGATCGCAATTTCCGAGATTTCAAATCTGCCATGCCATAGGAATTCCGTAAATAAGACGTGCGTTTTCGATGTTATGATAAAAAAAATTACATAAACATTGGATTTTTATACGAATCCCTTTCGATTTACATTTTATTATTTATTTTTTACTTTTTACTTGCCTGACTTTTTTTATATTAGTGTAGATGAGAAAACTCGGATTTGAATGCAGACATAAGACTCGCGAGACGTTTCCATTAGTAGTTTATAAAATTTCATTCGAATACCATTTAAAAGAGTAGGCTAGTGTTTTTAGGGATTTTATACCGGCATTGACTAATATTGAATACTGAATGAGAAATAAAGTAATTAAATGAAAAAAAAAAACAAAAAAAAAATTATACATTAAATTAATATTTAACATTAATGTCGATTCGAAAATTCTTTTTGGTCACTAATATAGAGCGTGTGGACGACTGACAGATTAAGTGTGCAGACGAAAAAATAAACAAAACAACAAAAATATAAGTCCGTTTACAATTCTCGTATACCACAATTCCGTACCTTGTTCATTGATATCTCTATTTGTATAATTGTGAATATAATTGTAGAAACTTCACAGAGATTATAAAACTGGCATACATGATTCAAAAATAATAAACTATAGTTGAGCTGTTTAATAATATTTTTTACAAAGTGTATTGGAAAAATAAGATTTATGTGAGATTTGCTGCGATAAGGCGTGAATGGGAGATTAATCGAACGAGAATGTGAGCTATTGGCAAAATATAATATTTGGTTTGTTTATAATTTGGAATAGACGGTTTTTTGCTTTTTAGCTGCACATATTTACTTTATTTTTAAACATATATAGAAATTTTTTTAAAGTTCTGTATTTGTAAGAATTATATCTTGATATTTTTATAATATTTTGGTCGAATTTATTAATTAATAGAAATTTTTATTAATTAATTTAATTAAGTATTAAAGATTTTATTATATATGATATTTTTTTTTGTTATAATTTTAAAATGTATTTTATTTTTAATTATAGTTTTTATTTTATTTTATATATTTGTATATTTTAGGCAGTAATTATTTATTTTTTGAATTTTTATTTTACTCAAAAATTTTTAAATATTTTTATATAATTTTTTGTTGATAAGAATTTTATGTTCAAAAATAGTATTAAAATTTTGTTATAAATATTGTCAAAGTTTATTTTGAAAAAAATATATATTCAACCGAAATATGCAAATAAGATATGATTCTTATAAAATTGAATCACTTGAAAAAAAAGTATCACTTTGAAATTCTCTCTATAAAATTATTTTTAAAAATTAAAAACCAAATCTTCAGTCAACACAAATAACAATAAATAAAAATTTTGCTCAACTTCTCGCATTCTCTTGCTAGGTACTCGTCGAAAATAATATTAAATCATATTAATATTAATAATAATAATTACAATTATAGTTATAATAATAATAATAATAATCATTTTAAAAATTATTTTACATTATAATTATAAGTGTAATTAACTGCAAGCGTATTAAAAAAAGTGTATGTTAGTCATGTTATAGATATATAAATATGTATGCGAGTGGATGCTGTAGAATAGTTTCGAGAATGAATTTAAAAATTATATATAAATATATATGTATGTATATATTTATATGTATGAAAGTATGTAGACGAATGTAAAAATAATAATAAAAAGCCAAGCATAATTTGATGCAATGCGATATCACGAGAAAATGTATTAATTAAAAGTAAAAAAAATAAAAATCAAACTTATATGTAAAAAGTAATTACTAAGTAATAAAAAATAACAGAATAAAACTTAAATGTTAGTTATTTTGTGTTAATTTTAATATTAATTACTGACCAGAACATTAATTATTAATTGAAGTCATAAATCGTATTCTTTTACTCTTAAAATTTTTTTTTTTTTGTGTACAGAAATAAATTTAATTAGACTTAATATCAGTACTATATGTTATTAATTAATGAATTACTTTATCTGTCTATCGATTGTCATTCAACGAGTACCTAAAGTAAGCTTAAATAATATACTTGTTCTTCCGCATTAAATTTCCTCTTTCTCTCTTTCAACGCCAAAAATTTATCGAAAATAAATTTATAATTTTTGACAACATTATATATATAGATATATATTTATTAAAAAAAAAAATTGAAGGGACAACTTGACAATTTAAGTAAAAAGTTATTATTTTTACGATTTTTAATTACCACTAAATTGTCATATTCCTATAAGTTAGATAGGAAAATTTTACTTATGGAAAAAAAAATTGAAGAATTCAGTGTTTGGGTCGGCAGTAATTAAATTATTTAATTGAGTAAAATAAAAGTTAAAATTAACTATTACTTTTCTCAGAGTAACTTATGTCTATAAATATATTATATATTGTATTATATAATTATGGCAGTAATAATAATGATATAATAAAATTTAAGTTGTCTATTATATTATATTATGAATTAGTAATTCACTTGATCAATCATCTCTATCTTTGTTATATAAGTGGTAATATGCTTTGAGATGTCGTACCGAGCAAGTACACGTGTACGAGTTACTTGGCTTTGATAAATTCAGATGTATATGTATAAAGTAAAATATATATATATATGTTTAATTAAAATGTAAGCGTACGCCGACCCGCCGCTTCGCTAATTCAAACTAGCGCGAATCATTACTATTATTATTATTATTATTATTAATTGGTTTATTAATTAATTACTTAAATAATTTGATAGCTATTAATTTTTCGTCGCTTCGTACGCTTCTTTGAAGCTTTAATGAGTGATATTTTAGTGTGAGTGTATATTATGAACGAATGGTGATAATGAACAAAGCAAAGACTAAGAAAAGAAATGTGAAAAAAATACAGGATATCTGATTTAAATAAAAAATATTAAATAAATAAAAAAATGTCTTGTTAATAGAATCATAAATCCTAATACCTGACACCTGATCCCCTGAATATTTAATTATTTGTTCATTTTTTTTGAGAAGTATAATTTTTTTGGATAGAAATAACCAAAAGTTGATTTTAAATTTTTTTACTACCAATAGGAAGTGAAATTATCAATTGATGCTGTTCTATGTCCAGTCAGATTGAGAATTTTTGGAAATTTTGTAGATAAAATTACAAGTTAATTTGTTGGTACATTTATTTAGTGATTTCTGAAGGTAAGTTATAATTTTTGGGCTTATTATTATTAAAAGGTATAATTTGTTAGTAGGAAATAAAATAAAATATGCAGGGAGAAGTTTTTGATAAAATTTACCCTAGAATTTAAAGTAAACCTGGGCCAAAAACAAAATAAATACAGAAAAAATGAAAACTGATACCTATTGTTTTATTTTTTACTCTTTTTTATTTAAATATTACTCGAAATTGGGTTTTTTACTCCATAATTGAACACTATCTTGAAACAGATGAGTAATTACTCATCCAGGCCCAGTTTCACTCATAATTAACGAGTAAAAATTATTAGATAATTCTCCCCGTGTAGAAAATATTGTAATTGATGAGACGTTGATATGCTGAATTAATAAAATTATCATTAATAGATTAACGAGAGATAAAAATACTATCAAAGAGAATGGAAAACTATAACTTGTGATATTCATTGTCAGCAATGAAATCTAATGAGAGAAATTGAAATTTCCAGAGTATTAATTGCTGGAGTAATAATCTCACCAATTTGAAATGTAATGACTTGTTGACCAGCAATATGAAGCCATTAAACATGTAGTTTTATATTCCATTATGAAACGTTTCACAGAAAATAATTATCATGTTTATTCAATTTGAAATTGTTCAAACATTTCTCTTGCATACTTTGATGTCATGTTAAATTGTTACTATTTATTGAATGATTTGTACTTGGTAATTGGTTTTTGTGTTTATTGAAACATTTTATGAGGGCTGATAGAAATTAAATTGGCAAGGTAAAGAAGCGAAAGGTGGAAGGCGGAGAGCAGAAGGCGCAAGGCGGATTGATGAATGCGTTTGTTTCACCTTGGAGACTTTACTGATAAGATTTTCCTTGATGATTACGTAGACGTCTGTCGCATCACAGAGTCTTAAATCAGTTGGTTCAGACTGTCATCCAGCAGCGTATTTTACGAAAGAAACAGAAGATGCCAAAGTAGCTGAGTATAATGTCGAGGGTGGATGAAATGCCAGCAACAAGACCACCGTAAACTTGCTGCGAGATGAATACTTCAGTTGGCAATGTTGCGGGCTTTAACGAAACAGTGAACTGCACTTGCTGGGAAAATTATATATATATATACATATATTTATACGTACACTAGTGAGTGTACTGAATAATCTCTTCGAGCTTTGAAAATAATAAAATACTATTTTCAGTATTTTATGTCTAAATTGAGGTTTGAAGAGCTTTGGAGAAATAATTCTAGGAATAAAATAATTTCTTGAGATATTCTGTAGTTTTTTATTCTAGAGGAAAATTTCTTGGAAAAAATATTTTGGTCCAAAAGTTTCTTGAATGAATTTCATTTTTTACAGTTAGGAAATGTCAAATATTAATAAATCCGCGATTGAGGATATTTCTAAAAAAATAATGTTAATTAAATATTATCCCGAGTGTTTTCACGATTAAAAAAAAATATAATTTTTTATCTTCTTTTAAAGCGAAATCGCGCGCAAGGGTTAAAAAGGATTTTAAGATAGCAAAGAGCCAAGAAGGATGGCGATTTCTCACGGAGTTCAGCAAACCGTGAAAAAATATAGCCATGGCCAGCGAAGGGATAAAACCAACCTAAACGGCTTCCTTCCTACAGCTCTCCTGCTCTCCCTGCTCTCCTGCACCCAAGAAGTCTTTTAATCGGCGAGCCATAGTCTGAAAGCATTTTCGTAAGTAACCAGCAAAAGACAAAAAATAAAATTCCAATTACCTGAATTAATTTATTAAACTCTCAATAATACTAGTGAAAAATAGATTTGCCTCCATATTTATCTATTAGAATTTAAAAGTTTTCAATATCAGAATACTTGGTAAGAAGATATTCCATTTTCTATTCTCTGCGTCTCTTATTTCATTCCCCTATTTTTACACAATACATAGATATACATAGACAACGTGAACTGGGTTTTAAGAGGAAGAAACGAAAGCCACTGCGCGTACTCAAGTGTCTCCGAGGAATTTAATTCTAGCCCTCCCACAGCTCACCTAGCAGGTATGCGAATAGCACGTTACTCGATATTTTCTTTTCATCTGCGTTCTTTTTCTCATTCTCAACACTCAACAATCTATAACCTTCTCTATACTGTACTTACCCTTCGACATTCCCTAAAGACCGATAAGCACGATGGAATTTACAAAATTATTTTGCCTTTTCAACGGCCATACCACGCCAATGAAATTCGTCGATATTACTAAAGAAGTGAACCTCCAACCTCCGCCATTTATTTTTTTACTTCCACCGACACTTGACAACAAAAAAATTACAACAGTGTTTTCTTCAGCGAGTATATAGAGCAGTCTGGAGCTGGAACTGTAAAGAAAAGTGGAAAGTTGTGTAAACGGATAATACGACTACAGTTAAGAAAGAAGATTTTTGACTGTGTAGGATGCCAAGAATGAAGTAGAAGAGCAAAAGCAAGAGCTCTAGTGGCAGCAGTAGCAGTTGCAGTTGCATTGGAAGAGACTAACCTACTTTAGCACACGCTAAGATAGATACCACCGGCATCTCTCTTATACTTTAACAGCAAAACTAATGGACGTCTCCTTTTCTTCTCTCCTGGGCGTCCGCAATCTTGTTGTTCGACCGGGCGTAATTTAATACCCCGGGTGTACAACGCGCACTTGGGTACGCCGGCATTCTCCCAACAGTCTAGTGCTCCTTTCTCTGCTTTTCTGGTCTCGGGCTTTTGGGTTTCAACCTCTTGAACCCGATTTGTTTTCCCGCCCTATACTCATCCTACAAATAAAACCGCTCTGATGAACTCACGCTGACCGTCGAGAATGTGATACCCACCTTCAGTGCATCCACAGTTTATAAACTTGAATCTATCGACTTTTTGCTTCGTTTAAACTTCTCTTGGCTCATTTAATTTTATTGACTGAGAAAATTCGCTCCAGACATTAAATTCAGCTACAAAATCATCCCTTAACATTTAAAAAAATTTTCAATCAAAGTTTTACTTTTTAAGAAGACTAATTATGTCCCTTCCCCCTTTTGCTCATATATTTTACTTGATGATTGAATATCAAGTTGACTAAATTAACACTGAATGTTATTTAAATATATATTGAATATAGCAGTAAATTAAGAAAATGGTGATTTTCATAGAGGTAAAATGTATATGAGTTTCAAGGGTGAAATAGATGGTTTTGGTAGCTCGTATGTCGCTTTAATAACGCAACCGTGGCCGAGTTCTCTACGCTAGTCTACTTGGCTTGGCAGTATTCATTTTGTCTAGCCAACCAGGAGCACGGTGAAGGCGAGGTTCGGGCCTCGAGACCGGAGTATGAGTTGGTCCAGGAGGTTGGTAACGTTTCATGTGCTCTGGGAACCGTAAGCTAGATTTTTTATGCGGTCCAACCGCCACCCTTGCATTATGGAGGACCCTCGGCACCTCGACGAGGGAATTATGTTAAGAGAAAGCGGTCATGCTGTGGCAAACTCCTGGTACTTGCTCTCGAAACACGCCGAATAAATATCTTGCGGAATAATATTCGAGGCTTCATGTTTTTTTTCTTATTTTTTTTTTTTTTTTGTTATTGAGGCCAATGAATAAAAATATAAAAAAGTATT
Source organism: Microplitis deprimator (assembly GCA_964016945.1). Lineage (NCBI taxonomy): Eukaryota > Metazoa > Arthropoda > Insecta > Hymenoptera > Braconidae > Microplitis > Microplitis deprimator. The sequence continues at coordinate 14,485,135 of OZ024716.1, forward strand.
AGAGTGAGCGAATGAGGTTTTTTATGTCTAGTCTGAATCTTGATGGAGAGTCACGTATTTTGTTGCTAACTCAGTTGACCAAGAAGCAACACGAGCTTCAACGAAATCAAACTTTGTTTTTTCTTAGGTCTTACTGATCAGACGCTATTGTACTTTAAAAATACTTTGTTCAAACTTTTGTTCCTTTTTTTCATTTATAGATCGAGAATTTTTTTGGGTTTACTACAAAAAATTTCAAGTCAATTTTTTTACTGCCGAACTTTTAGTAGTATTGCATGAAATAGACTTGGATTAAAAGTAGATTTGGATTAGAAGAAATCATAACAAATAGAAAACATTTAAATTACGTGCCAACCCCAAAAATTTTCACTGTTTTTGAGCTCCGAGAAACGAAGGAAAAATATGAATTATTCCTATGTTGACCCATTCTACCCATTTGTTTTCTCCATGTGTAATTTCTGCATTGAAATTTTGAACATGGCTTGCAGTTCGCATTTACCAAATCATAATTGCCTGGGAATATTTAAGTCCTTTATTTCCAAATATTATTTATTTATTTATTAATTCGGATATTAAAGTAGCCATAAATTTTGAAAATCCATGTGCCGGAAGATCCATAAATAATATTTCTGTCTAGAAAAAAGTTAACTCTGAAAGGAGTTAATAAATAGTAGTCGTGTTCGATAAATATTTTAACGTCGCAATAAAAATATTCATCATACATTAGGCTAATTAAATGAAAAAATTTATAAATAAATTCCGAATTATAAAAAGTTTAATTTATTAAAATACTTTGAGTGCACTAGAGCCCGCTGTAGATGTAACGTTATTTAAAATGAATATTAATATCATCGAGTGGCAATTATAGCCATGAAATATCTTAAAAGACCGGGCTGGCGGTGAGCCGGTTGCTAGGAAACTACCCCCAGCCGAAATATAATGAGACAGCGGGAGTAGTCTTTGAGATTTTAAAGCTTAGACGATTGAATATAAGCATCGCGGGTTGCCGGAAATACATGGGAGGAGATGCGGCCGCTCGGATGCTCCATCGAACAGATAAGAGACGGAGGTATGAATAAGAAAATAAGACACTACTTGAGGAGGGCGGGCCCTGGCTCCATGGGTTTTAGATTGGCTTTCCATAGTTTCACGTGTCGTAGTAGGGCTGGAGTTATAATTACCTTAGCGCCTGTAACAGGAGGCAAGAGCCATAGTCTTACTCAAGAGAAGAGACAGGATAATAAATTAATGCCGCACGTCGCCTAAATGCAATACGAGCCTAACTACCCACTTCACTGTGAGATGCTGTTGCTCTGAGAGATAGAGCCGGCTTGCTTGCGAGTTGGGTTTAAGAAGAGAACGAGACTGAAAGGAAGACTAATAAGGGGGTGAACGTTTCCTCGTGTTCTTCGTCACCGATCCTCTCTCAATCATATTGATTGAGAAATATTGTCTGTTACAGAAATTTATGACTTAAATATATAATAATAATATTCATTTCTCATTAAATATATTATTATTATTTTTATACTGAGATAATGGAAAAAAAATAATGCAGTTCCAAAAATTAATTAAAGTTCGGAAATCAATTTTTTTATTTTTGTATAAATGAGAAAAAAAATTGTAAGAGTTATTTTTAATAGGATTATTCAAGGTGGGGAGTGTCTATTGTAAAAGTTTATAAACCAGGGATGACAAGTGTCCGATGTACAAAACCAGTGGTCCGAACTATCGAGAACAGACGTATATATTTTTAACAAAAAAAAGTTGGTCTCAAGTGGTTGTGTAAGGACTATTCTTGAGTCGATTAACCTCCTCGGTCTGGTCTTTCAAACAACATAGACCGAGTTTCGCTCGTGCCCGGTCCACTCTCACATCAACCCATCATCTATCCCTCGACTCGACGAACTCAACTCTACTCAACTCAACTCAACTCAACTCTCAAACGCTTTGTTGTAGACCCTGCAGACTAGTGAGACTTGGCATCGTTGTGTTACTTCTTGAGGGGTATCTAGTAAGTAAGGTGAAATTTACAGTAGTGTCGTGTCTCGTGTCTTATCTCGTCTGTGTCTTGGATTCCTGTTCTGAGAAAACCAAATGAGTATAGGTGTGGGACGCTGCGAATTGGAGACGCTTGCGGTTTCAAAATTTCAACTCCTAAGGGTCTCTACCCCATACAGTCTCCACACTTTCTGTTTCTACACATATATATCTATCTATCTATCTATCTATCTATCTATCTATCTATCTATCTATCTATAATAGTATATATGTAGGAACTCCTCAAGTGACGTCCAATGTCTGGGTTAACTTGTAACTTGTGCTCCTGGCGTTTCACATTTGTTCCTGTGAAAATCGCCTGGGGATAATACATAACCAAAGATACAACTCTCCACTTATCAAACTTTCAAGACGCTACAATACAAAATAATAATGCATTTAATGTCTCATGCTATCAAATAATTAATCCATAAATCTCAAAGCCATAATCAATTTGGATAATTGAATAATTGAGATGTATGACGAGATATTATATCAGATATTACACAATACTCTGGTAAATACTGGTTTGCTTTGCCTCAAGCTAGAGACAATTTCTCTGTCTGTACCTCAAACCTCAGTTACAAACAGTCCAAGTTGATAGACCGATTGCATTACAGACACGAATGTTAATATCAAGAGATTTAGCGTCTATACTTCCTCCTCTATGTAATGGATTGCGGGTTCTGTTAATGCAGTTAGTGAATATTAATTATTGTTTTACTTAATCGTTATGAATAATAAATTAATTTTTTCGGCAAATATTTATTAATGCTACGAAAAATTCATAACGAATCAGTGGATTTTTAAATATTTATTTTTACTACGAAGTATTCAATTCCAGGTTATTTTCTGTTTCTGGCAGTTGCATAATAATATTATTTATTTTATTTTTAGTAACTATGCAGTTGCCCATTCACTTTACTGACTCGACGAAATTGTTTCAGTAGCTGTTGTTGTTGTTGTTGCTGTTACTGCTGCTGTTACTGCTTTTGGCGCTGGAGTCGCTGTTATTTTTGACGACAAAGGGAGTCAGGAAGGAAGTCAGCAGAGTGTACTGGACGAAGAAGAGAATGAGAGTGAAAGAGTTTATATATATGTATATATATATATATATTACAGTAGTATAGTAACATATAGGAAGGGATGAAAGTCGCGAGAACGCTGACACGCGACTGAAATTCAATTTCCCGTCTGTGTCGACGGATGTCAACGCTCTGGGGGAAAACAACTGTCAGCCAATAGTCACACGGGCCCCGCGCGCGCCTAAAACGATCAGCCGGAAAAATGACACGGGGAGAGTGAGATAAAAGAAATAAAAAAGACTCAAGTAATAAAAAAAAATCTTTATAGTACGAGAGCGTGATTTTGTTCGTCAAAGGGGCAAAGGAGACGCGACGGAAATGGCAAGTAACCACAAAGGAAAATATTTGTCTGTGTAAATCGTAAGCGACGAATTGCTACCGTTAAAATACCGAGTGTCAACCTTTGCTGGCATTTTTGTTCTCTCAAATCTCTGTACATACTTTTATTTTGAGAAAAAAAAAATTCTATTTGCTTTTACATTTTCTCTGCTTCTTTGATCGACTAAAGTTACCAAGGCTAAATATTTTCATCAGCTTTTTACATTATTTTCGTACGCTGAGTCTGTTCAGTGATTAATTGATTTAGTTGAACTAATTGTAATTTAAATTGAAGACTATAGAGCCTAGGCCAGAGTTTGAATTTTGAATGGTGACTAAGACGAGCCCTTAACAACGTGTCCCCTTACTCCTTATTCTTAGTCGGTGGTTTTCTTCGAATTACAAGCAGTAGTCTCGAAATACCAAACGATTCAATCCCTCTATCCACCGTAGTACAGTTTTATTCACTTGTCTCAATGTTCTGCTCACACCCTCAACGGGGCACAGTTTAAATCTATTTTACCGATTTGACTTGCAAAAGCCGGATTACTGGCCGAGCGAGCACAAGACGACCCACTATCTTCTTCTTCAATTTCTATTCTACTCTACTCTATTCTATTCTATTATATATCCTGTCACCCAGATCCTGCAATACTGTCGTCAAATACAAGTAAGGGTGGTAGTAAGGGTTTAGCTAAGACTCTTGCTCCTGAGTTTATTTAGAGCCGCGGCATCGTATGTATATCTAAATAGTAGCCCATTCCTTCCTGCTTCTATTAACCCTTCCCGTTTACCAGGGACTCAAACTCCGGAAGAACGAATAAAGTTAATTTATCAAGATTAAAACCTCAACGTTCTTTTAAATAAAAAAAGTGTTTTAATAAAAATCTTGACAATGATATAGGTATAATTAACTCGTTAAAGTTTATCGTTGAAGTGAAATCGCAAAGTGCATGGAGAATTTAAATCTTGATTTAAAACCCAAATATTTTCTACACCCGTCAAAAGTTGGATTACTTCTTCGGCTTCTTCTACCACCACCACCACCGCCGCTAAATTCCCGGGCTTTTTTTGCCCAATCCATTTTCCAGTAAACATATATATGTATACCCTGTGTATATATAGCCAACTTGCTTCTTAATTAACCGGCTCCCTCATTATTACTTGAGCGGCGTCGTAGAGTCTAAGTCGAGCGGCCCGTAAAATAAATGTGAAATCATCGGGCTTTAAATGTTGGCTGGGTAAAAAAATAAAAACACCGATCAAACTAATAATGATATTTAAAAAAGGCAGCATAAATTTAAATAATAAAGGCAGTTAATAAAAAGATTTATGCAGGATTTGCCGTCGTAAAAATAATCCCGATAATTTAAGTGTGAATATAAAAATGTAGATGGATATAAAATGAGAGTAAAAAGTACAGTGTCATTAGTATATAGCTGAGAATAATCCCAAGGCGATATGCCAGTAGTGTACCCGGTGTCTGATGCTGTAGCTGGTACTGGTGCTGGTGCTGGTGGTCTTAGTGGTCTCTGGTAGAAACGAGACGGGCTTGCAAAATTGGTAATTTCGAGGCAATAAAAACGATGAGGCAAGAGCGGAGCTTGAGAACCGGGGATAGGATGTTTTTTAGGTGTAGTGGTATATAGCGTGTCTACGAGCTGGCGAGCTGGCAGGGTAGCTGAGTATGCTGATGGGGGTGATGGGTTAAGGGAAAAGGAAGTTAACTATAGTGGTGCACTACTGTAGTAGGAGAACTGGGATAGGTAGACGTGGCGTCTGATGTGGCTGGTGTGTATCTACTTGAGAGTAGTCACTACCACTATAGTGTAGTACCACACCAGTGTACCGAGAAGAAGTGTGCCGGACCCCTTCCGACGTAATTGGAAGTGTACCAGAGGAATTTCAAAGCTCCGGCAATTCCAGAGAGCAGTGAGTCAGTCAGTTGAGGGAGTAAGTGAGTCTAGGGGTAGTAAGATAGCAAGAGAAAGAGTCTTCTTGAGGATGCAGTTCCTGAGATTGCCGGGTGCCTTTTCGAGTGCCTGATAAAATTCGAGCATCTCACGACCATAGACGTACCCCGTGGAATTTTACTCAACCAACCCGCCCGTCGCTTCGGCCCGAGAGAGAAAATTCAACTCGCGTATGTCAGTTAACTCTAATTACATCTGGGATACGCTCTCATGAGTGGAATTTCAATTAATCAAATTATTTACATATTAAATAGCCAAGATTTTTTGTTAATTATTACATTAACTAACATAATATCTGTACGTGATAACAAATTTAACCGACAACTTTGTTAATTAATATTTATTTAACAATGACTGACATTTTTGTCATAAGAAAAATAATTATTATTTTAATAATAAAATGATGGACTTGTTTTAATGATAATGAGAACGAACGTATGCTTGTTTGCATTTGACAAAATTAAACTCTCGCCTTCAGTCCTCCCGCTGCTGTCGGTGAGGACATCGCACATGAGCAAGTGCAGCGCAGTTCCCGTGAAACGCTCATACAATTTATATTATTATATAGTATATGTACTATATATGTGTATATGTATACATATTATATAGAATCGCTCGCGCATATATTTTACATTAATATCAGAGTGCCCTCGACGCCGCTGCATCCACCAGATTCGCTTAAAACATAGTTGTCTCATTACAGCAACACAACTTCGCTTCAACTCTGATCCCGCCGCCGCTGAACAATGACGCTTGTGTTTAAAAATGCCTTTTGTTTGCATCCCATATTTAATTTTTTTAAGCTGTGTGCACATAGTAATCATTAAATTCCATAAATGATAATTATTGTTTGTACTTGAATAATACAATAAATAATTTATCGAACAGTGTCAATTAAAGGTATCGATTTATCAGTAGCTGGGAGGTACCGAGCCACATAACACGCGTTTGTACGGTGTTATGTCGTTTGCGATGATGTAATTCAACGTTTGAAATGGATACCGACAGGATACGCTGAACCGAGCGAGTGTGAGAATAGGGGGGGGGGGGTGGAAGTCGAGGGATGAGGGATCAGCATCGATGCGTCTCAGTAGTCACGGCCACAGATAACCGGACAATAATATCCGATACAATCAAACAGTAGTTACGCTCGGTGCACCACGGACTTGTCTATAGGGACACGTCATGGCCAGAAACCCTGCCAGGGAGAACAGATCACTACACATTCTCTCATGATTAACTTGATTTATTTAAATATTTCAAATGAGGACGCGAATCAGCCGATAGAATTTTTTTTTTTTTTTTTTTTCTAGAACAGGGATTTTATGGACTCGGTTCTGTGTTCAAGCGCAGTTTGATTCATGAAAACTCACATGGATTTTAATGAATGTTTGATGCTAATTTGTATTGTACTTTGGTGTGGATTGTTGGCAGCACAGTGGCTTTGGGTGGTTTTAAAAAAATCGTAATTTTTTAAATAATTTTAATTACATACTGAAGCGGGAAAAATTAATGGATAAAAGCCACTCCGCGGATTAAAAGAGGGCTGATTTTATGTAAATAAAATATACTATCGACGATTTGCCGGCTTAAACTGGAATTTCGACGACTTTTAAAGCTTTTTTCAAATTTTACGATCCAGGTCTTGAATAAAAAAAATTGTTGTTATTATTTAAAATTTTCAGAGTGAGTTATCTTGCTCTAGAATTTCCATTAACATTTTCATAAATATTGTATTTGTTGATAAGGCAAAAAAGTAAAATAAATATATTGAAATAAGTTATAAGTAGTCAAAGCGAATCTTTGATCCATGAAAAAATAAAATTAAAATTCGTCAAAAGTAAAACATGAAATGATATCATGTGTACACAGACATTGAGAGTATACAGTAGAATGTTATTCATTTTTTATTTATTTATTCATGTCGATGATGCAGAGACGAATGAGAGAGTTGCAATAACATACGTTATATCGGCAGCCACTCGAGTAACTTTGGATCGATTCCAGATGAATAAGGAGAGGATGAGTCTCAGGAGGAGTCGAAGGTGGTCGGATGGGAAGACGTTAGATGTGATGCGCGCTCGACTCTACCACTCGGCAAGAAGGGGGTGGAGTGCCGACAGGGTGTATCAGAGACAAGGAATATCGAAGTCGACGCGTCTCGATTTATCGAAGCGTATATCGTGTCTCATGGCTTCTATGAGTCTGTCTTCGCCTATTCCTTGCCGATGTAGTGTCACCTGTTTGCGGCATCTATTTACATTACGTGCAGAATTCACTGCCAGACAGCATTATGCGTTTTCCCATCACTGTCCTCTATATATGTATATTTATATGAGCATTGCGTGTAAGATACTTTATAATACACCGAGAGGTATTTGAGCCCACATGCACAATATTCACGCTGACGTAAATGCATTGAAAATATTCTATGCCAAAATATTATTTTTCAGAATATGCCTACGAATTTTTTTTTTTTTGCAATGCATTCAAATATTTATTTTATTTATTCAAATTTAAGATCTGGTTTATTTCTTCCCGGGTGAATTGACAAAATTTTAACTTTCCTGTTTACTCTGGTCAAAGTCTGACCGATGCAATAGATTAATCTCTCATTGTTTCAAAAAAGAAATTATAGGATATTTTCTTATCCTGACAACTTCTCAATTTTATCTTATCACATATCTGATATTTATATTAATACATGCTTAGTGATTTTAATAAATATATTAAGTGATCTCGAAAAAGTATTCTTCAATAACGTAATTAATCCCTAGGACAATTGATTAAATATTGAATAACGTTCTATAAATATATATATAGAACACCAAAAAATATCTATCTAGGCAAAAAAAAACTTCAGATAAATTTGATAAATAAAAAGTCCATTGATGTTAAGTATGCACCTGAGAGTCTGATATTATTATCAGTTTATCATTAGTTATAATTTATAATTAATCATAAAATTTAATGGTATATATTACGGAAGACTGAGCCGTGAACTCAGCAAGCAAGAGGTAAACAACGGACATCAGTGGCCGAATAGAAGTGAAATGTGATTTTCAGTTTGGGTGCTCGGAGGAAAATTCCGCGAATGTTTGCTCATCTTTAATGATATGCTATCATCGACCCGCGAAAACAGACCCGGGTTATTTTAATCACTGACCATAATAATAATTATTTGAGAAGTCACGAACAAATAGAACAAATTGTTTTCTCATCCAACAATAACAATAATAATAATAATGATAAATTTAAATAATTATTATTATTACTGTTTAGATTTGAGGAAATAATTTAAAGTAAAACATTGAAAAGGTTTAAGGAGATTAAATTTCAAACTGTTGTGTTTTGATGGCATTAATTAATGTAACTCGACGAGTAATACGAGCATAATTACTTTTGCTCGAGTGGCCAGGAAGGCCAAACTTTGCTTGTTATCGGGGATTGTATACATGCATTCACTTTGCCTCTGTTTTAACTTGTTCGCAAAGTTAATCTATTGATCATCTTTATTTTTTTTTTTTTTTGCAAAAAAACACTTTGTTATTTTATTTGAGCATTAAATTAAATAAATTATTTTATGATGGGTTGTTTTAATAAATTCAAAGCTACGTCAACAGCAAGTGAACTTGTGGATCAGGAGAAATAGTTACTCAGGTGTTTGACGACGGGTAGATGAACAAGAATCGCCCAACCACATCCATTGTTTGTGCTCGTTGGAATATAAGCTCACCCAATTATGTATTATCTTAAGTTTCTTATACGATGCCAACTTTAATTATCATAATACATTTAAATCAATAATATGAAAATATATAATGAGTTTTTATTTTAAATGAATAATATTTGAAAACAAATTATTTTATTTTTGGGCTGCCCATTTTGCCCGAAGAAAAGAATAATTTTCCGAAACGAAAGTAAGAAATTTCGCATATTTAAAAAAAAAAGTATTACCTTCTTAGCGTCCCAATTTTGTCGTCCTCTAATAAAAATACGATTGATAAATTTTTTTTTTATATGATGATATAAATAACAACAGTTCTAACTAAGACTTAAACTTCTTTCAATTTAACATTTTTTTTACTTTTATTATTTCTTTTTTTGTTTCGTTATAAAAGTCCTCTTCGAAGCGGTTACCAGTAATAACGCGAGCAACAGCGAGAAGCCGTTACTGCCACGTGTCGTTATAATATCGACACAAGGTGTGGATCCAAAAGTTTTGTCCAGAGCAAACACAGGCGAAAATAATAATTTTATATGATTTTTCTACGAGGAAACGATAAAAAGAAAAGTTTAAGAAGAACTAAATTTTGACTTCTTAATAATTACAGTTGAATTGCTTCAACTGTAACGAAAATAAATTAAATTAAGAAACTGTTTGATATTTTTTCATCTAACGCTGAATTTTGTTAAGCACGAGCTCTTAATTGCATACATTTTAATCTTATATATAATAGTGTGTATATTTTTAGTGGATCGAGTAGACCGTAGCAAGAGAGCAATGTCGTATAAAATTTATATTACAACGTTATGCGGCAGCTTCTCTTCGAAACATAACCTCCGGCAAATAAGAGCGAGTATGAATTTAAAGGAAAAAGTAAAGCGAGAAAAAGGAAATTGCGTTAAAATCTTTTGTGTATATAATACTCTATACTCAGTTTGTGCTCTCTTACATTGAGTGAATAAGTTAAATAAGAGCTGGCAGGATTTTACACGAGAGCATACTCAAAGTCGATTTCTTCCTCCCTGCACTTATAAAACAGCCTTTCCGACTTTTCCTTCCATTCTTATTCCCCAGATAATTCAATAAAATTATGACAATTACATTTATTTAAATTGTCAATTAAGAATCGCTTTTACTCGACACTCGCTCGATATTTAACATGCACCTGTACAACTCACTTACCTTAATTACTCTATTATATATATAATTTTTTTTTTTTTAAAAAAAAGCGTCAAGAAAGCGGAGGAAAAAAGTTTGAATTCAACGATCAAGAGGTTTTTCCTCGCACTTTTCTTTTATAAGTTAGTACCACCTGCTCAAACATCGGGTGCTTGTTATTTATCGAGCGGCTACGCGAGCCCATTCGTACCACGCGGTGGTGCTTTTTAGCTTTCTCCGTTCGATTCTCCGTCTCGACTTGCCTCCGACCTTACAATTTTTTTTTCTTCCTATTCTTATTTTTTAATTTTTCCCATTTTTTCCGTATCAAAGAAAACGAGGGAAAATTAAGATGATGAATATTAAGCAAGAAAATTTTTTAATTAAACTTCACTTAATAATTAATAAAACACACTAGCTATATATTTAGAATATAAATGCGCTTGAGATAAAAAAGATATGATATATATTTTTGTCTTATCAAGTTTTAAAATTTAATGTACGTTGAACTTTGATTTTTTTCTCGAGAACCCGGTATCGATTTTAATAAAAAAAATTATTTATCATCTGATAATAATTTAATATCTACCGCGTAATTTATAATGGCGATAAAAAAGAATTTTTTTTTTTAATAATTATTAAGAAGAAAAATAAATATTTGTATTATAAAGCCAAGGAAAATATTTTCAATCAACTGCAAATGAAAAATAATTAAATTTTTAAAATACTTGGAAAAGATATTAAAATTTATATAAATATATCATAAGTGATAACGATTTACGAGTTATCTTATCGTTTATTAAACAATCTGAAGATTTGGCGATTGGTATAAAAAGAATTTAAATCTCAGTAAAGTGAATCAGCTACCGGCAAACCACTTCACAGTAAGTATCGATTAATTGCAATAAAATATCATAACAAAATAAATAATTATAAATTATTTTTAAACAGATGAAGTTATCATTAATACTGCTGCTAATCTTTGGACTAGCATTCTCTATTAATGTAAGAGGAAGTCCTGTAAAGAGCAAGCGTTCGCTACATGACGACCTGGATGATTTTTTGGCACTGGTTCCCAAAGATAGAGTAGTAGATATATTTTTTGATTACTTGGAAAACGATGAAGAAGTTCAGGCGACACTACTGTACTTATCGGGTGCTGAGTTCCATGAATTAGTTAAGGTTATTGAAGAAATGGATTACGTGAGAGCGTTATTGAAATATTTAGATGAATCTGGACTAGATGTTTACCGGATTCTCAACGTGTTGCATCAATTCATCGGCATGGACCCTTTCCAATCATTCAAATCAAACAAACCGGTACTGAGACGAACTGGAGGTATGGCTGGTTTGCTGACAGACATTATGGACACACTTCCAGTTGACGAAATTAGAAAGCTGTATCACCATAAATTAGAAAACTCTGTTGAATTTAGAAATTTAGTCGAACGTCTACAGTCTGATGAATTTCAAGCCGTTATCAATGCGTTGTTTTCTAATGAAGAGTTTAAACACATTTTGGAAAAAGTTTCGGCAGCTGGAGTTGATGTTGATACTATTCTGAGAATTCTGTCTTTAATGTTTAATCTTGAATTTCCGGTGTATCGTCATGTGCAGGTGAGAGCATCACGGACTTTAAGCGACGACTTAGTTGACTTCATAGGACTTCTGCCGCTGGACGAAATAACAGAGGTTGTTAATCGTTACATTGAATATGATGAAGAAGTTAAATCAGTAATTGAATACGTCCAGAGTGTTAAATTTCGTGAATTTGTTACGTTAGTTGAAGAAATAGAAGATGTGATTCGTTTTTATGATTATCTACACGAATCAGGTTTACATGTTTATGATCTTGTTAATAAATTACATGACTTTATGGGTCTGCCACCACTGAGTCCACCAACAAAATCATTGTCATTAAAACGCGCCCATACAAATGGAGTGGCCGGTCTTATTGCCGAAGTCAAAGCACTTCTTCCTCTAGAAGACATTAAAGTGATGTATTACAACAAATTAGAAACATCTCCTGATTTTAAAGAACTTGTCGAACGTCTTCAGTCACCAAAATTCCAAGAAATTATTAATACGCTTATTGTGAACGAAGAATTTCAAGCAATTCTGGCAGAAGCCAAAAGCTTCGGTCTTGACGTCAAAGCTGTCGCAGATTTACTTTCAACTGTTTTTGGTCTCGAATTTCCACAAAAGCGTCATTTGCTAGTGAGATCAGCACGCGCTTTACACGATGACTTGGATGATTTCATAGGGCTTTTGCCGCTGGAGGAAATGACAATAGTCGTTTATCGTTATTTGCAGAATGATGAAGAAGTTAAATCAGTAATTGATTACGTCCAGAGTGACGAATTTCGTGAATTTGTTAAGTTAGTTGAAGAAATAGAAGATGTGATTCGTTTTTATGATTATCTACACGAATCAGGCCTAGATGTTTATGATCTCGTTAATAAATTACATGACTTTATTGGACTGCCACCACTGATTCCATCAACGAAATCATTGTCATTAAAAAGTGTCCCCACATATGGAGTAGCTGGTCTTATTGCTGAAATAAAAGCACTCCTTCCTCTAGAAGACATTAAACTGATGTACTACAATAAATTAGAAACATCTGCTGAGTTTAAACAACTTGTCGAACGTCTTCAGTCACCAAAATTCCAAGTAATCATTGATACTCTTATCGCGAATGAGGAATTCCAAGCCATGCTTGCAGCAGCCAAAAACTTTGGTGTTGATGTTAGAGCCGTCGCAGATTTACTTTCAACTATTTTTGGTCTCGAATTCCCGTCAAGCCGACTTAGCCGCAGGAGTCTAAGTATTGAGGAACATTTGGCGGATTTTCTTTTGCTATTGCCCTTTGACAAAATCGCTATAATTAGCTTCAATTACATCTACAATGATCCAGAAGTTTTGCAAGCTGTTCGGTTCATTAAATCACAAGAGTTCAAAGATCTAGTGATCGAAGTTCAACAAGATCCCGATGTTCAGGAGCTTGCTAATTATGTGGAAAATTCCGGCGGCAATCTTCAAACTGTGTTTGATCTCATCAATGATTTTTTGGGAATATCATTGAACTCAAAACACCATACAACTTCATTAAGCACCAAAAAAGGCGGTGTTCAGGCCATGTTGAATGAAATCCGAGAAGTACTACCTTATGATGAAATTCGGGCTCTCTACGAAGAAAAAATCCAAACTTCTGAAGAGTTCAGATATTTTACCGAGCGTCTTGAAGCTCCGGAATTCCAGACAATAATTGATAAATTAGTTGTTAATGAAAATTTAATCGAATTAGGTTATCAAGCTGAAGCCCACGGTATCAACATTAGTCACATTACCAAATTTCTCAGCGGCTTGTTTGGTTTGAAATTCCCAAACTCATCTCAACATCCCAGTAATTTTTTTAACAGACGCGTGGTCAAAAATCTTAACAATGACCTGGATGATTTTTTTGATCTAATTCCAGTTGAAGATATAATCGATATTACAGTCGAGTACGTTTTACACGACGAAGAAGTTCAGCGTGCAGTCATATATCTGCGTTCCGAGGAATACAAAGCTCTCGATCGCGCTCTCCATGAAATTTCAGAGTACAAAGAAATTTTGGATGAGTTAGCCGCTGTTGGATTCAACGTTGACAAATGGATCAGTCAAGTCCACAGCTTTCTCGGTATTGATAACTCTCATCTGCGTCATCGTAATAAGTACGGGAGAATAAATAAATCCGGAATCACTGGTCTAATTGAATCTATCAAATCATTGCTTCCTTACGAAAAAATAAATAATCTTTATCATGATAAAATAGAAACCTCGGAGGATTTCAAAATTTTCGTGCAAGTCATCAAGTCAGAGAAATTCCAGACACTCACGAATAAACTTTTTGAAAACAAAGAATTCCAACATTTACTTCATAAAGCTCAAGAGCACGGCATTAATCTACTGGCTATCTCGGACTTTTTTTTACGTGTTTTTGGAATCACAACTCCGACAGGAGTAATTGGACCTATGTAAAAATTATTTAATGTAATTATGTATAAAAAATAAATGATTATTATCTAGATTATTATTAAAGTAATTTTGTTGAATATATATTGAATTTTCAAATCCACTAGTTTGATAAATAATTTAAAAATTCCGAGAACCAGAGGCTGGGAAAGTTTAAAACTGACCCAGAGGGTTGTTGTGTTTTTGAAAAAACAAATTTCAGTTTAAAAAAAAAAAAAGATACTTTTCAGTGATCTAGTTATAAGTTTCGGTGGAAATATATAAGAATTGATAAAATATATCACAAGTTCGAATTGTTTGAAAGTTCTTATTCCTGAGTTGACAAGTAGCCAATTGTAATACAACATTCTCCACTTACTGTTGATTTACTGGCGACTGACTCACGGGGGCTTTCACCGTCCGTTGAATTTACGAGTCGTTGTATATGTAGTTATATGCCTTAGAAAAAGAAAACGACTGGAAAGACTTGTAGGGGTAGGTTTAGAAAAGCCAGCCGAGCGTCACGGTGATAAAAGTTTACCACACACTCCCACCATCAGCATCAGGATCCCCATCACTATCACCATCAGCACTAGCACCACCAGCGCACAGTAAAAGATATAACCGAAAGAAGTAGTGACTCACATGGGGAATCTCAATGGATGCCACGTAGATCTAGCTTGGATCATCGTATTACGTGGTAAGCAAACGAAAAAGTATTTGGATCAATATCAACCCACTCTAAATATATTTTCATCACGGACAAACTTCTTATCTCTTTCTACGGTTTTTATATAAAATCATATCCGCCAATTGTGCCACTAAAAGTAATATAATAAAATAAATAAAATGGTGGACGATAAAAGAGTTGCAGTAGCAGTAGCTAAATTAATTTTCAACGAGATGTACATCGAAATATCGCGGTAGATGGACTACAGAGAAAGTGAAGAAACGATGTGAGAGAAAAAGATGTTTAGTGTGTGGGTGGGTCTAGGGACAAGCATCACAACCGACTCGCGGTGTCTGCAGCAAACAATTCCAATTAACTTGCTGGAATTGAAATAGAACCCGTCCGTCCGTCCGTTCGTCCGTCTGACTCTCTGTCTGTCTGTCTGCTTGTCTGTCTGTTTGTGTCCTACAACGCTCTTAGTCTTGCATTGTGAATGCTGCGGACACCAGAGAAAACCTGAACCTTCTCTTCTTCCAACCCTCTCTTAGGAAATATATAAACGCTTCCTCTTAACCACTAAAGGATACTTTTTTTTCGTTTTATTTTTTTTTCATACTATAAACACCACCGGAGCACTTGACAAATGTACCTATTCTTTTAAATTTTATTTAACAAAAGCGGTGCAATTTAAATTCATTTTGTAAAATAAGAAAAATATAACGAAGGAGATGCAATTGTACAAGTTGTTTAGGTTTTAAATTAATGGGTTTAGTGGCTTATCAGAGGACAATACGAGGTAAAGGAGCGAGAAAGCTAGTATATAGAAATTCCAAAACTTGGTTTGGTTAATGACGTAATCTTGTTAAATAACGACGTGATCTGAGTGCAAATGTCGCGATGACGGCGTGTTGTTGTTGCTTCTGCTGCTGTTGTTACTCAGCTCTGCCCTTCTTCCCTTCCCTCCCTTCCTTCCTCGTCTCTGTGTCACTGATTACGAGCCAGGCATCCCTCTTCACTCCCGAGCGCGTGGCTCGCACTTCCGTTTCCTACGGTCCAATTCTAGACAATTACATGACTACCAGCACGCACGTACACTCCAAAAGTCCTACAAACTTTGAGTCCACTTAAAACTTACTATTTCGGCTTTATGAGTCTATCCTCAGATTAAATTATTTATGTAGATATAATTATTATTATTATCATCTTTTATTAAAAGGTTTGAAACGGAAGCTCGCGTATTTTAGGCGAGCTTAATAGCTTGTAAGATTGAAGCCCCAAAGAGGTAGGATTTAATAACGTATAAAAGGAAAAGTAAAAGTTACTCAGTCCAGCTAGACAATGAGTACATATTGAGGAATAGTACACACGGCTTTTTCCCCGGTCGGTTCTTCAATACCCAAGTCCGCTGCTGCTCTTAAGACCTTTTGTCTGTTCTCAGTAATTTTTTTCTTTTTTGCTCATATTTATAATAAAATTTTTTTTTTTTGTATCATCATTATTTTAAAGGGTTCATTTTACCCAATCCTATCGCATCTATAATTATTATAAAATAAGGCTGGGTAAAAAAATGATGTCCGGAATTTATTAGACATAAATTTTCATCATGAGTAATCGCATGTATTAAATTCAATTAAAAATATTAATAAAATAATTTTTTTGAAAACTCTTCATTTTACCGGAAAATAAAAAAAAATCGTATTTGTCATATTTTATTTAAATGTAAGTGTAGGGAGATGTAGCGTATTCAGAATAAAAAAAATATATTTTTTTATAGCGTCCGTATTTTTCCCAGCCCTCCCTTTCAATAAATATAAATGCAAATAATTTTAAATTCATCCAATTAAATAAATTGCCTCGTGATATTCAAACGGCGGTTTTCATTACGAAATTCCAATAACTTATTGCAAAAGGCACGTGAAAATTTTACTTATTCATTTGTTCGTATTCGTAATGTACGTTCGATTGATGGAATACGAAAGTCGTCTTCGACGAGAGTTCATTATGGCACCCTATCATCAACTTTAAATACCGATCGCAGAAACTGAATTTTAAAAAAATTCTTTAGTAAATTTAAAATTTAAAAAAAAACTTTTCAGATTTACGAGTTTCATTTCAATAGAAAAAGTTATGAGTTTGTTTTTTTTTTTTAGGTTATAATAATAATAATGGTTAAATAGTTGATAAATTATCATAAACGGCAGGTAGAATTTTTAAAGACTCGAGCATAGGAAGGATAAGACAATGAAGAATGCGAAAAGACTAGCCCTAGGGTATAATTACATGAAAAGAACAAGAGAGAGTTGGTCAGCAATTTTTCTGGTAATTTTTCACTCTTAATCTCTCCGCACTAAAAGTATTTCCATTCCATTCCGACGATGTAGATGAATAGGGGTAAATTCTAAAGAGCCCGAGAATCAATAAATAAATAAAAAACATTTGAAACAAATATAAAGATTAACTAGAGATATTTTGTTTGTTATTCCCTCCATTGTTAATTTACAGTGAATATGTTTGTGAAAAGTAACGAACTAAAAAATAAAAGGATCACACAATGGTAAAATTTTTTATGAACAGATTTTTAGATTTTTTTTGAATAGAGGTGAAAGAGTAGGTATATAGTGGAGTACAGTATTATTGGATGCTTGTGCTCGACACCGGAAAATTCTCTCCACTTTCGACGTTGGATTTTATACGGACAACGTAATACCCACTTTTGGACGATACGTATCAAGGGGTGGATTTTCAAGAGGATTCATCTTTCGCCATACAACTCACTTGTTAATTTTTTTTATCTTTTATTTTAACTCACTCGATATTGTTCAATAAAGCTCATGAAACAATAAAATTGTTTTTTTTTTTTTATCTGTCTAAAAATAAAAAAATATTGTTTTATGCGCATAAAGTGCAATTGAAAGCCCAATTATTGACACTGTTTTATTTTTCACCCACCCTGAAAATTTTCTTAAAAGTTATGCTATAAGTATGCAAGTGAAATCTTTGTAATATATGTCATCCTAGAAAATGCATTTTGAGTTTGACTGGTACTAATGCTGAGGATTGTTCCTTCGACAAGCTCAAAAAAAATGATACCTATCTCTCTAACGGGAATTCAATGACTTTAGCAAATGACATTTTAATGATAAAAAAACTAAAATGTTTCTGCATTCCTCCCTTGTCGACACAGTAGAGACAGTAGCAGGAGGGTTTCAAGCTCGATGAAAAGCCATCCTCCACTTAAATTCAAATTCACACGTCCGTCGGCTCACCGAGTCTCATCAACATTCTTTGCGGGCAGTTAGCTCGTGCTCGTCAAGTCCTCGACTCACCCACACTCTTATTCGCACAAACACTCGACCTGAACTATGAAAACTAACTTAAAGTTATCTTCAGGCCAATAACTCGCTAACTATCACTATCATTGTCTTAACGTCAGCGTCTTTTTATTTTCTTTCATCTCAAGTTTTTCAAAATTTCATTCCAGACACATACAAGTCATCAATTATTAATTATTTTTATTGGAAATACTATTTTTAAAATCATTTTTTTGTACGAAAAATATCACGAAGATAGTGGGGCAATGTGGACCACCTTAAATTTCCAACAAAAAATAAATTCAAACTTTTACTGTTTAGTATGCAGTAAACTTTTAGCCCTAAAATCACTCATAATTTCTTCAATCCCCTGAAATTGAAGGTTCGAAAAATAAAGTACGCCCATGAAGAGACTATAAAAATATGACTTTTATAAAAAGTTTAATTTTATTTTCGAGTTCGAGCAAACTAATAAATAATATAGCGAAAACAACATCAAACTTTGATTCGGATTAGCAATTTCGGAATCCAAAATAAATATGACCAGATAAAATAGTAATTTATTATGACAGCGATGTGTATAGAGACTCATATACGTCTCAAGTACGAGGAGAAATCCACGGGTGCGAGTGGGCGGCGCAGAGATAATTACATAGTTTTAACCCGAGGGCAAAACAGGACGAGCTGGGAGCACGTATGAACGACGTCGACGTCAACTACGGGGATGGCAGCGACTACCAGCCGACTGGGTAAACTGTCCCTCAGTTGGTTTTGTGTTTGTGTTAACATAATGCGATGTATCGTACTGGCCTTTGATGTTGCGAATGTATTTCTAAATTACCGAGCTGTAGTGAAAGACAAGCAAACATTGTCCAAGTGCAACAGCAGTCTGGCAGTCTGCGTCACCCAAAAGCTCCTGATGCTCCAGCACACACAGATTATATAACAATTTATTATCATTATTATTCCCGAGCATATATTTTATGTAATACAAAGACAAATTAATATATAATGGATTTATTTTATTTAATTATATTTATATTCAAAGATTTTCTTCAAACTCAATTTGGTCATCCATTGGATTGTGACATTTGCTCAATAGATTTTTATTTTTTACTCTATTTTATTTTTACTCTCAAGTCACTTTGGGACTGCAGGAAGTGGACTGAGAAGAAAAGAAAGCCTTGATCTCGTTCGCCTTTACTTATAATTAGATCAGTTGTTCGTCTAACTCCTTGGAGTTTTTTCACCCACGGCTGGCTCTCGCAGAGACGGTTAAAGGTTACGGAGTCATATCGAAAGGGAAATTAAATTATCTGCTACGAGATATCGCCAGCTTCGCCTTTTAATAGCCTGTGTCGTGATAAAAAAGTCGAAGCTTGCAATAGAAACGCCGAAGATGGAGAAATTTATTATATTAAAATTTCTACCCAATGGGTCATGAAGATTCGGCCAATCCCGACAAGTTTCATAAAAGAGAAGCTTTTTTGGTGATTTCGATGTTTTTTTTAGCAAACTTCAAGACATAAAAACAAGTAATTTGGCTATGTAAACCTAGTAGAGCTTTCGTGATACGCTTTCATCATCCGGGTGCAGAGTCAATGTGATTTATATATTTTCGAATCCGTAGAGGAGCCAAAGTGAACTCGGAAAAACATACCGTAACCGTCAATCTGCATCTAAACTCAAGACTCGAGACTCAAGAGTCAGCATCAAGTAGATACGAAAAGTTTCTAGTAACGAGGTTGATAGAAATTCCTATGAGAAAATTTCTATTTAACCTTCTCTGTAACCCCTATGGTGCACATTTTCTTTTAAAATCAAGATCCAAAGTTAAACAACTAAAAAAAAAATGTTTTCATCGAGTTCCTGGTAAACTAATAATCCTTATCAATGCTCTCAATGATATTATTTAGTTTGAAAAAGATAAAAAAATAATATCTAATAATCAGATAAATAAGAAAGGTTTTTTTTTGCGGTTACATTTATTGATAATTGGCAAAAAGAAAACTACGGAGCGTTACAGTGGTACAGAGCACAGTGGACAGTGTATGTTCTACTCGGGGAAATAATATAACTGGATGATTGTAGCGAAGGTCGTCGAACTTGTATCGTCGTACGGAAGAGAGAAAGAATAAATCGAAGAGAAATAAGAAAGGGAAGAGTAGAGGAAAAGGAATAGCTTGAAAAGCTTGATATCGCGGAATCTCTTGATCGACTTAACTTGTCCTCGAGAGTTTCCCCTTTGACCCGGTAAATAGAATTTCTCGTTTACAAATATCGACTTGGAAAAAACTTAACAAAGGGAAAAATATATTGCAAAAGAGATTGTTGTTAAATTAAATATAAAAAAATTTTTACCAACAAAAAATCATTTGGAAGGAGTTATTTTTGAAATGCTGTAAAAACAATAATAGAAGATATATATATATATATAAATATATATAAATGGAGAAAGAGAAGGACTGAAAATAAAAATAAATGAAGAAAATACGACTGAAAGTATCTGAGGAAAGTGGCGATGTCTTGCTGCAAGCAGACGTTTTCTATTTCAACAAAATGGGTGGTCGAAATAGTTTCTCGAATCCAAAAGGATGAAAGTGGAGTAAGGAGTAAGAGGTAAAGAGTGAAGAGGCGAAGTGAGGAGTGGGAAGAGCGGGATTGCAGACAGAGGAATGAAATGAAGGTACAAGTCAGAGAGTGGTGCAGCATGTACGTTACATGTATACAGCAATGAAAGACCCAGATACAGAAGACTAAGTGTATATGAGGGAATAAGGGAGGGAGTGAGAGAGAACGAGATTACGAGGGTGAGAGTACCGGTAATCGTGAGGGAAACCATTAAGGGCTGTTTCTGAAGCTTATCGAGGTCTACCAGCGGGTGGCGGAGTGCCCAAGTCCCATCCAATTGTCGCGATAACGTCGGGGTGCTCTGCTCGCTACAGTCAAGACGCATCGAGTTCACCCGGAAATGACCTCGTCGAAGAGCTTCCTCCTCGTTTAGTCTCCTACCCAGTTTCCCCTGTGGTCCAAACTGCCGTTCAGTGTAAAAGAATTGAAAAAAACTCTCTCTAATAATTCTTTCATTATCGCAAATTAATAATGATTATCTTTAATTAGTATTACTGGGATAATTTGTGGAAAGCGAGTGTGTCTAGTCAGATATGTCTATCTGTAAGTCGATTGAAAGCCGGAGTTGAATGGGATTTTCGACCTCTAAAATTGCCTGGTCATATCTGTGATTAGTTTGAGAACCCTTGAGTACCGTCATCGTCGTCCCACGTGCCTCGATAGTACCCGACTAGAACAATCGTTCAATTGTCGCTTTCTCTATGAATGCACCCACGGATTACATTAGTACACTTTTATTCCTTGTCTCATATTCTTTTATATCAAAGATAGTATGAAAAAATAAACAAATAAAATTTCATTTAGAAAATAGGGAGTTGGGGAGTCTACAAGAGAGCCAAAATTGCCTGGGGCAGCAATATTGTCACTTATAAAACTTATTCAAAGGAGGAAAGATCGAAATATATCGATGTTTGATATCAAACATCCCGGAACAAAGATCTCTCACTTGCAATGTCAATGGTCGAGTAGCAATATCTCATACTTTTATATTTTACAGATGCTACAATAAATATTCTAGATTTTTGGATTCGGTCTTTATTTAGAGGGGCAACCGGGACATGACGGAACACTTCGAAAATTTAATAAAAAAATCTGGGCATCGGTTTCAACATTTCCTGCTGTTTTCAAGCTCCTTCAGCTCCTTAAGAGAAAATTTTTTTCTGGAAGACCAGGAGTCGTTGTCTATGAGGTCCCATAGAAAATCCAAACCCAGGGCTCGGTGTTGTGAGAAAAAATTCTGTTTTAAATGGTAGATTTCTTTAAAGTAGACAATTAATTGTATTCAGTACTTGAAGGCTACAAGAATTAATTACTCATTTAGGCATCTCGTCGTATCCCGGTCCCTACAATTTATCATACATCCCTTCCTTATTCCGTGTCTTACAAACATTGGGCTGCAACAAAACAGAAAACACTGTTAAGCAACCGTCAAGGGACGCGTCCCCATCTTTAAGTCATTGTCATGTGAATGTGAATGAGTATTTATACATGAGCTTTTTTCCATTGTTCAACTAACATTATTGTGGACAATGAGATACTTTCTCTTGTATGCGAAAGATGTATGCTCATAAAAACGTTACTAAGCATGAATTTTTTGTTGTCGAGGAAGCTATTATTTTTGAAAAATAATCCAAGGAAATGTGGAGCAATGTATAAACTAAAATAATGTTAATATGTGGGTCTAAATAGACTCGATTTTTCTTTTTGCTTTACTTGTTTTAAGGAAATAACTCACAGCCATTGTGATGGAAAAATGCTAGCCATAATTTTTTACAAACTTGTTTATAAATTTATAATAATAATTATTTTCACTATGGATAATTTTTTAGTGGACTGGCAAGAAAAGATAACGACGATATGCTTTGATAAAAAAATGTTATTAAGTGAAGCGAGTGAAAAGCGACGTAGGTAGAGAGTGGAGTGACGAAAGATTTTGGACTTTCATCCAGGCCAAGTAATTAACTACGGCAGGACGTTGACAAACATTTTCGTCTTAAACGAGAAAATCTACTCTTCAAGTTCTCATTCCTCTGTACATACTACTACTTCAACAGCCCCTACTCCTACTCCAACTCCTGTTCCTGATCCTGTTTCTCTTCCTGCTCACTCGAAAGTCATTTTACTCCTATCGCGCTCGAAACTCGTATCCCAAGATGTTAATTATGTATTTTTAATCACCCTTTTCCTCACTCTCGGCTTTGAGCAAGTCATACCTTTCCTCATCATCTAAATTTTTTTTTTCCTTTAACTTTAACTCGGTTCTTTTGCTTGCGACCTCCCACAAGAGAAAGAAGCTGCCCACGACAAACTTTACCCCATCCGTTTTATATTTCCGCGTTATACGAATAACGCATTTAACAAATAATTAAAAACTTTAGACGAGCAAGCACCTGCTTATTCTGCCCTCACAATCACCGACGATCCTTATTACCATCTGTCACTAATTTTTTTTATACTCTTTATCACTCCCGTCATTTTCCCGTTCTTAATACACTAAGCGAAAAAAATTACAGCTGACTTTTTTCCTTAAAAAAAAAATGCAGCAAAGGTTGATTGCATACTAAAGCGAAAATGGTTTATAAAAATATTTTACGATTCACCAGAAACATTAGTAATGCCGGTATTTACTTTTCTGTCGCTTTATTGTAAAGTTCAAAGGTTAAACATTTGTCAACATTGAAAAGAAAAATAAATATAGATTTTTGTTATATTTTTATTAAAGTCCTTGCAATTTTTTTACTGCGAAAATTCGCTTTTTATCCTTTCTTTCCACCTCATTTTATCACATTTCACAACTCACTTATTTACCTACACAATTTAACGTTTATATAAATCGTCTTTACAATCTCACGTACTGCAGACGCAATACTGAAATTAAAGTTTAAGAATTTTCAGTTTATTGCGAAATTGTAAAGATAAATTACATATAGCAATCTTTAGATATCTGTATACTGTCCTTATATTAACAATTATTAGTAACGTCGACAAATTTTCGTGTTTGAAAGACCAAGAATAAATTTTTGTATAAAAAATTAATGATACCAGCGTGTTAAGAAAAGTAATCAAAGCTTTTTGGATACAGTAAATTTGAATTTTAGTGATATCTCAAGCCCGGGAAAAGAGATTTAGATCTACGGAATTCTAAATCCTGCATTGGATCGAGACCTAAATCTAATATTTGAACAATTTGAGTCTGTGATTTTTTGAACTCATTTTTGAAACAAATAAAAAACCTTGGTTTCAATTTAACGAGTCCTTAATTTCAATAACATTTCCTTCTCATATAATAAAGCATCGCAAGTGAAAATAAGGACTTGGACCAACATCCCCTGAGAAAAGACCGAGTACAAAGTAAAGAGAAAGGTAAAATAAAAAAGGGTTCAAAAGATAAGTGAGAGGAAGTTTTTAATTTGAAGGATAAAATAAACGGTCACCGACGGGAATAATTATCAAGCATTAAACTCAGGCACCGTAATTATAACCAACTATGCGTTGCCAGTAAACCACTATTTTGTTCTGTTGAGCGTTCTTGTTAAATGCCTCCTATAAATAAATAACGAAATATAATAGACCCTGAATTTGTCGCAATCAAAACTTGCCGCGGTTTTATACAAAGTTATTGACTGAAACTATAGCATACTAAATTCAAATTTATTCAACACAACGCGAGAAACATTTGAGTGTAACAATAAGAGAAAACATTTAATTTAATTTTCTTCTCAGATTTTATTATTTTATTTGAATAAATTAAAGTTTTAAAGTTATAAATTTAAACGCAATCACCGACACTTTACCCACAGCAAGTGTGAATTTATAAATAAATAAATATAAATATAAATAAAAACTTTAATTACACCATCTATGCTTCATCTTTCCTCCCCCCTCTACTCGATTAAACTTATTCATGCGTCACTTTTAAACAACTCATACTTAATAGTTCTCTCGACCGCGAGTGCGCATGCGGGGCCTTGAATATTTTTCTCTCACTTACTCTTCGACTATACTCATCCTTTTTTTTCCTCAATCCAAGATAACACTCAAGATACTAAACTATCATACATAATATATCCTCATAAACAAACTAAACTTCAATACATAACAGCAAATTACTCTGTAATTTTTATTTTTAAAAAAATTTACACACGGAAAACTATCAACTTGTCGTTTTTCAGTCGCTCATGTGCACAAACTATTATCTGCAAGTCTATAATCTTAAATCTAAAGTAATAAACTACGGAATTTTTTTTATGTTCTCTAATTAAAAGTAATACTCAGTACTTGTAATTAAATTTAATGCAAATAGAGTCAAAAATTTGAGGACTATTTTAGTCTTTTTTTTTTTTTTTTGGTAAATAATAAATAAAACATTTGAACAATTCATGGAATGCAAGATAATAAATATAAGAATGACGTAGCTACTGATTATCGTAATGACGATTGACTCATACTCAGACTGAAGTTAGTAGCAGTAATAACTTGACAGCGATATAATGTGCGTTTCTTTACGTAGTGGTTAAAATATATATTTTTCAATATAAATAATTAAGCAATCAAAGGTATTTTCATAAATTTAATTAATTATTTAAATGTGGAATGTTTAGAATTTGGAGATATATTTATAGATATATAGATATATAGATATAGGGATAGATATATTTTTGTTGTAAGTATATATGATTCATGAGCAGATAAGTTATCGTAAATAAAAATAATAAATCATGTCGGCAATAAATAAAAGTCACAAAGCATAAATGAAATAAAAATAAATTATAATAATTTATTGGTCGGAGTATTATATAAAATGAAGTTACGTGATGAAAAAATTTTTAAGTGTAAAAAAAGTCTGAGAATTTTTGATAATAGATAAATGTACTTTTTAAGAGCGAATTGACATGTTAAATATATGACAGAGAATAACAAAATTGGAGGATCGTAGATAAGTCTAACTGGTAGTGCAGTAACCAGGTCTTTTATCTCCTTTCTACGGTAGCTGGTTTATTTTAGTTGGCTTGTCCTGGCACCTGCGCACCTGTTGCTCGTTTAGAGTCGCTAGTTACGTTACTGTCACAAAATTTTCAGTAATCCAGTGACACATGGGAAATCCCTGGTAACGCATTTATGTATGAGACTAGATTATATATTCCACTACTCATTATCACTTATGCTTTAGTATTTATATTTCATTTATCATTCATTTTTAATCTTTTTAATCAATGGGTAAAAAATAAACAAAAAAATATGGGATATTAATCTCGATAAAACTGAAAGTTAATTTAATATTTTTATCATTTCATAAACACACAGAATCACTTTTAATAAGCGACTAATAGTCATAAGAATTAAAATAATCTAAATTTGTTAATAAGAACCAAAGTCATGTAGAAAAAATTTTTAATTACTCGATTAAAAAATTTATTTTCATCTCCGATTTATTGAAAAGTAAATTAAAATAAAAAAAAAAATCTAGAAATTTTTAATGGAATTTTTCTGTGAGCAAAAATATATCTCGCGCTACTCCAACCATAAAAAATTAAATTTTCTCATATTTTTTATTCATTCTGGCAAATTATTAAAATATCAAAAAATCAAAATTCGCTCAAATAAAAAATAAAAAAATTTTTAGCAATGCAATCAGATACTCCGAGACTCCCAACGTATGCAGAAGCAACAGCACCTCCATCGGCAGATCGTCAACACGAACAGCATCCGACAGTATATCCAACGTATCCAACTCCAATACCCTCTTACACAACAACAGAGCTACCAAATTATGTACTCTCGCCTTCAGTACCTCTTTATCAGTATACAAACAATCAGTTGCCCACAAATACTCCAGTAGCTCAACGCATTCATATCATAACAGAAGCACACCCACAGCCTCGTAGATCATTTGATTGTACCAGTAAGTACTCCCACTACTACTTGCATTTTGATTTTAATAATTTAATTTTAATTGACTAATTGACTTTTCAAATAAAATTTATTAAAATTTTTCAGAACGTCAGAGAACTATCTGGGGAATTATTTTCGGCTTACTTGTGTTTGCCGGAATTTGTAGAGTAATAATGTCTTTTTATAACAAAAGGTATTGATTTGTTGTACAAATAATATTATTTTATAATAAAATAAAAATTAGTAACTAACTCGAGTGTGTTTATTTGAATTTACTGACAATGACATTAATCGAGGAATATCAAGAGTCATTTAATTTGAGGATTATATTATATAATAATAGTTGGTTTAACTTTGAGTAAGCTTTCAAGAGGATAGAAACTACATGGGTATGAGCTTTGTCATCTTAACGAGCTTGTTCTTGATAGTTAAACGAGAGTATACGACACCGATGTGTTCGAAAACGGGCGCAGGCAGGAGTGTCTGATGTTTGGAGCACACGCCGATAGGCAGGTAATTAAGACCCAGGATCCCGGAGGATCAGGAAAATGTTATTTGATGTGTAATACTGATAATGCCGGCGGATCGACAGTATACCTATAGATTTTGGGTTTTTAGATATATAACTTCTAATTTTGAATATCTCTATTTTTCTCTCCCGTGAGTGGAAAAATAATTATTTTAGTTTTAATGGTGTGTTGATGAACTTTATTTAATAATTAAATGAAACTGATGAGCTATGAACTTTAACCTATGAAAAAAAAAATAACTGAGGTCATTTTAATTAACAATGATTCATATTCACACAGCAAAAAGTCGCGACTGTCTCAATTATTCAATCGTCGCATTGCGGTATAAAATTGATTATCTTTAATAACTACGTTTATAATCTATTATTTTGTTCAAAATTCCTATTAATTATATTAATTTTTATAGGGCAAGATACAAAGTGACAGAAAAAATTTTAGAAATTATTTCTACGATTTTTTTCCAAATTTCACTCCACCTTGGAAATAAATTGCAGTCTCTTAATTTTGGGTTAAATGGTCTAATGTTTAATTTTCTACACTGAAAACTAGAAAATTAGTGAAAAATAATTTTTTTAATAGATTTTCATCTTTTCGAGAATGACAATTATTTAAAATTGAAATTTAATGCCATCATAATTATTTTTACGCATGAAAATACCCAGGATTTATTTTACCGAAATTTACTTTTCTCTGAAAATTTATTTTTAACAAAAAAATGAGGACTTTCTAAAATATTTAGCCGTCAATTGTCCAGCTCTAAATTTTCTGAAGGTATAATTCGAAATATTGTCATTGTAATGAATAAAAAAATACAATATTTATAAATATTAAGAAATGTATCGCATTATAGAGATGAATATGTAAGTGAGGTTGAATTTCAGTGGTTTAAGTCCAGCATGGTCAGCCACCTGTTCACCCGGTGGTTAGTACTAACGGTATTAAAGCGTCAGAAATTTCCATCTAGGTGTATGCAAGTGTAGAGTGTACTAGGACGGTCAAGGGCCACCGAGTGCCGTAAGCGCATTATCGTAAGGCGCTTATCCAATTGCTGACCAGCGCAATTACATATATTACGAATAGCCTGGGACGCTTTAGGGTGTCACTAACTCACCCTCCTACCTTTGGTATTCACCATTTTAGGTATTCGCTAGCTCGTTTACAAACTTGCTCTTACATTATACCATAACTTATTATTTTCATGTAATATCCTG
The DNA here is from genome assembly GCA_964016945.1 of Microplitis deprimator. Lineage (NCBI taxonomy): Eukaryota > Metazoa > Arthropoda > Insecta > Hymenoptera > Braconidae > Microplitis > Microplitis deprimator. The sequence goes on from OZ024716.1 coordinate 14,513,677, forward strand.
AGTTATTAAACCAAATATTGTCGGGCATATGTTACCAAATAAGTTAATTGAAATTTATTTGATTGGCAAGAAAAAAGTTAAATAAATGTGAAAAAGTTATAAACGAATTGGAATCCTTAGATTTAGTTTCTATTTTACGAGGACATTTTTCAACAAGTATAAAAGTATTGGTTGTCGAGGGCAACCTGCTAAAATGAGGTGAACACAAGTAAGTACCGAGAGACTGAGTATAGAGTAGCACCACTCCAACTTTCATTCTTAGGAGACCGAGTTCAATCAAGTGACACACGGGTAACAAACCACCACAAAAGCTAGCAAACCGTTAATTGGAGCTGACTGGAGCCCCGCTTTACGACGCAATCCAGTCGAATTATCCGACCTGTATTTCCACTCTGCTACTAACGCTATACTATACACTATACTGTACTACACTATACTCCTCTTCAGCAACTACTGAGTTAAGACTTCACCGGAGAGACTTTCTGTCTTATTTCTTCTTATTACTTTCTGTGCTATTGCTTCAGAAACACTGTCTTTGCTTCATTCCCGGAATTTATTTTTTATATTTTTTTTCGACAGCACAGAGTAGATTGGAAAAATAACAACTTAAAAAATTGGTAAATCGGATTTTATAGATGATTTCGAGTCGAATACTTCATCAAATGATGAAAATTCTTCGTGAAAAAGTTGCGTAGTTTAGAAGTTATTAGCATTCGAAGAATGAAATCTTTTTATTTTTTATTCTATTAGATTTGAAATATATAGGAGAGGAAATATTTAAGAAATATCATTTTAGTACGTCACGGAATCGTCAAGACGCAGGATCTCTGTAGAGAGAATGGTCAAGTAAACTTTTTTATACCTTTTTACTACAGTAATATATATTGAGTAAGGGAGGAGGACCCAGGGGGGTGGTTTTGCGAGAGAGAAGCCGCACAACAGTAACCCTAGTTAAAACGTTAAGCCAACGGTAAAGCATAAAATGAAGAGTAGATACAGATGCGAATGTAAACTTCGGCACAGTGTGTACTCGAACAACATCTCCAACTCTCGAACGTGTTGTTAAATCGGCCCCTTTTTCGCCCCCGTTTTTTCTTTACGAGCCTCTTAAGTCCATCTGATGTGTTGTGAGTACGATTCAAAGTTTTATTTCATCACTTGCCCTCATAAAAAACGTGGAACGAGACTAGCATCGCCAATTTTTATTTACCTCAATTTTATTTTTTTTTTTTCTGTATGATTCCATCCGGTTTTTTTTCTACACGACCGGACGAGGTCAGGCTCTGAGATTGGAAAGCCGTAAAAATCCCAATAATTCAAGTCTATACGTTAAATTGTCGATTAACAGCCTTTCATGATAATCAACACTTCATTTAATCCTTTTGAATAAAAATAAATTTTTTATTTCCTTCATCCGTCATTAAATTCATTGAAAATTTTTTACTCTTAATATATAGATATGAAAAAAAAAATTGAAGAAATGAAAAATAATAAAATTTCAATTGCCGTAAAAAATTTTTTCAAATTTTTGGATACTACAGTTTTTCCCTCCTCTATTGCAAAATCCAAAATTCAACTTTTGATAATTATAAATAATATTTATATTTAAAAAGTGCGTCGACCTCCTTCATCCCGAGAATATTCGCGTCTATTTCTCACTAATTTAAATTAACAGTTTTTAAAGCCTTCAGTCTCATCAATCGACGTATCGAATTCACTATAAAATCAGTTATATAGTCTGTAAAAACGCGATTTTGTAATTGAAAAGCACTGTTAGCTTGGGAATTAGTTAACGATGCCAGAATCGTAAAAAAAAATATACAAAAATTCACATTCAGTGTTCCTCGTATGTTGTGACTAATAGAATTTGGATTGAGCCCTATACCGGTATGATTGTCAGAGAGTGCCAATTCATGAAATAATACCTCTCCCTTTCCCTTCATATATCTATCGATAATAGTAAAACAAGAGTGTACACTGCTATTAATCCCAATTGATTGTAACCAATTTCCGTAATGGAAAAAATGATCCCACGCAACTACAACTTATTTTATACGTTTTTTCCTCGCAAGTTTCTGTAATAAAAAAATCACTGAATACTAATATTTAGGTGAATAAATAGTTGAATTTTGAATATCAATGCCGGGTAGCAGGTGGTTTCCTTAAAACTTTTCAAGAACACTTAAGTGAGTGTAGATTGGTGTGCGCAGAGGGCCGTATGTACATTATACATGAAGAGGAGGAGACATATACATATAATAGACATAGATATAGTTATAGATATAGATATAGATACTCATATACATATACACATACACACAGAAGGGCAGTGACAAATCAATGGTAGATGGTAGGGTAGGTAACGGCATATGAGAGCCGGATCCTATCTTATCAACGCATTATTCAAACGGTGGAGGCTGCTCAGGACTCTAACTGCCTGCATTTGCATAAATCCATAGATCTCTTCGTGCGCTTGGTCGATGCCCACGCTCAAATTATATATAGTTATAGTGGTGGTGGGTGCCAGTACACATGCCAGAGTCTCAATAATCCATCTCTCTCGATGTGTGTATGCACATATAACATACCAGCCAGCAAATTACAGTGGCCCATATAACTTCACAATAGTGGGCGGCATACTGGAGCATCCAATGGCCATCAGTTGATCGGAATCGGCATGGTCTCTAATGAAATGTACTTCAATTTACGAAATTCAATCTCCTCATCAATATTATTCGCTGCTATCGGATCATTCGGTGGAAAAAATTTAATACACTCTGTGGTACATAGAGGAACCGGTGAGATGATGAGTAATTAAGATTACGGTTAAATATTTAATATAAAATAGATCGAAATAATTTAGCGGATTCTCTTATATTTGTCGGTGTGCAATCAAGGGTGTGTCAAGAGCTGGGTAAGCCGCGTAATTCGTTGTGATCGCGCGCAAACTGCTCGTAATAAATTCCACGTTTACCAATTCTGCCTACGACAGGAATTATTCGGTGGCCGTGGTGGCGCAACGAGTAGCAGCGTCGAGCAACGTCGAGCTCGATTCGCTCGATTCGATCGAGGTGCATGAAATACGCCGGAGTTGGAGTCGGGGGTGCACTTACATACTATTCCAATGTGTCCCACTCATTCTCTTATAACTCTCTCCGTCACTCTCTCTCTTTCTCCCTCTCGCTCTTGGTCTCGCCTGCTCAGTTTCATTTGCTGTCCCTATCGTTCACTGGAACCCACAACTCTATCGTTAACCCAAACGCTTTGACTCGCCAATTTCACCTCCCCCTCCTTCACCGCTCCTTTATTTCCCATTTACCACATAATTTATATCTATCCAGCATTACACAGGCTTTCTTTTATTCATTCACATTCAATATTTCGGTTAAATAGTACCCAGGTACGTTCATGTCACTTTTATCAACAAATAGCTTGAGGAAAAATTTCAAAATCATCCTGATGAAAGTTGAGAAAAACCAAAAAAAAATTGTTGTAATTTTTTTTAAGTGCCCACTTAACCCCAATGACCATTCTACCTCAGTCTACACAACATGTATAGTAATGTCTATGATGAATTGACAAAAAAAAGTTGAGAGTAAAAAATAATAAAAAAAAATGACTAGATAGGTAAACCATCGTCCCTTGATCTGTCGAGAGCAGTGCGCGCCCACTGAATAGCTCTTTACTTTCTCCCTCTTATCAAGCTCCCTTGCGGGCCTCCGGCGAAGAAGACGCACCTCACCAGTTATCGATTTTCGATCTAAGCGTCGGAGCGCAAGAAACGTTTCACGATAATGCTACTATGGCTAATAACGTGAACGATAACTTAACCGCGCTCCATTCACTCTCAGCAACTACTCTCTTTCTCTCAACTTATTCTCCTCTCGCTCAGCATTTACACTCTTCTCGGGACATCGTCACGCCAGCAACCCCTTTATTCTGCACTATTTAATATATTAAAACAATTTCATCTTCCGTGTATTTATAATCAATTTTACACTCGCTTCTTTTTAATTTAATACCATCACACTTTACACTAAATATTTTACAAATTATGGTACTTATTATTTTTATTATCTTTGTTAATTATTTTTAAATACTAATACCATATAAATTTGCGGTAATGGGCGCTTTCGAATAGCAGGACCGACCAACCTATTAATTGATTTAATTACAGAGTTGAATTGTAGAGGACAGAATTTAAATTGGAGGCCAGTGGATTCTATTTTGGAAAGGGTTCATGTGAGAAAGGGAAATGCTAGTCCTTTTGGTCTCGTGTCCAAAGGATTTTACTCTTGTTTCTCTGCACTTATACATTGTGGGTTGGGGCACGATGGGATACTCTAGAAGTTTAGCAAAAAAAAAATTTTCACTGTCAAGTTTTCATAAAATTTATGTCAAACCGAAATTATACACCGATATGAAGTATCCGGGTACAATGGAACTGCTAAAAAATTTTATTTATTAAAATTTTTGTAAAATGACGACTGATTTAGTAATTTAAAGTCATAAAAAGTAATGCGCACTTATTAATTCCATGTCCAAATCTCCACTATAAATATATATGAAATTACTTCAGTATTGAGCTTTATTGAATCTTCCAGTAGATGAAAAAAAAAATAAATACCCCCGTAAGAGAGACACAATAATATGAAAGTACAACTGAGATTCAGTACACAGTGGCAAATAATAAGAAAGTGTGTGATGAAGATAGAGGTAAAGAAAGAGAAGGAGCCAAAGCTATAAGTAAAATCTTGAGAACTCGAAATTGCAGGTTTTGGATGAAACGCTGGACCAGCGTCTACGTGACCGGATTCTTGGAACTTAAACGTCGGATGCCCCGCACGCTGACCAAGATAAATAGGATATTTCTGGATAAACGCTCACCTACGTGCTTCTAAAAGATATCTTTAGGACTCTACTATCATGACTGCTACTTTATTCGTTACTGCATTCCTAAATCCGCGGATAGAAAATTCACTCAAGCCATGATTGTACCCACGATTCACGATGCTTAAGTTTTAAATTTACAGATGTCTTTTGGTCTCTATTTTAAATTCAACTTTTCTGATTTAGTTGAATTAAAAATAGGAAATTTATTTAATTTTTACAGTCCAATTAATTATTACTTTTAAATCTCAACTCTGACAATTCTTTTAAATTTTCATTTGCAGACGTGTTTGCTGTTGGAAGAGGAAATAAATGAAATAAATGTTGAGTTGAGGAAATATTAATTATTGCTGTAAATAAAAGTAAGTGACAAGAACACAAGATACATTGTGATAAATTTAAGTTGCGACAAACGTAGACTAAATGTGTATAGAGTGTACCCGAAAGGTGAAAAGGTGGTAGATGACGACGGTAGAGAGAAACCCTGAGGTGTTATAAGCTCCTAGGACACTGATGGATTAGCCAAGTCAGGTGTGTAGCTCTTTCCTGTTGGTGAAAGCAGGAAGTTGAGTGAGTAAGATTGAGTCACGTCTTAGACCTCCTCCGAATAAGGGATGACGTGATCACTGAGATCGGTATATATCGATACCCCCCGCCCTTAATTTGCCGACTTCTAGGTCAAGTTTAAAATCTCATTAATACAGTATTTAAATCAATTGTTAAAATATTTTATCTCAAATGGAGTAAATTTTATCAGAAGTAAGAAAGTAAATTTTTTTTATGGCGCGAGCTTTTAAGACCGTCTTTGAGATTTTTTCCTACACTTATCTTTGATATAGGTTGAATGAAATGAAACATTAATCAAAGCTTCCAATCAAGATTTTAGCCGAAAGAAAAAGAATCATTATTTACGAAATAAAGTCTTAACTTGTCTCTTTTATCATTATATCACATTAGGGGATAATAAAATAAATTATTTTATACTATATAATATATGAATTTTACTTTTTATGATGAGAAATGAGTAAAAAAAAAAAAAAGTTTACCATAAATTGATTTAACGAAATTTTTCGATTAGAAGTTGAAATATTTAGAGACTAATTAGTTGTCGAGGGTATGAAGTGGTCGTTGTGCGGCACAAAGTACCACTCGATCTTTCAATGTCGTCGTCAAAATCGCGTCAACGACATTCCATTACCCACCTCGACTTGCTTGGACAAAAAAAAAGCTTTCAGCAGATCGATAGCTTGGAAAAATAAATAAATTACATAATGAAATAAAATTAAATATCTAGTACATGGGCATGAACATAAACATGCAATGAAAATAATTTTTAATGTTCGTAAAGTTTTTGTTAATTAGCTGAAGAGCAAAAAGACAATGAAAGCAATAACACATATCCTATAACGAGATGTAAGGAATTTGCAATTTAAATGAGACGTGGCTCATGAAGAGCTGCCACGAGCAGAGAAACGAATGCGTATTTAGCCGTGGGTCGTTAGTCTGCCAGACATATATATACTGTAGTGTTAAATAATCACACCGCCGTCACGTTTTCCTTTAACGAGACGCGTTTATCAGGATCTGGCAACTGATTCCCAAACAACCCCAGGCGTCTCCGCCACCTTTTGGTCCTCGGTTATCGACCAGCTAATTTCTTTATATCTCAACTGTTTCTATCCCCTGTGAGTGAGTGGTATCATGTAGTAATACTCATCAAAGCTGATAATGGTGTCTAATAAATATTAATTGCGATATATACAATAATTTTTATCGTTAATTTCCACGGGAAAATTTATTTAAAAGTATTTCGAGAACCTGATCGATAGTTAAAGATATATTACAGTAAAATTTACTGAAAATTGCGGTGTGCAAAGAAATTTAATATTTGCATTTATGTCAAATCTGCTAAAAATTTTATTAGATAAAGTATTTAATTGGGATTTATTTGAAAAAAGTTTAATAATATATAGCATGTGTGGTGTTGAATGCTAGTTGTACAAATTATATTGCCAGACGTTGGCGAATCTCATCTGAGTATACTTAAATGAACAGACACTTTGTTCTTGAATGTGTAAAATTGTGCGCGATATCTATACCAGGATCCTTGTAAGCCTTAATCTTTTGCATAAAGTATAATTCCATGAATACGGAATTAGTCGGTGTTAAGCTTGATACGGGAGTTGAATAGGTGAGTATCTGATGTAGTCAAGTACATCGTGTACCTATAGATAAATTTCAATAAATATATAACTGGCAATTTACTTTTTTTTTTTTAAATATAAATTATATCGAATTTATTTTCTTTAAATTTTGTACAATAAATTTTTATTTAACTTCCTCTACGCTCTCAAGTTTGAATCGATCATTTACCTAATTGGCCCTTGGTACTGAAATGCACGTTTCGATTCTCATTAACCAAAAGTTTAAACGAGATGTAATATAATATTTGAAGAAAAATGTATTTATGGTTTAAGTAGTCTATATAATGGCTTGAACATGAGAGGTATTAATATTTGGCCAGAGGAATTGATTCTAAGGTGTTTCTAAAGTTCAATCGATATCTCATGGCTAGGCTAAAGTGCCTGTGGTTACCTGAAGTACCGAAGGGAGTGCCTCTATAAATTACTGTTGGGTTGTGGGGACATTCTCATATAAAGCTTCAACTAGATAAAGACAACCTTACAACTCAATCGATAACTATACCCCTATCTATATATTTTTAATTGCTGACTAGTTAGAAAGACAGTTACAAATGTACGTTCAAAGCATTTGCTTCAATATTTTATTACCCAAGAGAACAAATGAGCCTTCGGGTACAACTGACCGCTCAAAGATTTTCAAAAATTGAAATGACAGGACGTAACATGGACTCTGACAAAAATTTCTGATATAAGATCTGCGCAGTTAAATCCATTTATGAAGACCAAAATTTTGTCTGAGAAAAAAAATTTTTAATTTAAATTTATATTATATTTTATAATATAGATAAATGTTAATTATTATTTAACTTTTATAATTTATCTAATAGATTTAAAATACAAGACTCTGACGATTCGCGTTCAATTACAACTTTTATAGAAAAAAGTCCTTTGAAATTAAAGCAACTGAAGTAAGATATAATTTTTCACATAGGCGTTAATTGAATTATAAAAAAAAAGTAGTAACGTACCTTACTATTACTCCCCATTGGCTTATTCAAGAGATAAACTTTTGATAAGTAAAAAGAAGATAAAAAAGAGGATAAGGCAAATGAGCGTGAATAAGGAAAGCGAAAAAAAGCATTGAAAGGAGTCTTATCTTGAATAATTTCATTTGACAAAGTAACAGGGGGTTTTGTACATGCCAATAGAGAACGTTTGTAAGTCAACTTTCGAGCAATATCACTAATGGAAATTAATGAGATTACCAAGAGTATTACGAGCAGATTCAGATCTTATTATCGATATCTAGTTGATTTATCGATTTTTTTAAGAATTATTCTTTTAATTCAGATGGCATAGAACTACTTAAGCACAAGTGCCAGCTCAGAGCGACGCAGTGGACACCGAATATGACAAAAATTCATGGACTTCACAATGCCACCGTGTAGAAATATGTTTAAACAAGAATTTAAAGATGTAAAGATATACATTTTTTATGGAGCCTCCATTTTCCATAGTCTTTTACTACTTATGATAATCATAAATAAAAACCAAAAAACGAAATTTGAACGGGAATAATAGAGGATTAATTAGAGATCGTTTATACGTTTTATTGGCTCTTGACATTACCCAACAGTATGTATAAGGGTGGGTAAAACCTTCAAGAGCATTAATAATGCTAATGGCAGGTATATTTCAATACATATATATAGTAGACCGACAATATTAATTATTCCGTGGCGTGCAATTGTTTGGCTCAGCAAACAATAAAACTCGAACATGATTGCATGCAGAATAAGTGTATCGCTCTGCAATGTTTAACGTTAATTATAATTGAGAGCGTATTATATATCAACTATTTACTCATCGCGAAACCATTTACTTTTTATCCAATCGGAAGTACAAAACAATTGTACTTTTAAATTTATCATATTTATTCGTATTTAATAAACATTTCGTTTAATAAAACAAATTATTTCACGAGAGGGTTCACTATCTCGAGGTATTGAATTCCCTCGCAAACATAGGTATGTACAGTATGCGATAATGAACAATTATATTTAATGGGTACGTTACATCGAGAGAGAACGAGAGAGTAGTCGATTGTGTGTGTGTGTTAATACGAGCCTTGTTGAAAATAACAATCGTAAAGCACTTAAACAAGAATTAACACTCTCTTCAGTGATATGATTGACGAAAATCGCTTGGAGGCTTTTCGCAAATATATATATATATATATATGTATATGTATAGAGTTTGTGTGCATAGATATTGAATGGAGGACGCTCAGACGCATTAGTATAGCGGAGAAGAAAAGCGAGATGGAGATGAAGATGAAGATGGAGATGTGTATGATGTATATTGTGAATAAGTGAAGAGGGAATGAAGCATATCCAGGACGTGTATCCGGAAGAGAACGATACCGGTTTCTACGTCACATCAAGGCAGCGTCTTATCTGCACAGCAATCTAAACTTTCCTAAGTCAATAGAAGCTCCGGATAAGAGACTTCCGCGTTGCGGTCTTGGATTAGTTTTGTTCCATCCATTCGTCAAATTTACGGTAAACTTCTCCGAGACACAAAAAAAAAAAAAAAAACGAATAATCAAGAGTACCACTGAATTTTTTTTTTAAATTTAAATTTTCGTTTGAAAAACGGAAGAAGGAAAACAATTATTTTAAAATGCTGGCATTTATAAAAAATTTTTGTTCAAAAATGGTGTTCATTTGGTCCCGACTTTCTTTATTTGTCAGTGAAAATTAATGAAATAATTTAAAAAAAATATTTTTCAGAGAAAGCAGAAGCAAATTATATTCGATAAAGTATAAATTTTTGGAATTTTTCTTAGTAAAATTTATTTGATACGCGATTTTGTCTCACTTACTGTAATTTACAAGTATAATACGTGTTGAACGATAAAAAAGCTAGTAAATTTCAGCCTGCGGCAATCTAGGAAAAATCTTGAAATATATTATCAGGAATCTTTGGCACATTGATGGGTATAATAATAATACTTGCAATAGTAACATCTTGGTGATCATTATTTCGCGTCTTTCAGACAGATCGTTAAGAGAAATAAAAAATTACCCAAATAAAATAAAAAAGATATTATTTATATGGGACATCAGTTAGAGGAAAAAAGTAAGGTTGTAGCTGATTTGAATTGTGTTAAATCCTTGCAGCAGGGCAGCGGGAAGCTGTGTAGGTAAAACGGATGACTCGTAAGCCAAACATACAAGCTGGGCTTTGCATCTCCCCCCCCCCCCCCCAGAGAGCCCGAGAGACAGTAGAGAGCAAGGAAGTTGGCGTCGTTCATAAATCACGGCGATATTTTCACGAGCACCACGGGAATAAGATTGACCAGGTCGCTGTGTGCTGGCACACACGCGATTTATGACCTGATAGGATCCGTCACATCGTCTCCGTGTGATACTATACCGCAAACCGTGACTTTCTGGTGCTACTGGTGTGCTACCGCTTCATTGCTTTTCGGTCGGCGGAGGAGAATAAGCTCTACTGAAAAAGACGACCAGCTTTATAACCCGTCTTACATTAGATTGTCGTTCTACGTTACTAAACTTTTAAGATTTATTTTGTTCTATCAAAATTCAGTCCAAGTTTTTTCCTCATTTATTTTATTATTTTTTCTTTTAGCTTTTCATTATATTGAGTAAACCAGGCCAAAATAGAGTGCTCTGGAATTTTCATGGAAAAAATAACACCATTTATTTTACATTGCCTTCGTATTTAAATTCGGACGAACTGAAAAAATAAAACAATCTAACGAAATAAATTACTCGAAATTTTTAAAACTTTCAGTCGAATAAAAAAAATTTTTAAATACTTCTCGATTCCTTTTTCTACAAAGTATCCAGAAAAAAAAAAAAAAATACCATAAATAATATATACAATATATAAATATAGTGTGATGTTTTCAATACTGATAATATAGTTTAAATTTAAATTAATTGACGTCAATGAGTTCTGAACGTACAATTTCATCCAGTTTATCTGTTACACTTACAAACAGGTTGTGATAAAATTACATAATAATATACATCGTTCTTTGCAAGAGTATGCCATAACTGTCTATATATATAAATATATGAAGACGTTTACATCAAAAAATTTCTCAACACGCCAGTCAGTTTCTATCTGCTCGTATCTCGGAACGATTGTCAATAATTATCAATTCATAATCTCTATTTAAATAAAACAACAGGCATTTAACTGTACCAAGTATTTGAATCTTATAAAACTTTGTAGGTATTATTGCTAGAAAATAAATATAATTATCTGTTCAACTGTAATCGTCGAGAGATAAAAATGGATAGATGGAGAGGAAAAATAGCCGTAGTGACTGGTGCATGTTCTGGGATCGGTCGCGCAATAACAGTATCTTTATTGTGTAACGAAATAAATGTAATAGGTTTGGATATTAATGTGCAAGAATTTACAAAGATAAAAGAAAAAGTTTCAAGTACACCGCGCGCTGGATTATTTAATGGAATCGAGTGTGACATTTCACGAAACAAAGATATCAGTGACGCTTTCGATACTATTGAGAAAAAATTTTCAGGTGTCGATATACTGATAAATAATGCTGGAGTCATTGATTACAGACGAATATATGGTAAATTAATTAATATTCTATTTATATTTTTATCATACATTTAATGATTCTGTAGAATTTAACCCGAGGAAAATTAATCGAAGAAAAAATAACCAAAATTACGAATAAGATTTTTATATTAAAAGATAAAAGTGAAAAATTATCAACAATATATACTTTTGCGTTTTCTGTTTTATCGAGCATTCGTAGCGCGCGAAAATTTTGAAATATTAATCTATCAAAAAAATGCATTTTCCTAATTTTTAGATGAACATACATGAGTATTATTATTAAATATAAACAATTTATGACTAAGTAGGTTTTACTATCACACAGAAATTTTTTTCTATCTATAAAAGAGAAATTATTAGATTTTCTGACAGTTTCTAATTCGCAGCCATATAATTATTCTTTATCATATTTTTTCGAGTAGATGCTGACAGAGAAAGCTTCGAAAGACTATTAAATATCAATGTCCTGGCTGTTGCTACGTGCACAAGAGCTGCCATTCAATCGATGCGAGACAGAGGAGTTCAAGGACATATTATCAATATCAACAGGTTAAATATAACTTGATAAAGTATTAATGGAAATGATTATTAAATGAAAATAAACTGCGGTTATATTATTGGACAGAATTATCTTTTTTTAGTGTTGTCGGTCATGAAATTCCAATGAAAGGTCTATCAGAGAAAGACGGGTCAAATAGTTATAATTTATATCCAGCCTGTAAACACGCCACAGTAGCTATGACACACTCGATACGTCGTGAGTTATCCGAAGCTAAGCTCGGGATTAAAATAACAGTAAGTTAATTCGGGTAGAAAAATTTTTTTTCAATTAAATTGAGTGCGCATTCATATATATAATATTTACTAATATTAAATGCAAGTTAAAATTTAGTATAGTAAATTTATCATTTACAGAGCATAAGCCCAGGTCTGGTTAAAACAAATATAGCAAGTAAGACGAATTTAAAAAATCTCTTTGATGAAATTCCAGCCTTGGAACCAGAAGATGTTGCTGATGCTGTACTATATGCTCTTGGCACACGGCCTCATGTACAAGTACATACATATACATATATTTTTACGGTTACTATTATTATCATCATAAACTTGACAAGTTTTTCGTTCATAAAACAAGACACAAAAATTTTTGACTTTACTACGGAGCTTTAAATATTTGAAACTGGTCTAAAAAATATTTCATATTTTATTTTTATTTTTAGATTTCAGAATTAACGATTCAAAGAACTGGAGAGCCGTAAAATGATGAAGATAATGATGTTAGTATTAAATAAAATGATAAAGAATGAAAGAAATGAATTGAAGCATACTCGGGAAGTAATAATAATTTTGTTAACATCAAGAGCTTGAGATAATTTATATTAAACGTGTATGGCTGGTATGAAAGAAGTAAGTATGCATGATATCAGTGAAAGGTGAAATCGTACACGTGAGTAGAGGCGACAGTTAAGGTGTCAAACAAGTTCCTGAGAGTTTCGGATAGTTCTGAGAGATCAAGAGAAGTGCGTCTCTTTATGGGATTCTCAAGTATTACGATATCTCTGTGCAACGAGATCAAACTCATAGTATAGTGTGGAGTGTGGTATATATATAAGACTCTACTCCCCTTTATCGTTTCTGTGAATCTCAAACGCTTAAATTTCCCGAGTTTAGATAGAAAGAGAGAGAGAGAGGCCAACTGTAGAAAGCTCATGGAATATAATAGACATTTAAATACTTCTTATCATAAAATTATTGCCAATTTAAAACTTTCTTGTAGCAATAAATTATTTTCCAATCCCATAAAGCTTAATCTAGAGTTAAGATTAGCTCACAATATTTATAAAGAAGACATAAGCAAAATAAAAGAATATTATTTTTATGTTTCTACTGCAAGCATATATTGGTTTTACACTTTTGTATAACACTTTGGTAAAAACGTCTTTATACTCATAATTTGATAAAAACGCAATAACTGAAATTTTGGATTCTAAGCCCATTGTGTCCTCCATTCAAAATTATTTTCATGGCTGGATCATATTGATGCTAAATACTTATTTAGGGGTTGAGAAAAATTAATGAAAAAAAAGTCACACTATCGACTTTTTCTAAGAGCTTCATTCATTCCCTTCTTCCTCTATTTGCTATTTCCAGACAACGTGTGAAAATATGCTCTATTTCATTTAATTGCAATTTGAAAAAAATAATTCAGCTCATTTAAATCCATACATACGCAATATTTCCTTAGCGCTCTATTTGGCCAGATTTTTCCCTATGGTCAAATTCTATCAAGCAAAATATATTCCAGCTGCATTCCAACAAATATCACGTTTTCCAAAAAAAAAAAATTCATATATTTGTATATATGTCTTATTTTATATCTCAATAAGCCGTTTGACCCCCGCCGAATCGCCCCTGGTGCGAATTGGATTAACACGATACGTTTTCCAGCGTTGCTGTCTCTGCAGTACTATCCTTTGCTATCCTATCCTAACTTAGACCTTATACCTGTATCTACTAGTGCAGTGACAGCAATACTAAATAGACAAGAAAGACAAAAATATCTCCCTCCGCCAAAACTTAGTAGTAACACTTTTTTTTTATTTTTATTCTTTTACTTCTACTTGTTCTTGTTTAGCCTCAAAATTCAGTCTAACTCTAAAACTACGTGTAGACTAGCAACACACGATTTGTGGTAATTTAAGTTTTACCACCTTTTATCCTCTAGATTTCACACAAGTCCAAAGAGTTTGTATGTGAGTATTGGTTCGTTTAGTGTTCTTGTTTAAATTATACGAGTGTATTATCATTGTTATTAGTATAGTATCGTATAGTATTTATATAGATATATATATATGGGTAAAAGCTATATAGAGAAGAGTAGAGTAAAGAGGATGAGGGTAAATGCAAGGATAGTTAGAGCTACTACGATAGGTTCGTTAGCGGAACACTGCACTACTAGTACTAGTGCAAACACAAACTGACTGAAACCCTCTATACTCTGATATCATCGTTATATATGAGCAGTACACGTGCAACAATGCAGTGTCAGACTTTAAGTAGATTGTGGCTATTTGATGAGTAAAAACTACAAAAAAGCTCGTACGCTTTTACTTAAATTTTATTTAATTACTTAATTTTTTGTAAACCGAATTGACATTTGCAGCGGAGTATGATACTGTGCTGGGAAGAATGAAATATTAAATATTGTTTTATTAGAGTCGGTAAAATATGAAACAGCTACTTGAGACATAAGTCCAGGCGAATAATGCAGCCGCGTTTGTCGTCAGTCGTCTCGAGACAACTGTTATTGAGTATTTTCATCGCGTTTAGCAGGAGCCCCCTGCAAAAGCTCCTGCACGCCGGCCAGTATTATGACCCCGGGTAATGGGATTATCGGATCATCCGGTAAGCTGTTCGGATGCGCTGTCTACCGGAATATTTCAGCTTTGGAAAGCCCGTAGGGTGACACACACACACACACACACAGAGCTGAAGAAGGTAATAAGTAGGAAAAGAAGAGAGAATGAGAGGGTTAAGTTGTGCAAGGAATAAAAAAAGATAAAACTGTCTGATGGGATTTTGAATAAACGGAAATAAACGGTTGTTCATGTCATGGATCATGGGCAGTAGAAGCCTTGATTATTCAGTCTTTCTCTTAATTTCTGTTGTTATCATTTAATGCATATACTCAAAATTATTATAATTATTATTATTACTGAAATAATTGTTTATTCTAGCGTGTGATGTATATTAAATACAAGTTTGCACAGAGTAGCCGAATAGATCAGTTATAGAAGTGTGTTGTTACTGAAAACCGCTTTTCGTATTCACCCGTCCGGATGTACGCACTGACAGCCTCGATAACAACGAACCGGTATAACGTATTTACAAGCTGCATAAATAAATGGAAATTGCAAACCGCTGTAACGCCGCCTCCCCACTCATACGAAATCATAGTTTGCCTCTGCACTCTACACTCTACACTCTCTACACTCTCTACACTCTGGACTCTGGACTCTGGACTCTTTACTCTCTGTGCAATCACGGAGGGCGTGTGTATTCGTTCGATGAAATTACGGGGACATATATAACTGAGAAATTAAAAAATAGACAAATAAATAAAAAAATAAAAAAGAAGGCAAAACAACGCGAATCAAGGGCGACACGTTATTTGGGATTAAGTGGATAAATAATATTTCGTATAATTGTTTTCGTTTACACTAGAGTTCCCTGCGAACGCAATTTATTATTCGTTATTTGTCATAGTCACAACAAATATTATGATTTATAATGTAGATACAATACTGATATACCTGACGCTCCGATAAAATATTTATGAATCGAGTGGATTTTAAAATAATTAAATACTTGTCAAAATGAAATAAAAGTTTAAAATAGAAGCGAGGATTAAACAAGCTCTGTCTGCTATCCGGTAAATTAATTCCATCGAGTTAAAGGTGGATAAAAAAATATAAAGGGATCGCAAACACTTGGTTCCGGGTCAACTCTATCAACTTTCTCTTTCTGGTCAGAAGCTTTAGACGATTGATTATTTAAGCTATCGTCTCCTGTCTCCTTGCTTTTGGCTCCTGGCTCCTCTTTCCCTGGGCTTCTTTACCATTTTCCTTTTCTGTCTAAGTATATATACATGTCTATATATCTGTATGTATGTATACGCTCTCAGAGGTGGAGTAAGAGCAGAAAGGTTCACGGTTTCCTTCTCCCAGAGTCTCTTCTTGCAACTGACTCGTAATCCTTTCCGCCTTCAGAGTCGCGTCTCTCGTATATTTGTAAATGTACTGCCAACTCGTCCCCTCTAATCCCCGTTGGCACTCCCTTGGATCCACGTTCAAGAGACGAAGACTCCAGAACCTGAAATTGAAAAGGACTTTCGCCTCTCTTATTCTATTCTCTTCCTGCTGTCTTTCTTCACTCGGGAATCAACTACCTTGTCGTATACATATACACACATATATATAGTTGTCTTTCTTTTTTTGGTTTTTACAAGAAGCCAAGAGTAGACACGAAAGATCACTTGGCTTGGATCATTGCTTGTGAATTTACGCAGCTCTATTTTCAACCGACCGTTTAATCTTACGTATAACACGCGAAAAATCGACCGTTCCTAGCTTGCAGGCATGTGAAGAAAAGGAAGAGGACGAAATATCGATAGCGTTTATTTCTCTAGTTCAACTATTTTTAGTCACCAGATAAGTATTCAGTATCAATGCGACCCAGTCATAGAAAGATCAAAATTTTAAAAGTTATGAAATTTAATTTTGTCTCTTTTCAATCTTTAGTATTATGAGCTACAAATTTATTTTCTAGAGTTCTGCATAATTTAAAAATTTATTTTGCTCCAGAAGCTCATTTTACCTCATTTTCTTCAGTAATTTTTGCTTAACTTTCTATTCCCTGATATGCCATCCAAAGCGTATAATAATAATAATAATCATCATAATTATTATTATTATTATTATTCATAAATTATCATACTAAAAGTTAACTTATTGTTTTTTTACGACGTCTAAAGTTTGACGTAAAAGTCCAATTAAAAAAGATGATTTTCAGGTTTTTCATTTTTTTCCTTTAAATCTTGTCGCTTGTTCTAATAATCCACGGCCATGAAGGCTCGTAAAAGGTGAATGGTGTACATAAGGAAGAAAATAGAGAAGTGAAAGGACCAAGGGTCGAGATAAGCACGGATGCAAGGCTGCCGTAAAATGCGGCTGAGAAATAAAAAGCTCGTTTCCCGGCTCCTGGTGCTTCGATCGTTCGCTATGGCGATTACTTTATTCCGCCTGATATTATATGTAACTTACATAAAATGAAGAAAAAAAATGATAAATATTAAGATATAAAATATACCTTACTCTTTCACATTAACTTGGATATGTATTTCGACCGTCTGATTTATGAAGACATTACTACTTATTGAAAAATAATCCACTCACTAAATTTTACAGTTACAAAAATACTAACAACGTACAGCATATTATAAATAATGTTTTTTTCTGACTGTGGCATTGTTTTTTATTGTTATTCAAATTAGCACTGCGAGCCTGTGGTTATATTTTATAGATAAAAACTAAAGTATTTCATGAATATTCATCTGAAATCAGTAAACATAACCTGTGTTTCATGTCTACGATTTGTTTATTTTCTAACTTACTAAATTAAAATTAAAATACTGCTATCTCTTTTAAATAAATTTATTCTATTGTAACATTTATGTTATGCTCTGAATAAAATACTACTCTGACTGTCTACCAATGTTCAATTTTTTTTTCCACAATCTTGTAAATCAATGACGATTTTTTAATTTTATAAATCTTTAATTCATTTTTATTCATTACACATTTTCAAAATTATTGTAAGTACTGATTATTGATACGCCGAAATATTACATAATTGAAAAAAAATAAATCACCTGATTTCTAATTATTCGACTAAAATTACGCAATATCTAAAACGAAAAAAATTTTAATTAAATGCTGGCTGTCATGAAAAATCTAGTTGAGCAGAATCTCCTTTTATAATTATAATTAAAATCATTATTAATATCACTAATGACCAATAAATTATTCCGATATAAAGTGATGTGATAAGCGATAGTTAAGTGAGAGCTTTACGTTAGAAGCTTCAAAATTAATTCGTGCAAAGAACACTTATGCTGTAGCGTGAGCTCTTTCGGTGTACACGAGTGTCATGAAAAGGTAATAAACGAGATTTAATTGTGATCAAGAAGCTCTTTACCAGCCATTATACCTGCATATATTTACGCTCTACTGTTTTTGATTATCAAGTGAATGTTCAATATGAATGCAAATGATTAATGAAAATAAAATGATCGACATATGTCAAATTCATATATATCACAACTTGTCCGGAAAATATTCAAAACAGATTTATATTTATCTGTACAATGCATCAATTTTTTTTTTCGAAAATTAGGCAAGAGCAATTATTTATTTTATTTTTTTCTCCCAAATCATTTATTGTAATCGATTTTTTTTTTTTTTTCAAGTTTCTGCAGGAGTTTGGGGTTGAAAGAAAAAAATTTTCTGTCTATCTATGATTTGCAAAGTTCTCAAGTTATGCCAATATCCCTGAATTTTCGATTTCCCAACTTTTTTTTAATCAAATTTCTTGTAGCAAAACAAATTTTTTCAACAAAAAACAATAGTGATATCTTATAGGAAACAATTTAATGTTTTTGAAAATCACCTAAAAATTTAGGATTTTCTGAATATCCTTTAATTTTTGTAGCGAGTATATACTTCGTAGCGTGATATTCGATTACAATTTATGATAAAATTTTAATTAAATCTGTCATGTTTAATTTTGAAATAAATTGGAATACATGAAATTAAAAAAAAATATTGTATGTATATGTATGTGTATGGTATATATTTTATGATTTAGTGTGAATCATGCAAGTAAAATAAATCAAATTGACTATCACAGTGAAATTGTTCTTAGTCTCAAGGGGAGTTTCATACTCGATGTGTATAGACTGTACAGAACAGTGAACATCTCGGAAAACCTTAGAGACCGATTGTAATAATCCCAGTCCTAGAACAATCACACGAACATTGAGAGCGGGAGGAATCGATGAAAACTGTATAATACTAGCATATACGTACTAGCATGGATGGGAACGATATTGGATATTTAGATACTCGGTAAGTTAAATTCTGTTGAAACAATCCCCTTGACCGAAGCGCATATAAGCATTATCGGGCCCGCGTTTCACCCGCACTCGCACCCTCACCCTCACCCTTTAACCCGTTCGTTCGCTTCTCGAGTACATGTTAAGTGGCAGATGGCGAAGAGCATCGTATTGCCTCGAGAAACACGGACAAGTATCAAAAAGTCTCGGAAAAGTTTATCTTTTTTTTGCATCCTACAAAAGTACGAAACGACGACTGGAGAAACAAAAAAATCTAAAATGAAACGGAAGAACAAAATTATTTTCACGCGAAACCGAAAAAAACTTTTATCCAATAATCTTGCGCAGCATCTGGTAACAAACGACGACAACGATAGTGTCACAGTGGCGAAAACTCATACTTTATTTTCTAAACACTTTTATAAATTTAGTATGATAGTTTAAAAATCATCAAAATAATCTGCGTGGAAATAAAATTTGAACTTTGTAGTTTTTTTCAAAATCTCAAAATATAGAAAAGAATTTTGCACGAATGGACGTATAATTTGATAAGTTTCGCTGAAAAAAATAGAATGTCAAATTCGAGATCCAAAAATTGAATTTTCGTCAATTTCTAAAACATTTTCCAGATTTTGGAAGGAATACAATGACCTAATTAGTTTTCACGTTTTCATCGCTTTATTATTTGAAAATTTACGGGCACAATGGAGACGTATGATCAAGATTCTAATAATTTATAGACTGTGTAACTACTTAACAATGTCTATCATTTACTGAGATTGTTACAATTTGCAAGTAGCTAGAAAATTAATATTCTATGATTTGCAGCCAGAAATTTCCAACTTGCAGATCAGAATATAAATTTTCCTCGAAATATGAAATGCATGATCTTAAAAATTAACGGACTGGTCTACTAAAAATTCGAATTATCTAATTGTAATTATAATAGTATCCTGGAAAATTATGAAAAAGCTAATTTCTAAATTCAAGGAGCTAAACAATTCTTTTTCATAAAAAAAATATATAGAAAAAAGGTATATTAGGCCTTGGGGATTCCCAATTTAGCCAAAATTAGCCTCCATTATTGAAAAAACCACACACTGCCATCTCTTTCCCTGTCTTTAGACTTTTTGAAAATTCAATTATTGAGTTTCATTCTCGAATGATTCAGCAGTTTTTTGCGAAATTCCTCTATTTTACCAACAGTATATCATACTAAATTCTACTTCATCAGCATTCCTTGTCTCCTGTCAATTTTTTACTTTTCTCGGACTTTAGAATGTATGTAAACATCAGCTGACCTCCGACAACTGTTTTTATATGTTTTGATAGTTGTATAATATTGAAATTTAATAAATAGTGAGAAAAAACGATAAATAACTTACATAAGATATCATTATCTAAGGTGTTTAATTCATAGTTAAGTATTTTTAAACAATGTCTGAAACAAGTACAATGAAACAACCTATCAGAAGATTAGAAATACCAATAAGTAAATTCGACGTAGCAATACCTCATCATTTAGATTTATTACGAAGACACAAAGACAACATTAAAAAAGTAAGAAAAATTTAATTATATATTTTTAAGCTTTACTAATATATTTAATTGCAGTATCAAATAGATAAAGACTGGAAAAAAGTTCACAAAGAACAAACAAATGCTTTGAGACTAGTCAAACAATTAGAACAATTACTATATGAAATGGACACACTGAGAGGTCAAGTTGACGACAACGATATTGATAAGTTCGATAAACTTACACATAAATCTCGATTTTCTACCATTAATGCTATTCAAGAATATCTCGGTAATTTATTATACACTTCAAATAATTTGAAAAATATTCCGCTATATATATTTATTTTTATTATAGATATGAAATTAGAATATTCCAGTTCGTCTATATGTTCACCATCAACACCAACTGAAGAAGATAGTGAACAATCTTATCCTCTAGACGACCGTTATGTTCAATTGCAAACAGAACCTGATGAAATCGAAAGACAAAATGCATGTTTGCATGCTTGGAACTCTTTACAAAATGATCTCCAACAGTTGCATCAATTGTTTATCCATATGAATAAATTAATTTATGTACGCAGTAACGACTTGTATATGAAGACAAGTATTTCAAAGAGAAGGAAATGAGAAATTTAATTTATGGGATGTTTTTTTTCATAGGATCAGAAACATCATGTAAATGAAGTGGAAGACAATGTCATTGAATCTCATGAAAATGTTAGTAGAGGAAACAAATTTTTAGAAAAAGCTTCGAAACTAAAAGTAGCAGCCTATCCAATAGCTGGTGCACTTATCGGAACTTGTATAGGTGGACCTGTTGGCTTAATTGCTGGTGTTAAACTCGGCGGATTGACAGCTTTAGGTTGTGGTATTTTAGGTAAATTTTTAATTCATATTACAGGAAAAATTATAGGAACAGTTTCTGCAGATTTCTCAAACTATCGTAACTTTTGTTTTGAATAATTTGTTTCAGGATTCACGGGAGCTTCAATTTTAAAGAAAAAACATTTAGAGAAACTTGAAAACGTCGAAGGAATGGAATTGCAAATCAAAGACAAATCTGATACCGACCAACAATTGATTATTCAAGAGCAAAAAAAAGATTTGTGACAAACAATCGAATCTCGTACAAACAAGTCAAATAATAAGCAATGCAAGATATTGTAGCCTTTTTTGCCTTTTTTATGTACTCTATCTCTATCTTTAATAAATGTCGTTATTTAAATACAATTATTTATATCCTAAACTATCAATTGAAATTCTTTTGTTCTTCGTTTCTTTCCCAGGAAACCAGAGTTTCAGCTCAGAAATTTAAATGAAACTTTTGACATCTCGATGACATCCAGTATCTATAAAAATTTCAGTCAAACTTTTTAGCTCTCTTATACATAAAATAACATATAAATTTGACGTAAAATTACAGCTGATATTTTACATCAAGTTCATATGTAATTTTACATGTAGGAGAGAGCAAAAAATTGAAATAAAATTTTTAGTGTACTAAAGATCATCAAGATGTCAAATGTTTCATATAAATTTTTGAGTTAAAATGTTGATCATCTAGAGTTTTCATCGTAAATTTTCGCTATCTTAATTTGTAATCTCACGTACGTGAAATATCTGCTTTAATTTAAATTATTCAGATATTCATATTATTCAGAATTTCAGTTGAATATCTGAGATATCTGTAATTACCTACCGCTAACAAAATTCAATCGGAAACAAAATAACCAGCCATCTAGTGACAATTTTCATTTCTAAAACCTACCAACCAAATAATTCATAACCACAATTCTTTCATCTCCACTAAGGTAAAATAAATTATCTAAACAATTATCATTATTGTCATTAATAATTAATGAAAAAATTTCAGATAATTTTTGTTTTTAAAAGCTGAGTTTATTTGACATCAAAAATGATTACGCGGCCATTTGTTTATCCCGCAGTAGCACTGGGTATCGCATTAATTATTTGGAGATATAATGACTCAAGGAAACCAGAGTAAGTTATTTTAAATTATAAAATATATAATTCAAAATTCTAAATATTAATTTAATTATTCAATTAATTTAGATGGTGGCAAGTTGCACTTGAACCAGAAAAATACAGCAAGAATACCAAGCCATGAGACAAACCTCTACATTTATTTCTATCATAGTTTAATTATCCATTGAAATAAATTACAATCCAAAAATATGAATCAATAAAAAAATTACATAATAAATAATTATATATTTATTTACCTATTAAAAAAAAATAAAAATCTATAAATTCAAGCCCAGAAAAATGGCGGGAGTGTCATCTAGCAGACAAAATTTAAAACAAATCGATAAAAATGTAATCTGTTGTTCCAAAACCTCATTCCTTAAATTAACTTTCGTTTAAACGGTTCATCTTTTGTTAAAACATCTTTCAATTTCCATCATTCATTAATTTATAATAATAATAATAATAATCATTTATCAATCTATAAATATCAGTACCATTAATACATCAGCCAGACTGTTATTATTTCTGCAGTATGATATGAATCCATAATTGTTAGTCCTAATTAAATTCAACAAAATAATTAACTAACTGAATTTTATTACTTGTAATAAGTGTAGTATGTTAATTAAATCAATTTATTAATTAATGATTATCAAAGTATATTTTTATTAATAATATATATTTATAATGACCATGTTAATTTATTGGATATTATTATTACTGGGTTTTGCTTCTGGAAGAATTCATAAACTTGATATACGGGTTCGTATTTTTAATTTATTATTATTATTGTTATTATTACTATTATAAATTAATTAATAATTAATATATTTAAATATTCAGAACGATGGCAGACGTTACATCGCATTAACAACATTTGGATTTTATCAACGTGGAAGTCTTACTGTTAATCTAACAAACTTCAAGGTTAAACCATTTAAGGATACCGATATTGTAAGAAAATTTTTAATTTTCTATGGAAATATTAATCATTATCCTGTAGAAATATTTATAAATGAATAGTTAATTAATTTATTAATTTATTTTACTTGTTTTTTTATTTAGTATGGATTTAGTTTAGATAGAACAAAAAGTGATACTGTTAATCCATATTTAGATAGTCATCAAGAAAAATGTTTGTTGCAAGGACCAATAAATCCACATAATGATTTTGACTCTAAAGACGATAGTGCTGTTATTTATTTTATTATGGATTTAAAAAATTTACAGTAATTTATATTTTTTTATTTTTTTTTACTGCATATTAAATATTATATTTATTTACAAGCATTGATAAATATAAATATTGACGTCAGTTTTTATTCAGCACCGATTAAAAGGACTGATACCGCGAATTTTAAAAAATTTTATCATAAATATTTTTTTAAAAGTTGAAAAAAATTATTTTGACAGTTTTTTGGTTCTAGTAAAATTTAAAAAAACCGAGACTGATAGTCTATTGAAGACGTTGATATTTAATAGATAATTTAAAAAAATTTAATTGATACTGATTAGCAAATTGTTATCTTAATTGAATGCTTGTAATTAAATATTTAAAAAAATAATTATTTATTAATTTATAATAATTTTTTTGTATAGATTGAAAGCAACATGTAGTTCAAACGTTAAATCATTACATATTTATAGTGATATACATCAATTACCGAGTTTTAGAAAAAAAAGGGGATCAATATCTGGATTTAGTGATACTCAGTTATTTCCACGTCGTAAACGTGATACATCACTCGGTAATATATTTATTTTATTATTCATTTAAAAGATAAAAGTATTTAAATTTGAACGAGAACCGCGTTAATGGCCTGTTGGATTTATTCACGTAATTATTAATTCCGATGAATATATTTTTGACTTATTGCGATAAAGATATTTAGAATAAATTAAAATTCTATTCTATTATTAGAAGTGTCTCAAGTTATTTCATTCATAGTTTTTAAATAAATGTATGTGACAGTACATTTAAATTACAGAAATAGTTTTTAGGTAATAAACTTGGCTCAAATCCAAGCTTTCTTGTGTAAAATAAAACTAAATGAACCTAAATAATAATTATTATAATTGATATGTTCTTAACCGGTAAATTAATATTTAAATGTCATAATTTATTGCAAAGACTAACGAACGTAAGATCATTGTACTCGTATGTTGACAATCATAAACAACAAGAGAAGGCCTTTAAATCTAAATATAAAGTGCTATAAATGTTATATAGGATTTTATTTTATTAGAGTCCAGATTTTATAAATAGGTTGTAACAAGTAGTGTGTTAAATGTCAGAAATAAAGCCAACAGGTGGACGGGTAATTCAGATAAAGTATAAAAACTGTTGTCAGATTTTATTTTATCCAGACATTTAATGTATCATTGATATTTTTGTCTATAGACACTAATGTCGAGGAAAAAAGTGAAGCTAATTCACCGTGTTCTAATGTCAAACTCAACATGACTATGGAAACTATTGATGGAGAAAAATATTTGAATACTAGCTTTGCTATGTACGTTATGAATGAAGATGAAGAAGGACTCTACAATTTTTACTTCCACAACTGTCATAATTATTATGAAAATGATAGATCGTTAGTTAATTTTACGATGCATATCACGGAGATTAATAATGGAAATTTTTTGAGTGCTGGTGAAATGCCACTGCCTGCTCTTTACTTTATGATGGCTCTATTATTCTTTTTTTCCGGTTGTTTGTGGGTTTTGATACTCAAAAAAAGCAAGTAAGTAAATTTTTCGTATTCAAATATAGACTAAGTTCCTCTTTGAAAAATGAAAAATTTTTAATTTTGACGTCAAATAAATTTGCGAAAACTATTCAAGTAATAAGAAAATAAGTAAATCTTGAAAGTCTTGAAATGACTAAAAATTTTTCTAATAAACAACAAAATTTATTTTACAGAAACCCAGTATTTAAAATTCACTATTTAATGGCAGTTTTGGTTTTTTTAAAATCTTTCTCTCTACTATTTCATGGAATAAATTATCACTTTATACAAACAAAAGGTGAACATGTCGCAGCTTGGGCAATACTTTATTACATAACTCATTTATTAAAAGGAGCTGTATTATTTATTACAATTGTTCTCATTGGAACTGGTTGGGACTTTATAAAACATATCCTAGCTGATAAAGATAAAAAACTTTTTATGATTGTTATACCTCTACAGGTAAGCCTCCCACTCGCACAAAATAATAACAATAATACCAACTAAATAAACCCGCCAATAAATAATAAATTTTTCTGAACAGGTATTAGCTAATGTAGCAGAAATAATAATCGAAGAAAGTGAAGAAGGTGATATAGAACATAAAACATGGCGTGATGTATTTATACTAGTAGATTTACTTTGTTGCGGAGCTATTCTATTTCCCGTGGTCTGGAGTATCAGACATTTACAAGAATCAGCAAATACTGACGGCAAAGCTGCCATTAATCTTCAAAAACTAAAACTATTTAGACACTTCTATATCATGATCGTTTGTTACATTTATTTTACACGAATAATTATGTACTTATTAAAGGTAAGCAACCTCCTAATTTAAATTATTTATTAAAATTAATCAAATTAAATTGTTAATAATAGATGACTGTACCGTTCCAATACGAATGGTTAGACGAAATGTTTAGAGAAATGGCAACTTATATATTCTTCGTCTTAACTGGTTATAAATTCCGACCAGCATCAGCAAATCCCTATTTTACAGTAAATGATGATCTTGCTGGTGGTGATGATGATGAAATGGATGTTGTGTAAGTTATTTTAATAGCTGATATATTTTTTTAATATTCATAAAAAATAAAGAGTCAATGAGGGAGACATTAATTTCGATTATTTTTTAAATTAAACTGCTTTACTTAATTTAATGTTACTATCATAGTCTTTTTTCTAGTGTATCTGGTGCAAGTGGATTTGCTCAGGGTCTTGGAAAAGTATCAAAAGCTAAAAAATTAATAAGACCACAAACGACACAAATTGTTGCCAATGAAGAAGAATGTGAAAGTCTGATTAATAAACGCGAAGCTTCTTACGATTACGATTAATAAGTTTATTAATCGTGCAATAAATAATTATATTTTATAATCTTGTGACTAAAGTACCGTAAGAAAAAAAAATAATAAACAAGTGTCTACATAGCATAAGTCTTCTGAAAAACTCACAACAACTCAACAATTATACTAAAAGAACTATTTTAATTACGAATTTCAAAGCCATTTATACTTGAATTATTAACTTTATAAAATATATTGCAATACGAGCTTACAAAAAAAAAAAAAAAATAGTCTTATTGTACTAATAATTTAAGTTAAGAAACTAGTTACTGCTTATTTATTCCATTAGATATTTAGTTAATAATTCCAGTTTTCCAATTGACAATATTTTTATTTTATTCAATAATAATATTTAATATTATTATTATTATTACTGATGATTAAATTAAGACTCAGTTCGAATCTTTGTGAATAGTTTTACGAGATTAGTTTTATTTGAGTGTATGATTTTTTGATGTTTATTATACTTTGCTATTTCTTTAAGTAGAATATAAGACAAACTATCTGATGTATACAAGTATAATCATAATTGTGTATTTAAATGTTCATAAAATACTGTAATGTAAAGATTTTTTTGTGATTATTGTATTATTTAAATAATTAAGTTAAAGAAAATAAAATTCATCGACGAGATTTATCAAATACTCGTTCAAAAAAAAAAAGAAAAAACTAGTGATTTTTTTTACTCTACGAATGATTCAAATTCCTGATCAACTTTAGCATTCATGATCACCTAATTAATTAATTCTAATGATAATCAAGACGAAAATCTACAAAATGACTTGGGATAATTTTTTTTTGTGCGGTTTTATGCATTATTTGATTCCTAAGCAAATTAATCAGGGGAAATGTACGAATGATTGAATTCTTGGGGTAAAAGTGGTTTTAATTTTTCATGGAAATTGAAAACATTCGATTATTGATGAAAATAATTCAGCAGGCAGCCATATTGGATTATTGCATGAGATAATTAATTTGAATTTAAAAGGAAAAACTTACATTTGATGACTCACTGTGTTGGAGAGGGATCAGGAAGACTTTGGTACCTGGTATGATCTGAAACAAGACAACAAAATAAATTTAATAATTCAAATTTTTCAAAAATCATTTACTGCTCAATACAAAAATCAATATCTGTTATCAATGATTACCTCGATGGACAGAAGTATAAAAAATTAGCAGCATCACTATGAACACTGACTTCACTTCACTTCACTTCACTTCACTTCACAATAATCACTTATACTCACTGATTAAAAATTAATTATAATTAAATAAAACGATTGAAATAATTATTTAAAAACATGAAAACCCGAAATTATAAAAACTGACGCCACGAACTAATCACTAAATTTCGCCATTTTAATTAAATTTTTTGCAATTTCTATTACTTGATTTTTATCCGATAATTTAAAGCCCGAAAATATTAACAAACATCGATAATTAACGCGAAATAATAAAATTTAGTTTAAGAATCACCAGCACTAGGCACGAAAAATTATGAGTGTGAATGTAGCAGATAAGAATTTATAAATTTTAAATAAATTAATTAAAATAACAAAATCTAAAAAAATGCACGTACTAGTTTTTCAATTATCTAACTACGCATTTTTTTAGATTTCCTTATTTTAATTAATTAATTTATTTATTTAAAAGTTAACAAAAATTCTCGATTGCCAGCCAAGTTCACGCTCATGAAAAATTGTCAGACTTTGCAACTGAATAATAATTATTATTAACGAGTTATTTATATAAATTATTGTTTCTATATATAACCACGACACTTTTACTATTAAATTGACTATAATTAATAATAAATATTCACTATAAATGTATTAATTGTTAGAAATAATCAGCGTTACGTTTGCTCGCGCCGTTTCACTGATGAGTCGCTTGAGAACAATGGAGCCGAGAGCCCGCCAACTGACCAAGATGGCGTCAGTCAGCGTCCTTTTTAAACTCCGCGCATGCGCAGGTGTCGGCGCATGCGCATTGGTGGTTTCGAACCAGTGCCGAGCAGCTCGAACGAGAGGACGCTCAGAGAACATTCCCGTGCTGAATAGCTTGCAAGGAATTATGGGAGCTCATTCTGACGCAATCCAGCCCTGGGAGTCGTTTAAGTTCGTATTCAAATGTTCGAACCAGTCGTTCTTCCGTTAAAAGTGCTCTGATAGTTTGTGAATGTGATTAAAAATATAAATATTATTAAATTAGTGACTGAGTGGTGATTTAATTTAGTGCGTGAAGTGAGTGTTTGTTAGTGACAATGAAGGTGTCGATTGTTGCCGGATCCTGTTCAAATTCTACTGGTGTCTCGAACTGGCCATAGGCAGACATTTGCAAATTTTTTGTAGTGTATTTAGACTTTGTATTTAAATAAAAAAAAATTTAATAAAAAGTCTCGATTAAAATTGCAAATGTCTGCCTATGGCCACTTGAGAAGGTATTAAAATTTTTTAATATTCATATTTAATTTAATTATTTAAAAATAAAAAAAAAATTCAGTGTCTGTTTGTTTCATTATCATTTGAATGTTCGGCGCAGCCGCTATGGCGTCAAAGTTTTTAAAATGTGTAAATGTAATAAAAAATTGAGTGAGTGAGTGAGTGATGTGAGTGTTGTTGGAGACAATGGACATGCAGATTGTTCCTGGATCCTGTTTAAATTCAACTGCTGGCTTAAGGTACATACTTATTAATACTGAACATTGATAATGATTAAATAAATAATTTAATAAATGCCTTGTATATTTTTTTGTTACAGAAAAATATTTAAGTATCAGTAGGAGTCATCGAGTTGGTGAGTCAATTAATTAATGAATTTTAATTTTTATATTTTAACCATCATTTAATTTTTGTAATCTTATTTATTTATTTCTAAAATTTAATTATTTTCTTAATATTCGTTTTCTTAAAATATTTATGATATTTAATTATAATACTGAAGTTTGCCAAGGTCTAATAATTTTTAGATTTTTTTAAAAACGACAAATTACAAAAAAAAAATATTAAGAAAAATTGCACTTACAGTTCTTTTAATTTTCTACATGTGCATATTTTTAGTTTTTTTTTCTGTAATTGACTTGATAACAAAAATCCGAAAATTTTCGATCGTCTGTTAACTTCGTCATTTTTTACGCCGTAAAAATTTTCTGCAATTTGGCGGCAGTTTGAATTTTTAAATTTGAATAATCGAAATCTGCTATGTCGATATATCACCTACTAAATTTGTCTTATCAACATGTCGATACTATCGCAATCTGCGGACACTGCGTAGGTAACTTCGAACTCCATTTCCCACGCCGCCCCCTACAAAAACATTTAAACCCTCGTTAGTTTATTTACAATTTTTTAAATAATTCTATAATTTATCGTAATTATAAATTATAATTAAGATTAGTGACGAAAACATTTCAAATAAGTGAATTTACAAAATGTCATCAGAAAATGAACTACCAATCACGATTGAATTTGGGTAAGGTTACAAATAACCTCTATTATTTACTTTCTTAGTTTTACAATCTGTTTATTTATAAAAAAAAAAAAATTGTGCAGAGGTGGGGCTGAACTTTTAGTTGGAAATAAAAAGAAGCATCAAATTAATTTATCTAGTGGTAAAGACTGTAAGTATGTTTATTATTTTTTATTATTGTTTTTGTTATTATGACATTATTATCATTGTTGTTATTATTTTAATTAAAAATGTTTGATAATTAATAGGGACATTGAAAAATTTGATATTTTGGATCCGTGATAATTTACTAAAAGAAAGAGAAGAATTATTTATCCAAAACGATACGATGTAAGTAATTAAATATTAATTAATTATCAAAAGTATTTACAAGTTTGTATTCATTTTCAGACGACCTGGAATTCTAGTTTTAGTAAACGATGCAGATTGGGAATTGATGGTAAGATTTACTTAAAAAAGTCTAAACCAAAACAGCCAATTAGTATTAATATGAGATTGATTATTCAGCCGTTGAGTAAAAAATAATCCAGCTGCGGAAACGTAAGAAAAAGGGATAGAAATACATAAAACTATGAGTTTTTAGCTTTGGAAACGCGATACAGCTGGTGCTGACGTTTGACAAATGCCCGCGTTGTCCAAACATAAGTTTTTTTATAATCGTCAGTGGGTTCCGCGAGAAAGCTCAAAGAAGAAACGAAAAATAAATAAATTTCTTTGTTATTTCTTACGGCTCTTGGTCTCACTCTCGCTTGAAACAATTGTTCGTTATTCTTGTCTGATACTGAACCCCAAGTAGAGCCCGAGCGTAGTGTTTGATAGACGACAGCGACAAGTGAAAGAGCACAAATGACTTCCGTTAGCCACTCCCACAAGAGTTAAATTATCATTTTAAATTTGTAAATGTAGCTTCCCGAGGCCGACGCGTTGGCTATTAAGATACGAAAGGTATACGAGAAGTACGCGAAAGCAGTCTCCAGGGAGAGGAACGGAATGAAAGAGCAGGGACAAGAAATGTGTTAGGTTTAAGTGCGATAGAGAATATTATGAAGGAGAAATGAGAATAGGGAATAAGAGAGAAACCAGACGGTAGAAAGATGATGGGTTTGCCCATTATTATGATAATACCCACGTTTCACGAAAGCTTTCTGCCGTGCTGTTATATTTTTTCCTGCTGCTGTTTTCTTTTTACCTTTTTTATTATATATCTATTCGTTTCTTTTACTTGTTTCTTCTTCTTTTACTCTAAAATTTTGTATTTTATTATTTTTTATATTCTTCTCGCCCACACGAGACACTCGTTTATTTATTTTCACACTATTATGCCTCGTAAATTATTAAGTCACAACGTGCTAAATTTTCTTACTTAAACAGCTTGCTCAAAGCTTAAGTAGTTTTGCGATACTGCCTCGTGCAGCGCGACGTGATAAACTGTAACACCTAATTGAGGTTCTTCTATAATTTATTGTGCTAAATTTATTAAAACATACCAAGTTATGTCCATGTATATATATATCCGCTGCAAAGAAGATGGTAATTTTTGACGTAATTGGTGATTTATCTCATTTTTTTTACTTTCAGGGTCAGGGAGAATACAAATTGTCTCCTAACGATACCATACTTTTCATATCAACGCTTCACGGGGGCTAATTTTATTCTTATTTATTTATTTATTTATTTTATTTTTACATCTGTATTTTTAATAAGTAAATAAATAAATTAATCAAGTCAATGATGGTGATGTCATTTGGTATAAATTAAAGTAAATTGTTTAGGCGATTGACTTTAGTTGTGATAATTGGCGTCAATTAATCACATTGACGGTATTGGGCGAAGAAAAATCGATGTAAGAGCTTCTGACGAGCGTCTGGTGTGTGAGTGTGTGTGAATAAGTTTATGGTGAGTTTGTATGAGTGGTTGTGAGGCGCAGAGAGATCATTCTATATCCCGGATGATGATGGCGATGAGGGTGGACCCCTGGACCCAATCGTTAATGGTCTGGCAGGTTGTGATGGTCCAGTGATTAATTGTGTCACCTATGATTACATCACTGTGTGCAATCCAGTATATTATATATGCTTGTGCTTGCGCTCATGGAGACGACACGCAGGAGTAAAACGAGAAGAGAAGAGAAGAGAATGAGCGCTGCGCTGCGATGTCCATGAGCTGTGGGATTACGGGATACGCGCGATACTAACGCGCGGCCATGCGTATTTACGCACGCTCGAGGTACTCGGGTTTGCGTTACGTGCTCGAGCGACCAACTTTGCAATTCGGTTGTGTGAGGCCGTTACGTAGATTTATGCAGCTAGTCAGTACTAGCTCGTT
This sequence comes from Microplitis deprimator, assembly GCA_964016945.1. Classification (NCBI taxonomy): domain Eukaryota; kingdom Metazoa; phylum Arthropoda; class Insecta; order Hymenoptera; family Braconidae; genus Microplitis; species Microplitis deprimator. Next base: position 14,546,390 of record OZ024716.1, read on the forward strand.
TCACATTCATCTGTACCACACAACCGCTCACGATCCGACACATCGAGTTACGAGTTTTAATCGTAAATATTTTTTTCAATTTGTTTTAAGTATTGCACATACTTGTTTGCAATAAATTTTATTCTATTTCAGCTATAATTACTAACAAATATATCAAAAGGAATACTTTTTTTTGAGGCCATTATTTTTAGGTAGTCGGGGCCAAACCTCTCAAATTGACCCCATATTTTTTTATTTCAAAAATTATCATTTTGTATACTTTTAAATTATTACCCTACATATCTGCACTATAAATTCCGGAGAAAGAAACTTATTTTCGGGCGGACGAAACTCGGAGTTTCGTCCTCTTGACACTGTGACCATTTCTACCCACACTAGTCCATAACTCTGTTCGTCTTAGGAATAACTACACACAATACCACCGTTTTTTGTTAATTTTTTCGTATTGTAGCAGGAAAAATTCAAATAAATTTCGGAGGAAAAATTTCTTTTTGGGCGGACGAGACTCGGAGTTTCGTCCTGTTTCGTCTTCTTGACACTGTGTGGATTTTAAGTAGAAAGCGAAGAAAGCTTCGCTTCTCTCGGGCCTTCCACGATACACATGTCTTTTTTTCGGAGTAACTATATATATAGTGAGTCTATAATTAAAATCTAAACGATCTTAGAAGAATATTCCTAAAAAAAAATCTATTACCCAAGAACAGTTTCATTAGCTATTACTTTTGCTTGTTACTCATGGCTTAATGCCCTGAGCTCTTTAGCTTCTGAAGTAAAATCCTCAAATAGTTTGAAAATTTCAAATCAATTCCAACAGAGCTTCATAAGTACCCTTGTTCTATTTAGTAGCGATGATAGGTACAGGTATTGAAAATGATATTGATTTTTGGCGTAAGATGGATGTTGACAAGAAGGTTGTGGACTTACATATTTCTTATATATTGGAATTCGTAAGTACAATATAATACAATATTTAAAAAAAGCTTTCGTGACAAGTTTATCAGATTTATAGCTCAGATATTGAATTTAAAAATTTAAAATGCAGTATTTGCTGTAAAGAATAAAGACTTAAAGTTTTTTTAAAGCCTTAAAAAGAATTTTAAACTTAAAGCGTGATAATGTATGAATAAAAAAGAACACTGTCAGGCTTATTACATTAAAGCTGATCGAAATAGCTTATAAAAATATTCTTGTTGAAAAGTTGAGACAAGTTTTGCAAGCCAAGTAGAAACGATCGACATTTAGTTGTAAGACTTTAGTAAGCTCGGGCCAACTCTCCCCGTTAACTGTTAACCGACAGTTTGACATTCCAAGCATCCAAGTTACTGCCAAAATAGCGATATTGAATCTCAGTGGTTTCAAGAGCAGAGCAGAGTCACTTACCGACTTACCACTCCATGCTGGACATTCGAGGGTCAAATAGTCCACCAGTCTAGTGATAATATAAATAAATAAAAAATGTAATAAAAGTTGGCAAATATTAAATAAAGAGTCCAAGAAAAGCTGAGGGAAATGAAAGTTAAGTTGGCAGTTAGTGGTCGTTTTACTTTTCAAAGTACATTTTGAATTTCAGTTATCTGCACACCTTCTGGCTCAAAAGTATGAGGAACGAAATATACATATATTAAATAATAAGTACTTGTTATTTTCATCTCCACCTCAGCCTCTCGGTCTTGTCTTTTCAACTTAACTTTGGGCTATTAGACCGGAAACTGCTTTACGCTAATGCGTCCCCCAACTTTTAACAGCTCGACTCGGTTCTTACATTTTCCGGTTTTAGCCTCAACCTCAACCTCGAGCTCTTTCCCAATCTTAACCGTCCATTTCTTCCGTCCAATTTTAACAAACGGTATAAAGCTCAGCTCTCCTCTCTTTGGCTCGCCTAAATTGCTTGTATATTTTCAATAGAGCTGCCGTGCAGTTGAAAGCTTCATTCAATTATACTGGTAGATTATCTTGGACAAAAGGAGGAAGAATCTGAAGAATGAATTTAATGAAATCAATGAAGGGAAATAAAAAAGGAAAATAAATTTGTTTTTACCTATTTTCGATTGATAGTTTTAAATTCATCATAAATTATCTTATGAATATAAAACATTATCCTATTTTTATAATCCATTATAATAAATTTATGTCATTATTATTGTGATGATTAAAATTAATTATTCGTGTGCATAAAAGAAGATTATTAGTAAAATAAATTATCTTAATTGCATTTACGTAAGCTTGTTTAATTTGATTAGATTATAAATTTACGAAACGTTAAGTAAATTAAACTATTGATTAAAATTTAGTTATATATTTGTCACACCTGTTGTTTTCTTTCAATGAACGTGGTCTCTGACAAAAATTACTTTATGTGTAATTTAAACTGCCGGTAGAAATTGAGAAGAAAACAAATAAAGCGTAATGACAATTAAACTTTTGGCATAATTTTAACATACATTAATATATTTGGATAATAATGATGAAAGATAATGAACAAATTGGAAATAGAAAAAGACAGTGGCAGTAGTAGAGCTAGGAAGACAAGGAGAAGAAAGAAAAGAATCACTTGATATACATATCTCATTTGAAATAAAGTCTGAGCTCGGTGATAAACATATTTGTTTTTCCTTTTTCGCTATTCATTTTTTTCATTTTATTTTTCTTTTTTTTTTTACGTCCTAAATCTTTTTAGAGTTGTCTCTCAACTCCCTGGTGTCCTTTCTTTTCTTCCCCTAGGTTCGTCACAATGTCTTCAAGACGTAACCCATCAGCATAAAACGCACGGGTTTATGAGCCGTAGCGAGTAGAGACAGTTTCGTGTAACATCTTCTTCAAATACCTGGACATTGTGTTTACTTCCTCTGATACTCCCCCTTCACTTTCGAGGGAAAAACTCTATTCTATTCATTTCTATCTCTATTTTTTTTTTTTTTTGCTCGGCTCTCAACCAAATTCATTCCTGAGTTTACACTTATTTTTATTACTTTTATTATTTTACTTTGCAGTTATACTTGTAGAGATGGTTTCAATGCTAATAGTTATCTTCGCTCATCAAACATGAAATCTTATAAAATATTGTTGAGGTTCGAGGATAATTTTATTAGTGAAATATTATACAGTATAGAGACAGAAGCCTTTAGGAGTTGAGGTAATTAATTTGTCTGCTTCTATAGTCTTCATATCAAATAGACCGGGGTAAGATGAAAATTTTTAGGAACAATGAGCGACTCAAAAATTTTTACGGTTACTCTTATTTTTAATGAAAGTTCAAATTTTTTTAATTATCCAATCAATTAATTAGGAAATTTGATATAAAAATAGATTGAATTTTTATAAAAAAAATTTTCTTGAGTTTCATTGAGATTTAGAGATGAGCCAGATTTAATTAACGGAGCACTTAGAATTCTAGGGAAAAACTTTACTTATTTTAAAATTAATATCTGATTGTTAAGAAAATATACCTTAAATTTATCATTTCTTTGTCTTGTTATTTACGTAATAACATTTATTATAAAATGTTTCATATTTCATAAAAGAATTTAAAAAATAAAAAACATGAAAACCCTTAATATCGGATACTTGATGCAATCTCAGACAAGACTGCGGGATACTTTGAAAATCCAATAATTAAGCCAAAGAATTCGATAATCGTTGAGGTCGATATGATAAAAGATTAAGTAAGAAAAAAAAAATTAAAGAACTAGTAAAGCAAAGTTCGAGCATAACTTTAAAGGTTTTAAAGTTTAAATTCATAAAACTCATTTAAAATATTAAACAATATATGTCTAGATAAAACTAATTTTCTCGATAAAAGAAATAAAGTCCATTTCTATCTTGGATAAAAACAAACTTAAAAGTTGGCGCGGTTTCAAAAATTAAAATAACTCAAATAAATGCGAATACGTTGAAATAATCAATAAGAAAAAAATATGTGGCGACATAAACTAACAAATTTGTTGTACGCGGTCTTTACTTTACTAGAGATATTTTTTTAACTCCGTCCAAGACAAAGGATACTCACGAGGGATATCTTTTCCATTACTCTTTGCTTTGACGAATTATATAAGACCTGCTTCTGTTTCTGAGTTATTTTTTTCCTTCTTTCTTTCTTCCTTATTTTTATTTTTTTTTTTTTCCCAGTAAAGACAAAACTGAAGATAGCGAGAAAAAGCAAAAAAAAATATTTTCGTAATAGAAAGGTTACTGAGACAAATCTGAGCGTGAATTTAGTTTCCTTTGAAAGATTTCGTACGAAAGAGCACAAAGAAAAATGACGAAATAACTTGTTGGAATTTGATTTTTTTCTCATTTAGTTTCACCTCTTATTTTTCCTGTTATGTATTATAATTAAAAATATTTATTTTAAAACGAAAAAAGCAAACAAAGCGCGGGGTAAAGTCCACTAAGTACACCATTTGTAGTACATTACAAGTGGTAATTTATAATTAAATGAGTGGCGTGCGGCTTGCGGTTTATTATAATGAGCCCATACAAAAGTAGATGGGGGGTAAGTTAACATGGAACTTTGGCACTGAGCCTGACGATATAACAACCTTATTCCCTTTAACTCAAGCTTTTACTCTCTATCTCCCTTAAATAAATATCCAGATATTCACGCGACCTTCGTCGTAGCCTTACTCAATGTTTAAGCCACTCAATTATTTTGCTCATATACTTGATATGTACCAGTAACATTAGTACCGATGCCCTTATAATATAGACAAATAAATACACCAGTAAATTTTTATTTAACAGTTTTTAAAAATAAATAATTATTAAAGCAAACGAAATAATTTGATGTTCGATAATTTTGAAATGAAATTACCGAGTAAATGAAAAGCAATTTAATTTATAATATTTGGATTGGAGTCTGTGCAGAATATTCTTGCATCGATAGAGAAAACTGCTTCAGTAGTGAATCCAGTGTAGTGAAATGAAGGTATTAAGGGACGTAGGGAATAGTCGTTGAAAAGCATGCGGGTTAGACATCGCTGCGATAACACAAGTTAAACATGACCTGTGCAGATACACACGTACACCCATTCACCTATATAAATGCACGTAATACCTATATCTGCAGTAAGATCGCTGCCAATCGGGCACCATGAGAATAGAAATAGGGGTGATAGGATTCGCGATACTGTTTAAATGTTTAAATAAAATAAAAAGCAAAAAAAATATAAAAATAAGTATATATATAATATTGTCTCTCTGTACAAAATTCAAGTACAAGCTACTAGCTATTTTTATAATCACTGTCATTAGAGATAATGCGAGTGCGATTACTTGTAAACTGATAAAATTTATCAGATAAATTTATTCTTTTAAATTACATTATCGTAATTTAAATAATAAAAATTTAATTATTAGACAAGATCTTCAATTATAGCAAAATGTCTTGTTTAAGTGGAAAAATTTAGTGTGTAGTCAGACCGGATATTCATTAAGGTTACATAATAGCTGCAGTATAGAGTGTTGAGTAAAAAAGATTAAAAAAAAATTATAAGTTACGTATATATATATACATATATGGATATGTAGAATAAAGAGGTAATGGGAAAAGGGTGAGAAAAGGGAATGTAGAGAGAAGTTTCCGGGCTCGCCGCGTGTGTATTTAGAACACGAAATTTTCGTAATAGTTTTGGCAGCTGCTCCTCCTACATATACGAGTACCTATACTGTACTTGTGGAACGTAGCTCTGCAGCCAAACGACGAGATACATAGTAATACATCTAGATGTTTTAGTATTGGAGGTTTTATTTGTGGGCATGAATGTGTGTTGAGGATGAAAAGGTGACTACTGCAGTAGTCAAGGTTCTATATATGTGTGAGTTGATGTGTGAGTGTGTGTACAGGATGGAAATGAAGGCAACTGTGATCGAACAAGAAGTAAGTTTAAGTTTAATTAATGTGCCACATCGTATTTATTCGGTACTAGTTTCTACGTATTACATGGTCAGAGTTTAACAGTATAAATAAATAGTTTTTTTTTTTTAAATTTAAACTTTTAACATTTTTAAATTTATCTGTCGAATTTATACTAATTTTTTTTTTTTCAAGTAAATACAAACATGAAAATTATTTCATCATGGCATTAATTATTTCGAGATGAAACGAGTTTGAAATTTTTCGGAAAATAGTTGACAATTTTAGGATATCAGGCTCCCAGATGTCTTATCAGTTGTAAAAAATCTTAAACGTCTCCCAGAAGATTTTCCAAAGGTTCCCAGACGTCTTATCATTTGTGAAAAATCTTACTCTTCCAAAAGGTTCTCAGAAGGTTTCCAAACACTTTATCGTTTGAAAAAAAAATATCACGTTACCCGTTTACTTCAAGAACACATAATACGTTCAATAGACAAGACAGACTCTCAAAATTCGTGTTTATTTATAGAAGCTCATAAAAAATATCGAGTTATAAATAAATACAATGATATTCTTCTATTCATTTTACCCCCCGGTCCGTCATGCTCTCTTCTCTTTATCATTTAACCAATTTGTTGATACGTCATATATACGTAATAACTTAATTGAAGGTCGTTTTGGTCTTGCCAGAGAATTAAAGCAACGATGAACGCAGAGCAGCACTCTTGACGATTGTTAAGTGGTTGTTGCTATAGTTTTGCTTATTCCGGTCACAATGCGAGCCTCTTATACAGCATCCATACAGCCATCTACCGCTGTGCCATCATGTACTTTATCTCGCTTTTTCTTCAACAGTCCGCCTTTCATCCATCTTTCTATCCTCCCAACTCTTCTCTTCTCTCATTCCCCACTGTGTGCTGCTGCATCCCTCGACGCAGTGACGCTAATGCATATTCAATGTTAAACTCATGCCTTGAATTTCCAGATCGGCCCGTCTCACCACCATCATCCGAGACGTTGAAATTTCCGGCTGAAAAATAATAAAATGTAAAAAGATTAAAAAGTAAAAAAACATCTTAGAACACATTATTTTCAATTTCATTTTTAAATTATTATAACAGTAATATTAATTTCCAACAAATTTTTTAATTTAAAAATTTTAAATTACTCTTTAAATTCAAATATTTTGTTACTTTCATTTTAAAAAATAATATTGACGTTTTCAAGCATAAAATAGTTAATATAAAGAACAAAGTATTAATTTTCCTGCAAGCTCGACGAATATTCATTTTAATATTTTTTACAAAAGTTTAACGTTTTTTTTTGTTTTTTTTTTACATATTTACGTTCCAATGTTTAAGATAATAGAAAAATAGTAAGCGAGGAATAAAAGTTAGTAGAATAAGAATAAGAAGAAGAAGAAGTAGCACCAGAAGCAGTTACAGTCGTTGTGTTTGATGACACTGTGATCTTTTGACGTGTTTCTTTCGACTCTTCTCTTCTCAGCTCTTCTCTATTATTTTGTACTCTTGTATGTGTCTCAATCAGCCAACAAACTACGAGCTGTTTACCAATACGGTTTCCAATATATTTTCGTCATTGCTCTACGGGAAATATCGATTTCTACCCCAATGCCAGACAATTCTTTCTCAACCTCTTACTTTATTTTTATTTCTTATTTTTTTCTTTCATCATTTCTTTTTCTCGTTCGTTTCATTCGTCGAAACACATTCGCTGCTTCAACGCCCCAGTACTCGTACTCACGTTTAATATTTTTTGGCACACAAAACTACAAAAAGAGTATACGGATGTCTTGTACGTTAAACTCAGCAAAATATTTTTTTTATTGTCGTAATAATAAATTTATAATACACATATTTTATTATTATTATTATTATTAATACTAAAGTTTAAAACATAAAACAAATGTACAACATGAATTTTTTTTTTACATTTATATCTTCTCCGGTACAATAAATTATAATATGTAAATTAAGTAAAGTGCCCGGGTACAAAATTTTCGTCCAGAAGTAGTAGATAGAGGAATAAGAAGCTACGGCAATTACAGAGGCTTATGTTTGATACAAATTGCGCAGCCCTCTACATCTACTGATGCCATTTACTCCCCCTACGGTGACTTGTGTAGCTCAATTCAGACAAACGCTATCCAGACACACTGTGTCGGTATATATAAGACTAAATACCAGACATACGGTGATAAAAATAATACAAGTTTAAGAGTTTCAGGTATGAGTTTAGTTTGTTGATAGCGAAACTCGTGACACCTTTTTTCCTCCCATTTGATGGATACACTTGTCGCGAAGTGGTAGTTGGATAATTTATTAAAGCATGTTTGCTACTGTTAAAATGTAATATCCCGAGTAAGTTTAATTATTCTGTCGTGCTAATTTAAATGTAATTGTCAGTTTAATTACTTAGATTTTAATGTGAGAGGTGAGAGTATAAGTGAGGCATGACATGAGGATTTTATAACTTTTAAAATAGGGTTAATATTTTTTTATCGGATCTTATTTTGAATCGGCGTGAAATCGACTTTGATTTGACTTTAATAGTCTAAAACTTTCTTAGCGTCTTAGTTTATCTCGTAACTATTCAAATTTATTTTTAAATGGTTTTAGATTATTCGAAATTTAAATAAAAACAATCATTAAGAAAAATTACTTTTGATAATTTAACTGATTAAAAAATTTAATTTAAGCTCAAAATCGTTTCCCTAAATTTAGAAACTAAAAATTGAATTAGATGATAAATAATTTATTCAAACACTTGACTTGTAGGTATTAACTTACAAAAAAATGCTAAATGATATTTTTAGTTCCCGCTTAATGAGATAAAGCTACAAAATGATAAAAAGTAATTTTTAATGAAAGAAGCCAAAGAAAGAGCAAGAAGTAAAACACCAGTTAGTAAAACCAAATTTACAAATTAAACTCTCGCTTTATTTTTACATGTAAATGTTTAAATTTAAAAATCTAATAATTTAAAAAATAAACTATTTGTCAAGTCTAAGGGTAAAACTGTCAAAGGCTTAAAAACTAAATAAAAAGAAGCCCAACAATGTCTTTTTTGTATTAAGGGCAGACATAAATTTATCCTCAAACTTTAATACAAGTTTGCTGGTGAAATTCCCGAGTCTATTTTACCTACAGTTCACTTGAGTCTCGTTCTCGGAGTTGTTGGGGTAGCAGAGGGTGCGAAAGTACCTTCCAGTACTTCCAATGAGCCTCCAATTTTCGTTCGCCAGCTTACATCAAGTGGGTACATACTCGAGTTAACGACTTGATTCAGTCTGAAAATTTTCGGTGCTTCGAATTCGAGCGGATGAGATGTAGCGAAGGGAAATAGGGTCTTGAGCCAGAATGGTCAAAGAGATGAGAGCAGGAAATTAGAGATGATGTTGAGCAAATAAAAAATAATTCCATTTAAATTAACGAGCATCGATAATAGCATAAAAAACTAAAATAAAATGAAATCTCTCATCTAATTTCCAGATTAATCAACATTGTGTTTGAAATCATCTCCAAGTATCTCCGGTTACTTTTTTTTCTCTGACTTTAAACATCACGATGAGTGCACAGCAGGGTAACATACAGTTATATACACACATTTACACACATGTGAAACTCAGTAAAGGGTGATTGTATCCCTCGGGTTTATCCACCTGTCTTATCGTGGCGTACTTCAGTAGTTAATATCTCTCTCGTATCAAACGAAACGCCGGAAGGTAATCCCTAAGGCCGTTTTGTTACTCTCACACTCTTCGGCACCGTACCTATCATATCCTTTGTCTTTGTTTTTGAGCACACGCAGACACGCGAATAGAGTTGAGTTGGTAACACTATCTTGTTGCCCTCCAACCGCGATTAAACAAATAAATAATTTTTTATTATTGTACTTAAGAAACTCTTTCATAAATATCTTTTATTTTATTAAACTTTAGAGTGTTATTTTAATAGAAATAAAACTTGTTCCATCTAGCTCACCTGCTTCACTTTAAATTATCTCTGTCTATATCTATATCTACACACCGAAGACAAAAAACCTGAGTAAAAGAAACAATTGGACCTAAATTTAACTCTAGAACGAGTAATGTCGCAGACAATTCTTTTCTTTGTTCTCTTTTCAAATTTTTTTTTTTTGTTTGTTTTTTTATTCGAGTTTAATGAATAGGACGTAATGTAACACATTGTTCAATGCTCACGTGAACTTTTTATTGTGTTAAAAAAAAAAATAGAAAAATATATAGATAGAAAAAAAATAGAGATGTAGAATAATTTTATACGATAGATCATTATTATGAAATCTACAATCTAGTGTTTTTTCTTTATTTTTTTATGAATATAACATGATGTGAAATAACGTATTTCTTGTGGTGGATAAAAAAAAAATGAGCAAATAAAGTGGTTATCCATTTTTCACATCTTATCTTTAATAAAAGTGTATCAAATACATTAACAGATCTCTCAATACAGATGAATATATTGTAATGTAATGTAAGGAATATGAGGCGACGGGGATGGGGTAGGGGTAGGAGGTGGAAAAAAAATAATGATTCAAATAAGAAATGTGAGATTTGTAGAGAATATAGAGTAGAGTGTAGAGAAGAAAAGAGAAGAGTATGTAGTAAGGAAAAACCGATGATCGAGGGATGTGACGGGGGTTGATGGGCGTTACCTATAAATCGGCATACACTGAACCAGGGACAAGTATAAGGCAATACTTTCGGATATTGGTATGCTCGGGTGATTGATGGTCCGAGATATTCAATATCTGCGAAACTTCTCAAGCCAAAGCTTCAACTCAACTTCTTTCTCTTTTTTTCTCTTATGCTTTTTTTTATTGTTTCCTACTTTCCGCCCGCCCCCGCACGTAGATTTGTTTCCAATGTCGCGAGTTGTGTATAAAATTTTTTTTTAATCTTTAATATTTGCTGTCACAAAAGTTCACGAATTTTTGTACTGCAGAATATTTATTTGAGTATCAGTCATTACTTATTAATGAGTTGAACATTCAGGGCACGGGGATTGCTGATGAAAAATTGAGTGGATAAATTTTGAATCATCTATTGATTTAAATTCGATGCTATGATTTATTAGTTTCAATACCTTGGATGCATCGATTTATTAATTTCGATACATCAAACTGAAATTGAATTGATTGAAATGTATTTCATCAAGTATATTTTTATATATTTCAATTCAATTTTAGTTCGATCAATCGATTCAATTTTGAATCAATCATAACTCGATTTACTGATTCAATTTCGGTTTGATGTATTGATTCAATTTTTATTATTATTGTAATTAATTGGACTTTTCGATCTAGAAAAAATCTATGGCTTGAAGCTCACAGAGCTAATTTGGTAATTTAAATTTATCGTTACTGCTGTACCATAATTTTACGAAACTACTAAAGAAATAAATATTTCATTTATTATAGAAAGAAAATTTATTTTAATAACTTCTCAGTTTAACAGTAAAGTTTATCGTTTAGTAGAAATTTTTTTACTATATGTGATAAATTAACTTGGAACTTAAATTTTACCATAAAGTTTAGTTTTATAACACCGCGCGTTTCTGGTTCTGAACAGTAAAATTTCAAGTATGCATATTTTACTTTTTCCGGAAATTTTAGAAACCGTGAAATTTTCTTATCTATATTTTATGCTAATGACCAATTTAAAAATCATCTGTCCTTTAATTGTAACATAATTCTGTTAAAAATATTTTAGTTTGAAAGATCCATTGCTATCTGACATAAGTGACCAACCCAACAAATTTTTGAAATCAAAACTCGTTGAAATGAACCTAGAAAACATAACTTTGAAAATTTAAACTCGAGATATTGAACTATCGATGTCTATTCTTTAAAGTTTTAATTTTTAACAATTAATTATTGTCATATTTTTTATTTATATATATACAAGTGCATAAATTCATGAAAAATAAGCACAAGTTCATTTTTTAAAAATAAATCTATAAATTAATGAAATAGTATTGAATAAAAATGACTCGGCTTTTACGTAAAAATTCATCAAATCACAAAAATTTAAATTCATAAGAATTCAAATTTTCTAAATTCAATTTTCCAAAAATTAATATAAAGAAATACTTAAATATGAAATTCTGTCACGGTAATTTTTATTAAAATACAGATGATCTTTAGAACATAAAAACTAAACTGACACAATTTTTTGCTCATAAAATTATAGATCAATTTTATATTAAATTGAGTAAATTAAAATTTGAGTATATTCTGTTTATTCAGACTTTTGGAAATCTATAGCGTTGATATGTCTCACATAAAATGGAGACTAGTGGAGACACGTTTTTTTACCCTATAAAAATAGTATTAACTCAATCCACACGTCCACATCGCACGTCATTCGCATTTTTCTTCATTCTACAGCTAAATCTCTTCCCTCACTTATTTGCTGTGCATAAATTGTTGATACTACGACTAAAAAACAAAGTAAATACGAAATACATGGATGTATATATGTATACATGTATACTGCGACTCTCTTGGTTACTCTTGAGCTTTGTTATTGTGTAAATGCATCACACCCACACCGCAAAAACCCTACTTCCCAGCAGCCCTCTACATGATTTTGTTTTATTGTTCAACCCTATCATTTCTGACAAATATACGGAGATATAACTAAAATATATATACACAAGAACGTATAAACTCACGCAGTCTTGTATTTCGCGTTTACATTTTCACCCTCTCAATATCACGGGATTTTCACTGTTTTAAACATTTCACATCAGGTTACATTTATTTTTAAAAAGTTATTCTTTATTTAATACGGTGATAATGTTGTTTTTGCATGGTCTACGTCTCTGCGTATATTTATATTACTTGTAAAAAATAATTTAAGTACGTAAATTTAGCTTATGTTAATAAAACTTTAGCTGTCGCTTGTATACTTCTGTCAATGCTACTTTAACTTTTGCTGTATACACAACTTTATACAATGCCTTTATATTCTTCAAAACCTTTTTAGAATGCACATTTTTTTTCCTTTCTTTTTTTTTGTTAGGATGTCGGAGTTGTTAAATTTATTTGTGTATGTCTGTCTTTGTTTAAAAAGTATCAGAATGGAATTATGAACAATAAATAATAACAATTCTAGCATATATAATTTTAGTTGTGTACAGAAATTAGTTTTGTTACAATGCTTTGAAAAATTCTATAACTGTCTGGAACAATTGAAATAATTTCAAAACTGTCTAGTACATTTCAAAAATTTTTAGATACTTTGAAAAAATTCTAAATAAATTTCAAATTTGTTTAGAATATTTCTGAAAATTCAAACACGAACATAAAAAATTAATCGTAAAAAAATCACCATATGATCAAAAAATCAGATTTTCATATTTTTGTTGAACTCGAAATTGAGCCAGAAAATTTGTATAAAAAAGTAAACCAAAATTAGGTAATTATGATTTTACTTGCAAAAAATTATTTAAACAATGAAAAAAAAGTCACGATTTGAACAAAGTGTTATTACCACTCTAAAAATTTAAAAGACGACATAAATATGTATGATGTGAGTAATATTTGCACGTTTCTATACTATTCATCTTACGAATATTACGAATCCTCGCTCGCGAATAGTCACAGGCAAAGTAAAATATACAAATATACTCATACATATTCTGTACACATCTCACTGTAGTCAATAAAATAGTAATGGTGTATAGAAGCAAAAGCATCTCGCCGGTAAGCTGCTTACTGGACGTGAATCTAGCAACGTTTTATGGCAACTTTTATCGTTTTGTAAACTATATATCACCCATACTCTGGCATCACTATTTTCACAATCGCTTCTATTTTATATTTTATCTCGGATTTGCGTTCATGGCTTCTTGCTATTGACCATTATATCCCTTTTCATTTTCATTATCCTCGAGCTACAATCTTCACCTACATCCAATAAAAAACAATAAAAAATTACAAATTGCACAATAATTTTCTTCTCTATTGTATTCATTATTGTTACATACATATATATTTTGTTACATACATATATATAAAAGGGATTTGAGAGTTGAGAGATGAGGGTACGTCTGACAGAAGTTATCTTCATTTTATGGCATACACGAAACTCTGACGAAGCTTTCTCAAGGAGCTTCTGCGGCCAACAGTTTCTCCAAACTTTGACAATCTATATCGCTTACAGTTTGTGTCTCAACACCTGGCTACACAACTAGAAAACTCCAACCAGAAATCACCGACCCATAAACGATTGTTCAACGATAAATTATTAATATCACAAATAATCGAAAAACAAAATAAATAAAATTCAATCCGTAGTCTTTAAATTCATAAATATATTTTCGTACTTTTCTTCAAAATTCAAAAAAATATTTCGGGGAATAAATAGCAAAAAATGCGGGGTAAAAAATCCAGTAAGTCAATGACTTTTAAAAATTTTCTGTCGAAATTAGGTGAGGAATTGCTCAGAAAAATAAAATAAAACTGATTCATCTCGAGGTAATTATTTGAACGTCTGCTCTTTGGCAATAATACTGTTGTTTCCGAATTGCATTGTATATATAACACAATTAAATCGTATTTCCTCTCCTCTAAATCTTGTCTCTGGGCATACCAATAGCAATTGGGTATTCATCGAATGCACGCAACGTTACCTATTAACCCTCTTTGACCTCGCAGTGCACGGTCATGTATTAAATATTCAAAAGCCATCTCGTTGATCAAAAATCAAGCGTATGCTGAAAATATTTGAATTTAATCCCAACACTATTTTAAACGTCAGTATATTTAAATAATTAACTCGAACCGCAAAATAATTATTTAATTTTAAAATAATAAATATTATCGTTTGGTTTATTTATTATTCTGGGTGCCCGTTAAATTTTGCTTCTATATAATATATATATTTTTACTCTATGTATTTATATTTGTTCCGTTTCAATGCAGCAGAACGTCGCTCGAGCATATCTATAGGATTATCCTTATTTTGTATCCGATCCACGTAACTGCTCGACCCATTCTCAACATGTGCGTTTCTTCTTTTCTTTCTTTTTTTATTTTCCATCTTCTTTTTTTTTTTACTTCTTACTTTTATTTTTTTTACTTGAGAAGCTTGAAAAATAGCCTCCGGCTCTTATAGTCTACTCGTCGCACTCGTACAATCGTAAAGAAAGGGAGGTTTGATTTTTCACCATTTTATCTTTATTTTACTTCAATTCATACATATATATTTTTTTAAATGTTATTTTTCGATATTTACATAATGTATAAATAATTTTTTTTAAAAGTCGTGAAATGTGAGTCACTACAATTCGCATCCAAGTTAAAAATAATTTTTTTTTAATTCAAAAATTTTGAAAATAACTAGGGTGGAAAATCCAATTAAAATAATGATAAAAAAACATAAATTTAAACTCTCAGATTAGAGAGCTTCAGATTAAATTAATTTTATTATTTGAAATTTCGAAACACATTACATTAAAAAAAAAATCATATCTAACTTTTATCAAAAATAAGAAATTTTTGAGGAGGACGAAAAATATTATTCAATAAAACATCAATATTGTAAGAATTAATAGTGATAATAATGATAAAAATAATATTTATGGGTCTATAAGAAAATAAAGTCGAAGATTAGACATTAAATATTGGTGACTGATAAACTAAGAACTCAAAGATAGCTTTCTCCTCTCAGAAATATCGCTTTAGATGACTTGAATAATTCTTTTATCTTTTGCTGAAGCATTTTTCTTAACCGTCGTCGTTTTCTGGTCGTCTCGTCTCGTCCGTTATACTCTCGAGGGCGATCGGTCGGTGGTGATTTAGCGAGCTTCTTACCTCGAGGCCATATCCCCGGGACACGGTGGTATGGCTGGTGTGCAACGTCAAGGATCAGCGAGAAATGAGACGGGTGAGTCGGAAAAAGGGGATTGAGTGAACAAATGCAACGAGGTAAAACGCTTTTCTCAAGCTCAAGAGGATACTGGATAATATATAGCATATTACCCTATATAATAATAAATATATATCTCTATGGATCTCATATGTAGTTAGATACACTTTTTCTCTTTATTTTATTTTATTTTTTTTTTACTTCTGTGAAATATTTAAATTTCATATTTTATATTTCTTTTCACATTCAACTAAATTATTATTTTATTTCGGTGTTCGAGTTATAAAAAGATGAGAATTTATATTTTTTTTTTGTCGTTTCTCTTTAGCGGTTTATTTTGATGAAAAAATTAATGTCAAATATATAAGAAGGTGTGTTAAATGAAGAACAGTAAATATGTGTTACTCAAAGGTGGTTTAGTAAAAGAAAAGTGCTTCAGCCAACGTTACCTTGGCTAAAGTACACCTTATGTTTTTTTTTAAACGTCTACTTTCTTCTTACATCGGCGAAAAATATCTCGAAAATGACTTTTTCCACTTTATCAAAAAGAATTACGTATAAGAAAAATATGTATTATATATTTTATAAAAATACTCACGTATAAAATATTGCAAGGAAAAAATTTAATAATGATGCAAAAGCACTCCCTTATATTTTTTCAGCAAATATTTTTCTGTTGATTTAAGTAAACTCTTAAAATGCTCAACAGTCAGTCCTCTAGGATTTTTTCCTGGTAAATCTGTTAAATATTTTCACATTTGAAATAAAATATTTGCCTAGACTTTTTTTCTTACATTTAAATTTTATCAACGATCTGTTTCTTGAAAATTATTTTGAATCAGGCTAAAAATTTCAATAATTTGAACGTAAATTTTATTTTATAGAAAAAATTCGAAAATTTCAGTAACATTTTGCCTTTTTCCACATTATTTCAGTTGCTTACATTTCCCTTAAAAAATATATAAATTGTCATCTAATAACTGTCTCCTCAAATGTTGGTTCAAGTGACATTCATCATACAACTAAATCATAAATATACAAGATGAGGATCTAGAATAATAGACTATTAAATAAACAGTTAAATATCAGCACTAACACAAATAATGGATCTCAATTCTAGACTGATGCTCGCTTGAGTTGTCGTGTCTGTTAGTTCTCTACCTCTATTATTCTATCATAGCTAACTTAACTTCTAAAACACTACACTATTCTTTATAATTATTTTCTTATAAATTTCCATTACTCTATTAATTACTCAAAAATCCCAATCAATATTGGTAATAGCAAACGGCATTACTGTAGGGGAGAGGGGGGTGGGGCGAAATGAACCCCCTTAAATTTTGGATGCCTCGAAATATTTAGGGGTGAAACGGGCCCTCCAAAATTATTGTTCAATTTAAATGATTCAAGAATTTACTTTTAACTCGTCTAATTAGAAAAATTTTCTGAATTTAAATTTGAAATTAATTTTTCAGACTAGAGAATGTAAAAAGGGTTAAAAAAAATCAAATAGTAAAACTTTTTTTTAGGGGGCCCATTTTGCCCCAAATACCTGCCTTCCCTTATGACATCCACATCTACTTATTTAAATGTAACTTCCATAATAATTTCCTTTATTGATCCAATCCCGATGCTCGACCATGTATGGGCTCATATTATTAAATTCTATTATATATAAAAATAAAATATGAATATTAACAAAAAAATATATTTATTTATTAACTTTTTTTAAAAAAATAATTAATGGATTTTTTTTGTAATCGCATTAAGACTCTGTAACAGTAATAGCCATTATTGATAATAGTACAAGGCATTACTGGATAGGAGTAACGAACCATCTATTTGGTGTACGTTTACTTCCATAGTAATTTCCTTCAATTAACCCAACTATGTTTGAACATATAATTGATTACATGATTAAATTTCTTGGTAATAAATGATAACAGATAACTCAAAAAATAACTAAAGCAGTGGTGAAAAAAAAGGATTATCATATTTGAATAATATTTACATGAAAAAAAATTTGTATTCATTTTTTGTTAAATCATCGCGAGACATATTTTTATTAACATATATGCTTATTTTTATTTCACATTGTCATCTCTTTTGCATTAAACCCCGACACATTCAGCATTACTTAGGTTCCTGGTGACATTTCATAAGGGGCAATTTTTCTCTATCTCGGTTAGAAATACGTGTGGGTGAGTTATACTGCTACATACCCTCATGTATTGCACGCTCACCGCGTCGATATCTGCATAAGTAACAAGTGCATTATACGGGATAAAATCCAGGATGCATAATGTATCTAGTGTAACCACGTATGCGCATCTTTCCATATAATATATGTTGAATATATGAGGATTTTGAATACCCTCTGAGTTGCCCATAAGTAGGTGGAGACGTGAAAAAAATTTAATTAAATTATCTACTTACTGGGATAAATTAAAGTTTGGATGATTAATAATTTATCTAGATAATAATTAGAAAAAGAGGGGAAAATGGGCTGTGAAAAAAATGGTGATAAGGTATTTACATTTTTTCGCTCAGTAAGAAATTTTTCTTTTCGAATTTCTCATATCCTTTGTAAAAAAAAATTTGAATGACCCAAAATATTTATCATGTCCGTTTTACCTCTTTGAACATTTTTTTTTTTCATGTTTAGAGATCCGTTTTGCTTCAAGAGGCCATTTTGTCCTCTTTCCTTTTCTCTACATGGTCAGAAATTTATGGGATACAATTTAAAAAAATTTTTTGAGGTTTCTTCTAATCTAAGGGGTTTAGTCTTCATATGATCAGACACAAGACGGAAGAATGTTTCTATAAATAATTAATAATTTCTGTTTATTATAAAGAATTAATATTTGAGTGATTATTATATCTTATAATACTTTATTTATTAAAATATACAGAATAATTTATGATAGGTAATAAATGTTCAAAAAATTTTTATTTAAATATTTATATTGATTTTCATCACCACTGAAATTTTTCATACATTTAAATTCCTGACTGTTGTAATAAAACACGAAACTTAAAAAACTCGATAACAAATGAAATGCCCCCAAATCTACTGGGTATTATTTATACTTAAGTAGGCGGTTTTTGTTTGACTATAAACATATATGATAATATCGATTGACTCATCCAACGTGAAATAGTATATAGAATAAGGGATGACACAGGAGTAATATAAAAGAGGCCAGTAAACAGAAGAATAGAGTCTAATTCCATTTCTGAGCGAAAATGGAGCTGCTGACGTTGCCTCTCTATCATCGCCATCATCAGGTTTACTATACTCATATATGTCTTCTGGCATCCACTGTTTTCTTGCATCGTCTGGTGTTTTCCCCTCATTCTCTCTCACTCTATAACTTTTCGCACACATACTACTTTACACACCGCTCTATCTCTCGAGCCCACCACCTTCCCACCCTATCAAGTTTCCAGTTCGTCATATTCCGTTCACGAACTTTGCTTTAAGACGAATAGAATTCATTTTGATTCATGCTACACTACTAGACGGAAAAGAAAAATTCTAAAAGATCTAAGAGTCCGATAAACTTTTCGTTTCCCTCGTCAATAAATCCGCCAAGACATCTTTGGTCAACTTAGTTTTATCAAATTTATATATTTAGTTATACTTTTCTATACATAAAAACACATCCATATATATATATATATATATATATATATATATATATATATATATATATTTACGCTTATAAACATCTATAAACATAAATTTATCAATAAAAAATATAAAATATCCTGGTTAAAGGAAATTGCAAGTATTTTTATGTATATATATATAAATATATATAACATAGTATGCAAAGTTTTTCCATTTATAATGTTTCTTCTTTCAATAATTTTTATAAGGTTTCAAATACAACAATAGCATAATTTACTTTTTTTTTTTTTTTATTACTTATAGACGTATACATTATAAAATAAATATTATTATTACTATTATCATTTATTTATAAATTATTCTACAAAATAAAGATTGTTGACTCGTCGACTTGCGCCCCAAGCGCTGATGTCCCCACACAATTCTTGATTTTGTAATGGACAAGAATTGCGTTTGGACAATCATAGCCTGACACAACAGCCTCATAAATTTTATTACGACATATTATGTTGCTCCACTTATTTTTATTACTATTATGACTACTTCTTGGTATCGGAAAATAGCTGGTCATTACAAGGAAAATATAAATTGCTTACCACGTGTTTGGGATCCTGTAGACAGAGAAAATTATTATAAATTTATTTATTTATCTTTTCAAATTACGTGGATTTATTAAGCTATACATGTATTTTATGTATGAAAAATTTACTTTTTTGTCATGGATGTAAAATAGTAGAAATATATGAAGTCTTAGATTTTTATTATTCTCAGATATTTCATTATTTTTCACTGTCGCGTCTCTTTTAACGACATTACGTGACATCATCGGTTGTTATTTTATCACAAAACGTGCTTGAAAACACGTTGGCTTAAGTCGTTATGTCAAGATTCGTTTCCGTGATTCGTAAAGCTCGAGAAAAATTTTTCAGAGCAAAAAAAAATTTTTTTTCGTTTAACAAAATAAAAATTGAGGTAAAAAAAAAAAAAACCTAAACCGAGAAATAATTTTAGCGTCAACCCAAACCTCAAACCCATTGCGGTTGCACTCTCCGTTCACTATCCTCTGGATTTCGATTGAATTCGTCACTACTTTTTCGATAAGGTTTGTACCTATACTTATATATATTTATATATAGATAGTTACAAGATGGTATTGAAGGAGAAAGGTTAAAAAAAAGTGTTGGATCAATTCAGAACTCTGGATTTTCCGCTAAATCAAGGATACAAGATCTATTGAAGCCGCAATCGAATAGATGGGTTGTGAGGTCGCTTAGTGACCGGTGAATGTCGGATGTCCAAATATATTGAACCAAGCTGGTCAGATATTTAACATTTCACGTCACATGAAATTTAAATTAAAATAAATGTTCGTTTTTTCATAAAAAAAATTCAAATAATTTTATAACCAAATTTCGATTTATTTTTTTTCTGAATCATTTGAAAAATAATTTTTACTAATTAATTAATAAATTAAATCATACATTTATGATCTTTATACATAGTGAAAAAAAAAGATAAATAAATAATTATTAAAAATATATACAAATTTGTCGCAATAAATTTTCATGAAAATCTAATGATTAACGATATTAGACTATTAACGCGATAATTAAAAGCGCACGGGCCAATCGGTACATGTATGCGCGGTATAACGTATATATAAAAGGATGGGAAATAGTGGAGGCGAATCCAACTGGAAGTTACACGAGAGAGGCCGGCAATGGTGTTCACGGCAGTTCACGGCAGCCTGGCACAGCGGTGATTTGTGCGACAGATCGGGGCCACCGAGAGTAGTCGGGGTAGAGAGAGAAAGAGAGAGAGTCATGCAGGGATAGTCAGGGAGAGATTCAGGGTGACTCGCACACACTATCGGCCATTCCCTACCTCCTGGCACTCCCTTGCTCCCTGCTTCTCTTTACCCACTGCCAATATATTTCGGTGTCCTGTCTCGCCTAATTCTCTCTCTTTCTCTTTTCCTCTTCCCTTGCTCCCTACTGTCCTTGCTCTTTCCTCTTTCCTCGCTACTCTGCTTCAACCGACTGGACGCCAACTGTTTCCCAATAATGGCTTGTCCTCTATATACATATACATATACATATACATATACATATACATATACATATACGTATATAGTCACCACGCATCGATTCCTGTGCATTGCTCTGTTTAAATAAATACTAAATCTTCAATAATTTTCTCAAGAAATTATTTTTAGTATAAACAAAATTAAAATTAAATCCTCTAGTTTATTTTATTTATTAATTGTCATTAAATAATAGCCATTTAAATAATTATTTTCAATAGGGTTCAATTCTATTCCAGAGTGATTTAAAGCTAATGCAATAAAAATTAAGCCGGTTCATTGCGTACTTTGGATTTTATCGTATTTACGTACACATGAACAATTCACCAGATGAATTTAAATTTAAATTATTTAATTAAATTTTTTTTTTATAAATTTCTAGTAAAATAGGCTTTTAATTGTTTTGTTTATTTAGCTGTGCGAAATTGCACACCTCCATCGCAAAGTTAAGTGCTTACTCTCACTTAAATTTTTAATTCATTCGCGCACATTAAATTTCTAAAATTTATATACTGCGCTAGTGCATAAACATAAAGAAAATTTTGTAAAGTTTACGCGAATTAAAGTTATTTAAATTAAATATTTATTATAAAAAATTAAGTGAAATTTTTTTTTTCACGGGTGTTGGTCGGTTTGGTTCCAATATTTTTTGGAAAATTCAATAAATTCACCTGATTTTTTTTGCAATAGGTTTAGATTTTTAAATAAAAGATTCTTATTAAATATAATTATCACAATTTCTTCCTTTTAATTATAATTAATATATCAAGCCTAAAACCGAGGGTTTGTTACGATTTGAGCTGACATATTTACTCGTTTATTTGTTTCATTTTAATTGCTATTGAGCACTGGGTCATTGGCGGGGCGGTAGTATAAAAAATGGCGGTTTGTTTAAAAAAAAAAATTTAATCGGACAATAAATATCACAGATATACGGCCTCGGGATTTGATATCTGCGTAAAAATGTCAATCGAATGAAAAAACACAAAAGCTTAAAATAAAAGTCAGAAAACTTTTTTAAAATAAAAACCAATTTTTGGAAATGTGACGGAGCAAAAAATATTTTCTTTCGTTATTTGTACAATCGATTGACAGAAAAAAAGTAAAAATTTGAATGATAAAAAAATAAAAAAATGATTTCTCGTCGAAGGAAAAAACACTATACACACGTCAGCTTTCTATTGTTCGTAAAATTTTCCCCCATCACATAGATGTACATAGTGATACAATAATACACGTATGACGATGCGTCAAAAACAATGGACACCGTTAACGCGTCTCGTAACCATTTCATTGTCTCGTTGACAATGTAGCTCATGGAAATATGCATACTGAGATGACAGAAAAGGCAATATGAGATCGTAACGGCAACAATAAGCGCTTTAAATGTTATTAAAAATTCTCTAATATCATTTTAATAACACCATTTATATTTTTATATCTTTATTAAGCATAATGATTTTATAAACGACAGTAGATGGAAATCTCGGCAAACTTTTTTACTTTAACTACTAATATTTAACACGTATAAGACATGTAAGCCTCGTGTATTCTCTTATCTCTGACAGTACAGTTACACAACTAAGGTGATACTTCAGAGTCAGGACAAATGAACCTTACTTTGTTTAGAATGTCTAGACTATTCACTAAATCCGTGAGACAAAATACAACCCTTTGTTATAAATATATCCTACAGTATATTTTATTTGTCAACATAATTAATATCCCTTCTGGACAGAACAAAAAAAACATTTCTCGGCGTAAGAAATTTTTTTCTTGCTCAAAGAAAATTTTTATTTTCAATTCATAATCCTAAAATTTTCTCAGGGCGAGTGAAAATTTTTTGTGTCAAGAAATCATTTTTTTTTGTGATAATTAAATAAATAAAAAAAGAATCTCTAGATTTTTCGACCGTTTCTAAGTTCCTCAGCTACATTATAATTTTTTTTTTTCGGGAGATCAATTAATTAATTAAGAATAAAATAATGAATAAGAAATAGTGCTACCTATGGTTCTAAAAATAATAAGAGCAATAAATAAGGAGCTATCAAGTTTATAGAGTTTCGTGTCATGAATTTATTCCCTTATTCCATTAAATCGTACAGTATATGTCCAAAGAGTTTCTTTACTAATACTCGCAGAGGTTTGCATTGAGCAAACCGGAGAATTCAACAAGGCAAAGAGTATACAGGGTGGATTAGAGATACGCGATGGCACTACCGATAGCCGAACAACGTAAATTCATTCCTGCTACACCTCAAACCCTCCAAGACCAACCAGCCACCCACTCGCCCATCCCACGCCCTAGCTGTGTCAGACACTCAGACATTGGTATTTTAGTCGACAAAGAGACTCTGCAAATACTTTTGAATTTAAATGCTATAGAACTCTTAAATCTATTTGGTGTCAAGTGCAAGAATAATAAAACGAATAAATTAAATTTTTTCCTTCAAAAATTATTGTTTAATATTTTTTTTTATTTTACAATTACTTTTTTTACTGTTTTTATTATTATTTTTCTGGGTTATGAAAATCGTGGCGTTGAGTTTAAGTGAAAAAATGTATAGAAAAATAAAGAGAGTAATCCCGAAGGGAGCGAAGCAACGGAGCGATACAAAAAGCTGAGTGAAAGTGGAAACTGTAAAATAATTTCGACTAAGATAGACATCAATGTTTATATTAGGTACATATAGATGGTAAAAAAAAATAAAAAATGTGTTAATAAATATAAATTGCTGTAATAAGTATGTCGGAGAGGAAGTAAAAATATATAAATGGATATTCAATGAAGCAGGTGAGAGATCATGTAGTAGATGAAATAAATCGGCTCATGGTTGGCGCAATTTTTCAGGCTGGTTTTTTGTCGGGTCGTGAGTGGGTTCAAAATGAAGGGTGACAGGATGTGCGATTTTTCAAAACCACAAAGAGAGGTTTGGTATAGATGTATATAGGATATATAATAGAAAGTACGTAGAGAGAATAAGAAGGGCGGAAAGACGATTGGCCAGAGTAGAGAATAGTCGCGAATAGAGTTGAGTGAGAGGAGTATATTGTATAGTGAGTGCAGACTCTGAGGGTTTCACGATAAATGGCACTCTTGTGTCCTTACGACGCGGCGAGATTTCCCTCAGGTTTTCAGGTATACACATGCTGTATGACGTATACGTGTGAGTGCAATATCTACGGGTAAAGTGGGAGGGAAAGACAAGACAGATGGTAGAAAATGAAATTTATTTGGATAGAGATATGAAACGAGTCAAACATGATCTTGTCATTTTGTTGTATTTTACCAAGCATAGACCATGGAAATAGTTATTATTATTATTATTGTGAGTATTATTGTTCTTATAGATTTACTCTGATGGCCGAAAAGTGTAAATCAGTGTAGGTCGCTATTTTATAAAATCACGACGGGAATTTCTCAACAACTCGCCGGGGACAGATTTCTGCTTTAGAATAATCCGAGGGAATCATAAGTGCTAGAGACATTCAAAGGATACGAGGGTGTACAAGTGGTAGACGTAAATTCAAGATTATTGTTCACAATGAAATGAGAACAAGAGAAATCTAACTTAACATTATTTGTTTATTATTATTACTGTTGATTAAATATTTTTACGGTAACATAACGTAGGGGACTGGGTAAACCTCGTAACCACATTTTATTCATAATTTGAATTATGAGTGAAAAACATTCTTTAGTACTGCTATTGCGTGAAAAAAAGCTTCATATTTGAATTATTATAACAGAATATTCGAGAGACTTTTGAATTTTAATATTTCCATTAACGCGCGTGTAGCGGAATAGGTGTTTTGAGCGATTTCTGAAAAAATTATAATTTTGCAATTACGAGATTTATCTAAAAAAAACTACAAAAAGTAGATTTCATATTACCTTTATTTAGATCAACGACCCAAGTAAAATGCAGAATTCAGTTTCCGTAGGGACATTTTCTTTTTTTTTTGTTTAAACTAATATTAAAAAATTGTATTTCTAAAAATTTTACAATGAACTGATATCTCGCATTCTGTTTATCTACTTTGTAAATAAAAACAAATCGAACCGCGAAGAGTTACGTCACTAAGCCAACACGGAAATAGTTCACTTAAAATATTTACTGAAATATTTTTTTCAGGATTGATGCGCTTCAGATATTTTTTTATTTTATTTACTTTTGTATTGACTTTATAGTTATTTTAAAAATCCTCCAATCTCAATACCGTTCAAAGGCATTCATCATTTTGTCTACATTCAAATGACATTATTATGAAGCTCTCGCTGATAATAATTAATATTTAATTAAATTCATGTGAACAATAACAAATACCAGACCTGCCAACAATGTCATAGTATTGTTCGTGTTTAATTAATTTAATATATCGATTTATTGATAATTTGCGTCCCATTTTTAAATTATCCAAACTTTGCCAACTCTTCATCATTAGTCTAGAAATTTTTTTTACACAAGCGCGGATTTAAAAATGTCTTAAAAGTCAATATTTTCTTAAGAAACCAACTTTGTCCCTTCCCCAACCATTCGATGTTTGTAACTTTTTTGGCTCTTAGTTATTTTTTTAGTTTGGTAACACCGATAATCTGATGAATTTTATCATGGCGGTACAAGTTGTAAGCCCAGTTTAAAATTTAAATTTGACCCCCGTCCTTGATTCTCACAGACTTTCACCCCAGGAAGGAGCCTGCCGCAATATTATATTTATATATCTAGACATCTAGAGTTGAGATATTACATAGAAGTGTCCTCACCCTCCATTGAATGGCTCGTTGCACCGTTCTCTCAGTATAGCAAAAGCAGAAGCAGAAGCAGAAGCACTAGAGTTGCACCCACGGTATTTCGACTACTTCCGTAACGCGCACGTAAACGTATTTAATTCAACGGCCTGATATCATCTCATGAATTTAATACATATATATCTGAGTAATCCACCGTTGTAATTATAACTAATGGAATATTATCTCCTTAATAATATCTCATATTTTCATTAATAATATTCAAAATTTATTTTCACTGCCTGTACAGTATTTTCAATCAACAACTTGTGATAACATTTATCTATAGAATAGAAGTACAGATCGTGGCATCAATGAAAAATTATAAAAAAATTTTCCATTGTAACAAAGTCTAATCAAAATATCTATTAATTATATCATCGCGTATTTTATTAAAATTTTTTATATATTCAAAACTGACCCTACCCTGGTCAAAAATAAAACTTGATTTAGGCTTGGTCGTCTTAAATCGTGACTAAGTAAGACCAGTTAAGTCACGATTTAAGACGACCAAGTCTAAATCAAGTTTTATTTTTGACCCGGGTAATAATGGCCAAAAATAATATATGTCCTACTGACAAATGAAAAGACGCTTTTTTTCTAACACTAAATGGTAAAATTACTAATCACTCAAAGAAGGCCCGGACAAAACGATGAATAAAAAGTTTTTTTTTTTCAAAGTAGTTTTGAATTTTGAAATGTTACTTGTACAGCAATTACCATTTTTATGTAATTCAAGTAGTTTGTGATAAAAAATAAATTGGGACGTATATACAAAAATAGATGAAAGTATCGGTGGTAAGAAAATAATGATTTTCAGTACATTTATTCGAAATGGCTAATAAATAGGCTGTGTATAAGGTTTAAAAAAGCTTAGTTTAATATAATAGCACTAAGAAAGATAAAAAAAGTAAAATATATAAAAACGATATTGAGTATTAGTATGGTGCATTTAGTATTTTATGGTATGACCTTTCTAAATCCTTGGGAATATATACCGATAATAACGATAAAGTGATATATTTACTTGGATCAAATAATACATTTTAGTGTTATACGAGACTAAAAATCGTAAACTTTATATTTTTATCTTTTTTAAGTCTTCTATAAAATTATATACAATGTATATAAGGGTTTATCGATAAATATATGAGTTTTTGAAAAAATCCAATTATTCCAAAATTTTTTACTGCACATTTTGTCGAGTTTGATGACTATAATTAACTGAAAATGTTTCATAGAAATTATTTTATTGCTCAATATGGCCATTGTGCGTTTTTTTTTTTTATAATGAACTGAGATTGAAGTATAGATTTTTATTTAATATGTAGAGTGAAGGAGAAATTTTTTTAGCTTAAAATAGTATTTCATATTGAGTAATATATTATTAAAATGGCAGTAAATTTTAATATAAATAAATTACGTACTCGAATTTTCCGAATTCCACAGGCTCTTTCTATACTAGGGGCCTCGGGAGTTTACAAATAATCTCATTAAAACTTGCTCTTCAGTGTTCTGTAAAAAAAATTTCACTAGGGACTGAAATTTTAAAGAGTTAAATCTTCAAGATTCTTGAATGAGTTATTATTAAATTTCTAAGTAGTAGTAGTCAGAGAAAGATTAATGTCAAACATGCAAATTATTTCATTTATTAAAAAAAGAAATTATAATAATTAATCAAATCATGATATAAATTTAAAAAAAATGAAAAACAGTTGACCCTGCGGGAAAACCCCAAAACTTCCCGCTATTTTCGAGCTCAGAGCTAAGTCTAGATTTTTAGTATCTCTTGGACGGCGATCCAGATCAAAATTAAGGCATTCGTTAGATGTTTGGTCTCGGGGGTATCAGACAAGTCTTCTAGAAAAATTCTAGCGAACAGAAGTGAAGGGAAAATTTTTTTTTCTCCACAACGAGCTCTGAGTCTAGATTTTCGATCGATTTTCTATAGAATTTCTTAGACGACGATCCCGAACAAAATAAATGCGTCCGTTGAATGTTTGGAGGTCTCCGGGGTCAGACAAGTCTTCCGGCCCAAATTCATCAGGTTGCTTTCTATAGGCACAAATATACAGCAAGAAATAATGACAGGCCCAATTTTAGTGGTTAATTACCAGTAAAAAGTCTATGAAAAAACTAAGCCATGCTTGGTTATAAACTCTTGACCTGACTAAAAGTAAAAGAATATCAGGATAATATATACCTCAGGTTGCTTTTTATTGACATCAAATATACCCACAGCAAGAAATCGTGACTGTGCCGATTTCGGTAGTTAATTCAAGACTATATTATTTAGCATGACTTGGAGATTTCGTGACGTGAAAAAACTCATAATCTTCTTGTTTAATATCAATCTTTTACAAAATATAACTAATGGATTATTGAAAAATTCCCCGTAATTAAAATATTCTAATTATTTCCTTTGATATAAATCTAATATAAACAAGTGGATTAAAGTGTGGGTAAAATTCCACTTTTCTCAAGATTCGCCGTACAGTAAAGAGCGTATAAATTATTTAATTGAAACAAAAAGTAACAAGTGTACAGCGTACAAAGTATGCATGCGGATATTGTAATCTATTGAAATGTATTACGTAGAAGGGAAAATTCGCAAACTCAGCATAGCTCAGGGTACTCAGGGTTTGATGTCTTCTGAAGATATCTAGTCTGATCGCTAGAGGGAGCAGCGACTACAGCAGGTCCTCGAGTCACCTCTTACCTCTTACTTCTTGCTCTACTATCTACTCTAGTCACTTCACTCTGTCTCTCTCATTATCTGCTCACCTCGAGACGATGTGGCGAAGGAACTTGAGTGGGTGTAATTAAAGATGGCCGACTTGGTGATATTTTGACGACAACGTACAACTAAAAAATGAGCAGCCACGTAATGTATTAAGCAGGGATAGTTTTTTAACTATTGGGTCGAGGTAAAAGTTTCGTTCTTAGTTTTAATTTAAATTAAAATTATTTTTTTTATTTTTGTTAACAAGCTAAAAAATTATAATGCAAATTTTGTGTGGCATGACTCTTGCTCCCAGTAGACTGCGAGTAGAAAAAGATAGTGAGATTCTGTGAAAACGCGTGCGTGATTCATCCCCTGAGATGAGAGCGCGAAACTACGTGACACAGGGGACTTATAAAAAATTTTTTCTCTCCATTCTATTCTTATTTTATCGTTTATTTATTTATTTTTTTTTCTTTATATTTTTTTCTGTTTTTGTTACTGCTACCATTTCACGTAAAGTCGAAGATTGTGTATTTAGTCCAGAAAGTATAACTCTTTGTATATTTTTTTGTCCTCGATTTTCTGCTAGTCGGGCTCTGTCCTTAAAATGGGTTTGTCAGAATCCATTACCTTTTTCTACCTTATATTTATATAAATTTTATCTCAATCTTAAGCTTATTGAAAGACCTTCCGAGAAAAAATTCCAATTTAATGAAAACCAAGCAAAAAATTTTAAATAAAATTCAAAGAAATGAATTTTCTTTACGCCGAGAAAAATCAAACTTTTATGCAAAAATATTTTTATAATTTATCGCGTGATTTATTTGACGTAAAAAAAATTTGATGACTCTATTTCAGTAAAAGTTAATCATAGATAGCAAATAAAATAAAAATATGATTAATTACTTCCGGAAATAATTTTTATTTAATGAATAGCTTTAAAAGAGCAATTTATCACCATAAAAAAAATTCCCCTAATTTTAGACTAATTGTAGAACCCAACGATTGGAAATATAAAAGACTAAATATAATTTCGAATAAAGGATATGAGATAAAACGATCTGTTATATAACAAATATTGATAATAGCCGTTGTCATGCTGGAGAAAATTTCTACATGGACTGTCATCAATAGAAGTGAATCAGATTAAAAAATGAATGGACCTTTTGCGGATGGTTAAAATAAAAACCAACCCGTTGGATAACAAAGTTTTAAATTTCTAATAATATTTAGCTCATTAATTACGTCGGAAGTGAGATGAAAAATTATTAAGTTGACGTACGAAAGACTTGCAGCGAAACTCACATTGAAAGTATGTTTTTTTTGAATAATTAAATAACAAAAGAAAAAGTATTTTTAATATTTAAATTAGTTAATATAAAAGAGCAGCGCGTTGAAAACAGCATCAGAGGAGAGAATCGTGTGCAAAGAGGCAACAAAAAGAAAACACATTTCTTATTCTTTCTGATAAGAGGGTGGAAAGTCGAGACAACTGGCAACATGTATCTGTAGAGAAAGAGAGGAACCGAGAAAGGGATGGTCTGATGGGAGTGTTGCTGGTGGTGGTGGATGAAACAAGGGTAGGAAGCAAGTAGCCGTAACTTGGTAACTCGTGACGGGCGGCTTGCTCTCTCGCACGAGTACCGCCACGTGCTGAGCGCTGCTCGTTGCCGTAGAGGAGTTGAACACCAAGGAGAAGGCACCACACCCTTCAAAGTGCGATCGATAGTCAACCCCTCAGAGTCGCTCGTAGCTAAGCAAGAGAGAATCCGGATCTGACTAAAAAAATAAACGATCATAAAAAAATATAATTCAGATAAGAATATCAGGAGCGATGGTAATACTGCGCAGATGAAAGACCTACAAAAATACATACAACAATACTAATAATAATAATAATCTACATAAGAAAAAGCTGACAAATTATCAACAATAACTAACCCGGTTTTGTTCTCTAGTATAAATATTTTCAGTACGGTTTAAATGTTTCACTAAAAGAACGCGGAAAAATAAAATCTGTTAATTTTTTTTAAACAAATTTAAAAATTACACCAACTACTGCTGCAGCAATTTGTCGAAAAATAATTTCCGTCCCTTTTTAATTTCCACAGAGTATTTAAATAATTTCACATGAATTTCATCGCGCAAAACGTCATGTTTAATGAGCAGTAATATAACACACATGGAAGTCATATCACTTTGCAATTACAATATTCACGTTGCGTGAAATGGATGTATGGTTGTGTGGTAAAGAGTGGTGGTAGAGGTCGATAAAGAGTAGGACGTCAGGGGCTTAAGGGAAAACGAGAGAGAAAGAAATACCGAGTTTGTAAGCCTGCATTTGACACACCAAAGTTAGACCACCCTTTTACCATTCTCGTCCTTATACTTTTTTTCTTTACTCTTCTCCTTATTCTCCCCTCTTTGCACGTCTTCACGGCCCTATCACTCTATACCTATATACATATACATTACATATAAATATACATATATATATATATACTTCTTCCTCTTTCGTCAAGCGCATAAATTCCCATAAAAAATTCAATCTCAGCAACCAATATATTCAATTCTCAGAGGTTCCATCGGACCTCACAAGTAAAAATGTATCGATACCCTTTCAGTTAAAATATATACATCCATATATATACCATCACAAAATCATCAGAATGATAATCAATTTATTTCACACATCAACCAGAGTAATTTTAAATATATATACATACAAATATATCGTTATATTAATAACGATAAATAGCTGTCACGAGGCTTGACACGTGTCAATAAAATGTGACTAGTAATTCACGTGCTTGCACATGCATCCAAACAATGTTATATATTTATGGAATATACACAGGATTGGATTAATAAAGTTTCCAGATACAAGATTAATTGTTCCTCGGATTAGATTAACTCCTGGCAAATAAGATGAGAGTAGTTGAATTAAGATAAAATATATAAGCAACATACCCGTGTATACTTACGCGGTCCAAGTGGATGTAAACAAGCTCTTGCTGTTAATAATTAAAGCCTTTTGGGAGTTTGAGTTTAATTTATAAGCGTTTTGATGTCCTGCGGTTCCATTAACCCTCGCTTCGACTGCCTTATGGCTTATCTATACCACTGTGTACGTCGACTCAAGCCCTCTCTTCAATCTATAACATTCAAATAAAAAAATTAAATTATTTAAAAGGCTAAAAAAATATAAGGAAAGATAACCAGACGGGAAAATAAAAAGATAAGATAAGATAAAAGTAAAAAAGTAGTTACTGCGACAGTTAAAGATTAATGGTAAAACCCGCCCGTATCCCAATCCCATGCGCTTCGTTTCATCCGATTTAATTCTAATAGTCAGCGGTTATATATCCAGACCATACCAGTCCGATAGAACCTTTGAGTTAGTGGATAAATATATGCGAGCTTGTGTGTTCGTTATATAACGACGTTATTTCCATGGATTTGTTATCTCTATGTAAAATTACTTGTATTAGGTATATGCAACATTGTTACATGTTACTTAGTGCTCCATGTTCTTTAATAATTACCGTCACTGCCACACAAGGATAACGGCATCTGTTAGACGAGTAAATTGGCTTAAGAGATTTACCTTATACGGTTATATGTGGTTACGTGCATAGAGATGGAAACAACGAGTTTAATGGGTGTCAATCTCATGGTAATAGTCTGCGATACGCTTCGATGAGTACTTGAATTAATAGCTAATTGCTATTAGATTTTTATCGACAACTTGCGGTAATTGATGCCAGAAATTAAGTTATTAATTTGAAAAGTTTTACTTCTGATGGATATAAATTTATCATCTTGTCTCAACTATTCTCAATCTTGCTTTCTATTAAATATAATACATATCTATATATATAGATATAACAAACAATAGTTAGAATATCAGTTGTGTTACTTGTCATCCAGTTCTAATTTCTCTCGAGCAATTGCTCAGCTTCGATCCAACGCAATTGTGTTAAGTTTCAAATTCTCGAAGATAACATATATATAGATAGATATATATGTATATAGAGATTGTCTGTTGCACTCTGGTGTAGTTGGGGGATTGAATTTATGCTTGAGAAGTAGAGACACAGAGAACGAAATAGGATAGCAATGACAGAACAGAAGGAAGGACACAGAAGCGTTGTTGTAACTTGAGATAAACTCTGATTGCTGGCGCATGTTCCTGCCACCGCACTATACACTTCCCTATCATGTTTCTCGGAACCAACGAAAATTCTCGTCCATTTCTCCAGCAGTTATTTGTCATTCTGTATATAACCAACCGATATTATCAATCTTACGTAATTCTTACTCCATCATTTTCTTAATCACAATATTTCAGTCAGCTTTTATTCCAATAGATTCCGGAAAATCGATCTGTCTACATAACTATCGATGATAAAATTTTGTCTCAACCGAATTACTAAAATCCCTGTATACATCACCATACCGCATTGCGACAATTCGATAGCTCTATCGGGTCAACATATTTCGGGTTAAGTTACCGGAAGGGATTAAATTATTTACCTTTTGCTTTACAAATATTCATTCACTTTAATCACTTTTAGAAATTATCTCTCTATTGTTATTTAACTACTCATCACCATTAATGTTAAATTATAGAGGGGATTCGAGTAATAAAAGTTCATTTTGTCTACCGAGTGTTATATTACGACCAATAACTGTTTAATTACTTTTTTCTCCGCTAGATATACCTAGAGACCTATTATTACTAGCAAGTGTTAATGTCTATTTTTATTTTTTATTAACGACGATAAAATAGTAATTACTCAGTATATTTCATGATAAAGTTACAATAACGCATAACTCCGGCTTAGTCATTTTTTTTTTAATTTAAAAAAAATATCATCATTATTTGGCTCGTAATAAAATAAATTAAATTACAAAGGGACTTTTTTTATTTTTACTGAATTTTTTTTAACCAAGGGAATATTTAAAATTTTTATCAAAAATGAGAAACTGCTGTCTTACAAAATGTTCTATTATGAACATACTAAAGGGTTTCTCTTTATATTTGGAATTAAAATTTTTAAAAAATTATCATCGCGAAATTTTGTATATTTTAATTAATACTTTGCTCATACTATAAAATACAGACGTAGGTAGTGTTGAAAAGTTTATTTTTGTTCTTTACAATTTCCTCAGACAGAATATAATTCAAAAACATATATATAGAGTTGTATATATATATAACATTGGTAGCTCTCAAGTCTTTTAGTTCGTACCCTCGACTACCCTTGAAAAAAAAAGTTTCATACATAAATGCATGTCATGGATCTAACCAGCCCTCGGAAAAAGGGAATTAGAATTATTTTGTCGCTACATCGAGAGCATCACGTAAGTAAACATAAATAATTCATATAAATTAAAAAGCGACACGAAGAAGGAAAAAATAAACTAAAGCATGTTTTTAAAATAAATTACACAGTGCATTAGTTTAAAAATTCAAAATTCATCAACAAGTCAAAAACGCAATCAATATTTCCTTTGAATTGTTTTTTTTTTTTTTCTCAAATTATCGTATCCTTTGTATTTATATTCGACTGTAATTCTCGTTGGAAACGATATAGTAGTTGACGTCAAGAACAACGTGCAATAATTATGCAGCAAAGTGAGCACCCGAGCGAGTCTTTGACTCCAGGAGGCGCGACGACTGTAATCTACTTTGCTGGCTTCACCTCCTTGCATCTTCTATGATGATATTACTTCTCTACCTGCTCACTCCAACTCAAACTCCATACTCAACTCTGTATTCTATAGCTATGCTCTACACCAGTTAACTAGTCCGCGATCCTAATACCATCAAACTTTACTACATATGTAAACTTGTCTTCATTAATGTGCGCCAATGTACATATATAATATATATCTATAGATTATAACACCATGTACCACTACTGCAACACAGTGTGTACCAGATAATAGTTGAGTAATTAATTATTTATTTGTATACATCCCACATTAGCAAACTCAATTATTCCTCAGTCGATCGTACTCTGACGTATCCGCCAGGCCGAACTGTGTATTCACAGTACTCTGACGTATATTGAAAATAAAAAAAACTAAAAAGTTAAAACGAGTGGCACAGCGGAAGGGATTTTCAAGTGAATCGAGAGTGACATTTATTTGCCCTAGCTGCCAACGGTCGCTCTTTATTGGCCGAACGTGACGAACGTGTCCGAAGGATGATTTTAGGGATCATGCGTGTCCTACCTATATAGATATATAGATATATGTATATATGCCCATCCCATCTGTACGAATGCCTTTAGCTCAATTTACAACTTTTGACAAAACATTGGACTCTATCCAAATGTCCTCTTTATTTTTTTCTAGTTCATTAAAAAATATTTTTCTTTCATATTTATTTCCATTTCATAATTGCATTAGTTGGAAATTTTTCAAATTATTTTTTACGGCTTTTATTTAATGGACTTGATAATAAAGTTTAAAAAAAAAATTTCGTCTAATAAGACCTTTTTGTAAATCGACTGTCTTTTAAAAGTCGAGATCAAATAAAATTTGATATCTTAGAAGCAAATTAAAATTTTTAATTTCCAATGTTTCTGACAAAAAATTAATTAAAGGAAATCCACTCTCGAAATTAATATGCTCAGCTTTTAGAGAACAAATTTAAAAATACTCAAAGTAAATTTCTCTTTGAGTCTTACGCTTTAAAATTTGACTGAAGTATTAATTTAAATTTATTTTACGTAATTACATTTAATTAAAAATTAAAATTCTCATATTAATGAATATGAAGTATAACTAATATATAAAGCTTATAAAAAATATATTTATATTTGCCAATGAAATGAAAACGAATTATCAAAACAATAAAAAAATTAAAAGTTGGTAGAAAGTAAAATGAAAAAAAAATTATATAACTGTAAATAATTTCAAAAAGTCATAAAGGTTAATTTAAAGTTGTAGAAATATAACTCAATTTATCAAGTACATTATGTCAAGAATTTCATTTCGCGTATCCTTTGTCATAATTTATTATCAAATTAAATCGATCGAAAGCGTACCGCGTCATATTAATTATTTCAAACCAGTAGCGTTAATTAACAAACAATTGATTAATTTCCTTCAAATACTTTTTACATTTAAAACAACGAGTCGTCTCTCATATAAAACGTCTTTTTACATTTATATATATACAAATTTTCTTTCTTACTTTATATTTCTTTGCTCATAAAGTTTTGCGGAAGGCAAAAAGTTTTATTCAAGTATCAACAAGAACTTGAGTAAAGGTACCAAAGAACAAAACTGTCAAAGCTGAGGAGATAAAACTACGTTTGAATTTCAAAAGCAATATAAAACTACTCGTATTTACTTTTTTTGCTTTTACTTTAAACCGCTTTAAACTCTATACCATTTTTCTCAAACTCATATACTTTATCTTCAGATCAATAAGGATTATATAACCCAATAACTCACGTCAAATTATAAATTTATTTATTTATTATTAAATAATAAAACACAAAGAGTTCAAATTTTTTTCTGTTCAAATAAAAGTACCGGGAATTTTTTTTAATATGAAAAGTTTAAAAAAAAAAATAAAATAGTCAGCTAGATTAAGCACAGGACCCTTTACTAGATCATCCTGATAGATTTAAACTTTGCACTTTGTAACTTTTAATGTTTCCCAAAATTCTCATCAGTTTTAAACTTGTTTTTATTTTCCATTAACTATTTTTATTTATTTATTTATTTTTTTTTTATTGCGCTAATAATTTTTTTTTCTAAGGTATTATTAAACTTTTTTCTATTCATAAAAACAAAATCGATATATAGGATATAGGAGCTTCAAGTTGCAATGACAAGGATTTTGGATTTATAAGTTATAGAAGAGTAATGATAAAAAAAAAAAAAGAAAAAAAAATAAGTATAAGAAGTTGAAGAAAAAAGTATGGCCTAGTCCAGAAATAAAGCGTCACCCTACCCCAGAAAAAAAGGACCGCTTATCCCCTTATCCTCTTTACGTGCTTCAGGTCTTTTTTTTCATCCCCTTTCGACCTCGCTTTTTCCCCCCGGCTGTCTCCTGACGTTAAATTCTCCGCTTCCTTATCTTTATATATATATATATATATATATATATCTGACCTTTTTTACTTTCAATGTTGCTTCAAGATAACGAAAAAAAAGTATTTACAATAACAATAATTAAATGATATTAAATAAATATAATTAATCTAATGATAGATAAATCATAATTATGACTTATTATATCTTGTATTGAATGTTCGGCTAAAAAAATAAGATAAATAGACAGGGAGAAAATAACTCGCAAGTCTCAAGAGTAATGGCTGTATATATATCTAAGGAGGTGAATTTTCCGGGCCGACTCGAGAGTTTTAGAGGATAGTTAGCTGTATAAAAGAATTTCGTTGAGTGCAGAATAGAAAATAAACAGTGAGATACGTGACGAGAGAAGAAAAGTCACGATAAAATTTAAAAAGTTTAAGGACAGGGATATTTTTTAAAAAAATAAGGTAGAAAACGAGGATGTAGGACGACAAGGGCATTGAGAAGAGTTTATTGCTGTCTCGGAGATAAACGTCTTTCAATTACTACCCCATTCACATACGAATTAACCTGTCCTACAATTTCAAATCATATCTTATTTTAGATTTTAAAATTACAAATTTTTGTCTCTTTTTTTTTTGTCTCAGAAAATTTTATAATTTTAAAAAATATTTAAAGATATTAATTTTCCAAGCATTCAGATGAAAATAATTTCCAGACACAACGTGAATTAAAAAGACGTATTATTTCATTAAAAGTTATAATAAATTAAATGTTTTAAAAACAGTGAATCTAAATAAAAATAAACGGTATTATAATTATGAATAAAAAGTATATAAGATAAAGAAAATACTTGAAAGTTGAATAGCCGGGTGTTTGAAAGGAAAGGAGCTTAAACCGAAAACATAATCAAATCTTGCTGAGAGCGCCTGTGGTGCAAAGTTACTAATTGCTTAATTTCCCTCAACTACGGTACTTCTCTCGGCAGTGCCGTAGTTCTGTTTCCTATTCCTACGAGCTTTACAGTACAAACGGTGCCTCGAGTAGTGACAAGCACTTGCTGAGAACACCAAGAACTTGCCTGACTTTTATATTTTTATTTCCTTTCATACTTACTACTACTTTACTACTATACTGTCACAACTACAAGATCCAGTATAGTACTATTAGTACTAATACTCTCTTAAATCCTCATTTTTTACCTCCTTTTCATCTTCCCGGCTATTGTTTTTCAAGAGGACATTTCTCTTCCAGCCAAGTGTCATTCTTTGAGCTCTTTTCCCGACATTTTTATACAGATACCCCTTTTGTACTTAAGCTTCTGCTTAAAGATCTTAATCTGTTAATGAAATTAATTTATTGTTATTAATTAGTAATTGATAATTAATAATTAAAATTCCTCGTGCTTGAATGCCTACTCGAGTTCCATTATAACCAATAAGCCGGTTTAATTTATTGTTTTCCACTTGACAGCTTTATCCTTACTCACAAGTAATTAACTGCAGGTAATTTAAACTAAAGTATAGTTTAAATTCTTTAAGTCTCGACTACTTTGTTCCGACTCAGTGGAATCGACAATTTAATTTCTTTCTTTGGCAATTGTCGCCAGCACATGACAATGAGTTTATGCTGGGCAAAAGAAAGTACTATTTTTAACAGCTTTAACTTCTTAATTTTTTTTTTAATTATCAATTTATTTATTTACGAGTGAGACATTCTAGTAAAAAAATTATTTCAATTTTTTCTGTAAAATTTTTATTTTCGTTTAGTGCAACAAGGGGAT
This sequence comes from Microplitis deprimator, assembly GCA_964016945.1. Taxonomy (NCBI): domain Eukaryota; kingdom Metazoa; phylum Arthropoda; class Insecta; order Hymenoptera; family Braconidae; genus Microplitis; species Microplitis deprimator. The sequence continues at coordinate 14,585,232 of OZ024716.1, forward strand.
AAATTAACTACCCCAAGTTTTTTTTTTAAATTTGTTTATTTCTAGAATTTGAATTGAAATAAAATTTAATTCCGAGATAAAATAACACCTGCAAAAAAATATATATATTTTTTCGCGCATATCTATGGACATAAATGTTCCATTTATTTATTGCACATACATTTTACATGAAAGCCACTAAAAAATATAGAAAATAATTTTTTAACCAAAAATTATTCATATTCCCTTGGCCATCGTAAATAAATATATTTAAATAAAAAAAAAAATATTTCATTTTGCCTCAGGCTCCTCTATTTATTTATTTAACAACAAAGATAATTAAAGCGCACAGTATATATTTCATATGTACTCAAGTTGTTGTCGGTTACAACAAAATGAACGTCAGAGAGACTTGGTTGGTACTAAGTTACCTCTGGATGTTTGTATGCGTTCCGCAATTCTATGTACGAATACATTAGTAGGAAACTGAAAAGATGTCGGAATACTTGACAAGTCTGTTGGTATACTCGTGGTTGTAGTTTCAGTACCGTTGCCAAAGAGACACAGGTTTCTCAGCAGGTTTCCAGACTAAGTCATCGTATGTTTAGTCTCGAAATAATTCAGTAGTAATAGTAAATTAAATGTCAGCCTGCACTGCTACCTCTTTTCTGGAAACTGATTATAAACTTTAACAAGAATTTAAATTTTATAGTTTTAAGTCCGTATTTATGGGAGGCTTGTAATAAATACGCGGAGCTTGGCCTGATGAAAAATTGCTGTTACTACTTAACTTTGTTTTTTTTTCTCTGCTTACTACTAAGAGTTATAATTGCTAGCTTTTTACACAGAGTTTTATAATTGTTAATTTATTTTTCTTATTTACATTTTTTTATTCAAAGTGAAAATTATTAACAACTATTTATTGCGAGTGACTATTCCGGAAGTTGTACAAGTCGTTTAATTAAAAATTCTAATTATTAAAACTTTTAATTTTTCATTTAAAAAAAAAATTAATTATTGCTTCAATTAGAGAGAAATTAATAAGTGAAAGAAACGTAATATTGTTTTTAAAAATTAAGCAATTTTTTTTAATGACAATGTTGGGGTAAAATGAGACTTCATAAAATTTCTAAGTCTCCGGAGTAAAATGAAAAATTTTTTAGAAAACGTAACTTTTATTTGTTACAAAAATTCTTACTTGTATGAAAGAATCGGGTAAGTCGGGCAGCCAAAATTTTCCGAATTATAAAATAATAGAATATAAATTTTTTTAACAAAAAAATTAAAAAATGGACTTTTAGAAAATTCAAAAATCAGTACATGCATTTTTTTTATTTTGTCAATTTAATTGTTAAATTTTTTTTGTATGTAATTTAAAAATTATCTTATGTCTACTACATTTACACTCATTTTCATTTAATTGACGTAACTCATTTGAATAAATAATTAAAATATTGATTTCTAAATAATAATAATTGACAAAGAATTTTTAATAAATAGTGATATTGAGTCCAATCAGGAGGTTCGTTAGCAGTTATTTTTATTTTCATTCATTAGTCTCTTATTTGAATATAACTCACGTAAATACGAATAAATGAATATAAAAGTGCATTAAATTTATGAATAAATTCACCTAAATAATGTTTTGTCATACCAAATTGACAATACTGATATTATTTATATGAATATTTTAAAAAAACAAATTTTTCCAATACCCAATATTTTATTCTATGAACAAAAACAAATTATACAAAAAAATGTTTACTGGACATTCGGAAAATAATGAAACATTGATTATTTCATTTTTACTTATTTTAATATTCAAATACAATATGTCTGCATGTGTGTAAAAATAAAAAAATACAAAAATTTTATGCATATGTAAATTTTTCGAGACAAATTATTCCATGTCAGCAGGGTGCCAGAGAAAGAATAAATGAGAAAATGGCGGAAAGATGTACAATAATAATAGTAAAAAAAAAAAAAAAAAATATCTCACAATGTGAATGGACACGGATGAAATATGAGCAAGTTGTTATGCTTACAAAGCAAGGGTAAAAAAATTTGGGGAAATAATTTTAAGGTCTTTCATCGCACAATGAGTTTGATGACCCAATAAAATAATAATATGTAAATATTAATTTGATATAGTTGTTTGCAGTAATTTTATTTACTTGAATAACGAGCTAACAAAATTTAATTAAAAAAAAAAAAAAGTAAGAACAATTTTAATAAGAAAGTTGATGAATATTTTTATGTTTTGTGATAAAAAATAAATAAACGTAAAAAGTATAATAGTAACTATTAAATTTATTGATCGCACATCGTATTAAAAGTGGATGAGCTCACGATAGTCTTTGTGAGGATATAAAATAAGGTTATAAGCAATAACCAATCACCTATGTAGGCATTTACACGTCAAATAGCTTGTCGAGTATCACTCAGTCATAATCTCAAAGTTCGCGATAAAACCTCTATTCATATTTTTTCACACTCATACTTTTTTTTCTGTTTTAACAGACTTTTATCATTCTTAAATAGCTTATTTAGCAACAACTCTCATCTTTAAATCAAAAATTAACCGGCCATGGAAACGCTACCGGTAAAAAATAATTTAAATTCAACAAAAGCCGATTAGATCCAAAATTTGTCAATTTTCAGTCTTTATTGATATCAAAAGACCTAGAAATTTTTAAGAAAATGATTTTTCAGCAAAATGGCTCTCACGTTGAAAAAATTTATTTTCCTAACAATAAAAAATGAAAGATGCTATAAATTATGAGTTTAAAAAAATTCATAAAATATCACCTCAATAAGATGGCTATGATTATAAATAGACTGATGAGCAAGTATCATGATTTGAATACCTACTCTATGTAATAAATATCTGCCGAAGGTAATCTGAAGTAAGCTTTCATCAATCAACTGTCATTACCTTATGAAAATGTTCTTTAGATCCCAAACCAACTCATCTACCCCAAATCTTTCATGTCAAAACCACTCAACCCCCATATATATATATATATATATATATATACACACACATATATACTTTTTCTACTTCAGACATATAATTTCAAACAACCTGCATTTTATCGGATTTAATTTGCCATTTAAACTGCTATAAAAAAAAAATAAAAACAGACAATATAAATGTAATATACTGAGCAATTTTTATCCACGTTAAATTCAAGTACTCAATTAGTCCCTTACAGTTATTTAATTCTCATTACGGTTATTATTTAAAAATTTTCTCAGCATTTTCCATCGGTCGTAACTCTGCTTTCAAAAAGTTTTTCCATCCTGCATTTACAGCTTCAATATGATGTCAAAAAATTTTTAATAACGATAAAAAGTAAAAACAAATATAGTACCTTAGAAATAAATGAGTTGAGTGAATCGTAAATTTTATTTCTTCATCTCTTTTATTTATTTTTTTCGTTTCTATTATTTTTTTTTAAAACTATTTATTTAAAAGTAGAAGGTGTAGGAATTTTATCATTTTTTTTCCCTTCACTTTATCTCACTTACACCCGTCATGTTTCTACTACATACATCCGAGGTCTTTAAGTTTTATTTTAAAATTTACGAGCGCGTTGGCGAGCAGTCAACCGAGTGTGCTTGGTTCTAGTCAGCCTCCAAATAAAAGTAACGGAAAATGGTCAACCGCGTGTGCAGTGATTTACAGTCGGATCATAAGCAAGAGGAATCGACAATTTATCGTGAAATATTGTAACTCGTAAAGTGAAGCGCAGTAAACCCCAAGTTATCTTTTCATTCTCTTTTTCCTTATACTCGGCAATAAAAAAAATGAAATTCTCTCTACTTTTTTTTTCCTTTTTACATTTGCAAAAAAAGGTCTTAGTACTTTATCAAACATTGTAATAACAATGATAATTTATTTAGACAAGCTTTTGATTGCATGTAATTAGGACGATAAAAAATAATTGCGGTTGGCCAATTACTCGCGCAAATTCCGCTCCCGGAGATTAAATTTTAAATTTTATTTCCAACTGATGGCAGCTCACCTGCGGAGCCCGAGCTACCGTCGGGAGCAGAAAGACAGTCTTCATATCACTGTAATCAGCGTAGGAACATTTGGATAAAACTGGTTAACGGGCTATGAGCAGATCTGATGGTAATAGCGATAGTAATTTCACGGTTCGGCGCCCGAATACTAGCCATCATTAGCGAATAGTGAACCAACTCTTCGCTACATGAATATACATTTGTATATACTACATCTGAATTAGCTTACGACAACACGTGTGTTGACTGTCGACAACGAACAAGCTTCATATTAAAGAATGTGAGGTAAAGTGGGTCGACAAAAAATATGATAATAAGAAATTAAATTTATTTTTATCAAATTCAACAAAAATAAAATTATAATGTTTCAGTATTCAAAGTGCTGGGCACCGAATTTTATTGCTGTCCGCTAGCTACATAATTAAAGCAGACAATAAAATAAATTCAGCAAAGTCGATTGTAAATTTGTCGATTTCCGAATGATAAATTATCAGAATTAATATAAAAAAAAAAAAGCCCATTTTATTTGTTAATTTTTTGTATTTATTGATGGAGAAGCGGCGCGGCGGATCTCACTAGTGATAGATGCATGGCGATAGATTGAGTGAGGGGAGAGAGGGATCAGAGACCTAACTCGAACGCGTTGCGGTCGGATGCTGGCGCATAGATAAGCAGCCAGGACCACTGGGAGCGATACAGCCAATTGGATCTGGATCGAGTAATGGCCAATTGGGGAAGCAACATGACTGCTCTCAGCTCTCAGCTTGACCAGGCTCAACATTCACCCCTGTTCTACCTCTCACTCGCTCTCCGGTGAAATAACCGGAGCGAGTGTCTGTGTATTGGTGCTGGATCCAGGCTTGAATGATGTACGTCGTGGCCACGGCTTTCCAAACGTGATTATAAAGCCCGATCGGCGCGTCCATCCGTACATCCATCATCGGTCAAACTGAACAAGAGGTGGTAGTACTCGTTACCGATAACCTATACCACATCATTCGTACTCTGATGCCATTTCGCTTTTGCTCTTCACTCTATCGCTATTCCCCTCTCCCTCTCTCTCTCTGTCTCTCTGATTCGTTTCATATATGCATATATAGATATAATGGATACAATGGCAATATTTTATACATGTGAGTTGTTATTGCTGTTGCTGTTGCTGATGATGACGATGAAATATACCCCTCATCGAAACCAAGCCTATGAGAATATCTGCTTGTGTATCATCAGACGTCAAAAACAGTTAAGCACTAAAAAACTCCACTAAACCACTGACGCACTGAATAAAATTTTTATTTTTATATATTTTGCAAAATAATCCGAGGTAAAAATATTTAGCAGCTTCAAAACTAGTGATAGGTTTGAAAAAAAATTTTTTACCCGGGAAAATTCATTGAAACCGACATATTTCTTGTAAAATTTTTTTTTTTTAATTTACAAGATTGTTAAATATTTGTAAGTATTAAATTACTGATATGCTTGTAAAAAAAAAATTGAAATCAATGAGAACATTGATATGTCTGTAAAAAATTTTTTTTTACTCACAAGATTATTAAATACTTGTAAGACTGAAAAACCCCATGGTGTTAAAAAAAAAATTTTTTCGACTCACAAAAAAGTCAAAGAAATCTGCTTGTTAAAAAAAAACCATTTAACTAATTTTCTCAGGCATTTAAACTTTTTATAAAAAAATAATTAAACATATTTTTTGCTGTTCACTTCTCCATTACACGCTGCGGTAAATTTTTTCCGAATCTTCCCTCGGGCCTGGTAACAAAAAATAAAAAAGCGGTAAAAAATATAAACGATGTTTAGTTGCTGTCATTAAAACGTTGAAGCAGCAGCGCCGAAACAGCGGACACCGTCGGTCCGGTTAATTAAGCTAATTATAGGTAACCACCAAACACACGGGGACAGAGTAGTCAGCATGAGTCATGAGAGGGGCAATAGAGGGTGCCGGATTGCACAGAGTACACAGGCGATATCTCGTCGCTATTGTGTAACAACGCACTGTTACGGCTCGATACACGCGACGCCGCGATTCATCGCATAGGCGCATAAATTTCTCTCGGCCCGTGAAACGTTCTCTCACACCCTGTATCCCCTACACCCCAAAGCTCCCCATTCCTCATTCCTCCTCACCCGTCCTCTTCTCCCAATCTCCCGTTTACGGGGATATGTCGCTCTTGTTTGTCGTTTCGTTTCGCAGCTCGTTATCACGAATAATGCAAGTCAACTTTTTTCCCCATGCGTCATACATTTTCTCTCCCCCTTCTCTTTATCTCCTGCCCGACCTCTTTTTGGCTGCCAATTTTAACGGAATTATTAAAATAATAAATGATACAAATTGAAAAATAATATTTTTAAAAACAATAATAATAAAAAAAGGCGGCAAAGTTATTTAAAAATTAAATAGTTTAATGAAAATAAGGGAATTAAGATTAATAATGTCTGGAGCAGTCATATCTAGTAGTTTCAGAACAACGCTTACCCGCCCACAGTCCGGGGATTTGCATGTACTCGCTTGATCGTCGGTCCAGCAAAGCATGTTGGATGCTGGTGATATAGAATCGGGGAGCGATGAGGCTGAGGGGCCAACACCAAAGGATTCAAGTGAACCTCTCGACTCAGGGGTGTGCAGATGTAGAGTATGTAGGGCTGCAGAGAAGTAGTAAAAGGGTGAACGTGATGACGGAGTGGGCATGAATTACTTGAGATACCGTCTATTAAAGGTTCCACACGGTCCTGCTAAACGAGAAATCGAGAACGATTAACTAACCCCGAGGCCTCGTTTCCTAACTCTCCCTCACATACACACTCAGCCCGGGAACGAGAGGACGCGATCAATTCAAACTCGGAGACTCTTATCAATTCACACCAATTAACGTGTTTACTTTTGTAATTTTATTTATTTACATGGAATACCTTTCATTTGATAAGTAAATATTAAGCGCTATTATAATAATAATAAATCGAATTACTCAGGCGAAAATGTCACGAATTTGGTTTAATTTAATACAATATATATTTTTTTGTTTATTTTTCAAGCTGACGTTTATAGTGAAAAATTTAAGTGACACGTTTTTTGTCAGTTATCTTCCGAAAGAATTCTTGACAGGAATTCTGTATTGACACCATAAACTTCTTCAGCTCACTTGAAATCCGGAGGTTCACTTCAACTTCTTCTGAAGCTGTATTGACACATAAAAAAATGTAATAAAATGGATTTAAAGTGCATTGAAGTAAACTCCAAACAAACTAAATTTGTCCACTGGAACAAATTTTAAGAAATGAAATATAAAAAAAATATTTTTACCCGACTAAACATAATTTTAATTTATAAAAAAAAATGTCATTTCTATCTCACGAAAGTTTTAATTTGATAACCAACGAACTTTTATTGGAAATTTAAATTTTTTTCTTTAAATACAGGATTCCCGGGTTTGAAAAATCATTTTATTTCTATACCCGATTTTCAAAATCAGTAAAATATTGGACTTGAATTTAGAGCCCAGTAGGAACTGATTTTTTAAAAAATAAGTGACACCTAATAAAGAGAGACCATGAATTTTTTTATTCCTGACACAATAAAATTATATGACAGCGTGTTTTTTTTTATAAATCATCATTAATATTGTCATCAAAGTAACGACAAAACAAACTGCTGCAGTAATAAAATGTGTTGGGTAATAAATAAAAAACGTGACAATAATTCCAATAGAATTCCATTCCACAAACTTAAACTCCCATAAAAAAATAAAGTGAACCATGTAATACAGTTGTACTCGAGCATGCAAGTATGGCCATTAAAAAAAAAAAGCTCTACGGAACGTACATTACTGTTTATCTAAAAAGGAACATAACGTAATTCCATTCTGCTAAAACCTCTGGACACAACTTAAACTAAAACTAAAACAGAAACTGAAACAGAAACCAGTAAAAACACTATTGTCGAGATATAGTGTAGAGCAAGTGTGTTAAGGCTTTTGGTCGCGGTCGGTTAAAGTGAGACGAGGGTATAAGCAAGTAAAAGGAGCATAAAGGTGAAGGAACGAGCAAGAGAATGAGACAGAATCAGAGGGAGAGGAGAGGAGGTCAGAGACAAAACCCGCGGGATCACAATTGCGCATTCATCGGGCCAACGGGGTTCTAATTAAAACGCATTGTTTATATTCGCAGCACGAAGCCTCTAGCCACTGCCACTATACAGCTACACCTTTATCCAGTATACATCTCACCGGCTCACAAACTCCAGCTAACCTAAACCCCAGTGTTCTCAGTCCATCCTCAACCCCCGAGCCCCGAGCCCGACCTCCAACCCCGTGTTCAAAGCCCCCGCCATACCCAAACTCGGTCCATCTACATCGTATTTCTCTTCTTCTATTCCGCCAGACTTTATATGTGAGTAGATTCCAGAGTATCCTCCCTTACTCTTACGAAAACTTTAAACTAACTCGTTAAAGGTATCTCGAATTTAAGATACAAGTTACGTACCAGTTCAGAGACATGTTGTTGAATAGAAATTGAGATAAATGTTATATTTTATTTTAAAATAACAGACTGTGTATTTTTAACATTTACATCAATCATTCACTCGTCCATTTATCATCGTTTGTTTTTAAATATTTAATATATTAATATCAATGCTGTGATACCAACTAAACTACTGAATATATTTGTTATAAGCGCTGATATTTTTTATTACTTTTAAACTCGTGTTCAGTGTGCGCTATTTAATGTAGAGTACGTTAACAAGCATATTTTACATTTCATTGCACCACTTAACGCAATACCTACCGCCATTATCACTGGTATAAAAATCGACCATGAGATAGTTACCACTCCCGTTTCCATTCCACACCGGGATGGGATATTTTTAAGCGAAAATGGGCTTGGTCCAACTCCCCCATGTTCTATGTAAAAGTATCTGCATGAATGTGTGTGTGTGTGTGTGTGTGTATAAAAGTTTGTGTGTTGAGAGTGTAAGGATGAGTATGAGTGTGAGTAACTGTCCCATGGTGCAGGTTACTTGACTGTTTTTCCTCGCCGCGGCAATGTACCCAGTATTCTCATGAGAGTATGCTCGCTATCGAGCTCTATTATCACGTTTTGTTTGCAACATTACACCTACAACCTTCATTCCGAGCCAGAGTACCGATAACGACTAAAAAATGAACCCGTTACGATATAATTTTATTTTTTGCCAACTCGTTATTTATGTTAAGAAATGATTACACTGATTTATAGTTTTTTTTTTTTTTTTTTCAATTCACAATAAATATTCGTAGTAAATTAGGTTTAAAATTCCTTATGTTTTTTAAATTACAACAAATACAAGTAGAAAAAAAATTTTTATTTAATATTTATTTTTAGCATAATAATTAAATTAATTTAAATTTATCAGTAAATCTGTCAGGAGCTTGTCAGAAACAGACATTTATTAAACCACATTTATAAATTCAATGCTAGTATAAATATCAATATACAATTTTTCTGAAATTTATTCAAATTATCATTTTTTACAAAAATTTCGATACTCTTCTCAGTAAAAAAAATTAAACGACACAAAATTTAGCCCAATTCTTAAAAATAAAATAAAATTGAAGTTCCTTGTGGCTGTCTTAAAATTCACTCGCCATACTCTTCACTTAATATTTTATATTTTCCATCTCCATCTCCATCTTCTTCTCGATTCACCTTTGCATGCGTCTTGAAGCGTATTCAACCAAAGAAAAACCGTTTCAATTTGCCTAATGCTGCCATCGTTTCACTTTTACATTACTGAAGTCGCCCGTCAGACAAATCTTTATTTGTCTCTCTTTCTTATTTTTTTTCCCTACCATTTCTTCTCTTATCCTTCCACCCCTAGCATCTCCTTACCCTTCTTCCTTCTTCTTCTTCTTACTCTTGCCCCTTTCCCTGGCACACTATTGCTGTTACTGTTACTGTTACTGTTACTATTGGTTATACAATTCCCAAAGCATTTCTACTTTGCCATCACTTCCTTCAAGTTGTTCCAGGCTTTTCAATGTAAGGATCAACCTGACAGTAAGATTTATTATTCTCCAGTCCCGATAGTTGTTTATTTTCATATCATTTTTTTTAAACCCAATAAGCCTTAAAATAATTGTTTTATAATTCAGGCAAAACAAACAATATACCCACGTACATCTACACGTGTATTACAATGTAGACTCTGTTAACAGGTTCAGTAAATTTATATACAAGTGTATTGTTGTGCCATTAATGCTGAGAGCACAGTACTAAGTTTGTATCCAGACTAAACTCTATAAATATATCTACTGAATCTAGGATCAAGTCTAACTTATTGTTCACTAAGTATATAATCTTTTATGACCTCTATATACAATATATACGACATGAAATGCACGTACGAGTGATAGGATTAGGCCAAAAATATTATCTACCATTTATTTGAATTAATAAGTATTTTAATACAAATAATTGCATAATTTGTGGTTAATATTTATAGTTGTAGGTAAATATTATTCAATTGTTTTGTTAAACAAAGACTTGATACTTTGGTATTGTAAGTTATTTCTTTTGTATAGATTTAACATTTAACTTGACAATGGGCAAGATTCATTGCTCTTTAGATACCCGGATTAAAGACAAGTTTAAGTGGTGAAAAAATAAAATATCTTGATTAAAAATCTTAAAAGCGTTAAGAGAGTGAGCAAACTTTGTAATTCCAAGTAGTGCTAGGATAATATTTTCTTTTTTTATATAAGTGTATGTATAAAAGAGGGTTGGGCAAAGGTACTTAAGATTTTTTTTTTTGTCGAAATTGTTTTAAATAGTTATTACTTGCTTTTGCAATTATTGTTAGGAAGTTTGAGACGCGGAATCCAATTATACGAAAATTAAAAAATTTTTTTTTAATGACAATTGGAAATTTTTATTAATTTATTTAAATTTGAGTGTAAAGTAAAAATTCAGTATTTGAGGAAAAAAGTGCATTTTCTTCGTTCTCATTTTAGTCGACCCTCTCTTGAATACGGAGCAAAGGGAGGCAACCCGGTCTCCTTGAGAAAAAAAAATTGCATGAATTTTTTTTTACTTCTGCTTTTACTTAGTACTTAACATAAAGTTTATAAAAATATGACCCAGATAAAAAATCCAAAATGTAGGTTAAAATGGGTCAGCTAAAAAAACAATAATAAATTTTTTTTTAATTTTCGTCTATTTTACTCTACTATATATTTTTTACAAAAAATTTCAAAGGTCCAATTTTTTTTTTTCCTTCTATTTATAAGCTGAGTAAAATAAAATTTTATTACTAATGAGCTTTTTTATACGTAAAAAAAAAAAAATGAAATTTATTGTTTTTAAACGGTTTTAAAAATGAGCAAAAAAAATATATGAGAGAAATGATAAATAAAAAGGGAGGAAAAAATAGTGGTGATAAAAATTGACAGAGCGTGAATTTCGTACAACATTTATTTCTCTATAAGAATTGTTCAAAAAGCTACAAATAAAAACCGAGTAAAAAAATAAAATACCAACGGGATATATTGTACGTCTGGTGTTCAGTGGTATAGAACAAATGATTTAATGAGTCAAGGGCTGAAACTCCGGTAGCCAGCGAGAGAGAAAGAGGGTAAAAACGGTTTACCAGTTCCGCATAAATTTTTAAAATATTTAATACCTTTTATATAAATTATTCTAAACATCAACTAAATATTCGAGTGAAAATAAATAATAAACAGGCTCCCCAGAAAACGGTTGAATAATCGGGAGCTGACAAGAGATGAAGTGACCATCACACGGTTGGTCACGTGTCATAAACGGAAGTCGAGGATTATTTCCGTAAATTATGTCCCGCCGGCACTTTGGCGGTCCAGTCACCCCGGTATGATATACGCGAGCAATTAATGTGCATGGAGGTGATTCCTGGGTTTTCCCAACTCCTCTCTATAAACCCAAACCTCATACCTTTCGCCACCTGATTTTAATAATAAAGCGAGCTTGTTATAATCCTAAAATATATATCTGTCCATTAATATGCATAAAAAAAATTATTTTACCCGCGGAAACGAAAGTTTAACAGAAATCTAGTAATTTGTTCTTTCTCTTTAAATAAAATGCAGTAAATTTTTCTACACTTTTACAAACTTTAATAATTATGACAATTTATAAAATAACTATTAAATATTTGAAAAATTTGAACAAAGCAATTTCTTTAACGTCACTCAAATAAAAATTACTGTTAATAAAATTGTTGCATATTAAAGCCATAATTAGAATCAATCAAGTAATTGTTGGTAGCTCGCATTGTAATTCAAACCAATTGTGAAATTGACATCAATAGTAATGACCAAACAAAAAAAATTTATTTCCGACTGACAAATTGAAATTTTTAAGTACAAGCTGTTATTTTCCATTAAAAATTTAATTCCCTTTATTGCTGACTGTGATTACTACAAATTTTCTAGCTCCATTTTTTTTTCTCCACACAATAACTCTGCAAAAAAAAAGAACCAGCAATATTTTAACAACAAATTTTTTAAAAACTCAAATGGTAGTTATTCCCTCGTTACGCTTTAAAGTGTCACAAAGTAAAACATGACCTAGCGGTAAATTTGTTTTCATATATATAGATATACATATACATATATAGTATATCAACGTATCCCGTAGGACGAGTTATGCACAAACTCACACCATCATCTCATTCTCGTTGCATTTGCCCTCCTGTAGGGATTCACCGTCACCCCAAAATGGAATTTAAGCTGTGATCGCCGCGCTTGGCAACGTATATATACAAGATATGTATTCACATACACATATATATAGTACATATAGATATATATATCTACAAGCCTTCTCTTATTGACCTGTTTAACCCTTAAACAACTTAGACTTTCAAGTCCTACATCCTTGTTTAATATACCCTACCATTTATCATTATAATCATATTATGTCATCGTAATAATTAATAATAAGTGTTTATATAATAACTATTTATGTCCTTAATAACTTTACGTATGATCATTATCGGTCTTTGTAGCTGTTTAACTTTTAAACATGACAACTGTAATTATAACTCCGCCTTATCTACTTCTCCATCTTGTTATGCGGGCAAATATTAATATTTCAATTTAATCTGGAGATCTACAACTAATCTATTAATATTTATATTAATAAACAAGGAATTAATTTATTAAAAAATTTATTTAAGTGACAATAATTAAATTTGAATGACTTACCGTTTATTTTTAGCTAAATAAATATGTAAATTAGTTTGATTTTTTATATTTATTTTAAATATATACATGTAATTGATGATATATATTTATATATATATTGATTAATGTCTACTAACTTTTATCTTCTTGTAGAGCAGTAGATCAAGTTGATGTTAGTCAGACAATCGATAAAAAAACATTCACGAGCCACACAAATCAAATAATTACTTTTTTATTTTTTTTTTTTACACTTGAATTTATTTACACTCACTAACTCATAAAATAAATATAATTAACACAATGAGTTTTTTTTTTTGTATAGAAATTGAGAAAAAAATGGGCGGAAATAAAATGTTGGGGATGTGAAATAAATTTTCAAAGATGTGAAGTATGATTTTGATTTTCCAGGATTTCTTTGAAAGGAAGAAGCGAAAAAAATGTAAAATCTTGAATACGCGTGATTTCAAGTCCCGTGTCAGACTGCAGGGTGTCACCCTTGGTCGTATCCTCGAAGCTATTTTCATCCCCCACTTAGTTATATCTTTGGCGCTTGCGCGGTAAAATTCAAACCCTCTGATCCTTCCATCATCATCCCCTCTTAAAACGATTCACTCATTTTACTCTTTACTTTTTTTCTCTACTCCTATCCCTTTACTACACGAATGTTGTCTATCTTTGTATTATAGAACCACTAGTTTACAAAAGTTTCGATAGAGTTTTTTAAAACAGATGGAATAAATTTATTAATTGACAAAAAGGATTTGCGAAAGGATAATTCATTATGAAATTATTTTACGGCAGATACATCAGCCCGCAAACTTTTACAATCAAGTAAACAAAAAACTATAAAGAATGATTGGTAAAAAAAATAGTACTTAGTATTTAGACAAACTAAATTACTTTATTTTAATGAGAATTTTAATGAAAGCATTAGCTCCAATGGGCATGGAGAGAAAATATTTTATTTTCTGATGCAATATCGACGCTAAGAAAATAACGTGAATGCCAGAGAATAAAATTAATTACATTCAGGTTAATTTTAAAATAAAAATTACACTTTTTTACTGTGGCTATGATCGAAAATTTCTTTGATGTAAAATAAACAAAAATTTTATCTCAATACGACAATTTGATGAGAAATTTTCTGGTGGCCATTTTATCCTGGATGCCCAACTTGCTCTATTTCTTCCAATTAACAGCAAATTTTAAATATGAAAACTTAACAATGAAAAACTAAAAAAAAAAAATTCTCAGTTTTTAAAAATTAGATTTTCAAATTTTTTTGAACATCGCCGCCAAAATTTTCAAAAAAATAATCTAGACATTTTTCATATCTGCTCACTCAGTTATTTAATTACATTAAATATATCATCCAGAAAATTTTTAAATATCATAGAAAAATATTTAAATAAAAAAAAATTTTTTTTTCTAGATAATCCTGATTGCTGGTGTCTCCACATGCCACTTATCCTCATTTCCGTAAGTCATTCATATTTTCCACTAAAAAATTTTTTATCATTTTCCAAATTTAAACAAAATTTCTTCTTGCCACCCAAAGCCCCCTTTACTCACGATTACATTTATAAAGCAAATTATCCAAGACACAGTATTACCATAAAGTAAATTTAGCAGCTTTAAAATAACAGTAAATTTAATATTGTCACCCGAAAATAAACCCCATTGTAATGATCATCATCATTATTGTTATAAAGAATAATAATAACTTTGGCTTTACTCCAACAACCGAAAATAAAATAAACCAGGATAATTTTCTCTAAAATAACCCTCGCATATTTTTATCTCTACACGTAAAGCACAATGATCGCGATAATAACAATAAACGTCCCCATTAACAGTCTACTTTATTTATAAGCTCATTAAAGCAAAAGTTAAGGTAGTAGGCCTAGACCTAAACCTAAACCTAAATCTAAACCTAAACCTTAACTTCTGTTTCGTTACTCGCCCAATTGCCACCTCTATCTCTGGCACCTTAACAAGACCAGGACATGAGCCAACAGTTATCATTTGGCAAGAACGCAAATAAAACCCGCTCGACACTTTGTTGATACGTTAGCCACAAACTCGAGCTCATTTAATCCCTTGTCCTCAGCTACGTGATGTGAGAAGCTGCGCGACACCTTGCAACACTTACTCTCCTCATCGCGGTTCATTATTATGTCCCATCTACAATATTATACCCTGTCATTTACTTCCCTTTTCTCCACACAATTTATATTATCACGTGTTCTTTGTCCTCTGCCCTCTGTCTTTCCACTCACACTATTTACCAAATACTTACTACTAAAAATAAACTTTTATTTCGTTAATTTTACGTTGCATTTATTTTGTCTAATCTCTAGGACAGAATAAAATAAAACTTTTTACTCAAATTTATCGTAGTAATAATAACATTTTATTTTTTAAATTCATTCCTATAAACATATTATTATTATTTGGATAAATAAATCCCTTTGATATCCCGAGGGTATATAAAAAAAAAATATCTGTGACATAAATCTCTGTTCCACGTATCTTTAATTAGTCAGATTAAAAAATGAATAAAATACTTATTCAAATTTATTTTTGAAAAATTATTATTGTTTTTTTTTATTGAGTTGAATTATTGGAGTTTTAAGTCTGAATAGTTTTAGAGATTTAAGAGTCGGAGGAACTTATGAGACTTTTGGTGTTAGATAGAGAAGTGCCAGCTTACTTTGATAAAATTAATCCTTTAGGATAGCATGTTATTTGCATTTGCGTTGCCAGAATAAGACAAAAACAATGTATATAGAAGGTATATATATATAGATATATAAAAAGAGAGAGAGAGAGGAGTAAGACGGCGCTGGGGAAGATTGAGTTAAGAATTGAGGATAAAGTGGTCGTGTTATCTTGTTTAAATATCTTAATCTTTGACCTAAAAGCCACTCGGATTGTAGAAACGTTAAGTTTGTAAGACAAATCAACCCTCTAAATAAGATCATGATCCACCTTCAATGGATTAGTGACGAGGAAAAGGGGTAATTAACTTAATGGAATTTTATATTTTATAGTCGAGGCTGCTAAATTTTTTACTTACAAGTTGTTTTTTAAATTACAAATTATTTGATGATTTAAATTCTCTGATTTTATTTAATTTTGGAATAAATTTCTTTAGATAACAGAATTACTTGTAAAAAGTGAGGAAAATAATTTTAAAATATTTTGTCAGACTTTTTTAAAATCTAGACAAAGTTGGGCAAGTTGGTCACTAAGATTTTTAATAAAAATTTTAAGCTGCACCATTGGAATTATGATCTAAAATTAAAAAAAAATTTCTCACTAAAAGTGATGCTGGTCATTTTCCCCATCTTCCTTGTATTTAATTTTAAAAATAGTCGTCAAAATTTCAAATTTTTCAAAAGTATAGAAAAAGATTTTTCTTAGATTTTTTTCTAGAATTAAAATTTATAAGAATATCTAGCGTTAAATATTTATTGTATTTAATTGCAGAGAAAATAATATGTGTATTTTTTGTATTAGCTATTTATAGAATCGGTCAAAAGAGAGAACATAAAGGACAAAAAGGTAAAATCACCCTCAATGTGAATCGACTCTATATCCCACAGCCTATCTAAATAGTAGACTCCATAAATTCCTTTGGTGAATGCGCGAGCTTTAGTTACCCCTTTACCCCTTTACCCCAGCGCACATCGTTGTACTTGTAACCCCATCCCCGAGCCCTTACACTACACTACTAGGCCCCGATGTGACTATGCACGATTTTATATACACTCATGCTCATGCAATACGGCAAAACCTAGCAATTTATCTTAACGCCTCGTTAAATGAGAAAATTACAGAAATTTTCAGAGAACTTGGATTTTATTTCATAGCCAATTTTTTTTCTTTTCATTTTTTTTGTTTATCCTCCAGTCAAAATTAAAATAAGCCATCAAAATAATAATTATAATATATAGCCATCTTTATTTTATACATCCGTTAATTTTTATCATAATTTATTGACAATTAATTATATATTCTATATATAAATATTAATATAAATTAATTATTGCAGTGCATAATAAAGGCACCTGTGGTAAACTGATTACTTAATATTTTGTTTAATCTGTTAAATATTTAAATAAGTCGGTCTTCGAGATAAAAATCGTAAGTCGGCGAGTCATCGGACTCAGATTTTATTTTTTTTCTTCTTTTTCTTCTCGGCGGAGCTGGAATACTCGATAAACCTACAGTTTGTATTCGGTTTGGTTTTTTCGGTGTATCAATAATCAATTGTGGGGAATTTGAATTACTGATTAAATCCGAGTCATTTAATTCTTTTACATCTTCAGTGTCAATACTTTTAATCGAATGTAAAACAGTTTTTCCACTCGGCAATTCTGATTCCAAAGAAATAAACTTTGAATTATTTTCCAATAAATCTGAAAGCGTTATCTCGAACTCACTCAAACTAGGAGTCATTGAATTTATATTATTTTCTTTATCATAATCACAATCATTTTCATCAATAGATAATTTTGTTATATTTTTTTTAAGCTCGGGACTGCGTGGCGGAGTTTTTATTTCATTGGTGACTGCCTCCAATTCTTCTCTTATTTTAGTTATTTCATTTTTCACAACTTCTTTATTGTTGTCATCAAATAAATTTATCTCATCAGCGTCTTCCATCAACGCACTGGGTAAAGATTCTTCAGATATTGATTTAGTGACAAAGTTTTCTACGGATCCTGACATTATGTCTAATGATCCGTTATCATCTGACTGTACTCTTCTTAATATTAATTTAGGTCGAAATTCACTCTGATCATCTGAATAAATAATTTTATAAATTTATTATTATTATTTTATTTAAAAACAATTCACTGTAAAAAAATTAGCGGAGTGAACGCAGAGTATATCCGGAGTAAATGCACTGATAAAAAAATCCACTTGATTCAAGAGAAAAAATCTTGAACCAAGACCACCATTTTGAAGAAAATTAATTTCTTGAGTCAAGAGAAAATTTTTGAGTTAAAAAATTATTCTTGGTTTAAGTAAATTTCTCTTGGTTCAAAAATTTTTTCTCTTGACTCAAGAAAATCATTTTCTTCAAAATGATATTCTTGAGTCAAGATTTTTTCCCTTGAATAAAGTCAACTTTTTTATCAGTCTGCGGGTCCCCTTGAAGTGAAATTGACTTCAAAGGGGAGTTTAATTTAATATCGAAAATCCAGTTCGGAGTTGAATTAACTCCTAATGGGAGTTTATTTTAATCTTAAAAATACGAATCGAAGGGAATGCAGATTTAAATAAAAATCAAATTACTCCGAAATCACAGCTGAATATACAAACTCCTCATTTACTCCATATGCAGATTAGGTTTTTTTTAAACTCCGGAACTCCGAGTGACGGAGAAAATTTGGATTTGAATAAAATCCGAATTCACTCCCAATTTATTACAGAGTAATTACTTACCATTTTTAATATTTCCATTATTTAAAAAAGGATGGGACCGTGACGTTGTTATTTCATTTGGTGAAAATAAATAATTTATATCTCGTTGTTTGAATTTATCAAAATCAGTTGTCAAAGAATTGTAGTCACGTTGATTTTCTATTTTTTTTTCATGTGAAAAATATTCCGGATATTTATTTACATTTCTATAATAAATATTTTTTTTTGTTAAAAGTTTAATAAATTTAATTAAATATTTTATTTCGTTTTCGTGAAATTGATCTATTCCCAGTCAATATTTAAATTATATATTTATCCAGCTTTTTGCAACCGAGTAAATTAAAAATTATTTTACAAACGAAATCCATATTTGTCA
Organism: Microplitis deprimator; assembly: GCA_964016945.1. Lineage (NCBI taxonomy): Eukaryota > Metazoa > Arthropoda > Insecta > Hymenoptera > Braconidae > Microplitis > Microplitis deprimator. The sequence continues at coordinate 14,604,261 of OZ024716.1, forward strand.
TGCATTTAACTTAAATTTAAAAAATTTAATTCGTAAATAAATTTACTGGTAATAAAAAAATGACAGAAAAGTAAAAAATTATTTAAAACAAATTACTGAGTACCGGCATCGAACCATTGACCTCATGCTTACAGAGCAATTGCTTCCATATATCACGTACATCATTTTAAATTGAATGTAATTACACTAACTATGTAAACCATGAAGGTAATTGTATTTAAATCGCATGTACACAGTTACCGTAATATCTCATTACCAAAATTAAAAACAAAATTAAAAGTGTCGGAGAATTAATTACCGTGGGTTTGAACCGATCTCACAAAAATTTATCACTATTACTAAAATTAATAAATCAATTAACCTGTAAGAGTATGACCCACTTCCCTTAGTCGGATGGCTTAAAAATTTTCGATTATCTGTATCACAGTTACTCTGCATTATTGGAATTCTACTCAACGGTTTCTGATCGCTGGATAATTTTCGTCCTTAAAATAAATTAAAATGAACAATACAGTAATAGATTAATTTATTACGATTAAATAAATTCACCCAATTAAATTCATTAATTTACCTGATGAGTTTTGATATTTACAAGAGTTAAAACTCTCAAGAGATTTATTTTCATTCTGTTTAACTTGATCTTTACAACTTTCAACATTTGAAAGTTTTGATAATTTAAATTCATCATAATTAGGCAAACTGCTGGTACTTGTATTATTAACTCGTGAAGTATTATTAATTTCAGATAACTTATTTTGATGACTAGATAGTCCTTCTGCAGATTTCCACCCCGAAACAACTTTGCTGGGAATTATTTTCCCTGTACCGTTTACCTAAAAAAGTAAATTAAAAAACATAAATTAATTTAATATCTGTAGCTCTATAAATATATATATCAACAGTAATAATAATAATACTTTAATAGATCTTATACCTTGTGTTCATAAAATTCTCTTCGTTTTCCTTCAACATCTTTCTTACTTTTAACAATATTATTACGACTCGCGCGTTCATTAATCTTTAACGCCGGTAATGATCTTATTTTTTTACGTCTTTTTGTTCTGGGCGGAGGAACTGGGGGTGTTTTATTATTATAACTCGTACTCCTTAATTGATAAAACGACATGTCTAATGAACGCTCTGTATTATTAAAAGGATCTGGGTCTGGATTAGGATTTGGATTAGGATATTTTGTTACGGGAGTATTGGGGACTTCTAGATTTACGTCGACCCAATCACTCGGTTGGAATGGACGATCTACAGAACTGATACTTCGGCTTCTTAATAATTCTTTCGTCGAAGGTGATCCGGCGTAACCAATTTCCGAACTAGAAAATTACAAATATATTCTTCGAAGGTAAACTAAAATTTTACACTCAAAAAAACTAGAGTAATTTTTTTGCCGATAGACTAGATGGTATTTAAAATTGAGATTATGAATTATAAAAAAAAAAAAATTACCTAGACACGCGTTGAGTCGCGCCATTAAGTGATCCTTCATCTTTAAATCTCGGATAAATCTGCAAGTAAAAGAAAATAAATAATTAATCACATTATTAATTCACTGTACAAAATTTCTGGAGTGAACGCGGGTTAAATCCGGAATAAATATGGAGTAAAATTTACTCCGAAGGGGAGTTAATTCTAATATTGAAACTCCGGTCCAGAGTGAAATTAACTTCTAAAAGAAGTTTACTTTTAAATTAAAGCCCCGAATTGAAGTAAATGCCAAGTAATTTTTTTTTGACTCCGAAACTGAGTGATGGAGTAAATTCGGATTTAAATAAAATCTGTAATTAATCCTGATTTTTTGTAGTGGATAAAAGTATCAATGACATAAATTGAATTACTTGAAAATAAAAAAATAAAAATATTTTATAATACATTTGAATAATGAATAATAAATAAAAAATGACAATATCTTATTCAAGTTCATGAAATAACATACATTTGTAAGTATTTACTAAATATTCAATGAATAAACAGTGTGTAGCATTCAATTAATTTCAAGAGCTCTAGATATTGCGCAGAGAATGACGTTACGCTAGATAAATTCACATGCACTAGTGAAGCATGTGTTTCTCTAAAACGTGCATATGGCATCATGTTTTGTTGCATAATATGTTACATTTCGTGTAATGTGTAATTCAGAGAGCGCACTAAAAAAATTAACAACTACACACATGTACGCATTTATTATCATTCATATTTGTTTCTAATATTTACAATTATCATCACCTACATTACGCGTTAATTAGTCTTAATTATAATTACTATATTTACATTCATCATCAGTATTAAAAATTAATGTCATTTCCATTCGGCATAAAATATTTTCTTTGACTATTTTAAGTAAAAAAAAATTTGTCGCTACTGACATCGAAATGTAAGAAATATTGCAGTAGAAAAAAATTTATTATGTAATCCAGTGTCACGATTAAATGTAAAAAAAAAAATATTCTTGAAATTAGTATTTGTTGCACATTACATGACTTTATTTTCTGTTATTTTCATTTCAATCAAACTAACTAACGGAACTTGTTATCCCCTCTCTATCTATTTTATTACCATACTGCACATTTATTTACGTTTTATTTTTTTATTCTTAATAACTTAAATAAAATTAATAATAATAATAATAATAATAATAATAATAATAATAATAATAATAATAATAATAATAATAATAATAATAATAATAATAATAATAATAATAATAATAATAATAATAATAAATTTTATTATGATTATAATTATCATTAATTGTTTAAATTACATATGAATTAAAAAATCAAACCAATAATTTTATTGTTATTATTATTTTTATTGTGGTGTATAATTATAATAATTATAATAATTAATACTTACTCGTTGTGCGCAACGTAAAAAAACTCGGTCTAATGGAGATTTATTAGAATCCTGTTCCTTCCAATTTTTATTTTTACACCAAACTTGTCCCATCTTATATTTTTTTACTCAATTAATTAAATTAAATGTTTAATTATCAATAGCTAAAATAAAATCACAATTAATCAAATTTTTATGGTTTATTTGTCCATACAAAATTTAATAAAAATAAATAAATAAAAAGAAAAATTTTATTTTTCTGATTTAAAAAAAAAAAAAATAAAATTTTATTATTAAAAAAAATTTGAAATAAAGTAAAAATATATAGGTCACATTGGATCACATTTCTGAGAACTGCTGGTACCAAAGTATCAAACAGTTATTACACGATATAGTAGGGCACCATTCTCCGAGTAAAGTTTATAAGTGTGCTAATGGTATCAAATACTTGTATCCATAAAGCGACAAGTTTTTTAATAAGTTGTGCGCGATAAGTAATAACGAACAATGCTTGCGATGTATCTCCAAGCAAAACGATAACAGTGAGAAATATATAAATAATAAACAAAATAAAATAAATAAATATATATGAGAGATACTGAATACAGAACGTTAAAGTATCATGGTATGAGAGATACTGCTGGTATTGTAAAGAAGGGCTTTCTATCTGCTAAACCAGTCTCTCTTGCCCCACCTTTGCATGCCGGTTTCTGCTGTCTCACTCCGATGATAATTATTTTTTACTTTTAAATAAACAAATAAGCTCTCGTGCTTTCAAATAAAAATAAATAGGACAATACTCTTTTTTTTAAATCAACAATCTATTTTATTATTATTATTAATTGCTAGGATTTTTATTAAATGAAAACAAACATAAAAGTTGGCAGATAATAGCCGGGTCTGATGTCATCTTCTACTATTGAGTGTTTAATTTAAAATGATGGTTTTTTAAATTTGTTTACATTATATTTAAATAATCCCACTCTGGTGAATTCAGCCTACGTCCTAGATATATCTAGTGTATTACTTTCGCAACATACTTAAGACAACTTCCAAATATGTTCAGATTGTCAGACATTGAAATGGAAGGTAGAGAGAAGCAAAACAGGATTCTAAAATCCAAATATATATGATATAACTTTGAGAAATCTCAAAGATAGTTGGATAAATAAATTAAATATTTTCCCAAGTATTTGTTTTTTCTTTTAACAATGCAGTTAATAATAAAACTTCAAAATATAAATTAAATGTTATTTTGACAGTGACAGTAATTTCAAATATGCGGAGTCAAATGTTATGGAGTTTAGAAATAAATTATAAATTATAATTAACTGGATGTTAATAAAATGTGTAATTAGTTAGACGTGGGTCAATAATTAAAAAAATTTGATTTGACTCCGTAGCGGAGTTAAAACTGATTATTTTAACTCCACTTCCGGTGGTGTATAAAGAAATTTATTAGATGCAATGGGAAATTATTTTTAAATTTAAAAATATATAAGTTTTTATGTGGAGTCAATTTTTTGACTCCAGTTTCCGGAGTTAATTTTTTTTTTTTAATGTTTGATGTAAAAATTGAATTACAAAGGGGCAAAATGAACAGCCTATACTTTTTTATTTTAAATAAAATTCATATTTAATAATAATAATAATAATAATAAAAATTTCCTTAACTAAAAAAACACAACTCAAAATTCCGGAGTTAACTTTACTCCAAATTTTATTTTCACTCCTACTCCATTAATAAAATGACCGCGTACATAAATTTGTAAATCTCAAAAATTTTTTATAAATTTAACTCCTAATAAAATAAATTTATTAACTCCTAAAATTTGAAAAATTTCCACTCAACTCCGCATCATTTTATTAAAAAAAATAAATAAAATTTTTTAACTTTCATGCCTAAAAATAAAAACAAACTACATAAAATTTATCAAGGTTACATAAATAAAATATTTATTCACATGTAATTCATATACATAAATATTTGTATTTATTATCCCATATATATACACTCGTATAAAATTATTGCCATAACTCCCACGCGCATACTCAATATTTTTACTTTCATCACAAAAAAACAACTTTATTTTCCGCAAATCGAATTAAATAAAATACAATAATTTTAAACTCCATCCACTAAAAATAAAAAAATTAAATTAATAAAAGCACATAAAGACAATTAATTAATGAAATTTCCTCCAATAATAAAGTAACTAAATGAGCTCGATAATCGACTGAGTTCGATAATAATATAATGATGACAAATACTCCGAGTATATTTTTAATTCATCTTAGTAGAGGATGCCAAGTATAAAAATCAAAGTGTGGTTGTATAAACCGATGTACGTCGTACGAATAAACTATCTGTTGACTTACACTTGGTCACCACATGTGAGTCGGTGATTGGAGATGCTTACTCACAATTACTCATACACTTCGGAATATTTAGTCGTGTACAGCTCACATAGCTTACATATCATTATATTAGCGTGTCTTTAAAATAAAAACAACTCATCTACATCATATATATACATATATCTATATATATTATATCAAATTCAAACGAAAAGAAAAGTTCAGTAATAAAAACTCTCGAGCGTTTCCTATCACGCTCAAATAAAACTACGCGGTCAATTATCATCCAATCACCGTCAGCTACTTAACGTGTTAACTCTTAAATCTATTCTTTAATTACTCGCTACACTCTGCCTTTCATTTCCTATCATATTATATCGTGTTGTAGACTTTATTATTTATGATAATAAACAAACTTTCACACTTAAAATTTTTTTTATTATCAGTTATACTTCTAGCAACACAATAGAGTGCTTCGTTAATAAATAAAGTTCATTAAAAAAAATATAAATTAATATGAAGGACATTAAATTGCAGGTGAGTAAATATACTTATCTATGATTACTTAATTAGATAATTAAATAATGGCCATTACTTTAATCACAAATTATATAAACAAGTAAATTTTAGTTTGAATAAATAAATATATTGCAGTGGTATATTTAACATTTAGTATGAAATAATAATTATTTATCTCATGACTTTAAACTTTAAAGGTCGGGTCACTTCACTTAATCTTTGAGATTTTAAATTATATTTGTAATATTTTATGCGGGGATTTTTTAAACGATTAATTAATTGGTATAAACGATTTAGTGTTATATGAATAATATATTAATAGAATTGGAGTAAATTTTCAATTTAACTCAGCAGCGGGAATGAGGAAATCCTATTTTATTCCGCTCATTCATTGCTATACGTTTTAGTTTATTTAAATCTTTATGATTCTCGTCTCACCTGTTCTTTTTATCCCACGCTATCGACTAATTTTTAATTTAATGCAACCTTTGTTTAAAAAAAAATTATTTTAATTATTATTGCTATTGTTGTTATTAAAATCCTTGAGCATCAATGTCATTATTGTATGAATAATTTTAAATTATTGTTTCTGACTTTAAATTTGAATTTTAAAAAAAAACTTATAATTTTAAATTTTAATAAATAAATAAAATATTTATTTTAAAATTCAAAATGAAAAAAAATGCAATTACTTTAAAATAAATTAAAAATAATAATAATTGTTTATTTAATTAATGTTTATATTTTAAAAAATTAAATTTAGCTTGAGAAAGATGGATATGTTGTCCTTGAAGATTTTTTATCTCCTGAAGAAGCCGATGAACTAAAAGCATGCGGTGAAGACTTTACAAATAATTTACCTCCGGAAAATATGAGGAAAATATTCAATACCATCGAAAGTCAACAGGTATTCTATAATTGCAATATAAATAATTTATACTATAAATTTTAATTAAAAAATCTGTTTGAATTAATGGTAGAAAAATAAAATTATCTGTTTGCCAGTAAATTTAAATTTTTGGCACAATTTTTTATTTACTAAATCAGATTCAAATTTACTCAATAATTATTTTTATGTTTTAATTATAATTAATTTATTTTAGAATAAAGATGAGTATTTTATAGACAGTGCGCACAAAATAAGTTATTTTTTTGAATCCGAATCATTAGAAGACGATGGAAAATTAAAAGTACATCCAAGAGTATCTTTAAATAAGGTAATAATTTTTTTTATTTATTCATAAAATATCACATTATTTCCCGTCTTTTCCATACTTTAATTACCTCAATATTACAATACATATGTATGTACAGGTAGGACATGCACTTCATTGGCTTAATCCAACTTTTAAAAAAGTAACATTCGATGAAAGAATAAAAGAAACAGCATTTCAATTAAATTTCCAAGAGCCTGCGATATGCCAGTCAATGTACATATATAAGAACCCTGGCTTAGGGTCAGAAGGTATAAAAAATCCTAATTAAATTTAGTTATTATCACCAATTAATTATAAACAAATAATTTTTGTAATAAAAGTGATAGCTCATCAAGACGCAACATACATTCACGTAGAGCCAATGAAACTAGTAGGCTTCTGGATAGCTTTGGACAATGCGACCCTGGAAAACGGGTGCCTGTGGGTCGCCCCGGGTTCCCACAAGAGCGGAGTCCATCGGCGATACATCAGAAATAAAGATTATCCCGAATCATCAAAAGAGATCTTGATATACGACCGCGGAGCCCCTTGTTACCCGGCCAGCAACTTCCGGGCAGTCCCAGTACGCAAAGGATCTTGTATTCTTCTTGACGGGCTGGTCGTCCACTACTCGAAAGCCAACAAAAGCGATAAATCACGACACGCGTACACTTTTCATGTTATTGAAACAAAACAAACCACTTATTCAAAAGATAACTGGCTACAACCCCCAGCAGATGGTTTTCCGCTTCTTTATAAAAATTAATTTACATGTTAATGCATTTATTGTTAATTATAATTATTATTGTTTGTCAAATAAATAAATATTATTGATTATTATTACTGTTGATATTTATTTCGCACAAGGCTGTACAAAAAAATATATATTTTATTTTACAAAATAATTTTATTATTTATGTAAAAACTTTTTTATATATTTATTAGTATCATTATTCAATAGTTAATATAAAAGTTAATAAATATATATATTTTTCTTTTTCTTACATTATTTATGGTACTGAAGAAATATGAGATTTGATAATTATTTTAATTCGTATTTATTTTTGGGCATAAAAAATAATCTAAGATTTGAATGTTTTTTTAAATTCTACTTGTCATTGAGTCGATGAAAGAAATTATTTTATTTTTCATATAAATATAATAAAATAAATTCCAAAGTTTAGTTGTTATATTTATCAGAGTAATTTCGGTCATTTTTTTAAATTTGAACCCGATAAAATTTAAATATTTTTTCTGACCATAAAACTTTGAGTTTTAGTTCTACCAAAAAATTTATCAAAAATTTACCCTCATATTTTTTATAAAACTGATACTAAAACATTTTCTCCATCAACCTGAAAATTAACGATATTTTTTACGACCAAAAATTAATATCCACAAATAATTACCATAAAAAAATTATGAAGACTTGAAAGTGGCCATTCTACAAAAATGGCTACTCAGCTCTTGTAACTGTCCCAAGCCGAGTCTCAATGATTTTTCTCTGCGTTTCAAACAGCAGTAAACATCCAGCGGAGACAACTTCTGGTTGCCAAAAGTTTCCGGAGTAAAAGTCGTTAATACTTGATGCAGTGCTCGTACAGAAGAATGATTAATATCCAGCTGATCAATTTCATCGAGCGCAGTGCTCAATATTTGCAGTAACCTATTCAAATTACCAGCAACTTCAGGTCTCATTTTTTTAATATCCTCAACAATAGACGGCGAGTCAATTTTTTTATACGGAAACGTGCACATCATTCCCATAATTTGTGCAGCGGTACCACACAAATCACGCGCATGTGCGTAGACATTTTCAAAATAACTGAACGCCAATGCAGCTTTTGCTTCGTGTTCCTCTTCACGTCTGGGATCATTATCACAATTACCTTCATTGTTATTTCGGTAAATTAATTTCACACTGTCTCTGTACTTTTGCTTCAACTCCTCAATCGTTCCAGTGACACTGCCAATAATATTTGGGTACTTTTCCGCTTTTAAACATCCCACTAGATCGTAAAAGAGTTTAATAACATGCTCGACATCCTTCAGCTGGCAACGGTACCGCAGACCAGAACTAACTTGTAACAGATCTTTAATAATAAATTCCCCTTGTCTAGAAAAGGATTCACTGACCGCGGCGATCCAGTGCTTGGAGGCGCACCTCAATACGGTTATAATTGTCCAAGGGGGCCGCAAAATTGCATGACGTTCCCAGTTATCGCCAAACAAGTTTTTCAATTCTTTGGTGACGATCACCGACAGGAATGACGTCAACGCTGTGTTTACATCCTGTAATATTTCTTCGGCGACTAAAAATTCAGCTCTCGATTCTCTTCCGTTGTCTAGCTCTCCGCTGTCTTTAAGACTATCTGCGAGACTAAGACGTTCCTTAATTTCACTCTCTTTTAAATAATCTATTTTCTCAAGCGGATCGTTTTTGCCGATAAAAATCACGTTGTTAATCATCGCTTTGTTACAGAGATTTTTGTCGTAAGTCAACAAAACGACATGATGACCCGCGGTTTTTATTTGCAAGCAAGTTTGCAATATTTCGTCATCAGGACACTCCAGCTCGTACTTCTGTCTGTTGGCCAAAACATCCGCGAAGGTTTGGCCCAAAATCCGCGGGTGCTTTTCAGCAAAATGATTGTTGAGGAACTGGATCGCTTGTCGCGCCTTCGTCTTGAGACTTGCGGGCCGCGAGTTTGATTTGTCGTCTTTTATAAAGTCCAGCTCCCGTATTATTGTCCAGGGGACGACGATTATAGGACGATGGTAAAATTTGAATACCGCGTCGCGCGCTTCCTCGATTGCTTGGAGATTTGATAGAAAGACATTTGTGTCCACTACAATGTACAACTTACGCAAACTATCGCTTGTTTCTCGTGGCGTTCCATTGTCAGTCAGATCTAATCCATTTTTTGTCATCTCTATCATTTGAACATCGTCTTCTATTGGTAATTGTGACCTGACATTTTGAATCTATAAATAATATTTAATAAAATTATAAATTAATTATTAAAAATTATCCTGCTTTAAAACTAAAATTTAATTATCAATAAACTAATTACCTCAAATACTATTTTTTCTTCTTCACTGGGCTCCCAATCCATTTCTTCATAAAACTCTTCATGACTAAAAGACTTCAGAACCGTAGAATTATTAAATCTTTTATCAGTAGAATCGTCTGACGGCAGAATAAATAATCTCTTATCCCAAGCACGTTGTGTTTTAAGGCTGCTACACAAAGCTTTCATCCGATCCTCGGCATTTTTATAAACAGTCGGCGAATCTTCGGAATCTGTTGTAGAACTGGTATCACTTTTAACCCTCTGAATCCGAGGAATTTTAATATTATTATTGATACAACCGCTTGTAGAAGGCGGACTGATAGATTTTGAGGAAAAATGAGCTTCGTTTTTTTTATCCGCATCTTCCGTATCCGTAACCAGAATTCTTTTAGCAGAAACACCTGGAGGCGCTTCCAGAGTTTTCAGTTGTTTCAATTTCGTCTCAATAATTGTTCTACTTGGCCTTTTTCTCGGAGACGTTGGCAGAGAGGAGATACTTCTGCTAGCTCTGGTTCGTGGACTACAGACATTATCTGGTTCCGATGATTTAGAATCACCGGGCGGAGATCTAGATGAAGATGGAGATGGAGACGCAATCACGGATCTAGACATAGACGTTGATGATGTAACAGTGCTATCACTCATCGATTTATTTCGTATCGCAGATAAACGAGTGGATTGTGATTTTTTCGAATTCATTTTAGCCACAGACTTTGATGATTTTTTATCAGCAGCAGCTGGCAATGATCTGCGAGCCAGCATTTTTTGTTTCAAAATTTTCATTTGTGGTGTCATTACTTTCTCTTCTTTATCTTCATCCCTACTCTTATTATTATCCTTATCATTATCATCAAATGCTGAAGCTTTAGTAGCTTTCACTGGTGATTTATCAACTTTATCCACTTTGTCATCTTTTTTTCCGGCCGGTAAACTCTTCAACGTTGAACTTTTTAAAGCTCTGGGTTTTTTAATCCCACTGCCTTTAGCAGCTTGTCTTTGCAACATTTTTTCTCTCAACGCTTTCATCTGCGGAGTATCACTTGATGATTCTTGCTTATCGTTATTTTTTTTCTTAGCCTCAGAACCTTTTGCTGTTGATAATTTTCTCTTGGCTACGAGTTTCGGTCTTCTTTCAACATCTGGCTCTGGTGTGAATGGTCTGTAGCGCCCTTTGTCATTGTCTTCAGTCATTGTTTTTTTACGTTTCTTGCTCATGTTTTTTCGCGGACTCTAAACAATAATAAAGTCAACAGCTTACTTTTAATTCAGAATGCGGGATTAATATCAATAAATTAATCAGTATCGATAATTAAAAATTAATGATTTGAAATTAAAGTTTTTTTTATAAATTTTTAATATAATTTCTGTTTTTATCGAGAAATCTGATTTTTTTTCAAGGAACATAATTTTTAAAAATATCAAAGTCAATTAATTAGTCATTTAGATGAACATGGATGTAGCAGACACCAGACAAATTAAAAATCATTAATAAATAGAGTAAATAATTAATAAAATTAAATTTAAAAAAAATGCGGATTTAAAAAATTTGGAAATTAATAAGTGCATTTTTTATAAATATATTTTTAATTATTCCCGCTATTTATTTATAATTTAAATTTTGTCTGATGTCTGCTACATTCACTCATTCATTTTGAAGTCTAATTAAAATAAAAATAAATTCACAAAATTTAATAATCATGTACTGATTTATCATTTCCGGTCTAACGATAAAAATACCCATGATTAAAAATATTATCTCTACTTTTTATTCTAAAACAAAAATATTTATAAATAAAAATATGAATATTCATTAATAATTATCTCTATTTTTTTTTATTTTATAAATTATTTATTTGAATAGTAAAAAAAATTGTCAGTAAAATTTCTGTCGAGATTAATAATTTAATTAATATAAATATTAAAAATCAGTACCTGAGCTGATGAATTATCAGAGCCATCAGGAAATTCCCATGTAGATTTATTGGTAGCAGTATTAAAAAAATAATTACGACTTGGATCTGTTGTTGATGTCACCAGAATCCAATCTTTTGGAAGATTATTTTTAGCCATGATTTAAAATTATCTGTCAATATAAACTCTCTTAATTACAGTAATTAGGATTCTATTAAACTAAATAACTTTTATACTTACGTCCACAATGATACTATTCATCCAATGAGTCATACATTATTTTCCACTATGCAAATATACGAAAATTTATAATTATTTTTTTTGACACCTCGTAGTAATAATCACAAATAATTATAATATTGATAAAAAATATTTATTTTTGTTAATTATGACTGACAACTCATTAAAAATTAAAACGCTTTAATTTTTTTAATTTTCTTTTATTTCTAAACAAAGTTTTAGGTTAAATTTTGTCAACATGGTCAATAATACTCTGAAGTTAACTCTTTCATGTAAAACCTTGGATTAAAAATATATATGTTGCAACGTACTATATATACTTACACATATTATATTTGTTGTTGTTGTTTTTTTTTAGAAACAATTAATTTATAATTTAAATGAAAGTCAGCGGCAGCGCTGATTCAAAAGTTCGCGCCATCTGCTGAGTTATTTTCTAAATAATCAAAATGGCCGGTTATGATTCAGTTTTGATACATGATTACAATTACATGTTATTTTAGGTGTGTCCGCGTTAGTAATCCGTAATAACAAATAAATTTATTTTTATTTACATAATTTAATTAATTAACGTAAAATTATATTTAAAAACCGTAAGTTGGTGATAATTATTTTTATTTTTGAATATTTGAAATAAATAATTTTTTAAAAATTGATAATTTACTTTTGACAGGGCGTGCCATTGTTTACAAATAAATTTTATGTTTTAATATAATTTATTAAATATATTATCTGATGAATATATATTTTTATTGATGAGTTTTTGGTCTAATTGCAGGTAAACAATGAATTACGGTAAGAAATCACCGAGTATGGGTACACCATCAATATACTCACATGTGACAACACGCAGCAGCGCTAATTTACGATCATCAAGGTCTGTCAAAAGTGTCAAAATACCCTGGTACCAACGGCCTCTTTTAACTAGACCATACATCCTGGATATACAACGAACTGCTATGCTGACTGCTGTCTTTAGTTTTGTAAGTTTTAAATTATCATCAATCTATGAGTGTGAATTTAAAAATTTTTTGATTTTCTTCTTTCAACAAATCAATTAAAAACAAAAAAAAAAAAAAAATATGCACATGTAGAAAATTAAAAAATCTATAAGTGCAATTTTTCCAAATATTTTTTTTTTATAATTTATTGTTTGAAAAAAATCCAAAAAGTATTAGACGTCTGCTAACTTCAGTATCATGAATGTGGCAGACATCAGACGAATTAAAAACTATGAGTAATTAGAGTGAATAATTAAAAAAATAATATTACTAAAAAATGCACTTATTAATTTCAAAATTTTTAAAATGCGCATTTTTTTCAAATTTTGTTTTATTAATTATTTACTCTGTTTATTGATGCTGTCTGATGTCTGTTACATTCACACTCATCAATTATCTCCAATTAATAATTACAATTGGTAATTAATTTATATATTTGTAGCTACTAGCTATTTTTACAATAGCAACATCAATATTTGACGTCTACTGTCTCCATGAAGCTGCACCAGGTACAACACATGTCGGGTACTACATAATTTCCTATGAATTCGTTTACGTTGGCAACAAACACAGTCAGTATTTATTCAACTAAAAAATCACCAGGTAAATAATAATAATAAAAATAATTACCCATAAAATTTTAATTTAATAGTCAGGAACGCGCTAATTGTCGGCGCATTGTTTTCACTGCTGGGGAGCATCGCGTTGCTGGTGACATCCGTGATTTTAATAAACGCGCTGAGGAAAGAGTACGAGAGGCGAATGATTCCATGGCTCTACTGCTTCGGAATTTTTACGGTTTTCCGTTTCCTCGTTTACTTGTTCTTCTGTATCGTCAACGACATGATCTTCGCTTACAATATCATGATATGTCTGCTCTGGTTATTTTTCCTCTGCTTCTCTGTCTACGGATGGCTGACTGTCCACACTCTGTACATCGAGCTGTCTGATCTCACGCGTCTTGAAGATTTGGCACATTTACGAGTAATTATTTTATTTTTAATGTTACTAATTAATAATAATAAATAAATTAATTAATTAATTAATTACAGATCGGAACAATGCAATCATTGAACGCATCAACAACGCATTCAATCGCTGGTTCACGTCCGACAACACCCCACAGTACCGTGTCGACAATGCCCGTTAATTAATAACTTCACGAGTGATGTTTACGTTTGATAAATTTTATAAAACAGCATCAAATGCTGTCACTAATTAATAATTATTAAAATTTAATGTTAATGAAAAACTATACGTTCAAATTGTGATCCAAATCACGAGGCCGTCCATTTATCTATTTTAGATAATTTTTATTATTATTAAGAATTTAATTAAAATAACAAACGCACGATTTTATTAATTAATTTTTAATTATTAAAGTGCTTTTATCTTATTAAAATTAATGTAGATAATTCACGACGATGTACAAATTATATGTACGTTAGATGTTGACATGTGAAAAAATATCCGTCCATTTTGCTATTGATATATTTTTAATTAAATGTTTTATACTCTATTTTATCATATTTAGTTTTACGATTTAATTTTTATTGTAATAGTATATATATATTATATATATTTAATGTAATCGACTGGCGACAATTAAATACTATAATTATTTAAATGTCACGTAAACTTTATTAAACTCATTAACTTGAGATAAATTACAATTAATAAATATTATAAATTTCTATTAAATATTTTTTTTTCTTTTTTTTCTTCATTTAATTATTTGATATATTTTTGTTAATAAATTAGTTTATTAATCACAGAAAATAATATTAATTTAGAAATTAATATTGCATAGAAGGTGCTGACCAGTGCCGATAATCATCGTCTTGATATAATCTGCGTGTACCACTTGGTTACTTGTGTCAATGTACTGTTGTAATATATGTAGACTGTCGTTTGGTAAAATACGTTTCAATCCTCTCATTGACAATGTCTGTGCGATGTGAATTGTCGTTTCTGTAAATTAAATCATTTTTTTCAATCAATCGGCTAAGAAAATTTTATTGTCATCTAGAATTTAAATCCGGTAATTTTTTAAAATAAGAGTTAGTGAAGTAAAAGATAAGTTTTTATAAATTTTTTTCGTCAACTCATAGATCTCATGATAAAAAAAAAACTAATAAAATTTTTTATAACTAAAAATTGATAAAAATAAAATTTACCTCTTAATAAATCATCATAAACACAATAAATACTTTTATTATTTTGATTATCAAGCATTTTCTTCAGCAAAAATTGTATAAAGTACTTCCAGTCCGATTCTTTGGTATATTTATCCTGTAAAATAAAATCAATAAATATAAATATAAAAAGCCACTCAAGTATTGGAAGAAAAAAAAAAGTCACTTACTTTGGCGTAATCAAGCAAAACTTGGGGACACTCATCAGCAAGCATCTGGATCCCCTGGTCAGTGTCACGAGCGCAGAGAATTTTAAACGACAGGCTGCCTTCGATCTTCTGGCTCTCCAGGAAGTGCTCGACCTCTTGATAGCACTCGGCGGGAAGGAATCCGCTGGCCAGCAGAGCCTGGAGTTTAGCGACCTCAGACCTAATACTTTCACGATAACTTTCATTTGAATCATCAGAAACCCTCGGGAGTCTTTCCTTGGTCTTGATTTTAGCCTTGTCCTTGGCGTAGAGCAGCGGGTGGTCAAGAAAGCGAGGCCTGGATTTCCCAAACAGTATCTGAGTATCAGCATTGAGCTTAACTCCGTTTGTTTGTGCGAGTTCAGCTAAGTAAGATCTCACTAGTATTTTGAATGCTTCTACAATCGCCAGGTCGACATCTCCCCTCTTTAAATTATTTTCCTCTTGATAATAACTCTGGAGATAAGTTTCCAAGCAGAGTTGCAGCGCATTCCCGGCAATTCTTCCGTCTCTGCCAACACGCGAGGGCAAGTACGCCAAGAAAATCTGAATCATCTGGTCCAGAGTCAAAGCATCTCGCTCGACAATTTTACTCAGCACTTCAGCAAAGACTCTGAGTTTAAGTCTCATCAGGGTGCTAGCAAACTCCGAAAAAGTCGGCATCGCGTTGCTCTTCTTCGCGCTGATGACGTCAAACAACCAGGACCAGTTGGCAAGTATCTTCTCCATGATGAATCTGTCAGAAATAGGCTCCAGAGCACGTTCAGCTTGATGCTGTTTGTCCGCCTGAGTGTAGAGCAGCACCAGAGACAGCCAAGTCATGTCATCTGGCTCCCAAGTCGATATGACATTGATCAGTTTGTCTGTCGCATACTCCCGGAGAACAGGACTGGCCAGTATCAGCTTCAACAGATCACTTTTTTCAGCTTTGACCAAAGCCTCAACGATATTGTGCTCCTGGAACAGAGTGTCAGCTTCCGTTCCAGCTTGTAGATTCAGCAGACACTCGGACACAAACGTAACCATCCCCGGAGCACGCTGGACGTCTTTCCTAGACAGAACATCGTGAGCTTTAAGTCCTGCCAGGCTGTAGTACCAGGTGCTGCGGCCCCAGTCCATTGGAGACTCCGAGGACATGTAGTGGTCAGCCAACAGCGCGCAAGACTGACGATACAAGTTGTCCAGGTGGCTTTTGGACATGTCGTTGATGCTGCTGAAGAACGCCGCGTCGGAGGTGTAATAAATCATCTCCTTCGCGAGTCTCAGCACGGTGTTGGCTTCTCCTAGCAAGTGCTTATAAGTACTGGGACTCGTCGTCTTGTGGTTATTAGCCGCGCTCAGTATGTCGTGATAGACATCTTCAGCGTTCGGTAAATTCAGAGAGTAAAATGTCCAAGTGTCTTCATCACTGGCAAGCAGCACAAGACATTTAGAAGCGTGCAGTAATTTTTTAACCCCCAGAAAAGGTCTCAGACCTATCAGGGAAACCGGTCCAGCATCAGTGAGACCCGATTCGAAATTGAGATCATCAGTTCTGAAGAGACCTTGGATCCTCAGAGTGTAGGACTCCAGTCCAGCTTCAGTCAGCGCGTGCAGTGCAGTATTTTCTAGCGCCACGTGGATTACCGGTGCCGTGAACGGGTAAATCTGGCAATTGCTGACATCAAACGACACCTCCTCGTAACTAGAGGGTGCAAAATTGTAAAGATATCCCTCCTGGGTGGTGCAGACCAGGCAAGTCACTCCATTGAATATATTGTACTTAGTGGACCTGAGTAATGACTTTTTAAAGCTACTTATCGATGTCTTCTGTCGTTTGTACGAAGGTTTCAACATCGAACTTGTAAAGTACTCGGTCCCGATGTCTTGAGCAGAGGCCTCGGTTATCTTCAGTCTCAGCAAGTGCTCGATTATGTAATTCTCGGACCAGCCGTCCTCATTTGACCTCGTTGTGACCACGGCGCTTATCTCCGCGGCTCTGAAGATCGGGGGGTCCAGGATGTAGTGGCTCTGAGAGTGGTCAGACCTCACTGAAGGCAAGCAGACGTTAAAGTTTTTGTCTTCATCGTCTTCGAGATTTACAAGACCCAGTGACTTTATTCGTTGGAGTTCATCAGCTTCGTTGAGAACCAGCTGGTCCCAGTCGATGTAATCGCGTTCGTTGACGATTGATTTTGTGAAATCAACTTTCTTTACTCTGGTTTTTGATTCTTCGCTGCTATTGTTATTATTATTATTATTGTTATTATGATTATTGTTATTGTTATTATTATTATTGGTTACTAGACTAACATCTTTAGTTAAACTATTTTGATGTGAGCGCCGTCTGCTCCTGCAACTGTTGATGTTAATTTTATCACCGCTGCGATCAGAAATAAAATTGTCATCATGGAATCTATTGGTCAGGCGTATCAGCATAAAGTACGAGGAATTCATCACGGAAATGAACTCCTCCGCGAATTCAACATGACTGGGATTAAAAGTGAATCTAATTGACCAAGGTCTTACTTCAAAGTCCAGAAATTTGTGCTTGGAGGTCTGCTGAGTCTCGACTTTGAGCTCGTGGATGACAGCCTCGTCCTCCATCACCACCAGCAAGTTCCCCGTGGTCTGACAGCAGGCGATCTTGCTCGGCTGTCGATTGAGAGGCAGCTCAATCATCTCCAGACTATTGAGAGTCCTGTTGAGACTCGGAGTCACTCGTCCCGCAATCCTGGCTCTCATCGCCTGGTTCTGGTTGCCAGCCATCTCCCAGTTTATGTAAACCCGCACGAAGTTGTTGACACCCGCCCCGTCTCTCGAGCTCTTGGACTCCAGAGTAGCGACGTAGTTCCCTTTGTCCGAGTGTACCAGCTCCTGGACCAGGTCCACCGTGGGGAAAATTGTCAGCAGTTTGTGCTGGTTGCTTGCCAGTCCATAGACTTTGACGCAGTGACTTGACAGCGCCAGCAGCAGCAGGTCTTGGTCCATGATGTTCGCAGTGCATGATGCCGTTGGTTCTTCAATCTGCCCGACATTTTGCGACAGGAAATTATGCACCGGAATAATTCGTACCATTTTAAATATTTATTTAATCAATACCAGGATTTGAACCAGGACCAGGTTCCTGTTCACGTTTCAAAGCAACTGTTCATGTCACAAACTCGTTAACTGATAAAAAAATATTTAAAACCTTTGACACTTGCGTGCTGTCATGGAGCCACTACTTTTTGTACTCGCTACTGATCTTAATCTTATATTTATATATATCGCAAATTTCCGAGAACTGAGCTTCGAGACCAGGATCGATAACTTATCAAGCGATTCATTCTTTTTCTTTTTTTTTATTTAAAAAAAAAGAGGACGGCTTGAACTGGTAGCTCTTTCTGCTGAACGTCACTTGAACTAACCCGCGCCCTGAGCGCCATCTAGAGTTTCCGCTTTCCACAAACCGAGTGACCCAATTATACGCAATAGTTATTTTTTCCTGTGATGATCTATGTCTAGATAATTTTTGTAGCTTGTGGATGACCGAGTGCACATTATATGCAACAAAAATATTTTTATGGATGACGTTTGTGCTGATATATTTTTGTGGTTAATTCTAGATAAATATATAATATAAATATTGAATATTTAATAAATTGTCCTGGTAATAGACCTGACTAATTACCTGATAAACATGGAGAGTATTTTTCATGAAAAGGTACGTAGCTTCTCCATCACCAGGTCCATCAACATCAGAGTAATTAGTAATCATCAGTAATCATCAGTAAAAGTGTATATTTATTTACTGTCTTAGCAAGAGGGATACCTGTGTGCCCAACATTGTCTGAATGCGCTGCTCCAGGGACCATATTTCAACGCCGTCGACCTGGCAAACCTGGCCCAGCAGATGGACGAGGAGGAGAGACTGCGAATGGCCGAGTCCGGAGTCGACTCTGATGACTACAGGCGATTCATGCAGGTACCAATAAACCTGATAGTAATTTTTATCAGTAGTCAGCATCTGAGGCCAGTTCCTGGTTTAAAATAAAAATTTTTTTTTAGCAACCGTCAGAGAACATGGACGACAGCGGGTATTTTTCTGTCCAAGTGATAAGCAGTGCACTTAAAGTCTGGGGCCTTGAGTTGATACCTTACAATAGCACCGAACCAACAGCACTTATTGCACAAGATAATCCTTCGTAGGTTATTACTTTTTTAATCGCGATTCAAATTCACTGCCCTCCTTGCTGATGAACACAATACACCTGGGTAATTTATCCTTTATTTTACAGACAAATGAGAGCTTATATATGTAATTACAAAGGGCACTGGTTCACGATACGCAAGCTGGGGAACCAGTGGTTCAATTTAAATTCTGTGTTGAGTGGACCCCAGCTGCTTTCTGACACCTACTTGTCTATGTTCATTGCACAGTTACTTCAAGAAGGTATTGATTTTTTATTTTTATTATTTATTGGGGTTCTGGTTGACTTGGAATTTTAAAAAGTCGCGCGCAAATCAAGCAATCGCGGATTTTTTTAAATTCTGCTGATAAAAAGTACTTACGGGCTGATGGTGAATTAAATTTTGAATCAAACCGCGGCAGGATTTGAAAGAAAGAAATTAATTGAAATCTTTTTTTGGGCACCAGGTTACTCAATTTTTATAGTAATTGGAGATCTCCCCCAATGCACAGCTGATGACGTGCTGCTAAAAACTCCAGTAACGACGGCCAGTAAATCGAGACCATCAGTTTCTAAACCAGAGGCTGTGGGCTACAGATTGGGAACTGCGGCAGAGGATGAGCGCGAAAAAATTCAGCAAGCAGTTGCTGCTTTTGGTCGTGTCCAAGTTCCAGCTTCTTCGCTTAACTCATTCACGGCGTCATCGTCAGGAGATAAATCTAAAGAAAGAATAATACCGATCACCGTAGAAGATGACGACGACGGATACGACGACGCTGCGAATTTGAAAAAAGCGCTTCAGCTCTCGCTCCAAGACACCGATGACGACACTGAAAAATCGCTCAACCTGAGACTGAACTTGAATTCAAATTCAAAGCAGACGTCTCCAGAGGAAGAGGAAGATGACGAGCTTAGGAAGGCTCTCCAGCTGAGTCTGGAATGCGTCACCGCTCCAACTACTCCAGATCCCGACGACTTGCGCTGGAGACGTCTTGCGTACCTGGGCAGCCTCTCAAGATCCGGAAACGAGTCTAAATTAAATACTTAACATTTTTTTTAATTATTTTTTTTAAATTTAATACCCGAGTTTCGAAAATATTATTCACGAACAAAATCAAGGTCAATATTCTTTTTTTCTTACATTATTATCATTATCATTATTATTGATTATTATTATTACAATATAATTGTTAATGGTCATGAAGATTTTTACAATTAATTAATTAAACTGAAAGTTATTATAAAATATTATTAATTATTGGGATTTATTTTTAATTTTATGTATTATAGCAATTGAATTTTAAATAAATATTAATTAATAAATAAATTATATACTTTTATAATTCAAAAATTTTTTTTTTTAGATTTAATTTGCCAAAGCGGTAGAAAATAAAATATATAAATACTGCCTAGATGTCTAATATATACTTCTAGTGTCAATAATTAACTAAGTGGAGTAAAAAATGGAAATTTAAAGCTTGCGTCATTTAAAATCGAACACAGAGCCACCTGTCAGTGAGTCTTGATTTTTCGTGGATTTTCCATGGAGAATAGAGCATCTATTCTTCAAGAAATTTTCTGAGACGGTGATAAACCCATGATACTGAAGTTAGCCGACATCTGATAATTTTTGGATTTTTTTTCAAAACGATAAATTAAACAAAAAAAATATTTCGAAAAATTGCACCCATAGATTTTTTAATTTTCTACATGTGCATATTTTTAGTTTTTTTTTTTTTTAATTTATTTGTTGAAAAAAAAATCTGAAAATTTTCAATTGTCTACAAACTTATGACTGAAGTTAGCCGCCGTCAAATAATTTTTGAATTTTTTTTCAGAACGATAAATTATAAAAAAAAAATTATTTAAAAAAACTGCACTTATAGATTTTTTCATTTTCTACATGTGCATATTTTTAGTTTTTTTTTTTTTGCAATTGATTTGCTGAAAAAAAAAATCGAAAATTTTAAATTGTCTGCTAACTTCAGGATCGTGGCAAACCCTGGGTTTTCTATGGATTCTATTATATATTTTTTGGTAATATATATACTATAAAATAACCCGCAATAAACTCTGACGACACTAATATGCAATCGTAAAAAGAAAATTTTTAAATACTCGCGCTTAAAAACAATTGTTCGTAGAAACAGTGCGCATCAATATTGCGCATGCGCGAAAAAAGTTTTTTTCCAAAACAATCACTCAGAGCGCTGATATGTGCACAGGTTGATGTTAATGACAACCGCGGACTATGAGATCAGCTGTTAAGTTATTATAGAGATCAGTAAACAAGACATAATTTTTAAATAATTGTTATTGTTTATTGTTATTATTATTAAAATTATCTATTAAAATACAAATAATATAAAATGGTGTACTTACACTTCCCCTCAAATTTAACTGAGGAAGAAAAAATGCTACAAGACAAATACAATAAATTAAAACGAAAGGTAATTAAATTTTTCTTAAATATTTATTTGAGGTTAAATTTTTTTCTCAATAATAATAATCCTCAGAAAAAAGCGCTGCAAGATTTGAAAACTCCAAAACCAGAGCCAGAGCGAATGCCCCAGGCACCAAAGCGTCCTACAGAGGCACGCGATGCAAGAGAAGTCGCTAAAAAGCTGATAAAGTCCGGGGTAATAACTGCGCCGAAGACCCCCAAGAGACCTGAGCAGTCTTTCAAACGCCCGAGAGGCCTGGAGCGGAAGCTAAACAGCACCGAGAAGACCATCTCCTCGTACCAGCCCTTCTGTCCGACCCAACCGGAAGAAGAGGAAGCCGACGCCGCAGCCAGACCCCGGGTCAAGGGTCTCTACGAGTCGTTCGTCAGCGCCAAAAGTGACAGCAAGCCCGTCGACAAGACTCCTCTGAAGCCGGAATTCAAGCCGCGAGCCGGCAACACCATCTTCGTCTCCGGTTACAAAATCTCCGAGGACTACTTGAAGAAACACTTCACCTCTTTTGGAAGCATCTTGAATATTTCGATGGAGGCCGAGAAAAAGTAAGTCGTCCACCCGGACGGTTTTAATTTTGAATTTATTGGTCTCAGGGTTCACCGGGTTATCGATTTATTTATTTATTTATTTACTAACTAAACATTGATTTCAGCCGTGGTTTCATTACCTTTGACAAACCGGAAGCAGCCGAGCGCGCAATAAGTGAGATGGACGGCAGCATGGTTTCATCAATTCAGCTGAAAGTATCTTTAGCTCGTCGGCAGCCAGTTATTGAACCAATAAACGACACTACCTCAAGTGCTGTCTGGTCATCCATCGCTGCCAATTATTCACAGAAGAGTGCCCACAAAGACGGCAGAGATATGAAAGTTTATGATGAAGATTTGTTCCAATAGTTGTAATATATATTAATAATAATAATAATAATAATAATAGATGTAAATAATTGTAAATAAATGGATGTCAAGTGTTCAATAACTTGGACTTTATTAAACATAAGTATCAACAGATCACACTGATTTAACAATTGTAGTACAAATATACCTCAATATATATTATATATATATTTTTTTAAATAGTAATATACAAACGGATTTATTAACGTCGTATTTAAAAAACATAATTATCCTAGAAAACGATTGCTGAAGATTTAAAAAATTTAAATAGAGAGCAATCGTCAATTAAATTTAAGTGTTAGGGTTTTAAGTTTCAGAATAAACAAAATTATAACCGCGGAGGATTGAAGTAGTCCCAGTGGTGATGGTGGGTGATGGTGCGGGGTCCAGCGAAGCAGACGATTATCAGTCCGGCGATGATGAGCAGAAGCGCGCAGATCGCGAGCTCGATTTCTCTGATCTTGGCCTCGGACTCTTCGCGGGTCACTCGCGATACCATGTAGTTGACAAAGTGTCTCATGGCGCGTTTGCCAGCGAGTCTGAGTGCGCGGACCAGCTGTTGGGTCATGTCGATTATACTGGGCTCGTCGGTGTGAGTTGCTGATGACAGAGCGAAGAATTGGGGAGGAATTTGGGATGACGTAAATGCTATAAATTGTTGCTGTGGCGGCGATGATGGACGGGATTGACTCGAAGGCGATGAAGGACGCGAATGAGTCGGTGGTGATGATGGACGCGATTGACGTTCTGGTTCGTTGTCTGAGTAAGTTATTGTTGCGCGCTGAGGTTTTATTTCTGCGGATTCGAACAGCTGGTGCAGAGTGTCGGGGCTGTCGGGGGTCACCGAAATCACTGGAGGCAGTGACCGTACTGGAGATGCGGTTTGTCTCAGACACAGTCCGACAGGGGAACTGGAGCGAGATCGATCTCGTTCTCGTTCTCTGGGCGGATCTTCAGCGGGCTTTGGTTTCTCGGGTTCTTTGGGCTTTGGTTCACTTGAAATCGTCACCGGACTTGGAGGACGCTCGACTCCTTGACTAGAAAATATCGCCCGTGTTTCTGTGGTCCTGGTCAGTGGGTCCAGCTGCAGGTGATCCGGTTCAATGGCTCTCGAGTCTCTGAACGGGTATTTTTCTGCGATAGTTGAATCTGTACGCGAATCTTGAGAGTGCGGATCTTTGTCTTGGCTCTCCTGGACCTGAGTCGACACGAGCTCCAGCTGGGCTTTGATGGCTATCAATTCTTCAAGCAGGGACGGATGAACTGCGTGGTCTTCTTCACTGGCGTTTGCTATCTCCGAGGCAGAGACCACCACCGCGTCGATTTCAGAGGCTGATATTTTATGAGCCTCGAGATTCCCGACACTGAGTCGGTCTACTTTGAGATCGGCGACTTCGAGGCTTGATATTTTTAGCGTTTCATTGTTGAGAAAAGCTGACAGTCTTTCTTCAAGTTCTTCTAGGCCTAGGATCCTCGAGTCTGGTCTTTCTGGATGAACATCGCGAGGCATTGAAGGACTTTTACTTCTCAGAGGATAGAGTTCTTCTTTGGCTTGCGGTAGAGGTGGAACATCAGGCACACGGTCTCTGGAGTCTGGAACATCACGGTCAGGTGTAATCCGCGATCCTCTGATGTCTGGCTCCGAAATCGCTGATGATCTCGTGTAAAACTCCTGGGGACTGGGTATTCTTTCATGTGAAATGGCCGTAAGACTGGGTCTGAAGTATGCGGGACTGGGAATTCGTTCCATGGAGACCATAATCTGGGAACCGGAACTCGAAGGAGCGACGACCAGTTTAGCTTGGGTTATTTCTTCCTCAATGACCATGTCATCTGGCAATGGATCGGTTTGTGTTGAAGCATAAGCTTCCGTTAGATCGCCTCCATACTCCATTGGCTCCTCTTCCACATGACTGACTTTGCTTTTATCTTTTTTAGCCCGCGGCGGGCGTGGGGGTGCCGGCAGAGGTCTGGTTGCCATTTTACTCAGCACTTCTCCGCTGAGTAAATTTTTGTGCTCGTCATCAGACTCGATCTCGACGTAAGGCGTCAAGTCATCTTCCTGCGGAGTCTTTGAGACTATTGACGGCGTCCGCGATCTGGGTCTCAGGGTACTGTAGTTCCTCATTGGTCGTACCGGGCCTCCCATAGATCTAGGGACGGTGGCAAATTTATCTTTACGTCGTTTGCGTGGTGGAGGAGGTCTTGGTGGTTTGTCCCGCTTCTCAATTATCGCGTAGCCTGGAAGTTCGAACCTCGCGCTGTCGTCGTCCCGCTGCATTTCTTCAACATCGTATCCCAACTCGGGTATTGACTCGGCTTCTCGAGACGTTCTATCATCGTCTTGAAATATTGATGTCGTTCTTGAACGTGAGTGTCTCTTTGGAGGTACTGGCGCCGGTTCAATGTACTCTTCCTCGTCGACTTTTGAAGTGATGCTAATTGTCTCGTGACTTGGAACTCTCGTTGGTTTCATCGGTGGCTCTGATTTGGGCCTGACACGTTCTTCAATCACATCAACATGATCTAGATGATCTACATGATCAATATGATGACCGTTACACGATTCAATTCCATTGATACGCAAATTAATCTCCAGCTTATCATGAACTCGTCGCTTACGTCTCTTAGGAACTGCTGGAGGTATCGGTAGCTCCGGAGAAATTTCTTTTATGGGGTCAGAAGGTACCTGGGAAGAACTGCGCAGCGAGGTGCGCGATTTTCTGCGTATCGGCTTGACGACGACGATGTCATCCAACGGTTCCTGTCGGTCTAGGTCCAGGGGCGCTGACTCCGCGTGGTAAACAACTCTATGCCGCGACTCCGAGAAACTGTCATCATTTTCATGCAACCGGGAGTCAAAATCCGACTCCTGGCTGCGACGCTTAGGCCTCATTGGTGCAGGGTCATAAGATTCAACGGACTCCCGCTTTCTTATCGAGCGAGTGCGCTGCGGTCTCTGAGGAGGCTTAGCCACCACAGTCACTTGATCCGCGAGAGCATTAACTGGCGTTCTCAATGCATCCCGTATTTCGCTGGTTAAGTATCTCCCTACATGCATGTCATCTTGACTGATGCCTTTGGCACGTAAAAAGAATTCATCGGAATCAATTTCCTCAATGACACCCCGACGCCGACGATCGCAGGAGCTCCCACTCGAGGCCTGTTGCTCTCGATCAGAACGAGCTGACGTGTCCTCTTCAAGTTCACTAGACTGTTCTATATTTTCCTCAATCTCTTCCTCTTCAACTTCCATTTCTTCTTCCTCCTCCAACTCCTCGTCTATCTCCTCCTCCCCGAGCTCCTCTTGGTCCTCAGGCATCTCCACTTCTGGTGTCACCGCCTCCGCACGTTTGTCTCTGGCATGTGCCTTTTTATACTCTCGAGGGTCCACAGGTTCAAAGGCCACTCGATATAAATCCCTTTCTTTGCTGCCTCCAGAGTCTTCGAGAGCAACATTCTGATCACCGTACAGTCGGGGATCGATTTGCGGTGGCTCGTACGAGTCTTCCGAGTCTCCACGGAATATTTTATTCGCACGACTAAGTATTTTTTTCATAACTTCTTGATGCTTGTGCTGCTGGTGATGCTCTTCCTCTTGTTCTCGGTCCTCTGGTACTCTAAACTCATGATGGTAAGGGAGCTCTTCAGTTTGAAGACTTTTACGACGTTCGTCAGACTCTTCCCAGCCCAGCGGTTCAGACCCTTCTAAAGACTCTTGACCTCGTAACGATAGTCTAGGTTTCTCTAACGCTGTTTGCTGCCACGGTTTTTCCCGTTCAATCGACGTCGGTCCTTCCTCGTCATCGTCAGCAAATTTAATGTCAGTAAAACGCTGATTCCATCTGCTACCAAAAGAACCTTTAGGTTTTTTAGCTCGCGGTAAAGTCGCGCTCTCAGTTGCTGTTCCCGATGACGATGCTCGCGACTCCTTTGGTGACGATGTCGCGTAGTCTTTAGCGGCCTTTGACTTTCTGTCAAATAAACGCGGTACCGTCGCGAAATCGAAAATATTTTTACGCGATCCCGCGTTGGACTCGTTGCTGTACTGTCGCTGCTGCTCGGCCAGCGACGGAGCCCTTCGTCGACCCGGCATTGCCGGCAACCGGAAGCTCGATCTCGTCGGCATTTTTGGTAAATTTATTTTAGGGCGTTCTGGTAAATGAAATTTAGCCCGTTGAGGAAAATTAAATTTAGGCCGATCGGGTAACGTAAATTTTGATTTATCTGGCAATGAAAAACGCGGACGATCTGGTAATGACGCTCGTATTCTTTCCATTCGTGTTCGTTTGTCTGTCGATGATGATTTAGATGATCTTTCTAGTGTCGATGACTTGTCGGATGATCGTGATTTAGATTTATCGGATTTGGATCTATCGGAACGAATTTTAGGGGATGATTTGTGTCTTCGCTCGTTTACGGGAAGTGTGAAATTGGGTCGTTGAATATTTTTTAACCGCGTACGTAATTTTCCAGCTTGAGTTCGAATTTTGTAGGGCAGCCCCCTCGCACCTCGTCGCAGCGGTAACTCCTCCATCACCGATGAGTCCACCTACAAATTTAATTAATTATCTTATTTTCGTCCGAATATTTATACCAGCATTTAGTCATGCAAGTTATATATTACATATTTACAAGAATGATAAATATACAATGACTGCCAAGAGAAAACGACTCAGCGGCGGTTACTTTCGTTGTAAAAGATCTTGAATTAGATTAAATATTTTTGGAGACGACATAATTTTAAATATATATTTAAAGCTCATTTCGCAACAATAACGTCAACCGTTTCTCGCTAAGTCAACAATATTCAATTTAATACTAATAATAATAAAACAAATAAAATAAATACAACCCAATTTTTCCTGTCACACACAAACTATTTAAAAAAGTTAAACAGTTAATTTATTTATATATAAATTCAACTACCGGGAAAAAATTATATTTTTAAATTTTAATTTCATAACCAATTGATAAAAAAATTTCATCAGTATTTTTTTTTTTTTTTCAGACTCTTGTTTATAATAAAAAAATTTACTAATGTCTGTTTAGTGTTAACTATCTCAAGTACAATTAATTATTGCGGCACGTGGTATGTGAATTCCGTCTCTGACGTACGACTACGACTCTGGTATCGTCTTTATTTAGTATCAAGAAAATAAATAAATACCGTTGGCTAATCGCGACTCTCAGCCAACAATTAAAGAAAAATAAAAAAAAAAAAAAGTGTAAAAACACTGACCTGACTCGTGTTGATCTCGCCGTCGGTCCTGGATTCGGTGACGGGGGTCGCCGCGTTGAAGAATCTTTCCTCAAGCCTGTCCTGTAGCTCCTGCGCGGTCTCGGGCTCCTCGGCGGAGAGCTCACCGCTCCCTAGTTCCCGGCTCTCCATCGCACTGTCCTCGATGCGGCCATCAAGTGGCAGGACCACGTCCCCGACGAGAATCGGCCCCGGGCTGAAGCGTCCGCCCACGTCGATGCTGTCGTCGCTGTCACCCACCGGCACGATGTCCGTGTCGAGGATCCTGACCACCGGTGCTGGCCCCACTGTCTTCGGCGACATCCCAGCGCCCACCGGCTCGTACTCGTGCTCACTGCGTGAAAAATTCATTCCGTGTCAGTTTATCCCAACACTGTTATCACTGGCAACATCTACTCCTACTACTATTATTATTATTAACACTAGAATGACAAGACTATTTATTTAAAGGCGTGTGATCACTTGTTAATTATCTATGCAATGATGACGCGAGTGTGTTGAGATGAATCTATAAATTTATTAGCACACAGTGATTGGAAATGTATCTCCAAGGTCTGCAGATACATTATGCAGCTGATGGACGTTGTGTTGTAGCTAATGGACTGACGTTGATGCAACGCTCGATGTTAATGGAGTGAAAAAAGAGAGCAAAGGCCAGCGACTGGACTGCCGAGTCCGCGGAATTTACCAGTTGGTAGTGGAGCTATTGAGAGTGAGAGCTGAGAGCTGACCGCCTCAGATGCTATTCTAACTATAGCGACCCGGGCGGACCTTAAATAGCTACTACTAGTTGACGCCGGGACTGTAACCCAAACTACTACCCACATGCACACACACACACACACACACACACACACACACTCACTTACTCATTTACTCACACACTCGATCTCAATCTAAAATCCACTACATCGCTAAGACTATTACGAAACAACCGTCACGTCTTTAAATACCCTCCAGCACTTAATGACCTGACCTACCGTCAGAAAATGTTAAATACCATCTGGAGTGATAATTAGATCGGTATTAAAATTAACAGACTAACAATAAAGAGTCTAGCACACTTACCAAATGCCAGCTGGTGTAATCTTGGCGGAGCCGCGGGACGAAGGTCGTGACAGCATCATCATCGCCCGTCGCTCTGGCAGCAGGGAGTCGCTCTGGAAGTACTGGCACCCGCATCTCACTTCTCTCCCGAGGCTGGATGTCGACGAGGCTCGCGATGTCCGGCCCTTCTCATGCTCCATCACTCTGTGGTCCTCTTCTGGATGAGAATGAGGATGAGGTTGAGGTTGAGCCTCTTCTGGCTCTCGGTTATCACCTACTGGACACTGTTTTAACCTACTCCCAAACTGATAACGTTTGCCACCATCCGTGTGACAATGCCCTCCACCTCCGAATACTCGGAGAGGAGAGCTGAAGAAGCTGCCACCCAGCTTGGGTACTGCTCGTCAGATCTTGCTGAAGCCGCTGCCACCACCTCGACGGCTGCCACCACCACCAGGTTATTTGCTTCCACTTACTCTGGCACTTTGTTCACGCCAACAATATATTCATATATATATGTATGCATATATAAATATATATTGGCGTGATTATTTATAGGTGAGTCGTGTTGCTCGGTTCTTATTCACTTAGATTAGTTAAACTTAACATTACTACATACTCTAGGTGGCTCGACGACGCAATGACTTGGCTGTGTTATCGCGAAGGTGATTGCGCTGGCGCATATCCCTGTCTGCAGCATCATCTTTCTCCCTTGCACGCTCATTTTTTAACCGTCTAGTCCCTTTTCGCCCTGCCGACTTTACTCTCGTCGGCTCTCGAGCATCGACCGGCCACGCAATCCGCCGATCGCTCCCATTCTTGCACCGATGCCAACCGAATTATAATTCAGATCACCCAGGGTCAAAGTACTCGCTGTCATTCCGATCATCGGCTTCTAATCCAAATAAACCATTTTCAAATTTTCGTTACCGCTAAAACATCTTAACTGGTTTTGTTTTTATTTTTTTTTATAAAAGTACTTTAAATTTAGATTTTCAACACTCTAGACTAATTTAAAACTTGTTTAAGTGTAAAAAATAGTTTTTAATTTTTTTTAAACTTCAATACAACTTTTTATTATTATTATTTTTTTTAGGACTAATTATAGCTGCCGTAACGAAAATTTTTTCGAGGAGATAAAAGACGAGGGTTATTGAGGATTTATTTTTTATCGCGAGGTAGACGACGAAATCGATCGGCTGCCTCGCGGTTTTTTTTTTTTCTAAACTAATTAAAATTTTTTTTTTTTATAGTTAATTATTGATAGTTTGTTTTTTAATTAATTTGTAATAAATATTAAGCGATACTCTGATTTTTTTTTTTTTTTTTTTTTTTGTTTTTTTCGAAAAATAGCATTTAATCCTAATCTAGTTAACGTGTATTTCAAGTATAAAAACGTTTGTTATTATTATTATTTTTTTTTCGAGTATCTTGAGAACATGAGGGATAAATAAATTCAACTTTAACGAGTTTTAATTAATAACAAGTTAAAGTAATGAGTGACGGAAAAAAAAAAAATAAATAAAATATTTAAAATTAACTTAAGTAAAAATATTTACGTACATATATAATAAGACATATATACATATATATATGTATATGTGTGTAGATATGTATATGTATATATGTATATATAGAGATATTTATAATCAAGTGCGAGACGCGGTTTAATGAGGTCTCAATGTAACGATTTTATTATTGTAATTGTCGTAATTGTAGTCGTAATTGTGATAATTTGTGTACAACGAGGGGGATGCTGTGTCGTAGTCACGATCCAGACGAGAGGAATCCCGCCGGGGTCAGGCTAGTTCATTGCTGTCCAGAAAGTGATCTCGTGCGTCGAGACACCCCGCGAGGTCCAGGACTATGTGCTGGAGCGCCGGATGCTGGAGCACGTCGGCTTCCGGGAGCTGCGGGTGGCAGCACGGCCGCTGGTGACGCCCTCGGAAAGACCTGTGCAGGTGCAGAACCACGTCGCAGAACACGTAGCGCACCACCAGCAGTCGGAGAAAGTCGTCACCGAAAAATTGCAGTATGCTGCTTTCT
Organism: Microplitis deprimator; assembly: GCA_964016945.1. Lineage (NCBI taxonomy): Eukaryota > Metazoa > Arthropoda > Insecta > Hymenoptera > Braconidae > Microplitis > Microplitis deprimator. The sequence continues at coordinate 14,635,649 of OZ024716.1, forward strand.
GGAAAGTTGAAAAAAAATTTTTTTTTATATTTTGATGGTAGATTAGTGTAAGTTATGAAATTCTAAAAAGAATGAGTACCCACATCGATATATTCTGAGAAAGTGGTGATAATTTGGTGTAATTGGTGAAAAATAATTACTCAGTACTTTTTGGTGCACTTGGTCAAAAGATAGCGATGTGGGTACTCATTTTACTCGAAATTCTATCGACTATTCCAGAAAATTATTTATTTTAGAAAAAAAGGGAAATTTTTTATTTTTTTTCGAAAATTTTTTGGTTTTTGAATATATCGATGTGGGTACTCAAATAAAAGGAAATTTTACTACAAATTCAACTGCACACCTACTTTTCCATTTAATTTTAAAAATAAATAATTTTTTCAAAGTTTTAATTACAGCCGTATTTAACTTAAGTCCCAAGATATCTAAAACTTTTGAGCGGCGTTAAATAAAAGTAAGCAAGTGTGTTAGTATAAGTTGAAGCTACAAGGAAACGTGTCGGTCTAAGCTTGCCAAGAGTTCCGTATGCAAATATCAATATTAACTAATTTAAAAATTCGCTAATAAATTCTCACAGGCCAATAAAAAGTATCTGCGAAAATGGGTCGACTGTAGAACTTGAGATATATACATAGAAATGCGGTGGCGTAAGAAATAGTGGTATCATAAATTAAGTAGATATATATTATAGGTATGAGAGGGGTTTTAATGTTGCTTACCGCATCTGGAACGAATGACGAGCCGGCTTGCCTCAACGAGGAATCGTTCGACGTAGCTCTGGCAGCGTTCCCAATGATGCACGGCGAGGCTACCGACGTTGCATATAAGGCAGAAGGCGGCGAGAGGAGAGTGAAGGAATAGAGTGAAGAGACTGCCTCCGTGGCGCAGGTCCCTCAGGGTCGAGGGCGTCTCCTGGGGCGACATCAACACCATAAGCGGCTGCCCAAAGTATCTGGGTATCTGCTGGAACACGTAGCTGTTGTCCGAGTCGACAACCACGAACAGCGGCTTCCTCGTGAACGGATACAAGTCCCCGGGATAGAGACAGTGTGGCTCCTTGCCGCCGCTAGGCCTCTTTCCGTGCTCCGGATCACGTTTGCTGCTCGTTGACACGCCTCCCAGGTCGTAACCCACTTTGCACAATTAAAATAATAAAAGAACATCCGGTGGGACTCTCGTCAATTCAATATTTTATATACTATCTGTTACAACTATTTATTTATCCATTATTTACTTTTTTTTTTTCACCCCCTCTTTTCTGTGATTCCGGCTGCCGATAAATATCATTTTATTTAAATCCCTTTATTAATAAAAACCAATATGTTTTTACGTTAAATTTAATTCTTTTATTATTTTCCGATTAACCCAAAATTAATATTAAATTCTACGCTCCATTTATAAAAAGACTTTTATCGATAGCGCGGACAAAAAGTAAAATATAAAAGAAATTCAGGTCACCCAATATTTTAACAATTTTCATTTTTTCTCGGAAAAAAAAACTTTAACTTTTTTTCGCGCGGTTGTTCATTCGACCATATAATATGTATATACATTTATATGAAATAGAGGTAAAATGGACTTTTTGTCATTTTTAGCGGCCCATTTTGCCCCACTTGATTTTTTTTTTTAAATTATGTTGTAAAATATTCTTCAGGCGAATGAATTTATAAAAATAGATAAATAATTTGTATAAAATAAATTTATATCAGATTACAGAAAAAAAACCGATAGTCGGAATCGAACCGCCGACCTTTGGATTACCGGCGGATGTTCGCTACTGAGCTGCCGGTGATGGAATTTAAATTATTATGAATGTGGAATCTGATATAAATTTGATGTTTGGTGATGGAAGTGTAGAGATTAATATAAAATACTTACTCTCTTCGGGATGTTTAACAGTAGAAAAGCATCCATCAGCAGACAAATAAAGCAAAAGCGCTCCATTAGCCGGTAACTCTTTGAAACCACTGGCCAGGAAAACCTGAACCTGGCTGTAGGTCGGCTTATAAAGCAGGTACTTGTGAGGATTGTCCCGCCTGGGCATCCCGTTTTCCGGACCCGGATAGGGCCCGGGTCGGAAGGGCAGTCGACCCGCGGGAGAGGCGTCGTGAATGTGCGTTGGATCATCGCGTGGCTCGCGCTCGAGGGTCTGTAGCATTCTAAACATATCCACTGAGAGTTCACTGAACTTAACCTGGTCGGCGCAGTTGCCGACGATCAGTATCTCTTGCAGAGTGAGGCACATGGGTGACGATCGTTCGATCGGCGGCGACGTCAGTGGGCCCAGTCGGTGGGTCAGCACCACGGGGTTCGAGTCCGCGTAGAGGACACCGACCGCCGACTCGGCTTTGACGAATCCTTTTATCTCGTCCAGCACCAGATTCCACTCGACCTGGTCCTCGGGCTCGTATGTGCTCGCGTAGTCGGCGATCTGGGCGTCCAACTCTCCCACCAGCTCACGTACCAGCTTCATTTTGTTCAAAAGCAAACATACGACAATAAAACGCGCGTAGTAGCGAAGCTTCTTTACCATAAGGTCGCTGCGGTCTTCCTTGGCAGCGCGGCTATAGTAAGCGCGGCCTCGGATTGCTGCGTAAAATGAGTACGCTTCGTGCAAGTACGAAGTCTCACTCGTACGTAAATAATAATGATAATACAGCTGCCCAATTTTACTTGCTATCTCTCCTATTTGCCATCTTTTCAACCCATACTTTGTGTCCAATATTGCTCTGAAATTTAAAAAACGTTTTTAATTTACATCCATCTTACGGCAAAAAAAAAAAATAAAGAACTTAATAAATGATCTTGGTTAATAGTCTTTAACAAGTTTGAAGGCCTGGTGTTTGAAACAATCCAAGTGCCAACTTTGAATTAATTTAATTATTTACAGTTTCAATGCTTTGAAACTTTGAAGAACTTAAACTTATAGACTAAATGTTGTTTTTTTATTCAAAACCAACTACCAAGAAATATTTATCATTTAATAAATAAAAAGTCATAAAGTTGAAAAAAAAAAAAAAAAAAAAAAAAAAAAAAAAAAAGAGTATATTTAAAAGCGACGGTTACTTTGTGATTAAAAAGCGAGAATAGTCGGGATGAGGAGCACGTGTGTGTACAAAGAAAAATCATCATTTTCATTCTCGTCTCGAGGCTTGTCTATTGATCCGACGGTAGACTTAACTTTTAAAAGACCCTCACGTTTTTTCATCATCTAGGATTGGGTCTGGGCTTGGGTCTGAGATTGAACTGCGATTTCGTTATCACGGCAAAGTAATTGCTTGTGAAACAAATGAAACTAACAATAGTAATATAAGTAACAGTAATAATAGTAATAAAATAAAGACAGTATCCGATTCTCCATTGGTAGTTGTCCAAATCATGAGGGATTTGGATCATGAAACGGGAACAAGGACACAGGACACGGACACGGATTTGGTCCTCCTCCAAGTGTCAGCAAGTCGATAGTAAAATAAAAATAAAAATAAAAAAAAGCCACCTAATCCCCAAGAAAACAATAAAAGTAAAAATAAAAATTCAATTTAAAGCGACTGTTACCGCATGTTACAAATAACCCTCGCACAAAATAGCCAATAATATTAACCGGCATAACAACGAATACTCGGGATTCCCATATCTCGGCCATGTCTCGTGCATACTCAATAGCATTCCCCGAATCATTTAGCGTCATACTGGTTTGCATGATAGCTGCTGGGGGCTGGGATATAGCAATAGCAGGCAGGCTGGTAGACTGGTGTATACCACCGTAGGCGTAAATCTAGCCTCAATAATAACAGCAGCAAGAAAATAAATATAAAAAAAAAGAAAAAAAAAGGGAAAGAAAAAGAAAAAATAATAATAGAGAGTCCTTGTCACGAAACAAAGCCGTTTTAAATCGAGAATCCACGTCAGCCGATCGAACCCTCATTCCATTCACTCGGCGGCTACTCGTCTCCAGTTAGGAACCCTCGGTGGTGGTAGACGTACATGCACAAAGCCGTAGGGAATTTAAGGCGCAAGGCAAACCCAAAGGGACAAGAGTACGAGGAAAAGACAGAGACATAAAGATACACGCGTAGACCCGAGCCAAGGACAGCGACAGTGGGTGGACAAAGTAGGGCGTTGTGGCGGCTAAGCGAAAGGGGCCACCACCACTCGGGGATTATTTTTTCAGGGGTGGGGCTGTGAGTCATACAGGTAACATAATAATATCAATAATAATAATAATAATAATGTAAATTAAAGTGGGAATAATTAAAATTAAAGAGTTCGTCGACGAAGGTGTCAGACGAGTCAGGTGGGCTGTCTAGGCATTAAGGTCTGTCTAGGTTTACCTGTGCTGCTGCTGGAACTTCCAGAGCTTGGTGTAGATGTCAAACGTCCGACCAAAGTAAGCCTGCCACTGCTTGTGCCCGTACTGGGGTAGGTCGCGCAACCCGTTGAACAGCTGCTTGCTCTTTTCGAGCAGATGACAGAACTCCATGACGACTTTTCTCTCGTGCTCGTCCATACCAGCCATCATGACCATCTTTTCGTCGTGGGAAATCCGTCGACCCGTGGCGACAGCACCACTTTAACGCTGGTGCTAATAATGGATGATTTTCCAGCGGTTCGTAACCGCTGTCTCACGGGTTCCCGTCTCGTCGTGAGTGCCAGCGTCTCTGCCCGCCCTGCCCGGTGCTATCACCGATCACCGAATTAACACTTGAACCTTCACAATCTTCGAACCTAATCACTTATTACTCTATTCAAATAGCACTTGGTCTGTGACTGAGGACCTCGCTGATGACTACTTCGGGGATTGATCAGTTTACGTGTCACTTTTACAAAATTTATTTAACCTGAGGGTCTGACTGACGGCAGTTCTAAGTCTGACGAGCTCGAGACTGTCTGAAGTTAACGAGCTGCTACTACTACTCAGCCTTGATCAACAGCGCTCGCGATTCCTACGTTTTGTCTGCTGCTGTAAAGCTTGCCAAGCTACTGCCGCGCCAATCAATAGTCACACGGTGTTTTATGAACTCCGCTGAAGGTAGCGTTCGTTTGAGGGTTGCAACGACATCATTTGGAGGCCACTGACGTATGGGTAAAGCAGGAAAATCGATAGGGGTTGTTTGGTAAGTGGTAAGTGTCAAGTAGAAAAATCCCTGCTGGCCAGACTAGACAACTTACCCTCCGCTTTTACCCTGCTCTGCTCCAGGACTTGGAGACTCTGCTAGTTGATGAAGCAGTTTACAGATGGACTTGTAATTGGGTTTGCTATATTTATTTGCTAATGAATTTAGAATGTGTTACAGATTTGCTGTCAGTTCCCGCAGCAGGAGATTAATTAACTAGATAAATAACTTTATGCATGAAGCGAAACAGGGGAGGGCAAGAGAAGAGAGGAGGAGGAGAAATGAAAAGGGTGTAGGTTGAACCAACCGAGAACAGTTCTCGGAGTCTCGATATCGACTGTCGCCTCATCTACAAGTCAATCGGGTTTCTCGCGTGCCGGCTAGTTGTTTAAACTGGCGACTGCTCCACCCGCACCCTTGGGTTCAAGTCCACCCGCGGCCCTGATTTCGTAGGGTATGCAAGTATAATTCGCCCGAATACGAAACGTATGCATATATTAATGATTATGGAAATCGAGCGGACGGTGATCGGCAGCCTGAAATATACTCGATTATGAGTAGATCCTGCTGATAATTTTAGCAAGGGGTTGCAGCTGGAATGAGTATTGTCTGGAGGCTCGAGACTTCAGTCGAAGCTAGAGATAATTTTGTGGTTTATTGGCGTTGACTGTTTGGTGTTTGATTTTTTAAAAAATTATGACTCAGCGAAAAGGGGACCTGGGAATTGTAGGGAGCGAGAGACCGATCTGGGCGATCATATCGGCTCGTTAACTGATATTAATAGCAGGGCGCGGTGGTTTAGTTTGTATTGTGTACCTAGCGTTCAACGATCGCTGGTCCGCACCCTAGTTAGATGAAGAGAGAAAGAGAGAAAGAGAGGAAGAACTGCTGGGGAGGTTTTTTAAAGTGAACGGTTGCGATGGGATTCAATGCGTTTTAATTGTGACGAATTAAATCACGCGGCGACGTATGCTCTAGGATCAATTTTCGACACTTATCTTTTCGCGGGTAATTTAATTGGACTTAATTAGTATGAGAAACGTATTTAAAATAGTGAGTCATGCGAAGCATCATCCGGAGGCGTTGATAATTTTTTTTTGAGACTCGAGTTCGAAAGATCGGCGGCAGAATTAGTCGAATTATTTGGCCAGGTCGCTATTGACGTAAATTTTTGAAGATTCAATTTGCACGAGGATTCGTGAAAGCGAACAAAGATGTTGGCAAATTTATGACTATTTCGTGAATAATGATATTGTATTTTTTTTATGAGAAATAAAAAAGTTGCCAAGTGTTTGTGAGCTTCCTTTGGTGAAGAGAAATGTGTCACCCAACTAGACTCGGCAGTGGCACGCGAATAAACTCTCATAACGTCGTCCAAGTACCACAAGTATAAGTATAAGTATAAGCAGCAGTAACCTGTTGAACATTTTAGTGTTCGTGACAAGCAGTGATTGCATTTGTTGCCCACTTGGCTCGATTTAGTCGTTTCTTATTTTAAAATCATACAGATTTATTTACTGATCGGCTGCGATGCATCATCCAGTCAGTGGCATCGGCTCGGCCATAAAATAACTCATCCAGGCTCGTTCGAGTGTCAAAGTGCAGATTAATGCCCAGATATTTTACATTTAAATTATTGATTCAAATTTATCGGGGAAAATTTTTTGAGTTTTTTGCCCAGTGATCGGAGCTTGATTGCTGCTAAAAAAATATTGAGTCAAGAGAAAGCTTTTGGGGATGAATGCTTCCTGGAACGGTTAAGTATAAGCAGTCGTGAGTCGTGAGACTTGAGGAGGCCAGGGCTGGAAGAAGGCCTCAGGAAGTTCTAACTCACCCGGCATCGGGCCAACTACCCTACACTACCCTCCATCCTATACCTTAGCCTCATACGCTTAGCTCTAGAGACATGTATATATGTATATATATAGAGCAATGCTGAACTGACTATGCCATTAACGTTAACCTCTTGTACACTGAGTTTGCATTTTATCGATTAGTTGCCCGGTAAAATTTGCAAAATAAATTCTTTTAAAATAAACTGAGTCAAAGGTACGTTTAATTGGTAGTTTTTGGAGTTTATATGTTTTAATTACTTGTTGAATAATTATATTTAATTACTACTGTTTTGAATTTGTAACGAAGGTATATTTTTAGTTTTATTATAAATTTGAATTCATTTAAATATTTTTTACATTTTTTAGGTCAAATTCTACGAGAGTTATTTTTTAGACCAGTAGTTAAAAAATTAAAGATAAAGATATTTATTTAGAATTTTAGCCTTTAATTCGAATAAATAACCAATTAATTTAGAATCTCGAACCATTAATAAAAATGTATTTTGTAAATAATAAATAACAGGCTCGCTCCTCATGTGTCGCATGATCCCATACATTGAACCTATTGTCCGGTATTAATGGACCGTAAACATCGACTCTTCTCAAATGATTATTTTTTTTTCTCTAAATAATTCATCCTGCCTCCATACAAATTTACTTTCACTACACTAAGACATTGTCCTGTCATTTATATGCCAAATATACAACACGCCTTTATCTGCATCTATTTTCTATTAATTTATGTTAGAAAAAAATTAAAGTCTCAGTAGTGAAACAGCCCCAATTTTTTTTCCAGGTGACTGTGGTGACAGAAAAGAAATTTTTGCGAGCATAGAAAATTATTCAATTGCTTAAAAACCACCCGTTCGAGCAAATTTCATCCGGCTCGAAGGACCAAATAGACTAATTTTTAAGTTTTTAGATATTTCTAGCAAACAAACTCGAATTTTATGGATCTTGAGTTACTTGGACACCCTCTCTGGTTCTTCCGGACTAAATAATCGATCAACTGTCAGTTGATTTGTTGGTCAGCGATGCGTTTCTTCCGATTGACGAGAATAAAGTGAGTCGAAGGCTGGCGATTCCAATAGAATTATTATTTGAATCAAATAAATATATTTTTATTATCATTGTTATATATATTAAATGTAATTGCAGAGATGTTGGATCCACCCAAATGATTTCCAGTGGATTCGCTCCTTAGCATTCGCTTGCCACGAGGGGTTGAGAGCGCGAAGGGATGGAAAAGCAGGAGGGAAGGAGAAGCTGAGAACATTTTGTCTGCTGGGGCGCGCAGGCTCCGATACAGCCAATCGTCGGACCGCGAGTGATAACGACGCTGCCAAATGTGCGTCCGTCGTCGCTCGGCCGGTCCACGCGCGCTAACATCATCATCTCACCCCAGAGGTTTTTGTACATTGGGAGGCTTTCGAAGGACCACGGCATCGGCTCCAGGAGCCACAAAGTACCAACGTCCCTTCGTCCTCGTCCTCGTCCGTACGTCACACTACTCATCGCATTATTAAGCGCTGCCGTGATAAGTCGTGACGTGTGTCTTTACTTACATGTTCTACCGTATAATATAATACTCTGCGTACATGCATTAGTCTGCTAGCAACGTACGTGTGAAGAGAGATATCTCATTGTGGTCGTGGTGTGATCATTGTGTTTTTATTACTTTTTTTTTTCTACTCAGCTCTCATTTTTTTTTTAGGAAGTTGATAAATTTATTTTTATACTTTTTTGTGGAGAAATCGAGGCATACAGAGTACACGGACTGGATTTATTACAAGCGACACCCCGCATTGACGGTAAGTTTTAAAAAATTATTTAATAGTCGCAATGATAAAAATTTTTTACTAAAAACTGAAGGATTTATTTTTTACAGTGAAGTATTTATTTATTTTAGTTGAATTTAGATGAAAAAAATTAATTTAATTATTTTGCGCACTCGAATTTAGATAAAATATAATTTTATTTCAATGACATTAAAATATTCTTATTATTCAATACAACCGGGAGTCGAAGGAATAGATTCGAACAAAGATTGAACCATCGACTAGGTTAAATCGTTCTGACTTCCTGTTTTCCATGTGCCGAGGGCAGTTTGGGCGAAAATAATTCCCGTTTTATGTAGGCGAGGGTCAAAGTCGGTCGCCGAGAACGGTCAGCATCCGCGGGGGGTTGACGCCGTTCCTCATGCATAAAAAAAAATAATCCACATCGACCTCGAGGGTCAAGTACCGTGGAGTGCACAGTGCGTGCCGACGAAATCCCCACGTGTCCTCTTGCCCAGCAGCGTTACCTCCAATGCCGGAGCTCGAAAACCCTCAGATCGGCTTCTAATGGCCCGCGGTAATAAATTTAGCCAATTTCAGTCTTTCATCTCGGTCTCCTCACTCGCATCGTAATGGTTACACTGGATCAGCCACAGACCATTCTTGTCGCACATATATGTATCCATACCTTTACCCATACTCGTACTCGTATCACTAAACTCACGCTCTCAGTTTTATTTTACGTGTATGTAAATGGGTGCGTAACCTGATGTAGTCGGCACACAACCAGCCAGCGATCAGCAGTGACACACACACATCCCAGCATACAATGTACCGCTAGGTGTGTGGGTAATAAGTGTACACGTACATAAATATATATACATATTACGTACATGTGTTATGAAGGAACGAGAACGAGAGTTGACTATGACTTCTCGTTTCTCTTGTCGCATCATACGTACGCGTGTATGCTTAGACGAGGTAGGCAGAGGGGTTTCCGGCGAGCGTTAACAGAGTAACAGAGTGATGTAATGAGGCCCGGAAGCAGGCAATTTGCTGGCCACGACGGCCGCAGTTGCGCGAGACAACCTGCCTAGGCTCCTCTTCTCTTCTCTACCTTATTCTTTTCACAACGGACTTTGTACAGACTCTCGGCTAAGAGGAAAACTCGGAAAATTATTTTTTATACTGTGATATTTACTCGCTACCAATTACTGAGCGCAGTACCAATTGCTGGCCACATCGGAGTATCGGTTTTAATTTTAAAAACTCGGTTATTTGTTTTTGTCTCGGTGGTTTTGAATATTTTTAGTGGTTTCAAGTTTTTATTTGTTGAAATGGTTCGCTGATGAAGTTTAAGAGTGGGAATAATGACAATACCGAAAGAAAACGGTACCAATTATTGTATTTTATTTTTTTTTTTTTTTGTGGAGGGATAAACTTTGATATAAATTTTGAAAAAAAATTAATTATTAAAAAAACTATTTAGGGGGATTTTGGTGATGTACGACAGCGCTAGCTGTTCGTACTCGGGGGCGCTGGACTTGAAGGGTGCCTCAGGAACGACGGGTTCAACAGCCACTGGAGTGAGTGTCTCATCACCAGGAGTAAAACAGGAAAATTGGCCGTACCGAGGACTAGCGTGTGGCAGTACCTTCCAGCAGCTGAAGCAGAGCGTCGAGAAAGCAAAACAAGCACTCGCCGACCGCGGCGGTTATCTAGCTGGAGCTTTTTCTCCGCCTCCACGTGTCAACCCTTCGACCATCTCGCCGACTGCTGCCATCACTGGTGAGTGTATTCATATTTTTAATCACTAAAAGCCTGAATTTTTTGTCTCGTCGGTGCGAGAAATTTGTTCTAGTCTCGGGTGAAATATAAGTTGATACAATCGGCAGATGTTAATAGTAAAAATACAAAAGATAATTTGTCATTTCCATTGAACGATTGCGGACGTTGCGATAAAAAATGTGGCAGTAGGAAAAGTGTCGCACTCGGCGGTAAATGCTCGTCGATTTCCGATTGTTTTTTTTCCTTTCTTTTTATTTTTTTAAAAATATTCTCACGACACATCTCCACCTACTCGCTGCTAAATATATATAAATATATGTATAGCTCTTGTAGAGTTTGCAGGAGCAAGAGAAAACACACAAGGACATTAATTATCCTGAGGACGTAAATCACGTTATCTGGCCGACGTTACTGCCACCGGTACTACACGATACGTAAATGTATGGATCTATAAATGTGTGAGTGTGTGGATGTAAAATGTACGACGTATGAGGACACCTCGTACGATAATAGTAGTAGTGGTCGTACTGGTGTACGCAGACTGGGAACGAGCAACTAACCGGGAACCTTAAACCCGCGCCAATATCCTGTCGCTACCTAGTCGCTGCTGACAAAATTTATCGATGACTGTACGAAAAGTTTGTCTCGGTTGGACGATTCCGCGGCCAGTCCACTGTGACCGTGCCGCTGCGTCGACGGGATTCATCGCGGTTTAGAGGAGATAGAGGACAGAGATGGAGATGGGAGAGGAGACTGGGTACGTAAGAGACACAGACCCTGTATTTTATTTATGCCCGTTCAAAAACAGACATTTAAATTCGCGGTTTATGGTTATGCCTTTGGAACACTTGGATACGTTTGGGTTTTTATTTTTTTTCGGGTTGAGGTTTTATTAATTTTTCAGAGCTATGCTTCAATCTCTGGACGATTTATTTTTATAGCCATTTTTTTAAAAGAAAATCTTAAGTTTTTTTGCTAAATGGATTTTAAAATTTATTTTATGAGTTTCAATAGAGATGTTTTTGAAAATTTTTTTCTGATGGAATTTAATTGTTTTTATAATTTCTGTCGTTTGGCAAAAGGTGTGGAAATAGGAAATAAATGTCTGAGTATAGAGGTGTCAGTTTTTTATCAGCGTCTGTTGACGGTCTAGAATATTTAGACTACACCTGCTGAGATAATAAATTTTTTCACGTTTACATTTAATAAATTTATTTAAATACATGTTTTTTTTTTTTTTTTAAATTTATTGTAGTAATATTTGATAAAATTTTATTTTTGATACCCATTAAAAATTTTTTTTGAACAATAACTAAAATAAATATTTTTATAAAATTACTTTACTTAAAACTTTTAAATGATTATTTTAAAAAGTCCATTCACCGAAAGTTTCAAATAAAAAAATTTATAGAAACTTTTATAAAAATAACTTCAAACAAAAGCTGAAGCGAACAAAAAAAAAAGAATTTTCACACCAAAATGTCAGACATTAATTGAAAATATGTTCGATAATTCACTACTGGTGGGTATCTCTGAAATTAATCAAACGTAATCTGAATAGCTAAACTGCGATATCTCATGAAACGTCATTTCATAATACATAACAGTATCGTTGTCTGGTTGGTCCCTCTGGCTCCAACTCCTCTTTTACACATCGACAATAATAATAATCCGATGGCTCGTCACACAGTCGCAGCCAGAGCAGCAGCAGCGTCATCATCAGAGTACGTAGCATAGCACCAGTCGACAAAATTCGTGCAGCCTCCGTGATTATGGCAAGATGGTGATAGTGATGGTGCTGAAGCGGGTCGATGATGGCGGCCGTTCTCGCGTCTGTGTATAACCAGTAGCTGACTGTAGAGCCAGCATCCCCCGGGATGATAAGGGACAGGGGAGTGGTTTCAGGGGTTAGCCGCTTGTGTATCCATGACAACCGACCGCCCCGCGGGAACTACCCTCTGAATCCCGGATATATGCTCCCTTCAACTTGCACCACTGCCGGCCCCTTCTCATCTCCGCTATACTTATACACTTCTCCTCCACACTCGTACTCGTGCTCGACCGCCTTATCTTAAATACTCTGTACTTAATACCTCTTACACTTACTCTTAAAAAATTTTTCATTTTTTATCAATTCGAAAATTTATTTTTAAACTTGGACTTTATTTTTTTTTCTTGAGGTGGAGGCAAAATTTAGCTTTGAGGAGTTTTGTTTATATGACTTTTGGGTTCAAAGGAAATTGGGTTGTTGTGATATTTTAAATGGAGTCGTTGGTCATGGCCGCAAGAGCGAGTAGAGGAGGATGATTTAATTAAGCGGCCACGGAGTCATTAAACTCGGACTTAATTTTAAAATCAGCTTGAGATTGTCATGATGTAGTTTATTATGGTTTTAGAGACTAATTCAATTTATTCAATTATTTATGTTATGATTAAGGATGTCAGACTGTCCCACGATAGAGACGCTCGTTATTTATGCGTAATTATTTTATTTTATTTTGATGAATATTTCATGTGAAATTTTTATAATTGGGTGTAGCTTTTTAAATATTGATTTTATGGCAATTTTGTAAGAATACTTTTTTGTAGGAAATTAAATTTTCTAAAAAAAATGTATGATAGAAATATTGAGTATTTTTGATAGTATGGGCGTAATTTTAATTTTAAGACTCGATAAAAAAAATGGAATTTTAAATTTGAAAATACTTGATGTTAAAAATAGCTTGTAGCTTTTTAAATATTCATTTTATGGAAATTTTGTTAAAATACTTTTTTGTACAAAATAAAATTTGCTACAAAAAATTACTAGAGTAGTTTTGTCGTATCTCGAACGGTTCGAGCAGAATTTTAATTTATAGATTTAAAAATGGAGTAGAATTGTTAATTTAGAAATATTTCGAGCTGAAGTCACGGCTTCAAATGTATAAAATTATTATTATTATGATTTAAATCCAGAATTGTTGAGCGTAAAAAAAAAGCATAATAGAAAAATAATGGACTGCGAAGTCTTTGCTTAAGTAAAAGTGTATAGGGTGACCAGGACGCGTTGATAATTGCCGGTATCGGTTAACCCGGGGGTTACGGGGACGTGCGTCCGTCCGTACTCTGCGACCCCAAGACCAGAGACCCTTAGCCTTCGGATGTTCCCGCTGTGGTGGTAGTGTCATCAATACCCCAGGAGTAATGGCATCACTGATAGTAGTAGTGAAAAAAGTCTATACTCCCTTTTTTCGCGAGTTTCTCGCGCGCCCCTTCGTTTCCGTTTCACTCTCGGCGTACCAGCTATGATGGTAAACGCACCGGAACCATCTTCCCCTCGTTCACAGTTAAAATCATCATATCTTTTATACTCTAAGACTCTTTCATTGTAACTTTTTTTTTTTAAATTCTTTTTTAATTTTAAATCTCATAAAATTATGGTAATAAATTTTTAGTAAAAATTTACTCCAATTCAAAATCGATAATTTTTCCCGCAAAAAATTACCTCTATTTTATAAATAAAATTCTATGGGTGAAAAAAAAATAATAAACACTCAAATAAGTTTATTATTAAACTAAATAAAAAAAAAAAAAATAAAAGCAAACAATAGGTAGGATTTGAATGTATGTTGACTTAAAAATAAAATTCCATGTACCGTGACCGCAATGATTGAATGGCTGGTACTAAACAAGCTATCATCATCCCCTCGTCCATTTCACCCAGATAATTCATAGCTACACAGTACATTACTGTTCCAGTAGCAGTAGTACGTTTTCATCATTATTTTCTGCTCAAAGTTTATTTTTCTGTCTCACGATAGCTCCGATGTGTGTGTGCCACATACATACAAATTGAGTACCCAGCGTACCCAGTGTGTGTTTTCAGTGAAATAAATAAAGTAACGGGTAGTAGAGTAGCATGAAGCCCACCCTATTGGAGTAAGAGCCTGGAACTTGGCTCATTGCAAGCCCCGTGACTAATCATTATAGTTCCGCCCGGGAACGGCAGGGACACACGACTCGGTTCCGCTTCCGGCGCGTGCTCTCTCTTGTGCTCGATCCGTGTATCCATTCTCTCCTCTCTACTCCTCTCCTCTTTTATTTTCTCCATTCAACACACTGACATTTACCCACCCCGTAGAGCCCCTCGGCATTCACCACGTGCAATTCGATCCGTACCCTCCCGCGCAATTATTACGCGTTTCACAAAGACACGCGCGAATATGAAGGGACGTCTGACGAGACCTTGCGTTATCTACTGCGATCATTTTTATTATTATTATTTTTTTTTCTTTCTACGGTTACTCCTCGGCGAGGTCTTTTGTGTATTTAGACTCTAGAGGGAGCGAATGCTTTTATTTTTAGTTAAATTTTTTTTTTTCAAAGTATCATTACTCATTTTAACGCGTACTGGGTTAATTTTATTTAGGGATCGCGGGTGCTAGTGGGTCTATAGTAGTTACTGTGGACGATGACGAGGCTAAAGTTGACGGTGAGAATTTAAATGCTCAGTGACTGTCAAATATTTCCTGGACGGTCATTTTTTAATTTTAATTGAGGGGTAAGTTGATGTGGATGATGATAATGATAATGAGCTGAGCTTTTAGTTGTTTTATTTAGTTTTTTTTCTTTTTATGTTGGGGTGGAGGAAATGGGAAAATGTTCGTTAGCTGTAATCGGTTAGGAAGACCACGCTGGTGATGGTTTGTGGGTCGTGACGAGACCACTCGACGATCAATAACCTCGGGACGTTTGTTAGGGGATGAAATCTCTTTTATGCTTATGATTCGGGATGAAATTGATAGATGGCGCTGAGTGTTATTTGTCAGCTTAGATAAAAATTTTGCTAATAATAATAAGAATAAAATTTATTAAGTAAAATTTTAAAATTGGGAAATTTTAGACACTTGATTTTGAATTAAAGTTGAGTCGAAAATATTCAAGTTACGGAAAAAGTCACTGAAAGCTTTTTTGTAGGAAATTTAATATTCTACAAAAATGTACTGAT
The DNA here is from genome assembly GCA_964016945.1 of Microplitis deprimator. NCBI lineage: Eukaryota > Metazoa > Arthropoda > Insecta > Hymenoptera > Braconidae > Microplitis > Microplitis deprimator. The sequence continues at coordinate 14,651,151 of OZ024716.1, forward strand.
ATATATTTGTCATATTTTTGATAGTTTGGCCAGAATTTATATTTGAAAACACAGAACATGAATTAAAGTTAGTTTTTAAATTTATTTACAAATCGATTACTTTAAATTAAAATTACGAATTATTTATCAGAGATACGATAAAATTGTATAAAAATAAATTTATAGAAAATTAAATTTTCTACAAAAAAGGATTCTATACATTTTTTCATAGACGCAATAGTTTGAAAGTTATTTTAATCTAAATAATTTAAGTAATAAATAATTTTTTGATTCGGTAATAGACGTAAATATTAAGATTAATCAGACAATTAATTTTCAAATCTCCGGTGACTCGGCAGAAAAAGGTACTATTGACAAGCCACGCTCCTCAGTTATAACTTATAAGTTATAATGGGCACAGACGGGAAAAAAAGAGGGTTGAAACGAGAGAAAGTCATTACCCGGTTAATCATGCGTTATCGTGTGTGTTAAATGTTGCGTCAATGAAGAAGTGACTCTCACTATATACATCTATAACAAAATAACATAACATGCCATACATATATACATATATATTACAACTAGGTAGGAGTGAGTCGGCCGTGGGTATAAAAAGCGAGTAAGGGCTGGGGTGGTTTCTTGGCTCGTTGTCAATATTGTCGAGCAACAGATCATGGGGCTAAAGATACGAGTCACGCCTTGATGGCTGTCTGACTTTTCGATAGCTTTTGATTTATACGATAAATACTCACACTCATACATACATATATATATTTATAGATAACAGAACTGATAAGAGATAACATACATTTATTGATAGACGAACACGGATTAACGGGCGATGGTGAACTAGTCTGATTGGGTTAAGGACGGGCTTGTATGTGTCCGTGTCTATGTCTGAGTACATGCCAATGTTCATATATAAATATATACATATGTATATATATCTAGCAGTGGATGTTCAAAGCCCAGGAAATTAATTGTCCGTTACTGGGGGATGAGAACTACCACAAGCACCGAGATGTTAATTGAGTCGCTGATGAATACAATTGTATTGCATCAAACACAATATATTACATTTAATATATTTTATAAATAATAATAATAATAATTTTAGTAAATAAAAACAGTGATATGGTTTTATTTAGCGGGAAATTGTTTAAAGTTGATGGAGCAGAGAGATCGAATGACTGATAAAGTTTTAAGTGGAGTAAAAGTACGTGAGACTTCAGAGCATGATAAGCGCTCACTAACTGCCTGTGCTCTGTTGAAGGGACACAAAAGGCCCGGTGGGTAGTGGATAGTGTGTAGTATGGTATTGTAGATATCGGGAACATTGTCGTGGAAGACTGAGACTGAAAAAAGTAACAAGAAAAAGGAGGAAATATAAAATGAGAGGAGGAGATAAAAAAAAGTCAGCTGAGATTTGTGGAGAAGAATAAGAAAGCTCATTGAAAAGCACAGGATAGTGGCTAGTAGTTTCGCTAGTGTAGGAAAGCACATTGTGTGGAGGGGAGGGGGAGGGGGAGGGATTGGAGTGGGCGAAAGGAGAGACCGGTGTTTGTGGCGTCCGCTGCCGCCCCGGCCGCCGACAAAAAGGCGAGAGAATTTCCTGAAATCCTTTCTGAGGGGCTGATTGCCATCATTATCGTGGAGTGGGCGAGAGGGAAAGAACTCGGTGACGGAGAAATCGACGAGGGCGCCAGCGTCACGGTTGTAAGAGAGAGAGAGAGAGAAAGAAGTGATTGTAGGAATTGGGATAAAAGAGAGATGAGAGTGAAGATCGAGGACAGAGACAGACGATGACAATCAGTGGCATTCAGTTTGTGGGGCTGGGGTGAGCTTTTCTTTGACTAAGAATCGATTTTAAGCTCGTGAGCTTATTCAACTTTGCAAGCTCGAAAAAACTTTATTTTAATTGTTCATTATAAAAAATATTTAGATCGAGCTTGCAGCTCAAGAAAATTTCTGCAAGCTCAGAAAAAACTTGGATTTGAAATGAAGAAAAATTTGTGCACAAGACATTAGATTTTAAAAGGAGCTTGTAGCTCTGAGCTTAAGCTTTTTGAATTTGTAAGGAAAATTCTGAGCTTGTAGATTTGAATAAAAAGCTCTTGAGTCCAGTTTTCAATTCGAGATCCGAGTGTGGAAATATTTAGTGTTTGAGTATTTAGACAAGAGAATCTGAGCTTAATAGCACGAAAGCTGGGTTGTTGGACACGTCAACGAGTCAGAAGCGCTCGGGCGGGGTGTTACGGCATTCGGTGGTGTGGCGCGACCGTCGGCTGATCGATGTGTCGCCATGACGACGCTTCGCCGCCAGTCATCCAACTATACCCCCATCTCCGTGTGCTACCGCAACCACCCGGCCAACCGTCGTCACCTTCTCCGCACACTACAGTCCTTACACACTCACCCGACTACCACCAGCAGCAGTACCACTACTTGTACTTTGGCTCCTGGAACTGCTATCTACTCTTCCAACTACCAACTACCAACTATCTACCACCACAACTACCAGATAGTAAGACCGAGTCAAAAGTTATACACAGGATCTCTCGTGTGAATGCCGACACCGTTTAGTTGGTCGCGTTATAGTTTTGCGATCTCACTTGGCTGGCTGGCTGGCTGGTTTGATAGTGGGTGGGTGGCTGCTTAACTCTCCTCTCAAACTCCGCAGCAGCGACCACGGATCTTCCTACATGCTTCCTTCCTTCCTCGGACGACTTGAAATGGCACGGAACTCCGCCAGAGGAATCGTAATTGAAGATCGGATGTTCCCTTTTTGGTTAAAGAATCCGGACAATAAATGCTCGCCTATTTATCATCACTATCGCAAACTCCGAAACCGATTTTCGCCTAAAATTTTCTCGTCACGATAAATAACTGTATGGGAGTTGGAAGATTCGGTTTGTTTATTATTCGGAAGGTGCGTACAGCAAATGGACAATGAAAATAATTAAATACAGCAGACTAAGGGTGTCTGCTAACAAATCCCTGGGTGAGTCCTTCCCCATGGAGTTGTCTTCGGGCCGATGTAAATAATCGTTTATTGATTAACTGTTTGAGTGCGCAAGTCGAGTTAACTACAGCTAATCTCTGATTTGTAACGCCTCCTTCTCACCCTCCGCTCGGTGACTCGAAAGCTTTCTCTCATTCTGGTGTCTCCCCGTCGCCGAGCAAGTGTTGGCATTACCGTTAGCTCTCCGTCTCGCTCCTCGTCCACCCGCTAACACCCCCAGCATCCTCGAGCTTGCGACCCGCTGCCTCTCAACCCGAGTTCTCACCCTCGAGCTCATACTTTTCGGGCTGGCACCCTCCGCTAACACGGAATTAATATCTCGCGAGTTAGCAAGCGCCCCCGGTAGAGTCCCGCTACCCCGAGCGGAAATGAGCGCGCGGATGCCTCTGCTGCTCTTCCCCGCCCGAAAATCACTCTTCTACCAACCCCCCTTCCCTCCCGAGCTTTAAATTTTTTCCTCAATCCTCTTTTTACTCTGCCACGGCACTCTTAATTTTTCTTCGTCAATTTTTCCCTCGGACTCTGGACGTTTTTTTTCTTTACGTTCCGCACTCGCGCCTCATTTTTCTTTCCCCAAACCTCTTTCTCTCTATCATTCTCGTCCTCTTTTTCCGTTCCTAGATTTATTCGCTTATTTATTGTTACGTTATTTTTTTTTATTTTTTTACTATTTCGCGTCATCGAAGGGGTGGACGTTTTAGGAAACAACTAAATCCTGTCACGTCCCAGACACAACAACGAGACGGTAATTATTTAACTCTACAAATTTTTATCATTTTCCTGCCATTTATTTCTCTATCATTATTATTATTACAAAAATTATTTATACTAATGTTTAAATTAAAATAACTTTCAAACTACTGAGTCTACAAAAAAATTACCAAATCACTTTTTGTAGCAAATTTAATTCTCTACAAATTTATTCCTATGCAATTTTATCGTATCTCTGATAAATAAATTGTAATTTAAATTTAAAGCACTCAACTTCTCAATGAGTAGAAAAACTTTAACTTTCATTATATTTTCCGGTCTTCAATCTTGAATTCTGGCTAAACTATCAAAAATATGACAAATATATATCAATACATTTTTGTAGGAAATTAAATTTCCTACAAGAAAGTACTCAATAACTTTTTCGCAACTTTGATACTTTAGACACAATTTAAATTTAAAGTATTAAAAATTAAAAATTTCAATTTTTTTATTTTTTATTACGGTAATAAAAAGAGAATTATTCATTAAAGGGTTTGAATAAAATAGTTTACGGTCTGATAATAATTAAAGTAATTTAAGGGACTGAAAAATATGCAAATGCAATGCAATAATTAGGCATTGGGGTTATATGAGCCGAGTATCAAGTCGTCATAGTCCTGGGGTTGGGATAAGACAAAAAAAAAAATATTAGATGGAGATGGAGTAGCAGTCGCATCCCTGCGGATGGAAGAGCTTTGTTTGAGGCAACGAATGCGTTCTTCCGTGACGTAATTGATGGTCGAAGAGTTTTGGCAGCAGTCACCCCGAGCTAGACACATACAACTTTCTTACTTTGATTTACAAGCCTAGTTTTTATTTAAAATTTAAGTTTATTGGATAAAATAAGACATTTTTTTTATTTGTGGACGGCTTGGGCTTTGTGAGCCTGCCGCTAACACGCGGGCAAACATGTCACCGGAACATGTTTGCAAATGTTGGGTTTAAAACGCTATGCAAAGACCGTAGAAATCCGCCTACCCGGGGTTTTTTAAACTTACAAGGGCTACTTGTCACTTCTCCTGGAATACCTCGCGCTGAATAAATTCCAGACTATGTATACTACAGATATAATAAGGTAATTCGATTTACTTTAAATTTACTTACTTGCTGCTTACTTATTTGCTTACTTACTTCGCTCTTATTTGATCATGAAAAATATATATACCATCAGTTCATTTTTTTTTTACTTACTTATACATTTTATTTAAATAAACTTTCATTCAATAGACAGATAAAAAAATTATAAAATTTAAATTATCGATAAATGTCAAAAAAATTTAATTTTCATAATTTTAGGGGTAAAAAAATTTAGGGCTGATTTTTGACAAAATTCTAATTAAAAAAAAAAAAAATTTAGTTCAAATTTCGAAATAGTTTTAAAATAAATTGAGCGAATAGTAACTGATAAAATTTTTGACAGCCGCCGTGAGAAAGTTTTCAATTAAAAAAAACTGATAGAGACATCTCGGGGTCGATAAAAAAAAGTTTCAGTACAATAATTCGTTAGCCAATGCAACAAATAATTAAAGAGCTTTGGCCGGGGCGTGGGCAATCGAACTGGATCAGCATATTGTCCCGATAATGTTTTACATTATCTGGCAGGAGATATGAATCTCCATATGATCGACAACTTAACCAAGGCTTGGTTAACAAAGTGGTTGTTCTTATCGCGCTACGGGTATTGGGTATCGGTGTCAGCACCCTCTAGCACATCCACCCCGTTATCCCTCCTTAGCAACACACTCTCGCCGGGACTGAGAGAGAGCAGTCAGTAGAAATCTGGGTACTTGTCTCTCGTATCTAACCAGCAACTGCCTCAGCTATGCGTCTCTCAGAGCACAATAGTCCGCCCGTCATGTTTCATGCCACACAATGATATCCCCATCCTCCTCAATCCCTTTCACTGGCTCTGCTCGCCCGAGTAGTACCGGCGTAATGCTACTGTGTTGCCGTATCTCAAGATAATGTGCGCGAATCGCAACCCTACACAACAGCCATACAGTAAGTACCTACGATTTGTGTTCTGTACATGTGAAAAAAAAAAAAAAAAAAAAAAGAAAATTATTATTATTATTGGTGGCATTCAGACAAAGCAAGACTTCGATTAGGGCACTCTTACCCACAATTTTCTTTTTCCTCTTCCTCATTCCCATCTTGTTCTACTTATCCTCGTCAGCTTCTTTATCTCGCATTAAAACTTTATCCTTTTGTCTTATCTCAACTTGCTGGCATTCTATTCTTTACTCAGCAACCCAACCGGCTTCCAATTAAGTCGAGACGAGGAAGTAGAGCCCAGAGCACCCGAGCCACTTATTACCTACTGCTTTTACCACTCGAGCTTCAAGACATTTATTTTTATTTTTATTTTCCCTGTGAAAAAAATATAAATTGTTTTTAGGAAAAAAATAAGTAAATGAAGGAAAAAATGATTTTTGTTTATGGACTGACCGGAAAACGCTAACATATTTCATTTATTTACTGTTGGAACTTGAGTGTGAGTGTGATGAGAGAGAGAGGGAGTGTGAGAGTGAGTGTAGGAAAAGTAGTATAAGAGCTGATGATGGTAGACATGCACGCGGACACTCGAGAGCGATCGCGCGTTAAATGCGCCGCCGGGCGTACGCGGTCGCGTGTCGGACGCGTGCCATACATTTGATACTGGGGTTCTGGGTGGATGAATGTGTGTGTGGATGTGGACGGATAGATCAAGATAAATGTGTAGATATGGACGTATGTAGTTCTGTAGTCCTGGAGTTGTAGTCGAAATGATATGGACGCGTACCGGATGTTGGACGGGAACGGGCCAGGGCTGGGGCCTACCGGGTCTACTCAAGCAAGACAAGTTTTAGCGTGAGTAATGGCTCTGTTGGGAGCTGACTGAATGACCTGGTGCGCCTTTTCGCATTTCAATCATTTTAACTACTGCCTTTTACGCTATTAATTATTTTTATTTATTGTTTGTGCATTTATTATTATTTTCATTTGGTTTGCTAATGGGGACTGATTTTTTTTAGTCCACATCATCAATCTTCAGTAATGATTTTTATTCTTGATAATTAAGAATTTGGTAAATAATTTTTTTTTAAAAAAAGACCACAGTAGAGTCCAAGTATAGAAAATTTTTCTTTTGATTTTAATTTTTATCAGATTTAAAAATTAAATTTTTTATTTACTGACAATTTAATTCAAATTTTATTTAAAAAAAATTCAGACTCGAAATTAAAATTAAAAAAAAAAAAAAAGTTGGAACGATCGTGACAAAGCTCTCACTCTATACTAGAGCCATTAGCAGCTCGGGCCTCGACTAAAACCCCCTTGGTCGAAGTAATACAGCAGCTCGTAGTATTAGCATGATCCTCATGAGCGTCGTCGGCACCCGGGATCCGGAAGAAATCGAGCAAACTCAAGATCCTCCTCTAACTCGGTGTCTTTCGGGACAAAAGCCACCACCTGTCGTGTCGGGTGAATGGTGAATGGTGAACAGATAGGTGGGTTTCGGTCACAGAACCTAGCAACGGAGCTTTTATCTTCCTTAAGCCCCGAGCCAGCTCCTTATTCTCCTCTCCACAGCCATCACAACCTAATTTTCATAGATCCAGGACAAAAAGCTTGCCGCTGCCTGAGATGGCGCTATCCTCATTAACACCAGCCGACACACCGCGCGCAGACTCGTGGCGGAAGAGCACGCCCCCGCGAGCAACCACCAGGGACAACCACCTCCGTGTGTGGCCGGGCATACACACTCGCACACTATCGCCACTAACTCACCCCCCGAGCCGACTTGTAGAGACTCACCCCCGCTTCCATCCCCGCGGGCTTAGGAGGCGGTACGTTCGTTGCATACCCGATATGCTGGCTCTTCCTACCGGTTTTTCTCACCAGTGCTTCTCGGTAAGGTTCACGACGATGTTCGTCTTCTTAGTCTTGCCCTTGGACTCTTACCTATCTAGTGACAAGTACGATTACTCATACTCGAGCAGCACCCAGTAGAAAGATTAAACACTACAAACAATTTCTGATATATATTTATCCAGACATGGGTATAGAATTTTAAACGGTTGTCAGTAACTTTGTGGAGTTTGTTGGGTTTTAATTTAACTGGGGACAGACGTGTGTGTTTTTAAAACCCGGTGGTAAAGACATCTGGCGGCGGTGGAGGTGCCATCCGCCGGTGGCGAGATGCTTGACCTCAAGAGCAGCGGAACTACTGCTGCTGAATTACCTAGGACCACTGCTTTTACAAATTTATCTATGCTTTTTGCTGGTATGTCTTTAATATTATTTTTATTTTATTCAAAATTTATTTAAATGATAAGTTTTAATTTTTTTAATTAATTTTTACCCAAAATATTTTTTAAAAAATTTTTCATACGAATTTGGGGTCTAAACATTTTTTTTTAAAATTTTTAAAATGAGTTTGGAGTCAAAAATTAAAAAAAAAAAAATTTATATGAATTTGGAGTCAAAATAATTTTTTAAATGAGTTCAGAGTCAAAAAATTACAAAAAAAATTTTTATATGGATTTGGAATTAAAATAATAAAATAAAATTAATGAATGAAAAAAAAAATTATATATATATGTATATATAATTTAAAGTGCTGGTAGTAATTATTTAAAGTGATTTATATATTTAGCTGGGAAAGGAAAAGAAAAAAATAACAGTAATGGTAATAATGGTAGCCAAAGTGGAAAATAAAACTAAGAAAGGGAATAAACACTTTACTTGAGAGATAGTTACCCTTGATCGTGGATGACTATGAAGCAGTAATGCAGTAATGTAGTAATGTAGTAATATAGGAGAAGGTCGTGGACTCATCTCTGGTTGCATTAACGAAACCCGAGGCCATTAACGGAGGCTATCAAATAAAATCAGACAGGGGCAGCAGAGGCGAGAGAGCCACTGGAGGCATAACTCGGACGGTTTGTTTGGCAAAGACCGAATGTGTACGCAGACTTGCTCACCCTAGGATCACATTTGTACACACGGGAGCCCACCCTCGCAGCAATCTTTGACCCCGTCGCTCGCGCCAATAACTGCCAAATGAAAATATATCTGTCCGCAAACACACCGCCGGCTAAGATTCCACGGTCATATATATATGTGTACATTCTGTGGAAATTGCTCGTTTGGGAATATTTTCTTATAAATATCACCAAAATCGATATATTTCTTACTGATAATAAAACAAAAATTTTTAATCGAAAAACTCGACAAATTTCTCACCTTGAGTTGAAATTTTTGTTTTATTTGAAATTCCGCTCAAACCGTTTCAAATACAACAAAACTATAAGAGATCATTTTTGTAGGAATTTTAATTTCCTACAAAAAAGTATCAGTGCAAAATTTATATAAAATTGATAATTGAAAAGTTACAAGTCATTTTGTAGTAACAGATTTTTGAAATAGACTTAATATTTTTTTTACTACGTCTTCAAATCAAAATAACCCTTGAACTATCAAAGATACAACAAAATTACTAGAAATACTTTTTGTAGAGAATGAAATTCTCTACAAAAAAGTATTCTACAAAAATCCTCATAAAATTGATATTTAAAAAGTTATGTCACGAACAAAAAAATTTTCATAGTAAAATTTAAAATTTCCCTAAAAAAAACATTCTATATATATATATATTTTTTTCAGATGCAAGCAGTTCCTACAAAGGTGGCTGGAGCCACGCCACTTCACCGGGTCCCGGGCAGGGTAAGTAGAAATCTAACCCATTAGCTCCAAAAAAGAAACTAAACAAAGCTTTAGCTAAAAAAAATGAACGGCCCTCGAAAAACTTGAGCTCATGTTTTTCCAGGTCGCACCTCAAAAACACGCAAACAATAGTAAAGACGAATGTCTGCCTTGATAACAATTGCTTCGGGCTGGAGTACTCGCTCCCATTGGAGTTTATCAGCCTTCAAGTGCTTTCCACTCTTTCATTTCATCCCAACGTTTTTATCTCTCCCACTCCATTCCGCTCACAAAATCTATAGCCGTCGCGGTTTTTTATATTTTTAAACATTTTCATATCTTGTCTACACTTTATACCCACTGAGCACAATATATTCTTCAACCTAGACCCTCAACCTCTCCACAGCCACAGCCACAGCCATAGCCATAGCCATGGCCTCAGTGATAGTCATAGTCATAGAGCATGAGAATAAAATAAAAATAGACCAGGAGGTTTACGAGTTACGTATACGTAACAGGGCGTGGGCGTCCCAGCGCTTTGTGGCGCGTTCAACCGCGGCCCCTTTGTCATTCCTCAGCCCCCCAGGGTCTTTCTATACATATACACATATATATATAGACGTAAATGTGCACAGTAGAGAGGAAATTTACCTCTGACTCTTCTCTCACCAGCGGCAACGCCAACACCAACATCAGAGACAATCATCCCAAAGATCAGAGCCATGCCCGCGGGCAGTTATAAACGGCTTTAGCTTATACTTGCTATGCTTCTGTGCTCCCGTCCCTTTGACTGGTATCTTTGCATTGAGTTCATGTCACTGGCACTCACCAGGTCCCTTTGGTCTTCCACCGCGACACCCAGTTATGAAACAACCGGGTGATAACTCAGCCTCAGGCCGACCTGGACATCCACAGTTAGAACTAAAGGTGTCACCAAAGTAAGACTGGGGTCTTTGCAAATTTAATTTTCACCCGACCCACTGCCACGACTAATGTCCTCTGATGATTTCACGGCTCGCTGTTTTGGAAAAGTAAATGGAAATTATTTTATGAGAGTGAGTGGCTGGATCGGGATATTTTTAGTTTTGAAGCTTAGTAGAATAGAAAGCAATCAAGAGTTGCGTGCCGTGGATTTTTAGTATTTCAAGCCGGCCTAGGGCCGCGGCAAGATAATTACCGAGCAAAACGCGTGTAAGCTCGTTTTATAACCTGGGTAATACGTTGAATTGAACTGAGCAGAGCTGGGTTGGCTCTTCAGAGGCTTTGGTGCTCTGGGGCTGCTCTGGGGCTGCGCTTAGTAGGGTAGCCGGTATCGCGTGACTATCTTTTAGTTGACTTTTGATCGGAACCCACCTCACCTTGACACCCCGGCTAATAACTACTCCAAACATTAACACGTACGCCGTTACGAGGTGGGTCCTTGAGTGTGTGAGTGAGTCTGTTGGGGTAGTTAGGGTAGTTGGGGACTGACGAATCACGACCCCAACTAAAAAAGTTAATTGTATGATAGTTTATTATTTTTTATCACGTGTTCTTTTATTTGGTTTACATTATTGCATACCAAAGTGCTCCAAGATATACACTTTGATTTATTTATAATCGATACTAGGGCATAAATCAAAGCAAAGTATAAATGGAATTACTGGTGTTTTAAGTTGCTCGTGTTTTTTATCGCGGCGTTCGAGGAAACTGCCTAAAATTATAAATAAACTGGTGATTGACTTCTTTTTTTTTTAATTAACTTCGGAATACTTTGGGGTATCCTGTTTTGAATTGTTTGTAATTAATATTTATGGATTTGAAGTTTAAGGTATAGACTCTGAAAGCTAAGGAAGAGCCAAAAATTCAAAATGTACGATTTTTGTTTTTTGAATTTCTGCAAAACGATAATTTGTCGTCACTATTAAAAAAATTTTAATCTTTCACGAAACCAAAAATGATAATGAAATTTTTGTATTTTTTAAAAAATGATAAATTTGAAAAGAAAAAAATATTTGAAAAAATTGCACCTGTAGATTTATTAATTTTCTACATGTGCATATTTTTAGTTTTTTTTTTTTTTAATTAAATTGTTGAAAAAAAAAATTTGAAAATTGTTAATTGTCTGCTAACTTCAGGATCATAACCAAAATCGGTCCAAAAGTCGCCAAAAACGCTGCCTATACATGAGTCCTAAAGATCGGTAGACATTTTCATTTTTCTGATAAATTTCCCAGATTTCGTAGATTGAGGGCTTTAAAGTCTGATGTATTTAAAAATGAAACTTTGTTTGAATCTGAGTGTGACTTTCGGCTTAAAGTTCGCGTTGGCTTCTTTTCAGCCCGAGGATTCGGTGAGCAAAAGTAAAAGTTAAATGATAAAAAAAAAGCGAGCGATTGCTGATTGCCGAAGCGTGTAGCATATTGGCATGAGGTATGAGGAAATAGAGTGAGTACGAGTAGTATGAGAAACAGCTTTAACACAAGTAGACTCAATATACAATATATCGTTCTATTCGGGTATGATAGTAACGGGGGTCGAGGTTTAGCAGTGGCCACTCAACCGAGCAAGAGTGAAAGAGAGTAACAACTACACGCCGCGGGGGTCTATCGCCGCTTATATTATGTCTTCGGTAGTACATACACGGTCACGTGCCTATGCGTGACACGTTCACGCATCGCCAGCCGGGCTTCGACTCTGCTCCCCGTCATACATAACAGTATCGCTTATTTTATTCCATTCCATCCATTCTATTCTATTCTTATTCACACTACTACTCTGCGTACTTTTACTTCGCGCTTCCTCCTCCATCCTACGGGAAACGCAGCCCATCTCCTCTTATTCTTTTCCAGTCCTGAGAATCTGTCGCGGCCGTTTCCACTTTACAAGCGACTTTTTTCTGCCCGCTGTTCTTTTCGAGGTTCGCGCTATTGGCCAGTAAAAGTTGGGTTCTTTTTTTTTTGAGTTTTGAATCTGATGAGGCTCGGAATGAATATTTTATGAGAGTTAAGTTTTTATCTATCGGAGCCTCGGATTAGTGGGCGGAATAACAATCGATGGAAAAATGGATGGAAATATAGACGAAATTTACCATAAAATCAAAGTTGCCCGGCCGGAACAATCACGGGCTCACGCTACGGCCACTATCACCTGGCCACCGCTGACCTCACCGAGCGTTTAGCATAAGGGTGGGCCAAACCTCGCGTGCATATACCGGAATAGATTATGTATATGTATGTATATGTAGAAAAATAGAGAGTGAGTGAGTGAGAGGGACAGGGAACGAGAGAGATTTATGTACGCGGGCCAGATAGTAAGGCCACACTCCGGAGTTGAGGCCGGAGGACAGAGTTCGCCGTGCGTGACTGACCACTTGCCCTCTATCTCTATCTGGCTAGAATATATAATACATAATAAAGTTTGCATCCAGTCGATGCATAGACCGGCTGAGTGGAGAGATAGCTGAGATTATTGTTTCAGTGAGTCGGTGTAATGATGTTATTATGCATAAGTCAGTTTTTATAGTTGTGGATTACTCAGTTTAGGGGCTTTTTTTAATTTGGCTATGCATGAAGAGGGAATTTATAATTTCTGTGGGAAAACTACGGTAGGAAGTTTATGAGATATTGTGAAATTATTATTTTAAGTCGTGGAAAATATTCTAGAAGCTTGAAATACATTTTTTCGAGACTTGACAAATCTCTTAGAAGTTGCAAAACATTTTTTTAAACCCTGGAAAATCATCTAGAAGTCTGAAATAATTATTACAAGACTTGGAAAATATTCTAGACACTTTGAATAATTTTTTCGAGCCTTGACAAATCATCTAGAAGTCTGAAATAATTATTCAAAGGCTTGAAAAATATTCTAGAAGATGCAAGTACTTGTTTTAAAATCTGGAAAATCGTCTAGATGTATGAAATAATTATTACAAGTCTTGGAAAATATTCTAGACACTTCAAATAATTTTTTCAAGCCTTGACAAATCATCTAGAAGTCTGTAATAATTATTTAAAGGCTTAAAAAATATTCTAAAAGCTGCAAATAATTTTTTTAAGCCTTGATAAATCATCTAGAAGTCTGAAATAATTATATAAAGGTTGGAAAAATATTCTAGAAGCTGCAAATACGTCTTTTAAACCCTAGAAAATCATCTAGAAGTCTCAAATAATTATTTTCAGCTTTGAAAAAAATTCTAGAACCTTGAAATAATTTTTTTAAGCCTTAAAAAATGATCTAGAAGTAAATTTTAACATTAAAGTTAATTTCGCACTTGTATTTAATCCGAATTATGGTGAAATAGTAATTGTATAATAAAATAACTGATTTGTAATTTGTAACAAGTGTAGTTAGCCGAAAAAGTAAAAAAAAAATCCCTAGAGTAAGAAAATAACCCTGCGGCATTGTCTATTGTCACAGATGCTCCTTAAGTAGCAGTTGGTGTCGGCAGGTCAAACAATTGGATTGCTTGTTGATTGTCACTATCGCCATGAGGTCTCAACACTCAGTAAATAATTTTCGTCAGCTTATATTGTAGGAATTTAGCCGTCGGGTTCCGCAATCATTACCGCCCAAGGCATGAATTTAAATGAAAAAAAATAAAAAACAATAAAAGTCTTGTATTCTGTACACATTTAAGCTTTGACTCGACAACTTTAAGCTCTTTCGGTCTCTGGCCTATTGTAGCAGTATCTGGGCATTCACAAGCAATTACGCCGGGCGGGGTAATCCCGTTACGGCACTACAGCAATCTCCACACACGACCCACACCCTATGTTACAACGTTTTTCTTCATATTCACATGTGTACTTTCATATATACATGTGTATATATATGTACTACTCAGCTTTACTCAACTACGGAACCGTAACATAAAAATAAAATGCCAGCAAGGAGACAGAGGATCAAAGGAACAGAGCCAGTGCCTTTTTATACTTTACTTGGCTCTGCTTGGCTCTCTGTGTTCTCTGTTGTCGCACTCTTCAGACGCCTTTTCTACTCACAATACTGCTACTTTCGTACGCGACGCTCAACTTAAGACGAAAATACTGGCTGGCTGTTTGAGGGCTCGTAAAAGCCAACGATTCGCTTATTCTACGTGTGTATGTTGATGATGATGATGGTGATGATGAAAACATGAGGACTGCGCGTTCTTTCACAGACTTTAATGGCGAATTTGGTCTTGAGTATTTTAAATTTATACGTTTTTTTTTTCAAGTTATCTAATAACTCATTTCATTAAATCAAATTAATATTAATTTTTTGGGGGATAGTTAAATAGCCAACTAGTGCAGGGAGAACAGCTGTTGCCTTTCTGTTCAAAAGTCTTGCACTTTTTGTTTGAATTTAATTTTTTTTTCTATCAAGAATTTGATCTATTTTGTTTTTAAATAGAATTGATATTTTTCAAGCGAAATTTAATTTTTAAGACTCCTAGAATATTTTCTGAAGATTGAAATGATTATTAAAGTCTTCTAGATGATTTTTCGAGGCATGAAAAAAATGCCTAAAGCTTCTAGAATATATTTCAAGGCACGAAAAAAATATATAAACCATCTAGAATATTTTTCCAGGGTAGAAATAATTATTTCCGACTTCTAGATGATTTTTCGGTGGTAAAAAAAAAATATGAAGCTTCTAGAATATTTTCCATAGACTTGAAAAATTGTAGTCTCTCATTGCAGTTGCACCAAATTTCGATTAATTAAAATAATATCATCCTAGAAATTTATTTTATAAAAAAATGGTGTTTCCGAGCGAGGGTAAATTTAAGCCCAATAAACAATAACGTCAAATCTACAATAGCAATAGATAATTTCAGTAGACATGATCGCAAATCAAGGGGCATTGTGCTGTCTAACCAAGTTTATTACCACTCGTAATGTCCGTGTGACGAATCGATTCGTAATATATCGATCAAGTCACAGATAAACAGCATCCACTGACGATTAGCGTCCGCGCCGAAAGCTTTTACCAGCAATCATTTTTCCACATTTACTTGAAAAAATAAAAAATGAAGGAAAATAGACTAGAAGGTTAATCGAGTCTAGTAAAGTGAAGACAGGGAGTACGAATACTCGGTCTGTTTGCCTACACGAAAATCCTCTCTAACCGATTCTGACGCTCGAGCGGTTTCACTCGCATCGCCCATCCAGCTCCATACATTCGAAACTATACTTGCACACCTACTTCTACAGAGTACGCTCTCAAACAGATAGATCTCTTGATCTAGCCGAGCCCTTTATCGCATTTTCACTGAAAAGTAGCAGACTATTTTTTACAAACGCTCCTAACGAGTGGACTCAAGACTGTTTGACCTCTCGTCAAGTCTGTCTATTGATTTTTTTTATTTATACATTTTATTATATTATATTTTAAAAGGATTTTATTTTTATTTCCAGGCTATGGAAGTGGATTGTCCAAATCTGCTCTTGACACACATTCACATCTACGACAACCTGGTGAGTTGTTTTTTTTCTTTATTTACAAATAATTATTTTATATAAAAAGAAAAATAATAATTTATCCCTCGTGAAAATCCCATTGACTTAATTATTGAACGTCTGATCTTTTTTACCCCATGCGGGATTCGAACCGTGGACTTGGAGGTTGTTATTAACTCGTAAATGAATTACTGTTCGATTTGGCCGTGGCTACTGCTCTAGTTTAGCAACAAAAACTACAACTCCAGCAACAGATTTATCCAGCATTGGACTTAAGTCCAGTCTTCCCCATACTAGATTTTCCCCTCGGTTCTATTATTATTTTTTTTTATGCTCAGCAATCATCGAGCTGCCGAGCGAACAAATTGTCTGACTGTTCTTTTGCTCAGTTTTATAGAAGAAAAAGTATTTGGTAAAAATATCTGAGGAGCAAATTGACAAAAATTATTTTATTATTTAAATGGTGACTGTGATAATTGTGACAATTATTATTGAAAAAAACTTAGTACATTAGCGCCCGAATAATCTTTTCTCTGCTCAATTCTCTTTCAATTGAAATTATTATGATCCAAACGAACTCCTCTATTCTATTGTGGGGGGTTGCGATTATATCCTTTGTACAAGTCGCTCTAGGGTCCTTCATGAACTCCACAGTAGTAAGCGACGCTGATGACGCATTGTAAAGCTCTCGACCGAGAGAGCTGTCGCTGCTCCAGAGAGAATGAGAGAACAAAACAGATACTGAAACACAACGCATAACCCCCTTCTCCCCCCCATTCCCCCCTCGAGTTACACACGTTACATGTTACATGTGTAGTCCAAGCGGTGAAAGCACCGTGTAATAAATAGGTATTTGATCACATAAATTTTATAATGTGTGGTTTTAAAGTTAGTGATACACCGCCCAAATTTTATTTTTACTCGTTATTTTACTTACGTTATTATTCAGTGAATATTTTATATCGAATCAAACCCAACTTTCAATTTATGCTGATACTTACACCCTTTCATTTGAAATATGATCAAATTTTATGTTTATTCATTCAATTTTTGAAAATTTTCCAGTTGGCATCAGTTACTTTTGGCTATAAAAAATTTTGTTTTAGCTTTTTTTCTACAAACTTTTTTTCTAATGTCATCTAGGCACATGCAGGTTGATGAAAAAAAATATTCCAACCCTCGAAATTTTGTATTTTTGTAATTAATTAGCTTTTAAGATTCATAATCACCAAAATTCATTATGAATCGGCTTTACGTATTTACGGCTGTAAAAAATGCTCGACTGAGTTTTTTTGAATAAATTTCTTTCAAATTCTTATCTACATACTCCCGAATTGTTAAAAAAAATTATTCCAGATTTTTTTATTCGGTAGTTTTGTAATTAATTAGCTTTTAAGATTCATAATGACCAAATTTCATTATAATGGAGTTTTGTCACATTTTCAGCCATAGATAATTTTCTAATAGTTTTTTTTAGAATTTTTTTTTTTTCAATCGTTTGTATACACTTGCAAGTTGATTAAAAAAAATACATAATTATTATAACCATCTTTTTTTTGCCGTAAAATAATTTTTGAACTTAAAAAAATAAATCTTAAAGTTATAACTCAATTTCTTTAAGTCTGCTTATTACTCGAATAATTTTTTTCTCAATCTACATAAAAGCAGACCGGTTTGAAATAAAAAAATGACAATTACCAAACTAAATAACACAATTATATTTTTTGTTTGCTCACCAGATCCATATCAAATGTTCGGCGCGACCAGCAGCAGACTCGCGTCCTCAGGTTCCGGGCAAATCCAGCTCTGGCAATTTCTTCTAGAGCTTCTCTCAGACTCGAGCAACGCGGCCTGCATCACCTGGGAAGGCACCAACGGGGAGTTCAAGCTCACAGATCCCGACGAGGTCGCGAGACGTTGGGGCGAGCGCAAGTCCAAGCCTAATATGAACTACGACAAATTATCTCGAGCACTCAGGTAATTACCTTCCCACCCTAAACCCAAACCTTCATATTTATCATATATACATATATTTATAACTAAATAATTAAATTTTTATACCGAACAAAAAAAGAAATAAAAAAAATTTCATTAACATTTGATTGAGTTCTAAAGGGACAAATTTCAATCACGAAACAGTTGCAGCAGCAAAATACCTTTGGCAAAATGTTGTCGGGTGGTATATGAAATGAAACGATCGGTATGAAGGCGGAGGCGCTATTATTTTTCGATCAGTTTCCCCGATTGGATTACCCACCCGTCGCGTTCCTTTTCATTCTGTCTCTCTTTTCAATAATTTCTGTCTATCTATATATAGATATAAACTTCATCCATACATTCATATATATATTGAGCTTTCACAAATTTATATAACGTATTTTCAACATTATTTTTTCATATATTTTTTTTCTTTATAAGTTTGAAATTAAATTTCTTTATAATTATAATTAAAATAATATAAAAAAAAAATAGTAATTTGTATTGTTGGTTGATTTCCAGGTACTACTACGACAAAAACATAATGACAAAGGTGCACGGCAAGAGGTACGCCTACAAATTCGACTTCCAGGGACTCGCGGCAGCCACGCAGCCCGCGGCGGCCGACCCCGCGGCGTACAAGTACCAGAGTGAGCTCTTCATGTCGGGGTACGGGCACGCGAAGCTGAATCTGATGCCGCCACCAGCAGCCTCTGTGTCGGTCTCGGTCCCCGGTGGTCTTTTCCAGTCGGCCTCCAGCTACTGGAGCAGCCCCAGCGCAAATCTGTACGCGGGGCACCACACTGCGTCGGGACACGTGCCTCCGCATCTCGGCACTTACCCTCATTACGCATGACCCACCCCTGAGCACTGGGGGGCACTCGGTACGCCGCGTTGAGGCTCAAGTCTCAATAATAACTTTTTAAATTTTTAAATTATATATATTTTCATTTTTTTCCTTTTTATATAAATATAATAATAGTTTAGTATTTTTTGGTGTTTGTACTTTTAATGATTTTTTTTTTAAATTTTGTTTTATTTTTTCAAAACTTTTTTTAATTTTTAACTTTTTAGGCTTCAAGAAATTCTTGAATTTTTTCCAGAAAATATGAAACATTTTTCTATTGAAATTAATTTCAATCAAAATTTCCAGACTTTTAATATTTTCCAGTATTCAAATTAATAAAAAATGGCCTAGAAAATTTTTTTCCAAAAAATCTGAAACATTTTTCTATTGAAATTAATTTCAATCAAAATTTCCAGACTTTTAATATTTTCCAGTATTCAAATTAATAGAAAAATGGCCTAGAAAATTTTTTTCCAAAAAATCTGAAACATTTTTCTATTGAAATTAATTTCAATGAAATTTTCCAAAGACTTTTGATGTTTTCCAATATTCAAAATAATAAAAAATAGTCTAGAAAATTCTTCAAGATTCCAAAAAAATTTTTGATTAAAAAAAAATCATTTAAAAGCGCAAACACCAAAAACAAGATTTTAACTAAAACCCGAACCCAATCTCAAAAAAAAAAAAAAATAAATAATAAAACGATAATACTCAAAATCCAGCTCCCGTGCCATTTAAACAAAACTCGTGCCATATGTTGGTGACTGAAAATCTGTAAATACAACAAAACTGTAACGCGTTGTCCAGGCAGAGTTATCGTGGCTCCAGTCCAAGTTGTAGAGTCGTGGGTGTACCATAATCAGCACTGACCGACACCTCTGCGACTACAATCTATATAAATAAAATATATAAATATAAATATATAGATATATATGCATATACATAAATATATAAATATGAATATAAATATATAATATGATATATAAATAAAAATAAAAAAATACTACTATATACACAACTATCGCGTAATTTCCGATACGTCCGCGGATAATCGGAATCGAGTAAAGGACAATTGTTGGAATCGGTGAATCGGGATTGATTGACATCACAATGGAGACAATTTACTCATCGCAACGTAAATCCTCGTCTGAGTTGATGCGTTTGCATGTCTTGATTTAGTGATTTTTAAATCTCAAGTACTCTCTGTATCCCCCGGCTGCCCTACAGCCCGCGGAACTCAAATTATTCAAACAATGTCCTTTAATACTCGTCCTTAAATTTTTTTGACTCCATTATATGACCAGCAGTGGAATTAAATACTAACTTTTTTAAATTTAGTATCAAATCAATACAAATTGAGAGAGAAATTGGCGCCACTGCAGGGCCAGAGTCTGCCGACGGCGGAAAATCGTACGGAGAAAACCGAAACTGAAAACGTGTAAAAAAAAAAAAAAATTGAACGCCTAAAAAACGTTGATTAATAAATAATTTTAATTAACTAATTAATGAATAAATAAAATTATCTATTATATTTAAACTCGAGTTTGTAAATAAATTCAGCATTAGCACACTCATTGTATTAAATATATTAGAGTGGGGGGAGGGGTATGTAATAAGTCTGTATCATAATGTTTAACGTATGGTTTATAAATATATGAGTATATATAATAAGAGCATTTGTAGGATCTGCTGATTAGCGACGTGTGGAATCGGTCGGGAAACTCGAAAGCGATGGCTGAATATGCACGTCTGAGCTCAGGGGGGAAGGAGTGTTACGCGTTATGTAGATAGGACGTTTTCATGTGTAGTTGTAATTAGTTTAGCGGCATCTAGTCTATAGTTGTATTAATACTAATAATAATAATGTTAATGTTAATGTGTGATGGATAAATGTTGATGTGGTTAATATTTAAAGTTGTTTTTTGTTAAAGTGGACGATTTATTTGTTTATTTATTGGAAAATGGTTATTTTTTTGAGCTTGGAAAATTTTTTATAAGACTTGAAATTGTTATTTTAACCATGTATATAATTTTTCGAGGCTTGAAAAAATTATTTAAGTTTCTAGATTACTTCTCAAGACTTTAAATTGTTGATTCAGACTTCTAGATGATTTTTCAAGGCTTGAAAAAATTATTTGAAGTTCCTAGATTACTTTTCACAACTTTAAATTATTGATTCAGACTTCTAGAAGGTTTTTCAAGGGTTGAAATAATCATTTGAAGCTTCTAGATTACTTTTCAAGACTTGAAATTGTCAATTCAGACTTCTAGAAGGTTTTTCAAGGGTTGAAATAATTATTTGAAGCTTCTAGACTACTTTTCAAGACTTGAAATTGTCGATTCAGACTTCTAGAAGCTTGTTCAAGGGTTAAAATAATTATTTGAAGCTTCTAGACTACTTTTCAAGACTTGAAATTGTCAATTCAGACTTCTAGAAAGTTTTCTAAGGGTTGAAATAATTATTTGAAGCTTCTAGACTACTTTTCAAGACTTGAAATTGTCAATTCAGACTTCTAGAAAGTTTTCTAAGGGTTGAAATAATTATTTGAAGCTTCTAGACTACTTTTCAAGACTTGAAATTGTCAATTCAGACTTATAGAAGGTTTTTCAAGGGTTGAAATAATTATGTGAAGCTTCTAGACTACTTTTCAAGACTTGAAATTGTCAATTCAGACTTCTAGAAGCTTTTTCAAGGCTTAAAATAATTATTTGAAGCTTCTAGACTACTTTTCAAGACTTCTAGATGAAATTATTTCAAGTCTCTAAAATATTTTCCACGTCCTATTAACTTTATTAGAAGCCTCAATAATTTTTCTACCCCTAAAATAAAAAATCCAAAGCATTTTTTTTTCCATCAATTCTTACTAAGTTCTAAAATCTCCAATGAATTTTCCACTCTAAACTAAGTGAAAAAAATGTTAATAATTAATGTAAAAATATCATAAAAATTTTTAATTAAAAACAGAATAAACTAATCGTCTACTTGAGCCGACGAACAATGTACACAAATATCACGTTTAAAAAACTAATATATACATAATAAAAAAAAAAAAATGATGATGAATGTACGTCCGACACTCCGAAGGGGGCTTAGTAACGATTAAGTTAGATAGGCGGCCCGTAATTTCGCGTAAGGAAAAAATTGACAGGTGAAAAATTCCGTGTGAATGCAGGAAAAAAGTAAAATGTCAGTAATAAAATAAATGTTTAAGGCTAAAGCAAAGGGGTTTGTGTAAGGCATATTTGAATTAACGCAAGTCAAGCTGGTGGTATCAGTCGGCAAAATCAATGTGAATACACGTCTGTAACTCCAATCCAATGCAACCTCCAGTTTGTAAGTCTACGTCTAAGTCTGTCTTACTCCCACTCGCCGTCACTACTAAGTAGAAAAGGCCTCGCTGGTAAGCCTGCGGCTGGAAGAAAGAGAGAGAGGGAAAATAACTTCGTCGCGGGTTGGCGAATTGTTCTGGTTGCTATGGTGAATAAAGCTTGACGAGTTAAAGATTACGCGGGGGTGGTTGTCATGTTGGTGGTGGTGGTGGCAGAGCTTGCGTTAGAGCTGGCTGTGTAGGCGGTGCCAACGGGAAACCCTCATTCCTATTCGGGAAATTCGTGGCCCCAATCCTCCCCAGCTTAAATATTCAACTCTGCTGGGGAAGAGGGAAGAGGGAGAAGGACAGAGAGAGGGAGAGACGATAAGGGAGTTGATAAGGGTCGAAGTGAGCACGACTGTAAAAAAGCTCTCCCACGCCCTCTACAGTACGCGTGGGCTAATCGATTTTGCTACCAATCAGAGTCCATGTTTGCTGGAGGGAAGTGGAACAGAAAGTGGGGGATGACGGTAATGGTTTAGTTTTTAGTTTTTTAATTATTGATGTTTTGACGATTAGAAATATTATAAAAGTTGTATATATTTATGGATAACGACTTTTATTGTACTAAGTATTATGTATTGTATTGTATTATGTACTGTATTATGTGATGTAATGATTATTATTATTATTATTATTATTATTATTATTATAATATTATGATGCAATGTAATGAGAATGAGTAATTATTGTGAGTGGATGTTTGGAAAACTGCTGAGCGGAATCCAATAGGGGGATTGCGAGTATGGTTTCAGATAAATATATATTAAAGTGCAATAAGCTGTTTATGGATTTAAATATCGAAAACCCTTGGCGGACAATAAAATTCAATGGTATCCAGATTTTTTTTTATTTACCTTGTCCTTTATTGTTTCCTATGTTTATTTGTTGTGGGAAATTTTCCGAAGGAAAACAAGTCACATAGAAAAAAATTTTTCAAGTGCAGTGTAAATGAAACTCCTTGAAATTTTTTTTTTTCGGGTTTAGCAATGAGGAAATCATTTGGAAATCATGTTTTCAAGGAATACAGACTGAAATTACTTGAAAAAAAAAATTTTCCAAGGATAGACAAAGAAATTCCTGAAAAAATTTTTTCAAGTGTAGAGACAAAGAAATTCCTGAAAAAGTTTTTCAAGGTTAGACTAAAAAATTCCTGAAAAAAATTTTTTCAATGGTAGACAAAGAAATTCCTGAAAAAATTTTTTCAATAGTGGACAAAGAAATTCCTGAAAAAGTTTTTCAAGGTTAGACTAAAAAATTCCTGAAAAAAATTTTTTCAATAGTAGACAAAGAAATTCCTGAAAAAGTTTTTCAAGGTTAGACTAAAAAATTCCTGAAAAAAATTTTTTCAATGGTAGAGACAAAGAAATTCCTGGAAAAAAATTATTTTTCGAGTGTGGTAAAGAAAAAAGTAACGGAAATTTTTTTTCTGAGGGAAGTAAACTGAAATTATTAGAAAATTAATTTTTTCAAGTGTAGAGAAGTAGAAATTTCTTAAAAAAATTTTTTTCGGGCGTAATAAAAATAAAATTACTTACCTCTGGAAATAATTTTCTAATTTAACGAAATTTTCCTATAGATCGTAAGTAAAAAGAATATTTATTACATTACTCAGATAAATTTACCAGCAAATGGTATCTACCCATCGAAAAAAAAGTCAGCTTCCATTTCTTATTATAATAGTGTTTTTATTACCCAATAAATTTCAAAAAATATAATTTAATAATTGAGCTAATATATTTACTAATATAAATATAAAAATATGTCCCGTATAAATTAAATCATACAAATAATAAACTTTCGAATTCCCCGTAGGTAATTTTACATACGAGTTTCATAAATGGCAGCACCCGCTCGGGGTTCCGTAACAAAAATCGCGTTTTCGACCTGATCTGCTTTCGCTCCGTTGATTGCTATGAATTTCTGTTTGAGATCCTTGACGAAGCTCTCTACCTTATCTTTGGTTGTCAAGGCCACGACGCAGCCTCCCCAACTGCAAGTCACCGGAAAATAGCAAAAAATTCATCATAGAAAATTTTCTGAAAAAAAATTTATTTATCAAAAAGAAAATTACCCAGCGCCAGTAATTCTTGCCCCCAGAGCTCCGCACTCCAGAGCCATTTCCACAAGCAGGTCGACGGATTTATGACTGCACTCATAGAGATCGCGTAGACTTTGATGGCTTTCATTCATTAGTTTTCCCAACCGAATCAATTGGCCGTCTTTTGAACTCTGGCAGACGCTTTTGAACTCTAGGACTCTGTCGGCCTCTAAAATACATAAAATATCCATTTGGTAGCCTCTTCAGAGAGAAATACCGTTTATTTTACGAGTCCCGTTACGAATTTGCCTGGGAACCGGGTGATAGTCGGAGTCATAGTTTACAATATTGATAGCTTTGTATAAAAAAAAAATACCGCTCAGAACATGTTGGATCCGCTTGAAAAGCGTCGGGTAATCAACCAGAATTTTTTTCGCTATCTCCAAGGTCTCGGACAAAGAGGTCCCGAGTTCCTTCTGCAGATCGCCGATTGTCTTGACGTTATCCCACTTTTCTAACTTCTCCTTGGCGACCATTTGCGCAGCTGACTTGCATTCACGTACGCGAGTGTTGAACTCAGCTGTGGCGGCTTTGTTGAACTCGGCCATGCTGTTGGCGATAACGAAGACCGCGTCTTCGGGCAGTCTGACGTCTGTCGTTCTCAGCGGGTTGAATTCGATCAACTTGGCAGCACCTGAGTGGTAATTTTATTCATTTCTAATTAATGGAACATAATTACGCAGATGGTGGATCTGATGTGATGGGATCAGACCTGAATTTGCGAGGAATGCGATCGCTTGGTCCATTGCTCCGCCTTGAGTCCCGATGTGTCGTTCTGCTCGGGCACTTAATAGAGCTAAGTCTTTTTTCGACATTGGACACTAAAAAAATTATTTATAATATTAACGGTTTATTGAAGACCTTGAGCGATTTAATTTATAACTGCTGATAAACAAAATATGAATTTGTCTGATGATAAAAATAAAAACTTAAATAATTACATCAAAGGCATAAGTCATAGCGAGGACCGCCGAGGATACGACAGCACTCGAGCTGGACAAACCCGAAGCCGGTGGAATATTTCCCCAGACTGCGACATCGATACCCTGAGATCTATCTCCAGTTATTTCCTCCAGAGCGCCCACGACTCCGCATATAAAATATTTGTACCAACGAGGCTCTTTGGTCTTCTTCAGAACGTCTCTAAAAAATAAAACAAAGTTTTCAAAAAGTCCAGCACTCACTGGATCCCTTCAATTACAATTTTACCCGCAATCGCTCAGAGAATCGGAATCGTAGTCTGGATATTTGTCGCTCTCGACATTAGTCAAGTGCAGGCCAGTGGAATTTGACTTTCCAACTGCCAAGAGAACGTCTTGCTCAATCGCCATGGGACAGACCGGGTACCCGCAGTAGTCGACATGGTCGCCAATTAAATTCACCCTGCAGAAGGTGGAGAATTGGTGTTTTTATTCAGCTTGTGGGTTTATGATTCTAGTAATTTATGAGGTAATTGAGAGCAGACTCACCTCCCGGGTACTCTTGTGAAAAATTGCGGTTTGTAGTTGAACCTCGACACGAAATGTTTTGTCAACTTGTCGAGTCTGTTACTCAACATATCATCCGGCTTTGATATTTCCACGGGTTCCATGTCTGCAGATTTGTTCATTTTTTATGTTTTTCTGAATAAAAATAAATAAATAAATAAATGGAATGCAAAGAACGGAAATGAACTGATAAGAATTTTTATAGAGATTAATTTTAGTGGAAATTAATGTCAGTCTGGATGAGTGGATTTCCAAGTTTATTTTTTAATTTATTAAAGAAAACGCGGCAAAATCAATAGATTGAATGGATAGAAAATGAAGAAATAGCGAATTTGATTATAAGCGGAAGTGGTGGCAGAAAATAATAATTAAGAGAGGACGGAAGTGTTTACTTACGAGAAAAGTGACGATGTGAGTGGCTGGTAGGCAATTGTTTGATTGGAGTCGATGTGATAAGAGACGCGTTATCAATATTATTAAAGCCTCGTTGTTGTTGAGTACGCGAGGAATACGTGACCCTGACGGGAACGATGCGCGAGATGTTGCGCGGAGGAAGATGCGCGAGAAAATATTTGAGGATGCGCGGTGGTCTTGCACAGGCGCGAAAATTAGAGCGGAAATATTTAAAAGGGTTTAAATCTGTAGGAAGGTACTGGGGCGTGAAACGAAAAATTAAGAAGTGAGGAAAATCATAATTTGGGATTGGAGAACTTCTTTCGATCATAAGCAGCAAAGCCGGATTTTCTATAGAATTTCTTAGAGAATGGATTTTCATAAAAGTAAAGGCTGGAATGCCCACTTTTGAAACTTGGAAATGTTAGTAGCAATATTTGAAACAGGATTTGACAATCATAGTCTCGTGAATATTTTTTTTAAGTGACAACTTCTCTAAGAGTTGGGATTTGGGATGCGTAGGATCCTATGCAGCGGCCTCGAACCTCGAAAAAGTTAAAAAAAGCCACAAGTTGGGTGACTTGCATGGGTCTAAAAAATCGTAAAATTGATGGATCGGTTTTAAAATTGGTAGAGGCGGAGATTTCGATCTGCTGCGTCAAAAAAATCGGTCTATTGGTTGACCCTGCGAGCCAGCCCCAAAACTTCCTACTAATTTCAAGCTCCTTGAGCTCGAAAAATTGTTGTGAATAGATTTTTCAAGCTCTTCGAGGATCGATTGCCCATAACTCGTTTCTATTTCGTCCGCGAGCGCGAAAATGAAAATAAAAAATTCAATTCCTGCCCAAAAAAAATTTCTAAGAGTCTCCAGAGTCGCTACAGCAGCTCACAACACAAAACTGGCCCTCTGAGGGGTCGACCGAGCTCCAAATTTTTTTTCCGAGGATCGATTGCCCGTAACTCGTTTCTATTTCATCAGTGGGCATGAAAATAAGTAGAAAAAATCTCTCTATCCGTTGACCCTGCGGGCTAGCCCCAAGACTAGCCGCTTTTTTCAAGCATTGAAGTTTTCCCTTCTGTCGGCAGTCCCCTATGACTGATTTTTTTTTTCTTATCATTGGCAGCGAGTCCTACTTGTTCACAGAACGTTTATAGAATTTCTCCGGAACATTTAGCATCGGCTAACATCTGCGGTTTTATGTTAAACAAGTAAATATACCCTGATAGCCACATCTTACTCAGTAAGTTCTGCAGTGAAACATTTTAGCTTGTAGTTAACTTACGGTTAGGGTGGCTATCAGGGTAAATTGAGTTACTTGCTGAAGTTATGAAGGATGTCACCTCATGCACCGGCAAAAAAAGAGAATTTCTCAATATGCTTGTCCTTCAGTCGGTACAAGAATCATTATTCCGAAGAACAGGTCGGCAGCGCCACCTCTCTTACGCAACTGCGTACCACCTTATGGTCATGACGAGGACTTCTGGTAAGCGCATAACCCGACATTTTCCTGGCAACCCCCAGTTCGCTTCTCAACTTAATGACCGATGCAGACACCAGAGGGTTTCAATGATGACTTCAAAAAATAGGATGATTTTGTATTTATTTATTTATTTGCTTCATAAAAAATTTCTTTACTTGATTCTATTAATAGACAGAATTGCCCTAAAAATTTGTACATCTACAAATTCAATAATCTAGAATTCAAACTACAATATCTCAATATTTTGGTTAATAGTAATTATTAATGATCTCATACGAGTGGAAGGATTCAAGTTGACATAAATAAAAGAATTGACAACAATAATAATAAATAAATAAAATAGATATAAATATTTTCATAATTGGGCGGATCCACGCCAAGCGGAGTCGAACCCACATGCGCCATCAGAATCGGAGTCGTGCGTTATTGCAGGTGCTGTTGTTTGAGTAACTGCGGTTGTGGAAGACGGCCGTTTATTTTTAAGTTTAGGGCTTTTGTTGGCGATGACACCCTTGTTCTGTGGTAACGGGGTACTCGGCTGGCTTATGGCTTGATGACGGGACGTGAAATCTTGGGCGCGTCTGCTCCTGCGCTTTTTTATCGGCGCGTACTTGGGCGGCGGCATCATCTTGTGCTCCTGAATTTGAAACGAAATAAGTTTTAAACTTTTGATGGAAGAGGTTTTGAAGGAAGAGATTATTTACCTGGATGTTGTCAGCGGAGCCCCAAGTTTTGTGAATTTTTTCGTTGTTCGTACTAGTTGCTACACCCAAGAATTGGCTGAACGCCTCCGTCGTACGTTTCACGCGGACGTTCAGGGAGCCAATTCGCAGGAAACCAAGATCTTTCTCTGTCAAAAATTTTATTTTATTCTTTTATTTATTTGTAATTTCTAACTCCATTCTTCTAATGATTTTATGAAAAATTTTAATTTTCGTGTTTCAGTGAAATTAGAAAATTTTTTTCAACAACCAGTTAATGAAATTCATCTTTAAATGAAGATTTCAAACATCAAATTTTATAATTTCAGCCCAGTTTTTAAAATTTCTAAATTTTTCCTTCTTTTTAATAAAATTAGCAACCAAATTCTCTACTTGAGAAAAAATAAATCAAATTTATCTTTATAGTGCATTTTACCTAGACCCCAAATCTCATATTTCCATCATTCATATTAATATCGAAAAAAAATAGTAAAAAACAAAATATCAAATATGAAAAATTAAAAATTTCAATTCTAGCATAAATTTAAAAATTTTATAAACAAAAAAATTTCGACACACTCGAAATTGAGTAGAAATCCGAAGCTTTATTGATAATAACTCGGCTAAAAAATTAGGCCTGAACACTTTTTTCATATTTTTTTCGAAATGTCATATTTTTCTATTTTCGCGCGCTAATTTCGATAAAATAAAATACCTCGAGCTCTACACAACCGAAAAAAGAAAAAACTTACCTGTGTGCTTTTTCCTTGCTTTTATTTCTGTAAAAGTAAGACATAAAATATAAATTAAAAGATAACCATCAATAATAATTATTCAACAGAGAACAATGTTAGATAAGGGCAATTGAGGTAGGATTTAAGAGGCGAGAGGCCAGGCCATAAAAGATAGTCACGGTGTACATTTAAGTGTAAGACCCGGCAAAGTGCCACAGCCGACACTATTTTACAAACGAGATACTTATTTTCCCGTGTAACTTGTAAATAGAGCATTACATCATACACCCGTCATCTGCTCTAATTTCGCTTATAATTCCTCCAGGAGGATTATTTAAAAAAAAAAAAAAAAAATCACCGAATATGATTTATTCATGAGAAACATTGTTAAGTACAATAAAGGATAAATGGAATGAGATCACATGTGCAGACAATCCACACACACAGACATAGACATCAGGATCTTACATGTCAACGCAATGAAAAATGCCTGGCTGGTTAATTGATAGAAATGATAGAGCTAATTACCTCGAATGAAATGAACCCCTCGAGGTAATTAAATCACTAGCACACGAGTCGAAATAAATTAAAAGCTTGTGCGCCTTTTAATGCATTATATGCTTACTTGCTTACTTATATTATGTGAGTACTCTCTCAAGCAAAGCCTTCATACTTAATACGGTAGCCCTCGGGATTTAAATAAAAAACAGGAAAAATAAACCGTTTGGTTGGTTGAGCTATAGCTTTAATAAAACGCTTGCTGTTTTTACGATTTGCTATCAGCGAGAGGAAAAAAATAATGATAGTAAGAAGCACTTGACAGTTAATAGGCAGTAGGTACGAGCGTTTAGTTAGCAGTGTTATTATATTGTGTACATTAGTTTTGATGTTCATAAGCCGTAAGGGGAGCTAATGTTAATAGCGAGGAAAAAAATTATGTGTGTATAGAATGGAGTAGATAATATGATAATTAAACGTATAACAAGAATGGATATTAATAAATTTTTGAAAGATTTAACGCCTGATGAGGGGAAAACAATGGAATTTATTCGAGCTTTTTCAGATCTTGGGGAAGATGAATTAGTAACTCTTTAAGGATTTTTATTCTTTAGCATTTATTTACTTTTAATTACAAGTTTTTAGTTAGTTCTAATTAATGTAAGCGGGAGATCTTACTCAGGAACTTGGGAAATTAGTCAGGGAAAATAGTATCAGTGGTATGCTGAGGAGCATTTGGGCAGAGAATTCATTTATTCAAGCATTTTTCACTAGTTTGGGATAAAAGAGGTCTGTGGTTGAGGTTAGAATTCAAAAGTGTGAAAAACTAGAGATGTAAGATCTTAGTTCAAGTAAATTTTGAAAAAATTTAGTTGAAGTTTTTGAAAATCTTAGATTGTTAATTTGGAAAAACTCAGTTCGTCATTTTTTAGTCTTAGTTTAAGTAAATTGTTAAAAATCTTAGCTCAAGATTATTTTTTAAAATCTTAGTTCAAGTGGGTTAGTAAAATTCTTATTTCAAGTTACTTGTTAATAATCTTCGTTCAAATTAATTTTTAAAAAATTCTGTTCAAGTAAATTTTAAAAAATTTTACTTCAAGTAAATTTCTAAAGCCTCAATTCAAGTAAATTATTCAAAATCTTTATTCAAGTAAATTTTTAAGGCCTTATTTCAAGTTAATTTTTTATTTAAAATCTGCATTCAAGTTAATTTTGGAAAAACTCATTTCGAGTAAATTTTCAAAAATTTTATTTTAAGTAGATTTCTAAAGCCTCAATTCAAGTAAATTATTAAAAATCTTTATTCAAGTAAATTTTCAGTCTTATTTCAAGTAAATTTTTGAGGCCTTATTTCAAGTTAATTTTTAAAAATTTTTGTTCAATTTAATTGTGATAAATTTCAGTTTCAGTAAATTTTCAAAAATTTTACTTTAAGTAAATTTTTAGTTTCAATTCAAGAAAATTATTAAAAATCTTAATTCAAGAAAATTGTTAGAATTAATGCAAAATTAAAGAATTTGATAATAAAAAAAAATGCA
The DNA here is from genome assembly GCA_964016945.1 of Microplitis deprimator. Lineage (NCBI taxonomy): Eukaryota > Metazoa > Arthropoda > Insecta > Hymenoptera > Braconidae > Microplitis > Microplitis deprimator. The sequence goes on from OZ024716.1 coordinate 14,682,140, forward strand.
TAAAAATAAAAGTAAAAAACATTGATACGTTACTTGAATAAAAATAAAATAAACTAGCAGATATATTATAAAAGCGTACTTTACTATATTAGCATCAGAGTTGTGTTTCTTAACTTGCCTGAGTGTAGCAGCAGCAATAATCCCTACAACAGAAAAATTCCAACAAAAAAACCCCATAGATATTTATCGAGATGTGATAAATAAACAAAACAAAGTTAAAACCATACACCAATTAAATCATTCGCTTATAAAAATTTTAACCAAAAAAAAAACGTGAACTAAATAAATAAATAAATAAAATAAACTACACAACTTGAAGGGTTGCAGTTAAATAAAATGCAAATGAGAACATATCGACATACGAGCCCCAGAGAGCTTGCTTGGTTATATTGCACTAGAAAATTACACGAGCTCACTTAATCCATCCACCGCGAGCCCGTCCCCATCTACTCTGTATTCTACAGTAATTTATACTCGAAATTACTCATATTTATTAACTGTCTGCAGTCTGTATGCTAAGTCGCCGATACATTTATCGGATCGTTAAATAATAACGCGGATCTGTAGTCAGTGAGTTCGTGAAACTCTAGCTAATAAAAATATTTAAGACTCATTGGGTTCAGTTGTTGCTAAAAAAATGATCTTGTCAAGTAAGAATACTATTTATTTATTAAATAAAAAGAAACAAAACTTACTTCGAAAGGTATCTTGACTGACTGCGGCTTCTTGTGCCGCCAAATATTGTCTGGCTTTTTTGCCGCTGTGGTCGCGAATCTCTTGATTTGCACCTGTCATTAAATAGTTTTAACTTGATTAAAAATTTAATAAAAAATAATTATGTGTATTTTTAAAAAAGTTGGTGACCTGATTGCAAAAATAGAAAATTAAAAATTCATCATTCTAAGGAACAGAAATGGAGACGTGAATTATGAAGCTTATGCTCAATCTTGAACTTTACTTGTAAATAAATTAAAAAAGTTCTCTATTTATAAAAAATAATCAAGTAATTTAGTGACAGAAAATAAATTTTATTTCCTCAAGACTAAATTTGGGTAAATTGGATTTTTGAAGATTTAAAAAAAAATTGAACTGACCATTTTGCCCCTGGGAAGAGTAAACTGCATAAATTAGGAAAAATTGTAAAGGAAAAAAAATTTCTATGGAAAATCACGAGTGACCATTTTGCCCCCAACCGTAAATTTGCTGCGTCACAACTTCCGGTGAGTTAATATGCAAACATGAGTGATAATTTTTTCGATATTTTTTCAATGGGCGGATAAATTTAAAAGCGAAATATATTTTCCCGCCGGTTTTAAAAATGAATGCTGTGTTCCCGAGGAAGTAACAAGTCTTGTCGGAACAAATTATTTAAAACAATTGAATATGAACAAGATTAACAATAAAACAATAATAATAAAATATGAGCAAGCCAATAAATATAAATAATGGTTGTCAGGTTGCATAATCGATGACAAAGTGTTCGTTTGTCGGCAAATGCTTTGAAATACACGACAAGATATTCCGTTTGTTTATAATACTACATCGGCCGCACCCAATGTTCCTCTTGCATGATACTCAAATAATAAATAAAATAACAAAATAATAAAAAGTAAAGGATCTATATGCAAGGAGCAGGGGAATTGGTACCGCCGAGGCAATAAGATAATTTGCATATGCCAGAAACAAGACGACGAGTATGACGGACTCACCGTACACCTGGACAAGGAGGTTGAAGATGTTCTCGTGATCAAACTGCATCGCGATGTGTAACGCCGTGTATCCCTAAAAAATTAATAATAATAATAATTATTGTAGTAATAATAGTAAACAAGTAGGAATGAGGAGTTATCAGATTTGTTTGGATAATAAACAATAAAACACGTCCATTTCCTTTGTTACTCTATATTATGTAGTCTACTTTATATTTAGAGTTGTGTTATTGTGTGAGGTTTTACAGTCCTTGCGTGCCTTCGGGTGATACGTAAAGACGTAAAAGAAGGAGGAAAAAGAAGAAGAAGAAGAAGAAATTTAATAGATGATGAGGCTTAAGGCCGAAGAAACAATGAGGAGTTAATACTATCATTTTATTGTTGTTGATCTTAAGGCCGTGTGAATTTGTGTTTTATGCTATATTTATTATTGCTGAACAATCTTACAAACTACTACTAGTATACGATCCTATTTTTTGCACACCTCTGATACACACCCTTAATTAGACTGCTATTTTATTCACTTGGAAATTTTAATTTACTGTAAGATAGACTTTCCAAAAGTCGTATGTTCCTTACAGTGCACACCTTCGATGCACACCCCTCACAAGTGTGCTTGTTTTTTATTTAAAAAATTTTTTCCGGCATTTCGTACAGGAAAATTTTATTCAAATTTAAATCTCGCGGTCTTTGCATTGACGATGTTACTATTTATGCACACCCTTAGTTAGTGTGCTCTATTATTGACTTACAGTTATAAAATTGAAATTTTATTTCATTTTTAGTATCAGAGATTTAAAAGTGTTTATATGTTTGTTGTAGTGCACACCTTTGATGCACACCCTCTATAAAAGTGCTCATTTTTTATCGAAAAATTTTTTATTGCCATTTAGTACAAGGAAATTTGATTCAAATTTAAATTTCGCGGTCTTTTCAAGGATTTGGTGTTACTGCTAATGCACACCCTTAATTAGTGTGCTCTATTATTGACTTACAGTTATAAAACTAAAATTTTATTTTATTTTTAGTATAAGAGACTCAAAAGTGTACATATGCTTCATCTAATGCACACCTTTGATGCACACCCCTCACAAGTGTGCTTCTTTTTTATTTAAAAAATTTTTCCGGCATTTCGTACAGGAAAATTTTATTAAAATTTAAATTTCGCGGTCTTTTTAAGTACTCTGTGTTACTATAAATGCACACCCTTTTGATCTTAAGAACTAAAAACTTGTGAACAATATTAAACTCCAGCCGTTTTTAATTTTTTTCTGCACAGTTCCTACAAAAAAAATTAAAAAATTCTTATTTCGTTTCGTAGATTTTAATAAACATCTAGAAAGAAAAAAAATTCTTTTCAAATTAAGCTCTTACTCCAATTCATTTTAATCATAAATCCCAAGTTTGTCTAAAAAAAAATTTAATACTACACAACAGTGTTTTCATTTTATAACTTGACCAGACTTTATATTTATCAAAAGAACATAAAAAAAACGTACTCTACACCAATGTGTTCATGCTTAACACGAATACAATACTAATCAAATCTGTCACGCGCATTTCACGTACCCCGACAGTAGAATCGTGTCGCGTTAAAGTTTAAAAATAAAAAATAGACAGCATATGCACCCTTAGCACGAGATCCATTGGGGGATCACTTTCATTTACTTTAAAGTCCAGCGATACCACCACTCACACACACTCACTTCTATCAACATAAAAACTATACTGTCAGTGTGTTGCACAACACACTATCAAGTATATTTCCGTGGGGGTGACGTTACTCTCCAAGCACCCTCTTTAGTGTGATACGGGGACCATTTCACTGGCAATAGTCAGGCGACACGTGTGTGAGCCACGGCAAGTGGCACAACATACCCATTTTACTCCATTTCTGTCTCTGCTCATTCCACATATCCATATATTTCTATATCTATAAATATATATACATATATACTCTTAAAAAAGTCTGTCCCCAAGTATATACATCTGTGTATGTAACTTTTTATACTTTTGACAATATTTTAAAGTAGCATTGTCCCGAAACGTGTGCACCCGAGATTCGAAACAATATCGCGACTTTCTTTTACTTATTTTATTTTTTTTTATCCTATTTCCTCTTTTTTACAACCCCTTCAAGTTTCTCTTGTCTGTTGCGTTACACTCATTCGTCACATCCCTCCCCAGCCAGACGCTCCCCACCCACTTTAAAATAAAAGTATCTTATTCTCTAACTCTTGCTCTCTTTTATTCCTACGGAGGCGCGAGTTTGTCCTCGGGAACAGGACAGCTGGCCACCAATATTCCCTCGGTATATCAAATCGGCAAGATATTTTTCAATTTTAATATTTTACACACATCCACAAGTGGATATATCAGCCTTATACATACATATATATGTATATATATAACTCGTTCAATTTAATCCAGCCCTTTTTTACGACATATTAAATCATTCGATTTTCGCGTATATTGGATTCAGTCTTTTATATTTTTTTTTTCTGTTCTGTGGCTGCAGTAATTGCACGTAAGGTCGCTACAGTCGATGATCGAAATAATTAAATGAGTCGAGCTGAAATTTTTCCAAAGTTTTTTCCTATGGTTTTTATTGTCGAGAGGTAGGGGGCGCGAGGTAAGAAGGGGGAGCAAGTAAGCGAAGGCAGTATGTGCGGGCTCGTGTATTAAACTCGAGAGATTGCATTGTCGTGGCTGTCGCACGCTTCTATGGAGCACAGGCGCCACCCCGGCGCGGTACACGGCTTATATACTCTTTCGCGGCGCTCTTATTCGACTATATAATACCAAAGGGAGACTGGAGCAGTCAGAGTCTCAGAGCTGTGCTGGTCTCCAGGCTAATTTTTTTTTAAACCGGCGATTAAATCCAACCCGATCTGACTGACGATAAGCTGACTAAAGGATAAAAGGTCCCCGGGTATATTGGTGACAGATTAAGGTCTTTTCGATGTATTATATATAAATAAATGATGTTTTAAATAATAAATTTTTAAATACGAAATACTCTTGTCTTGGTCTGCTCTGGTCTCTTATCTCGGTTTTTGCTGGTATGCATTAAAAATATTATTGAGGTCGCGGTAGGGATAACTGATGGGTAACGAGGAACGAGTTAAGAAATGAATGAGTGTGGGGTAAAAGCAGACGGCTGAAGAAAGCAAAGAGTAAGAGCTTTCTTCCGATAATTGGCTACAAGGAATGCGGGACCTTTTTTTTTATAAACTCGACGTCAGGCTGCTGCTGCTACTACTGCTTCTGCTTCTGCTTCTGATACTGGGGAGCAAGTACTGGAGAATAGCACACTCCATTGTATCTGTATCGTACTAAGCACTGCTGTACAGTTTACTCTGAGTGTAACGAGATAATTAATGTCCCACGGAAATTAGCGGATTTACATGACCGAGACCCAACGGCTTTTTATCTTTCTTATTTACTTATTTTTATTTTAACTTTTTTTAGGGAAGAATCCTACCAGGGGTAGAATTAGGTGCCGGAATCACGCGTTGTCACCAAATCAACCCTTCAGTCAGTAAATTAAATTTTTTTTTAAATTTACTTGACTCAGATCCTCAGTGACTTGCGCGATTCTTAGTCTCAACTCGCATTCGGACTTTAAATGTCTCGATGTCTACCCGTCAAAAAACAAATTCTAGTTTAGTCAAAAACCTCATTGAGAACTTTGAGACTTAAATCCGAATTTGGGTTTTGACGGGCGCTCTATTGAATGTCTATGGACATTTAATTTTTTCTATTTCAGTCAATCGTATTTACAATTAAATTTTATCAGCGTGTAGTTGGATTTAATTTTTGATGTCGAATAAAAGTAATAATAAATGACTATAAACAAAGAAACCTACAAATCATAATAATGAATATTAATAATCGTATATTAGTTAGCAATAATTAAATATGATAAAACGCAAGTCCAATAACCAGCTTTATTTCCTTGGCAATAAATCATTCTTAAGTATCAGTTGTTCAATGATCAACCTACCGATCGACCTATATCACCTACATATATATACATCCACATATATATATATATATAATATAAAAGCACGACGATACCGGTACGGTGTTTGTCGCGAGCCGCTAACGAGCGGCAATCTCTCTCTCGCTCTTTATCTCAAGCACTGGCTTATATAAGTCTTACCGGAGCAAACCAAGAGACCACACGCATCTGATCCTATCTGCTGTCTCCTCAGCCTGCTTCGAAAGCCCACCCTCCGCCCGCGCCCTACGTCCTTTATTTAAACCTCCGCGCACTAAATTAGCTCTTACTTAAACTCGTTCAATAAAACTCACCCCGTTCTGCAACAGAGAAAATAAAATATAAATAGTTAAGTAACTGACTCGAGGATTTCACTGATGACTGATCACTCGATTAATTGTTTAATCAGTTGGATTTATAGTTAATGAGCTTACCGTTGTCTCGTTTACGCTCTTTATGTAGTCCTTGTAAGTTCCGGCAATCAACTTGACGATGTTTTCATCCCCGTGCTTGGCTGCCCAGTGTAATGCCGTCTGTTGATAGAAATTTTCAAAATTTAATACGCAGTTTTGATGATTCCCGGGTAAAAAAATTTCAAGCCAAAATAATAATGCCGAGTAAGGCCGAAAACTGGTGAGATCAAAATTTGACCAATAACTGGGCCCAGAAAAATCCAAAAATAAACCGACTCATCAATTTATCGGCCTGTTTATTGACTAAAATAAAATTTCAGCGAGTTTTCGGTCTCTTTCAATAAAATTCTACGGTTTCATTATAATTTTATTTTAAAAAATTTGACTCGTAAATTTATTTACTGCAGATTAAAGTCGATATTTAAATAATAAAAATTAAAAAAATCTAATAAAGCAAGTGGATTTTTGTAAAGGTCATCTTAGGTCGGATGCCCTGTGAGCCTGTGGCTGTCCAAGTAAATAACGTTGATGATTAAGGGGTTAATATGTCTTGTTACAAATATAAATGGGTTTAGGAACGTGAGTGAAGATTGGATGACGAGACACCAACAGCTGTAAGCTGTAAGCAAGTTGCCCGTATTTTCTTGGGTATTTTAAGAATAAATCTTTACAAACTCCGGCTACTATTTAACACTAGTGTGTAACGGAGTTTAAATGAATTAACCCAGTCGCGTGTTAATTCTTAGACGGGTGAATGAATGACTGTCGTATTAGTGCACTTGCTTACTTGTTACTTGCTGCGGACTTTTATTGTGGGAATAGAGCTTTTTTACGCTACCGAGTGCCGACTCCATGCTCTGGCGTGGTCGTGGTGACGGTAAATTTAGTCGTTAAGCCAAAGGACTGGGGCTGGAGCTGGAGACGGAGATGGTATATTTTTAAATTTGGGATTTGATTTATATTAGAGGAGGAACGTTTTTGTGGGCGATAATTAAAAGAGCCTTGAGGTGTTGCGTTGATCTGTAAATTATAATTTAATGGATTCCATGTGTCACATTAGCTAGGTAGCAACACGGAAGAACTTTGGTCTTGTGATATGATCCCAACTCTTTACGGCTTTTTACTCTTTATCTTTATTTTATTTTTATTTCATTCGAGTCTACATCCCGGCTACTTGCGGAGGCTCATTAGCGCTGGAAAAACTCATCTGACGTTGCGTGGCTAATGACGAAACGTGTTGTTATAACCCTGTGCTTCTTTGTGTGCTGCTATTATGGAATCACGTTCACACAATTCACTTACGACATGATTAATTTTAGTTTACCCTCGGATATTAATGCCGAGTTGGATAATAGTAATAATTTATTTTTTTTCAGTCTCATAGTTGATTTTTAAATATTTATTGGATTACTTGTCTCATTTTTTTTTGGAGTAAATTTTTTATATAAAAAATTTTTCTAGAAACTGGAAGCTTGAAAAAGTATTTTTAAAATTTTCCTATGAAGATTTCGACCTTCAGCCAGCCTCGGGATGGAAATAAAATTTGCATAACTAAAAATAAAAATAAATGTATGGCTAGGTGATTAAACTAATATCGCTAACAAAGTTTTATGAAGCAGCCTCGGCTGGAGAACGAAACACGTCGCGACTTTGGCGCTCCTTAATTTGCGGGCTGTCCAGACCGGTAGGGTAAAAGAATGGTATGTCGCCTCTGACACGACGATAAATCCTCGGGCTGTGCATTACCCAGTTCCATCCCTGGCGAGTATTCCCGGGTCTTTATCAGCTGGTTCACAGCATCTTCAATTTTCTAGTTCCTCGGCATCCATTTGCTCGAGCCAAAAAATTCCAAAATTCCTCTTCCATCCGATCGAACAAAGTACAAAGGCTTTGTTTAAATATTTAAGAAACGCCGGAGAATAAGTTGGTCACGTTGGGTAGAATTGTGTGAGAGTACTGATTAAAGCGGTTGACCGTCTCTCAGTTAGTGTAGAGTAAGCCGCTACCGGCGGGTTGCCAGGTTGCCGAGTTGCCGAGTACTTTTTTCCTCTTCTTCAGATGCTGGTCATTCTACTGTTTGTTGTTGCTGGCCCTTTCCGCTGATGTATGCAAGCGATACAGATATCTCCGCGAAGGAATTTGCGTTGAATTAGCGTATAATCGTTGGGCCCGATCTACTTCATACGGAATCCCGCGGGCCGTTTACACGTGTCTGCGGGCTGTATTCACTGCGCGAACACAATATTTAGTGGCGGTCTCACCGCTGCCGCCGTCGCCGCCGTAGCTGCCGCCGCCAGAGCCCTGACTCGAGAGAAAATACTCTCCAGGGATATCTTTCCTTGTTCCTGAGAGTATTTTACTCCTTGTGGCTCCTTTTTTATTATCATCATCATTATTATCTTATTTATTTTTATTACCATCCCAGCCAGCAAGACATTACTCAACGCTATCTCCTCTTCACTGGCTCTGGAGGTCATCTGTGGACGCTTCGACGCTCCCGGGTCATCTCGCGCTATTTCATTCTGACATTTCTGACCCGACTACTTCAAGACACATCCAGTAACCCACTGATTTGTTGTTATTTATCGTCCTAATTTATTTCAATTGCCGGAAAACGATACGCAAAGGTGTCATTAGACCCGAGCTGCTAACTGACGAGTGATATTCCGGTTTATTTTAAGTAAAAGAAAAACAACAACATAACAGCCATGTTGCGTTTCGAGATATTCAATTGGCGAGGTTACGCCCAGCGATCAACGTCACTCACATCCACTACAATGTTATCCTTCGAGATCGCATACATATCTGGAGGTTATTATTATCATCACTTATTAGTGCCTGGGGTCTGAAAGACTCGCAAATACTCCAGGTCTCGGTTCTTGATTCCATCAATCATTTGAATATTTAATTATCCCTCAATAATAGAGCGCGCGGGGTTTAGCTTTCTTGCGACTGCTGATTCCGGCACTAATCGATAATTAAGACTCTCATGAGAGGTCTTTGAGGAATTCGCGGCCGTGTCCAAGTGTCCAAGAGTACAAGCGTCTATTGAAACATTTAAAAGCTGAAGCGTTTAATGGTGACGCAAGCTAAGAGGTACCAATTGCAACAATGAGTTAGCGATGTACTTAACTCTATAAAGTTTTAAGACGGATACTCATTGCCGGCAGGTGCGGACATTCGTCGAACCGCGACGTGACAAGACATTCGCATCAGCAGACCATTAGCTTGTCAGTTATATTCACTCGAGCGAAGACATATATACACATTAGACATCCATTCAGCGACTACTTATATCACCAAAGCAACTTTTCTCCTCGCGTCTATGACAGTTTTAATTGTCGATGTTTTTGCCAGGAAACACTTTCAGGCTTTTCATCATCATTTACCGGAAATTTATACAAACATGGCTTAAGTGTTTCACAAAGATGTATTGTTCGAGTGCATCACCATCATCATCATCATCATCATCATGATATTTTAAGTGAGCGAATGAGCAGCGGTTTGGTATCAGGAATAAATGTTTAATGGATATCCTACTCAGAGTAAAAGGTTTTTTGGTTTTTGCCGTCGTTTCATGGGAATCTGCTCCGCGAAGGGGAGAAACGAGTGTATTGACTCAATTGGAAATTATACGGTCTCAATTCCAGATTGTTAGTCACGAATAATGAACGAGCTGACTCGATACGACAAACTTCTCCGACGATTTCGACGTGAGCGGTATTTCACCGTGGATTACTCGGCTTATAAGCTTTTCGTTCCGATACCGGCTGAGAGTTGCTCTGGGAGGGTAAACGCGAGGGAGCAAAGAGCACAGCGAGCACCCGATAGCTGGTGTGTGTACGTGTGTTAAGCTAATGGAAATCGAGCTTTTTAAATGCTGTGCAGATTCATCTATCTGTATCTGTGTGCGCAGTATGGAAACTGGTATTTGTGTGTCACGCTTACCCTTCTTTCGCGATAACTCGATACCAACACTCGGGAAAATTATCAGCACAAGCTATTATATTTCCGTAGTACATATGTACTCGTGATAAAAGGCAATCGGGTGCCGAAAACGAACCACAAAACACCCGTTCTACGCCTTGTGTGCCACTTCCCAAAGATAAATCGCGCTCGACATTTTTACCTGTTGCAAGGGTATTATTCCATACCCCCGTTCATTCTTTTATTTCCACATTTTCCGCTTCCCTGTTTCGCCATCTGATGCACCAGCTCCTGATTCCCGAGTCCCGATTCTCTATCAGCAAATTAAACCGCTTTCCCTTTAGCATTTGTCGCCACTCGGAGCCAGACACCGATGCACTGGATCCAATTTGTGAACTCCAGTAATTAGACTCGGAATCAAGTCTTAGCCATAATAATGCCGTGTTATCGATCAGAGGGAAACCACTGGTGCAGGCAGACACTGTGAGAGCTAAGGGGTGAAATTGTAAGCTGCTTTGGAAGCGATTGGACCAGAGAGAGCGCTGCATAGAGCATCAGAGGCAAAAGCATCGAGGGGTTTAGGCGATTAGGTAAACCGGGGATTAGTCGCGGGCATCGCTCGATACCTCAAACCAGCTCTCTGGGAACGAGCTCACCACCCACAACTCTACACACACACCGACTCACTATAAACCAATCCCTTAGTACTGGTGCCCTTTGACCTATCATCCAGCCCGGGATCCTCTCACAGCTAGTTCCACAGTGTCTATATACCACAACACCAATTGGATTGTCTCTATACTCTGCATTATTAATGTTTGCTCTCTTCCTTACTAAAACGATTAATGCACCACAAACGTTATATTACCCAATATATGGGGACTGGAGACCCAGTCGCCCGGGAATCCGGGGGAAGATCAACTTTTGACATCGTTTCGGTCATAAACCAGCGGTTATTTGGGCAACCTTTTACTTCAACCAGAGTCTGCCTTTATAAACACACATACATACATATTTTTATTTATCTGTGTTGGATGTTCATACATATATACTCGCATCCGCATACCGTGAGATTGTATCTCTTGCAAGAGCGCGCCTTTGTAAGTTTTTGTGCGAGTTGCGTACGTATTTATGCGAGGCCTCTCCACGGCAGCGCCACTACATTTTCAGACTTTTTTATTTTTACCTTTATTATTATTATTTTGGTTAAAAAAAAGGAAGCTGCGTCTCTCTTTTATAGCTGGCTCTCAACTCTTGGTTTCTGTGTACTTGGTATTATTTTTAAAATCTTTTCCCTCGCCGATTCATGACATACCTGAAAAGCGATGAACCTAGTCGCGTTTGCATCGCGCAATAAATTATACGAGATCCCAATCGAGGATCTAACTTTCCTCTTTTCATCCTCATTCTTTTTATCATGCGCTTTTTTTTTCTTCATTTATTAGTTTTTTTATTTTTGAGGTTATTTATGCGTCACGGTGTGAAGACCAGGAGTGGGATAGGGATTATTATATTTCGGGTGCGGTTTTTTGGGGACATTATTCAGCGATCGGTGACGCTGCTAAGGGATTAGGAGTTTCAATTGAATCAAACTTCTTGTTGATGCTCACGCCAAGTTCTGAGAGCTGTCTAATCCACGACGTGTACCAATTAATGGCCTCCCAGGCTAAGGCTATATGCAAATTTAAGTTTGGTCATGGAAACTATATTAACGCTAGTAGTTTCTCTGTGATCTTGTTGTGGACATATGTAAATGGATATTTGTCCATGGAAAAGGTTCATAAAAAATATATAAACACCAAAAGTTATCATTTTTCGCGAGTTTCATTTCCGAAAATTTCGAAAACCGCAAAATCTTGTTTTTTCATTAGAAAATTGGTAATTTCGGGTCCAATTAAAAATTTGACAGAAATATTTTGAATAAAAATTACTTCTAAAAGCAATTGAGACAAAATAGGAGCTTATTATTTTAGATAAATAATTTTTCGATTTTTTTTTAATAGAAGTAATTTTCAAGATGACTTGAATTTATTTTCATGAAATATTGGAAGAAAAATTTAATAAAAATTACTCGAGTACTTTTCGATCGGAAGACAAGAGAACTTAACCTTTAAACGGTTAACATATTAATTAATGTGTAGTTTAAAAATCAATTAAGTTTATAATATCATTAAATCATGTCTTTTTCATGAAAATATAGTTTTATTCTTTTCTTAAAAGTAAAAAAACCGAGTGTACTTCTAATAGCGGTCTTTTAGACCGGCATTACCTGTAGCGTGCAAATTTTTAGGGTTACCGTTTAAGGTTAAGTATAAATTTAAAAAAACTATGATATATAAATTTATTTTCAGAATATAATTTTTCTGAACTGTTTGGTATTTTGACGGGGCAATTAAGCGATAAAAAGGCCCATAAAATAATTAAAATAAAACATAAAGGGAAAAATTTCGGGGATTCTCAATGCAGCCGTGAGTTCAAAGAGTTCACGGGTCTGGTGTAATTCTTGGGTGAGTAAGGGTAATTGAGTAACATCAAACACGACGCCAGGAAAAGAACCATTATGTGTTAAGATGAAGGCTTTTTACTTGATCTTTCCACTGTTCTCATTGTCTCGGGCTGTGGTAGATTAAATCGTTTCCTCCGGCTGATGATCGATCAGAGTGCGCTCACCCGATTGATTTCGCTAACTATTTCCCCCGATAAATTCCGACTTCTTAATACAACAGTCGACAATCCTTTGAGATGTTTTTCCGAAATTAGAATCAGCTCCAAGACAGAAGAAATACTTAAAAAAAAATGGCCACAATCTGCAGTTATAATAAAAATCCCGGCACTACGCAAGGCTAGGTCGCTACAAAGTATTAAAAGGAAGTCTGTTTCTGAGACGTTCTTTATTTTTAAAAACTCATTTTAAAAACATGTCGATGAATATTTATAGCCTGAATAATGCGAAAGAGATTCATAAGCAGCAACACACAAGGGATGTTACCCAGTCGTGCAAGAAAAATTGACGATTTCTCAATACTGATAACAATGAAACATATCGAGATTATGCGCAAAAAAGAACAAAAAAAACAGTAAAATGAATAAAAAAACTCAACGAATCTAACAAAACTAAACAACAGCATTACGTGAGAACGGATATGCATATAAAAATTTCTCCTCATTATTCGTATTTTTAAAAATCGTTTCTTATTGGACTGGAGTAGTCTGGAGTCTCGGGTTGTTTTCTCATCGTGTTAAACAATTTAACAAGTTGCTGTATATATATTGATAAAATGATATTATGCGGCGTAAAGGTGGCACACACGATGTACTAGCACTTTGTACAAGTGGAAATTCACGTGCGTATGTGTGTCTGGATGTGGAGTAAAGGGCGTAGGATACAGATTTTTGCGGATAACGGGCAGCTGGCGTGTGGTAAGCCGCATTCTGGCCGCAGCGCCGCGTCGCTCGTGCATCACCGGCCACTCTATTAACCCCAAGCTACTATATATACATATATATACATATGTGTATATATTTTAGGACATAGATATAACCCATAGCAGCCGAATAACCTCCATATGGGAAAAATAGTACCGATACCGCGATAAACTGGTAGCGCCGCCGCAACTTGGTAGTCTAGTGTCGGTGAACCTCATGCTCGATAATTATCGGTGTTTCTATCCGCGTCATCACACAGACGTCTGACTAAATTATTGGTATTAAAAAAATTGTCTTCCATTTTGGTAATCTATTAACTGGAAATTGACCGCGGGTTCTATTTAAAATTTTAAAAAATATTTACTTACATACTGGATTGATGCGTGCGATTTCCGATGATCCAGGGGCAGGTCATGGAAAAAAAAAAATCTAATTAGTTCGTATTAAAGTAATTAAGAAATAAGATTTTTTAAAAATGTAGAGAAAAATTTCCATTAAATTAACAACTTCCGAGAGCGGGTAAAAAAAATATAAATAAATTTAAATAGTTGAGTTTGACTGTAATAACTTGTTGGTAAAGCGATCCGTCATGATCAACGTGACTTGTGGGGATTTAATTGTCGTGGATCGATAACGATTAAAAAAATAGACGGAGAAGAGGAACAAGAAGGAGAGCGGGTACGAGTCGTGAAAAAAAAGTAAAAAGTTTGATAAATATACAAGGTAATTAGACGCGATAACGTGGGAATAATTGGATTGGCTGTAATATTTATGGAGGAATGAATGAGGATATGGGAAGCGATCCGAATTTGGAGTTGGCGCGATAAATAATAGTAATAATGTAAGTACATATGAAAGTGGTATGGGTATGGGCATGGATATGGATACATAAGTTGCGATGATGTTTAGTTATATTTTTCTATGTCAGGTGTGCGTGCACTCGCAATTATGAGTTGTTTAAGTGCGTGTATGTATACCGACGAGTGTCTCGTGGCTCTGTATAATTTGACATGTTGTCGTACACGTTATTATTCAGATAGATCTCGAGATACGCGGCCAGTCGGGCAGTTGAGTAGGCCCCCTCTTTCGTGTCCTCAAGCTCTCTTCCTTTTTCATACGCAATCCACTTCTTTTACCGGGTTTTTGTCTTTTTTTAACCCTCATACATACGCTTCGTATCATTATTCAATATATATGAGTATGTATATGTATATATTATTAGTTGCATGTTGTACCAACGAATTTAATGTCATGAAAGTGGTCAAATTTTTTTTTTCATGTTACCATTAAATTGACAAGTTTTATTTTTAAAATATTTAATTTATTTCGAATCTTCGTTATTAATTATAACCATTATTATTGTTATTATTAATTACGTCTTCCAATTAAATAATTTTATAAATCGCGTAATTATTAAAATATTTATTAGCTTAACTTTCATGAGACTCCGATCGTCTGACGATAAAATGGCAAATTTAAATAAATAAAATTACTCATTAAAAAAAGTAAATTACCTCGTAATAATTTGATTTTATAAATAAATAAGCTATGAAATACAAAGTCGTTGACAAATAAATAAAAATATAAAATAGTTAATATCTTGAGGATAATGAATAATAAACACAGGGAGGAAATTTTTGATAGCTAAAGAGCGACAGAGATCGGAGATACGTCGAGCAGATAGACGATGAGTTTAAGCATCAGCCATTATATTAAATTGTGTATATTTCCCTCAATAATTACTTGAATTATACGCATTATGTAAATCGGTATGTTAATGCCACGTAACTCCCTCTACACTTCACCGTCTTGTGCATCAGCTTCTATGCCTCGGATTCTCGCAATTTCGCTTAAGCGCGTTAAATGTTACTTTATGCACTCTTTATACTCCGACAGTTTGCCTGTGGCGTCACTATTCCGTCCACAGCCACAAAAAAAAAAAAAAAAAAAAAAAAAAAAAAAATATTGAGGCTACTGTACTTAAAAATTCACTCTCACTATTTACATAATAACTATTATTATTTTTTTTTTTTTACTATCTGATAAAAAAAAAAGTGATACTTTGTCCATAAAATTATAAAAAATATCGAGTTTCAAATTAATGTAAAAAAAAAAATTCAGCTCACTGAATTTTTAGTTTTAATTCATTTCGATTAAAGTTAAATTACAGTACTGTATAATGGATATAATTATCCGATAATTTTCATCGCAGATTTAAAACGAGATACGGCTGAAAGTTTCACGTGATGAGTCCGCGTAATTTTCTCGTTCATATATTTACTTATATTATTATTTATATTTATAATAATAATTATCGAGTAGCGAAACAAAAAATGAATTGTTGTTGTTGTTCGATAAACAAAGTGAGGATTAAAAATAATAAATATGTTAAATATATTCAACGTATAAACATATGTATATTAGATAAAAAGGATCGTGTGATTTTCCATGCAAATTGAGTTGTCTGACTGTCATTATGTTAATAAAAATAATGACAAGTATCAGCTGCCGTAATGGCTGTCGCTTGTTGGATTTTTAATGTCAAGAAATTTCATCTGGCTCATGCATGAGACAAAATATTTATAAATACATATATATATATATATATATATATATATATATATATATATATATATATATATATATATATATATATATATATATATATGTATAATGACATAGCATTCTTTCAGTAATTTTGTCAGCTTGACGTTCGTAAGTCATTACTACGCCTTCCGTCATCGAGACTATTTGTATTAACGACACCCAAGAAATAAAAATAAATAATTATTATTTTTCACTACTCGAAGACGGATAAGATAAATTTTGAAATAAAAAAACTCCGGGATTTGTAGCTGTCGAAATAAGTAATTAATAAACAAATAAATATAACAAGGGTGTGAGTTAAAATATTTATAATTGGAAGCACAAATTAGGTGCCGGTGGCTGATGGCTGGCAAGAGCGTCGCGGTTGATAATAAAAATAAATATACCGGGCATCAACGTTAATAAATATATATACTGTAAGAAATAATGGCGCACGAGCCAAATGTATTTGGTTATTAATTTAAAGAAACCACTGGATGCCTGAAAAAGGACCCCCAGTGTGTGTCAGGGAATTTCTTTTACTCACTTAGTCCTAGAGGAGATCGGCTAGGCCCAGCTCCCCCACCACCAGCCAGCGTATATGGGACTTGAGACAATGGCCGCCCGCAGCGCTGATGTCTCCGACGACGTCTGGGACCCCCGCCGAGACGCGGGCGCCGTTCACCTTTTACTTATAGAGACGTCACTTATCGGTCCCATCGTTTTCAGATCCTCCAGCCTCCCCCACCGAGCGAATCCGAGCGATCTACACGATTTATCGGGTTTGTATTCTCACGGATTTATGGACGGGCGACAAAGGGCCACGCGCTAGGGCCATTACTAAATATATATGTAGTATATTATAGTATATTATAATATAAGTCTCTGCTCTTTTACTGCTGATGGCTCGCTAATAGTACTTACGACGTGTGAGGTGTCTTGTTGCTCAAATGCATCATGCCCTCGTCAGTTTAAATATTTCTAACATGTTCCCAGCCACATTCCACTACTTAATCCTCCATTAATATCATCAGATACTCATATCAACATATATATCTACTATATTATCATCGGTATCTACGGTCGCCAATAAGTCGTTCCGCGGTGGTAATAAATTTCGTTTTATTTTCGATGTATCAGAAGTCGAATCGTATTTCAAATACAGAAAACAAAATTTTCATTGTTTCTAAAATTAATTATACGATTTACCAATTTGCGGAAAAATGCAAAGGACATTTGTCTACAATTTCATGTCAATGTTAGAGGATGCGTGGGCGCCAGATGTCTAATAACCGATTTTTTACACCGTAGGGATTTGGGACAAAAGAAATTTTTCTCGAAATTTTGTCAATTTAATAATGAAATATTTTTCTAATTTCCAAAATAGTTATTTTGCAATTATATGGCCGGTTATTGGAAAAAAATGCATGTGGGAAAAAATGGGGCGAAAAAAAAATGAAACAAGAGAGTAATTTAAATAGATACTTACACCCTGCAGATGTTGACAGCAATTTGGCGGCAGGTTGAGCGGAAAAATAAGACAGTAAATAATTATCCAAAAACATGAATATGTTTCTGTTAAAGAATAATTGACTTATACTCACGGAGGATGGATCCTGAAACAGAATAATCTCAATGAGTTTCTTTTGGCATCGAGTAGTTTTATGCGAAGGTTAAGGTTATGCTACAACTCGCCGGTCCATGTTCTGTATAGGTTTTAATAAAAAATTTTAATTGATAATGAATCGCGCGTTTTCTTTTACCGGTATAATTTAGCGGTTAGAGCGGTTCTTGTGTTGCGGTTTTACGTCAATCTTTTCTCCACGAATCCGCGGGGCTCTGGCATTTATTATTATTCCCTATCCAACACGCAATATCATAACATAACGAGGCTTCTCCCTCGCTTTGTTATTAAAAGTTTATCCAGGTTTATAGAATACGTGAGTGATAAAGAAGGGAAAAAGCTCGGGGCGATTTTGCGGTTAAGTACTTTGCCTTTCCTCCGCGAATATCTCAAGGAACTTTCTGCGGTTTATAAAATATAGTACATACTTTTCATTTTTTTCATCCACCCATACATCCCTACGTATCTATATATATGTATATGTATATGGATAATGTATAAATATAAATCCAAAGAAACCGTTATTGCCGGATACCTGCAACTACCGCAATGTATGTGCGCAATAGATAATAAATATATAGATACAAGTATCAGTAGCTTTTATATATTATGTACGGCGCACGGCTTATTATGTTGCGTGCGCTGGGGAAAAAATTCAAAGGGGTAAAAAATTTGCCGGGGTTTTAGCCTCTTAGTTTTATTTAAGGTTTTATAATATTTTATGCTAAGCAACGATGGCTTAAGCATCGGAACATCTATATTTATGTAGTCGATAAAATAAGGCTGAGGACAAAGAAGAGAAATGAAACGCCGGTTGGCTAAATTGAACGCAATTTTCAGTCTCGGAGTATGCATAACAAATTATTGATCGGAGAACGTCTTTATACCTTAAGTTGGCAACCGTATAAAAGGGGAATCAAACTCCTGCCTGTCGTATATACTTTCGTCCATCTTCTCCGTCATCCTCTTTTCTGTGTATTATAAACCAGCGTTCCTATATATATTTATATGTATGAAGACGAGTAGCGGGGGAGATGAGACAGTGAACGGTTGTTTCGTCGCAGGTACGCGTCACCGTTTACATTCCAATTATTTTGCCCGCATAATTCGCGGGCTCTTGTGAAATTATCTGCCTACATATAGATATATATATCTATATATTTTGTGTTGGTAAGCTGGTGGCTCAATGACTGGGCGAAAATAAAAGTTGAATAACATTTTGACGTCGATAAATTTTTTTAAAAAAATTACGGGGAGTTGGGAATGGAAGAGTTTAAAAAAGCGCATAAATAAAATAGAATATGTGGTTTTTTTGTCGAGTACACGAGTTTAGTTACTGGCGAGTGGAGGCGTCTCATGTGGATCGTTTGGTATCGGGCTGGAATGAAATTATTTTCGGTGGAGAATTAATAAAACGGGTGACAAGAGAGACGGGGATATTGTTAGCGGAAACAAGCGGAAACAAGAGACAGAGGTATGGCTGTGAAAACGTTTGGTACTCGGGTGGGAATTTAGTTTTCCTCGTTTAATCATGCGTCGGGCCCGTGGACGGAGTGCAGACGAGAGCTCGCGGGTGTCACGGGACCGGTGAGTAGACTAGGGGGGGACAGGAGAGAGAGGAAGACGGGGTGGCTGAAGGGAGAACAGTTAACGGGCACAGGGGCCACAGGGAGAGAGAAAGAGAGACAGGGAGAGAGAACGGCACTCGAGCCGTCATTTGTCAGGAGCTGTCGCGCCACGAGCGTGTTTCTGTTCCAGCGGTGCAGATAGCGGCCCGTCCATAGGCCGTTCATCTTTATTCCTTTATATATATGTATATCTATATGTATGAATGTATATATGTATAGCAGGAGTACGAACACATTGGAACACCCCTACCCTCATTTAAAAGCATTGCAGTACCTTGTGTTCTCCCCACCAGCGTTTCCGCGGCTGGCACCTCACCCGTCGCTTAAACGTCCCCACGTCCCCCTGTACACGACTCCCTCGAACTCATTTAATTACAACAAACAATTTATTAGGTCCATCCGGGATCCGCCCACGGGCATAAAATGGCGCGTCTGCCTCACTCGGAGCATCGGCAGAGCCCAGAACCCACCAGAAAATACCCGCCGGATGAGCCAGACGATTTAAACCGAGTAAGCAACTGTTTGGTGAAATTGCCTAGACACCCAGCACCCAACACCCAAAATTTGTCTATTCTATTCTATTCTATGCTATTCTATTCTATCAGAAGGGTGCTAGTGTGCAACTGAAAATGGGGACGGGTTTAATTCACGCGTCCCAATTCGGGGTGCATAATCAGAATGTGTGCTGGTAATTTAGCGCCGGACAATAGCCTGCTCAGATTTTCATGACTTAAATACTTTTATTGTGACATATGTATTTTTTATATGTCTGTGGTGGTTCTGGAATATGATTTAAGCCGGTAAAGAGAACAACTCAAGAGTAAACTGCAGTTGTTTATAAAGAATATATCTCTCATGTCCCTTCTGTACTCTTCTCCATTTGCCGAAGCACACGCGCATTATTGAAAATAAGAATAAGAATCAGAAAAAAAAAAAAAAAAAAGAGCCGGGGCTCGAGGAAGATGCCGGGTAGGCACATCTTTTATTCATCCGACAGAGTGGAGCCTCAATTTGAATTGAATAGGATTTATAAATTATTTCAAATTATTGCCGGTATCCTCGCTGGCTGACAAACTCTGAGCTGCCCGGTTATTGCGCCTGTACATTTGCTAATGCTTCCGGTAATGTCATGCTCACCGAATATCATCACTGACTAGACAGTGACTATTTTTCCATCTCCTCGCTTTATTAATCCATTAAACGGGAACGGAAATACGCCGGGGTTTACAAAGGGGATCCCACTTAATCCGAAAATTATTTTTCGAGCATAATATTTGTGTTATAATGAAAGACTCGGAGCGACGGTAGGCTTGTGTGCGAGCAAGAGCCAGAGCCTCCACTCAGCAGTAAGGTAGCTGGCAGGGCGTGCCACCTATATGCGCCCGTCGTAAATATGATAATCCCGAGGTATCAGAGCTACCCGGTGGCTCGAGGTGATAACGACTATTATATGCGAATGTGCGACGAAAAGGGAATTAGGTAAATCGTTTGTTAGTTGAGTAGTCCGTCGTCGCACACGAGAGATGATGATACCATGTTCCACTTAACCTCTTTTATCCTGTACACTTGTAATCTTTTATATATTATAACTCATAAATTTAACTAAACCTTTTGGATTTTCTTTATCATTCAACACATTCGTTATTTACTATTTATCCGCTCATATATGTCCACTAATTCCAGTCCGCGCTTTCACATATTTTAAATTCATCGATCTCGAATCTGGACAAAGTAATTCGGAAAATTTCGCCATTGATTCCTTTCGCGTTTTCGAGCATGGAGCTGACAAATCAAAAAGTTTGTTCTTTATCTGGAATCTAACGGTATCCATTTGTTAGCTTGGCTATAAAATGGACGTTCTCATGTCAGTGGGTGTAACCAGGCCAAAAGGAAGGTTTAACCTGATTTATAGAATTCCCTTTTTTTTCCCATGTTTACTTGTTTATAGTCATTTTTTATTTGGAGGCACAAACCAGAAATTTATTGCATTGTGGTGCAAAAAAAAGTCAGTTTTCAATGCATGCCAGAAATATTTTCAGTAACGCACCCAAAGTCCATTTTTGGAAAAATGTTACAGCATTTTTTGAAACCCACAGTAAAAACTTTTACATTTTTGAGAAAAATTGCTCATTAAAATTTAGATATTACATTTCCGAGTGACTCAAACTGTAGTTAATACTCTCTAAACATGAATTAGTGAAATGAATGTTTACTAATTCAAAGTGTCAATGGAACCACTTTTTGGAATTAGTGGTTCGATTTGCACTCTGAATTAGTGAATATTCACTTATTTTCACTTATTCATATTTAGAGAGTAACTTAGAGAATTAAATTGTAAATTTAAAGGAAAAATTTTTGAGCAAAATTGCAGCATTTGACAGCAACTTCAAAGAGCGGATTTAAATTTTCAGTATAAGCGTTAATTTATTTTTTGTAAACTCAAGAAGGCCATGAGAAAATTGAAAAATTCACGCGGGTATTATTGATTGCGGCACTTACGTGTGACATGTGTCGCGATACTTATCATACATTATACGCATACCGTACGACGTTATACCTCGGATACACATATATAATATTATAAATATGTGCGTGGCGTTCTCGTTGGCATCAAGGTCTTATGTACGACACAATCTACAGGATTATAAAATAAGTGTACAATTATTGTTACATCAACCGAGTTACCGATCTCCAAAACTAAAAACACCCTTTTTAAATTATTTACCTAATTAAAATAATCATCAAAAAGCTGCCTTGCGTAACTTATCAACCAAAAGATTTATCGGAAATTTTTATCTAAAATCGTTTCGTAAAACTAAAAATGGGTTTGTCAGAATCAGTTCTTATTATATATTTTTTTTTTTTATGTAATTGACTTATTAGCCTGTCAATCATCAGGCGCCCAAACTAATAGCAGTTGCTTCTGGGGTTTAAAGAGAAAAACCCAGTAAACATACCTTTTAACTTAAATGTCGCACGTAATGTTTGCGTCCCGTAGCCTTGGCTACGTAAATGCTCGCAATTATATCACCATAATTTAAATATATAAATATAAATATAAACATGCACACATGAATATTATAATAAGCCAACAAGTTGTGGAAACAGGTAGATAATACAAGAATAAAGCATTACTAAACAGAGCTTTCAAAAAGTTTGCTGCAATAATAGCCAGCAATATGTATATGTATATATATGTTGGAAACATGCTGTGTTATAAATACCGCGTATTAAAGGTACATATAGGAGAATAGGAGCTTTTAAATGAACTAGTCAGAGTATCTAGCAGTGGCTGTGTGTATATCTAGTGAGAAGTAATATATACAGAAGGATTCCCGCAGGTAAAGTTTGGGAGTAAAGGCGTACCGCCAATTAGCTTGAAATAATGAACGTGTTTCGGCTCCTTTTGTTTCTTCGTCGTTCGCCCCAGAGCCAGATATATATATATGTATATACCGACCGTAGCTAATGTTACCTTGGTACAGCTTCTGTATTTAGCTGTGTGCTGTTCACTACATAGTTACAGCCTGTGGAGCTAAAGCTAGCGGACTTGCTGTAGAAAACTCGCGACGTTATAATGAAGTCTCTTATAATACTCAGTACCCGGGGATTTTAACCTGATACCTCAGCCGCCTCTTGCTCAGGCTCTTGGTCTGGCTCTACCTCTGCCTCTGGCTTTGCCTGTTCTTGTTGTTCTTCTACATGGGGAATATTCCTTGGTGTAGTGCTGTAGAGATGTATCCTGGAGCCTCAGGAAATAACCGAGTAGTTTAATGTCTGAGCTTTTTTGGATACGGACTAACAATGAAGCTTGTTTGCTTACTTTTAATTACTATTTTATCTGGCTTTCATAATTCTCGATACTATTTAGCCTTCTTTTGTATGCGGGTTATTAAATTACATCCACTTGTAAAGAAGGTAATTATTTTTTTTACCGGTGAGATAATAGTAATTAAGGTTAAATAAGTTGTATGGTATCTTTTTTTTTGAATTAAAAATATGTTTGTAATTTTTTTTGGGATTAAATTGATTCAATATCGGCTATCAGTTAGGATGACGATCGGTACATATTTCTTTGGGGTTTAAAATAAAAGAGCAAGATGACGATTTATAAAAATAAGAGTGTGTGTGTGTGTGTGGGATGTGTATGAAAGGGGGATCATGAGAAAAATAAAAAGAGGCTGATGAAACGGTAGCAGACGGAAAGCGTGGATTAACAATACCGCAAATACTGGCACTGGTCGTGGAATGCCCGCGAGCGCACACGACGCATAATTAATACTCTGGAGTCTAAGGACGGCTGTGAGCAGGAGTGAGAAAGAGTAATATGGGAAGAGAGAGAAGGAAGGCTGGATATATAAGACAGAATAAGAATAAAAATAAGGTATGGAATATAGTACCGAGTTGAGCTGAGCCGGTTTCCGTGAGCAGAAGAAGTGTAGGATCTGTAAGGAAGAACCAATCGGAGGGGGAGGATAGTCGGCATGTCCACGGGAACTGGAGATTTATGTGGCTCCTGATTGAATCGTTCTCACTCGATCGCGCCGCTTACTTTTTTGTCCCAATCCCATTGGTGTGCTAAGACTACATCGGGAACCTGGAGCTTCTTACTCTTACTCTTAGTCTTGGTCTTGGACTTGGTCTTGCTCTCGGACTTGCTTTTCTACTCTTGCTCTTGCTCTTATTGGTATTTTTATTTTTATTGTTTCTCTTTCGCGTCCTTATCCGCGGGGTTTTTCTTTACCCGGGCTCGCTGGGTTTGGGTCCGTCCGAGAGACACGATCGGGCCCGCACACCATCAGCCTCTCGAAAGACCGGTGGAATATGTCCAGGTATCAACTTATGGCCACGTATTCCCGTGCAGATGCCAGCTGAGTACGTGCACCGCGTACGTCACCACATCTGATGTATGTACCCGAGGTTCTTTCCACTGACAGTACGTCGTACTCGTCAAAGTCTGTCGTAATTTAGAATCACCTGATATTTGTTCTCATATGATGCTCCAACTGACATTTTATCATTTTTTCCACAAAAAGTGTTTTTTAAAATCGCGCTTATAAATGCTGTTTTTTTTTTTTCTTTACAATAATAATAATAAAAAGAGTTTAAATAACAGGACAATTAAATGGCGCGAGTTGTGCTCGTAAAATATTGCACGAGGCGATTAATCTTTCTTGAAAATAATCCATCGTTGCAACGAGAACGACTGCGACGACGAATAACAGCAGCACTCGGTTATAAGTATTAGTATGTGAGTATTAAATAGTGTGTTGCCCTTTTCATATGTGCCACACTCACAAACCGACATCGGTAACCCCATTATTATTTTCAGCTTGTTCACTGCGGGTGTGTGTGAGTGTGTGTGAGTATATGTCAGTATGTGGATGGGTGTGCGCTTATGTATTTGTCAGTAGTGTGTGTGGCCCGAGTGGCAAGTGTATTTTTTGTTTGTTGCTGAGTATAAACACGTTAAGCAGCGTTTAAATAAATTGAAATAAATGGCACTTTTAAACTAACATATTATATGCGACATATATTATTCCTAACTATTGCGTGGTTGTGCATGGTCTTTCTCTATATGCACACCCTGGGTGTGTTTTGCTTTATATATATTTCATAGAGAGATAAGTACTTTGGCTGTTATTATTCTTCAAGTGTTTAATATAATGCACACCGCGATATGCACACCAGGGTGTGCATTTAAGTCATTTCATTCATAAAAATAATTATTCATTTTTTATGAAAGAATTTTCATATCTGTAACAAATAATGGAGGTCAAAATTAGAATACACACCAGGGTGTGCATAAAAAAAAATTTATCAAAAATGGGGGTGTTTTGAATCGCAGAGTGTTGGAGCAAATAATAATAATAACAATGAAGATAAAAGCAATAGCGAAGTGACGTCGAATGGTATGTTACAAACGGCATCATCAGAAGGACATAAGTGCGGTGTGTACGGTTGTAAATGCGGTGTGCATGATGGAAGTGTAGTAAATGGTATGTGACGACGCGTTGTCGGATGTATAAAGAAAAATAAAATAAAAGTAGGTGTGATGTGTGTATGAGGGTGACGATGGGATTACGCATTTGTTTGTCGTTGTCATAGATTTTCAGACGAAAGCTTACACGGAAACGCAGCAGCGGTACGCGACGTCGCGGTACGTTGTGAGGTTCCGAGTGTCGTGAGAGCATTTTGAGAGTATAGAAAACAGCCTCGAGACACGCGGTGACACGTGTACGTTCAACTCGGGCGTATATTTATGTGCACTGAAATTGTGCACTTCCAAGACCCATAAATTATACCACGTCCTATTGCTTGTAAAACAGTAATAAAAAACACACACATCAAATGGATCACATCACTCATATTAGTCATAATCTGCTCCTTCGTATCAACACTCTCCCTCTCTAATTAATTTAACGCCGAACGGATAATTACTTTGATTACTTTATTGCTATAAATTACTTTACGTCATCAAAAGTTATTAAATTACACTCCCTCGAGTGGTCTCTCCACTTGTTCGCTCGAGTTTCTGCCATAGATAATTGACTTGATGGATTTTGTAATATATATATATTTAACCTCGATGGACCTCGAGAATTTTCCAGCTGCGCAACGGCCGTCAATGTGACGACGGCGGCCACCCTCCATGCGATCGCATTCTCCGCGAACGAAAAAACAACTTGATGCTAAAGGCATCATCTCCTTATTTTAGTTTTATTTTACCTCTACTCATACATTTACTGCCCATTCTCTCTTGTTCTCGTGTGTAGTCTCCACACACAGAACCATCAGCGACCACGAAAGCTGAAATGACCACGACTCGGCCCTTGGCGTTTTTTTTATTTTTATTTCCGACGAATCCTCAGTGGGGAGGATTAAAACATTCGGGATTTAAAAATAATAATAAATAAATTTATTTGATGTTAAGTTAATTTTTTATCTGTTAATGGACCGGTCAAAAATAATTCGCATTACCGTCGACGGTTCACTTGCGTTGTTAATCACCGGGGAATAGGCGATGTAGCGGTCACCCAGCGAATCCCAAGCGTTCCATCACCCGGCTAGCTCTCTGCTCCCCAAGAGCCAAGTCTAGTCTCCGAGCAGACGTCAGCCTGACGTTTTGCCGTCGGTCTCGTGTCACCGTCGTCGCCTGTTTCACGACACATTCTTTGCGACAGCTAAACAAAAATTAATCTCTCTTGCACAACAAAATGAAATAAAATAAAAATGAAATAAACGAGTTAATAAAACCCAGTAGAGTAAATAAATATAAATAAATATATACGAGTCATAGATATATGCTTATAAAACGGGAGACAGAAAACAGAATGTTTAATGGCAGCGATTACTCAGCGAATCGAATGGGCTGGTGCTCCAGTCTTGACACAGACTGTAACGAAATACCAAAATAACGTCACTAATAAATATACACTTGTGAAAAGTAGCGTCAGGGCGGTCGTCTGACGAACGGCTCCAGAATTAACCGGGTCGTCTGCGTCGCAGATATATAAAATCTACCAACACGTTTTTCGCGCCTTTGACTAACTCGCTACTCACTACTTAAACTAATTTTCCAACACACAAGTGGGTATTTTTGGCCAATATATATACACATATATGCATAATGCACACCCTTGTAAGCTGCAATTAACGATAAAGAACCTCCGGCAGAGGAGGATGAATTTCCAACCACAGTTTACGTGTCATTACCAACGACATCCAGTTAAACATGTGGAATAATCACTTGGACTAAGCATGCCTCGGATATGCAAATAAAAAAAAATATATATATGAAATAAAAAATAATGAACTTTGTGATGATGCTGAAAAATAAATTATAAGGTTACTAAAAAACACTCGTATGTTGTCAAACTATTTAAAACAGACATTTATTATTTTAATGGATTTTTTTTACGCGACTTTTTGCCGGGCTGGATCGATAAATTTTCTTGAGAATGCCTATGATCAGAAAGATGTATGGGGATTTTGAGAAGAGTAGTTGAGACGTGTGTAAAAATACTGTGATATAATAAATATATGAATAAGTCGGTGACACATCCGACAGGAAACCATCGTCACCACGATAACGAACGCGCTAAGGGATTTTATCTGGATCTAATGATGTGATGGTGAATTTAAGACCCGGTTACTATTTTCGATTCAACATATTTATCGTTCGTTCCCTCCGCCGATTAAATTCCCGCGGGAGTTTATTCTCTGTTTAAAAATATATATAAACAATTATATTTTTTAAATATGGATTTTTTTTTTTATTTAGAGAAAAAGAGGCTCGGGTTTTGCTTCCACGGTCTCTGGGGACGAGCGAGGACGAGCGATGTGAGACTCGGCGAACATAAATTACCGAGCGCCACTACACATGAGTAGAGGGGAAGTGAGTTATTTGCGTGAGTGATGGAATGAGCCAGCTGAGGAAAGCCTCCTTCTCTGTCTCCTCTGGCTCCCTCCTGCACTCATGCCTCTGAGTACATATCACATACTCGCCCTTAACCCTAAAGATTTTTCAACCAGTCCCAATTCTAGTGTTACCTCCATTTCTTCCATTACTCCGGCCCTCTCTCATCTACTGACAGATTCAATGTCCCAATGGACATAATTACGGGTTTTTTTAAATTTTTCAACCCACTAGCGGGCAAAACATCTGAACAAATGCTTGTAATTATTTAACAAATTAAAATATTTTTTTTTACGTCGGAAAAAAATGACAGACGACGGGATTCGAACCGTCGACCCGGGGGTTACGGAGTCATGCGCGATTCGCGTAGTTAATTAGTGGTAACTAATAAAATGTGACAATAGCTCATTTGTTAAGTGTGATTGGAGCGTAAGAATACTTTTTTGTTAAAAAAAAAAAGTAAATAAAAAAATAAAGGCTCACGTTTAGACCTCAGAGAGAGGCACGTTAATGGATTCATTAATTAACTTGGTTTTCGTTTCGCTGAACGTCAGAGCATGCGGAATCTCGGAGTTTAATTATCATTATCATTATATATACTAGGCTCTGGACGGTGTGTTTAAATATATAGTGCAGTATATAATGAGCCCGTGGAATTAAAGCGAAATAATTAGACAAATTAGGGCAACGTCACAGGAGCAACTGGAACTGGATGTAATTTGTCATTAGGATCCACGATTAATTCCTCGTTAATTCCTCCTTTCCTCGTCGAGCAAGATAAACGAGTGTACAGTGTGTGAGTTTTGGCGACGGGGCTAAAAAGACTTTGCAGAGAGACAGGACAAGGATAAAGAGCAAGACAGAGACAGAGACAGAGGGACAGATTCAGAGACTGAGAGAAAAGACAGTAATCCCTGACCAGGTGAAGACGGATGGACTTTACTCAGATCTCGAGAGCCATTCAAGAGCCTACACGTACTCGAGGACACTTGGGCACGGCTCACCGGCTGAATAGAGGGCTGGACAACTTGAAGGGCTCTGGAGTTGAGTCTACTTGACCAAGGAGCATCGTAACATTATCGTAGAGCCGAGTCGAGAGAGTCGAGAGTGCAAGTCCCGAGAGTGCCCACTCGACCGCCGGTGCCTTTATGTTTTGCCGATCTCCCTAGTGGCCCGGGGAACGGCCGGACAAAAAAAGCCCACTCGCCGCCCGAGAGCCGTGTCCTCGTATCATAATATGTATACACCGTCCGAAGACCACTCGTGAGTTATTATTATGGCGGCTGAATAGTACAATGAAATTTTTACCGTAAGTGAAAAGTCGCGTCAGTCTTTTTTATTCATTCATCCTCTCCCTCTCCCTCCCTCTAGCCGTTCCTTCATTTATTTATATAAATAAATGAATTAAATAAAGCAACAAGCTCGCGATAATTGCCCATGATAAATAGACGATATGTATATACCCACTTATGAGTGAGTCTTATAAAAAGAGTAATAAAATGTGTGTATACGAGAAGCACGTGGCTTAATTCGAGTCTGGGGGCCGGGAGGTTAAGAATCTTGATGTAGCGAGACTAACCGATGCACGGCTCGTTGCCGCTGTCACCGTCATACTATCTCACTCACTTATAGTAGTCTACTTATTTCATTCGTACGCAATATATACAGACACATACATACATATATTTATACACACGTACGTAGACAGAACGCGTAAATAAAACTGCAAAGAGTACCCTCTATACCCTGAACTCTTCTATACCAGCGTGCTCACATGCTCGTTCGTGGGTATTTATTAAATGTCCTTGTCGCTTGCTGACAGTTATGACAGACTTTTTTTACCCGGTATTTTTTAAACTACCGTGCATGTGTGCTGCGTCCCTCTGTCGCGTTAAAAATTCGATATTTCAACGATCTAATAATAAACAGGATGTCTACGTATAGATATAGATATAGAGGGACGAGGTTCGTGCATGAAGAATCTCGGGCAAAAAATATTAATCGTAAGTTAACAGAGACATTTATTCGATAGAATCATTAGGCTGGTATGACAAAACAGATTGATGCTTCCTTGGACTGGTACCTTTAAATTTGTGGCAAACCTTCGGCCACACGTTTAGATTCCAGGAGACGGCTGTCCTTGTTGGGAGCACACTTTTGTCCCGGTTAATTCCTCGGCTCTTTAGTCTTTTTGCTACAGATGACCTGGCAAAAAATACGCGGGCATTCGCGGTGGCTCATTAGCTGAGCAGCCTTTAAATTGCCCGCGTGACAGTAGCCCCTCGTTTTCTTCAACCCGGTCCTCAGCATACTCTTGTTATTATTATAATTATTATTATTATTATTTTTGCTCATGCTCACATTTGGTCCCCGTTCTCGTCCTCGTCCTCATCCTCGAGTCCTCTTCTATCTTCCGCAATATATGTTGGATACACTGGGTAATATTTATGTTCGCCGCGTGGCACCTAACGACCGTGAGGCGCGAGGTCTCGATATTTACCTCCGAGATCCCAGAACGCGATACCAAAAATTAATTTTCGGAGTCGTTTTATTTTTATAAATTGACAAATTAAATAGACTGATAAATTACCGGGAATTGGACGTTAGCATCGGAGGACTTAATAAAGAGCCTAATTTTGCAGATTTAATAGAGCGCAAACTGTCGCGAACGGGCCGCAGATGCGGGAGATTCCGGCGAAAGGGTTACTCTGGTGCAGCTGCCGGTTATCACTGCACCTCCTGCAACTTACGACCTAGGGAGAGATTTCCAGGCTGATTATGCTCAATATACACCTCACTCTAAAACTATCGCTTATTACCCTTCATTTATTATGTCGTCTACTGCCCTGGCTTATAAACATAAACATAAACAACTTTATTGTTTTTTATGTCAAGCAAATCTATATAGTGAACCCCGGGCACAACGGGGTACCCCAAAAAATTTAGAAAAAAAAATTTGGATGCAAAATTTTTTTTTACACATTTCTGAGCGATACGAAGTATTTGGGGTAAAATGGGCCAGTCCAAAATTTATAAGAAAATTTTATTATTAAATTTATATACTAATTTTTTTTTTACACATTTCTGAGCAATATGAAGTATTTGGGGTAAAATGGGCCAGTCCAACATTTATAAGAAAATTTTATTATAAAATTTATATACAAATTTTTTTTACCCATTTCTGAGCAATATGAAGTATTTGGGGTAAAGTGGGCCAACCCAAAAATTAAAGTAAAATTTCATTATAAAATTTTGAAAATTTTTATAAAAAAATTTTTTTACACATTTCTAAGCGATACGAAGTATTTGGGGTAAAATGGGCCAGCCCAAAAATTGAAGGAAAATTTTATTATAAAATTTTGAAAAAATTTATACAAATTTGTTAAGTGATAGTGGGAAAAAATTTTTTTTTATTGAAAAAATTCAAAAATGACGACAGATTTGTTGCAAATAGATAAAAAGGACCAACATTCAGTGATAAAAAAGCATAAGAATTAATTACTCGGTCAGATATCCCGCGGTGGCCCACTCTCCCCAATATAAATAGATATGTATAAGTGTACATATTTATTATAAAATAAAAACGTATTTATTATAAAATAAAATAGTTTTTTTTTTATTTATATTTGTTGTTGGGATGTCACAAAGCAGAGGACGGTATAAACACGTGTCTCGAGGGATTCCACGCTCTATAGGGTGTCTCACGATTGATATATGATTATAACACAGCGTGCATCTCTACACGAGCGCGAACAATTATGCGTTTGATATAATGCAGCAAGCGAATGATTTGTTAAAATGTCGCGAGTAAAATAAGTCTTAAACCAAGACATATTCTGGTGGGTTTAACTCGTGGTTGAGTCGTTTGGATTGCAGGGATACGAAGTAGAGACGGAGAGTGAGAGAGAAGAAATGAGTGAGTGAAATTCTGCTGTGTGAAAATTGCTGGCTCTCTTTTATGTGTGTAACGTGCAAGCGATTTATAAAGTGCACTCCCCCGAGACTAGACGTAAAACACAGGAAGAGACTGGGTAGAATGAACCATCGGAGCACAAGACCAGAAAACTAGAGAGATATTTTGCTTCTTAAATTCAGTGAGCCTGAGAATCTTACTCACGTTTCAGACCCTTGGCGCCGGGTCTTAATGATATTTTTTTCCTTTTTTTTTTCTTTTTTTATTTATGTTATTTATTTATTTCTGCTGCATGGCTTATTTTTTAAAACGATCTAGACGCGTCGCATCGACGATTTATTCGAGAGGTTGCAGGACAAAGTCATTTTTTATCTGTATTTTACTTTTTACTTTCTTTTTTCTTTACTTGGGTTCGAGGTTTTTTTTTAAAACTGACACGTTCTAATTAGTTTAACATGGTCAGGGAATTTTATTGCGCAGCTGTAGGACCGCTACATGCCACGATTCAAATTTTTTTAAACTCAGGAAGTTATCAATTGTTTTAATTTAAATATATATAAATATATATGCTTAGTGATGGTAATTAATGCTGGAAAAATTTTTCTGGTGATTAATTTTTAAAGCTGCTTTGACATTTTCTTACGAGTTGTTTTAGTAATTTTTCAAGTCAGGCGGGTTTTTATTTAGAAAATTTATTTTTAAACCGCTGATTTATAAAATTACATTTTTTTTAAATACAAAATTGAGTTTAAAATAATTCTTTTGCATAAAAATTTTAGAAACGGGCAAAATTGTAAACTGGCCCCGAAATTTTCAATGCGCTCCAGCTTTTCGCGCCTCGAAATCGGAATTTCTGGGATTTTTTGCAACAGAAATCATTGGAAACATTTTGATGACAATGGAAAATGACTTTCCATAGAAGAAAATTGACCAGTAGCTTGCGAAAAAAAAAAAATTTTTATTAGACTTTTTAAAAATAAAATTCCAGTCGGAGGTAAAATAAAAATTTTTACTAGAGAATTCTGTTTGAAAAATATTAAAGACTT
Organism: Microplitis deprimator; assembly: GCA_964016945.1. Classification (NCBI taxonomy): domain Eukaryota; kingdom Metazoa; phylum Arthropoda; class Insecta; order Hymenoptera; family Braconidae; genus Microplitis; species Microplitis deprimator. The sequence continues at coordinate 14,714,834 of OZ024716.1, forward strand.
GAAAAGTAAGATATCATTAATAATCACTAAGAAATATGTTTTTTTTTTTTCAACTTGGCATTAAAAATAACAAACATAAACGAAGAAGCTTCCGAACAGTGTGTGCTTAGTGTTTTAAGTGTGACATACGGTGTCTGATGACTAGTTTGGACGTCAAGCAGAGCCAGCATAAAGAATAACTGAATAGAAAACCTACTTAAATTTATCTCTTTCTCTTTCTCGTAAAACATGACAACTCTCTGGTATTTGTATTTTAACATAAAAAGTATCTGTTTGTACTCCAGTTTAATATCACTGTGACATTTACTACTGAGCCTCACATCTGGCGTGTTTTTCTATCTCGAAATCTAGGCTCCATGCAGCCCAACCCGAGTCGAGGCAATTAATCCGCACAAACTTTTACGATTATTGAAAAAATAGATAATTGACAGCGGCCTCGGCAACATTTCACCGGCACGAAATTACTATTTTCCATTTTCGTTTTACCTTTTTATAGTTTATACCTTTACAGATAACGAAAGTTATTCCAAGGGAAAGTCTGAGATCTCTTAAAAAATCAGAGATAACGAGGACAAAGATAAACTGGCGCCTCCCCCGCAGTGTCATCCCGAGACATAAGTAGCAAGATTGTTTTTCTTCTTTTTCTCTTATATATTTTTTTTTTTTTTTACTTTTTCATGGGACCCAAGCCCGGATACATGAAACTGCTGACATACAAGGATACTTATACATTGATACATTTACATTTATGTCAAACGAACTGGCCATAATTAGGGACCCAACGCCCACTTTTGTCTGAGTTCAGACCTTTACATTAGACTCTTATACTTTTTAAGAACCCAAACTATTTTGTTGTAAAACATGTATTACAACTAATTATTTTGTATTTCAAATTAATTTCTGTACATGGAAAAAAAAATTTTTATTTTATAATAATTAGAGTAAAAAATTTTGAAAATAAATAAAAAGGGTGAAATAGATCCCTTGGACAAATTGGGCCTTCACTTCATACAAATTTTTTTGGTTACTCATATTACGAATCGAAAAAGAAAATTTGATAATTTAAAAGTCACTGAATTTTTTCAGTCTCCTTTGAAAAAATGAGAGGGAAAAATTTTAATTTAAAAAAAAAAGTAACACTTAATAAAGAATGATTATCATAAACAAGAGTACACGTGTTAAAAAAAAAATTGTCGTAAAATGAAATCACCTAAGTCCTGTTTTCGCTGTCGCTATCTCTAGGGATAACAAAAGTTTAAGAAGTTACTTCTGAGTAACAACTGTTTTCTCATTCAGCCACGATAATATTTATCTGTTAGTTCGTTAGCTCTTGATTTATTCATTTATTAACTTTTACATAGGGGAAGAGCGGGCAATACGGACCACCCGAAAAATCTGGTAAAAGTTTTTTTTTTTTTTTTTCCAGAATAGTCTTAATCGTAATTTATGACTCTTACTGTCTTTTTTGCACAATTTTTAGTTGTGTTAAAATTTTTTTTTGAACTGGCCCGTTTTTCCCACCTGGAAAAAATAGCTGAATTGGTAATTGAAAATTTAGTTTAATTATTTCAAATGAAAGTTAAAAAAAGAAGATCCAGCAGATTTGAGTCCAGGAAAATCGATTATTTTCTCAGTGGTCCCATTTTGCCCGCCTTTCCCTATGTCTGTATATTTTTTTTTGTTGCTTTAAATGTGAATTATGTTACAATGTATAAAACATAACATTTAGTTATTATTTATGCATGTTTATTAATCGAAATATAAGTATAAGTATTGATGACTCGGCGAGTTGTGTGTTGTACATAACAAGGGCCCTTGTAGAACGGAAATAATATTTCGCATTAGTTTTATTGGCATAGAGTGGAGCAGAGAGCAGAGCAAACCCGAGTATGTGTACGGGACGGCGATAATTCCAACTAATGTATCGCGGTGTCGATGAGCAATCGATTGTCTGTTGGAAAACGATCGGCCAGACAGCCGATGCGCCCTGCTGCGAGAAGTTTAGGCGGACAACACGCCCACGTGAGCGAGATATCCGAGGACAGAGTTATCGCGGGCTTACAAGAGGACGAGAGACCGAGAATGGGAAATAAGAATGAGATGCAGGAGAAATAAGTTTTAGTTTAAGTTTGAGTCAAAGTAAAAGCAAAAGTAAAAAGAGAGAAAAGGAAGGGACTGAGCAGGACTAGAAGGAAGGAAGGAAGGCGAGGATCTTCTTAACATATCGTACAAAATCCAGACGCACAAGACACTGGAATAAGTGAAGGAGGATGGGACCCGGTGGATATGGAGGAGACATTCGTCTCACATTAGCATATACACGCGAGGTTCCGCTCCCCTTCGCCCTCTCCCTCTACCTTTCATGTCTTTTTTTTACTACGACCACACTACGGGATCTTAACTCTTTACTTCCTTTATTTCTTTGCTGAATTTAAACAATTAAAAGACTGAAATAATTTTTTTTTATAAATTCTGCATACAATTAAAACTAAAACGGGGTCATATATCTCATTAAAATATTTATATATGCCAATTTATAAAAAATTTCTGTTACTGAAATAAATTTGTTCGTAACCAACTTGCCCCAATATAACCAGGAAATTATCTGAAGTTATGTTGGGAGTTTTATAAGTTGGGAAAAATTTTCCACAAGTGGAAAAATTTCGCCATCTAGCGGCGAGTGGAAGAACTTTTTTCTACAGCAAAAATCTGTATGAGATTTTTTTACTGATAAGCTTACAAATAAATCCCATAGACATAAATAATTTTTTTTTGAATAAATAATAAAAGACATGAATGTAATCAATAAAAAAAAAAAGCATAAGCTGAAATCAGTGTATCGTAAAATTTCGATCGTCCGTGGATCCTCCCCATCTCATTCATCTCTCATAGCGACAGGAGGTGGGGATATCTGAGAATAAGGCGCGTGTGCCAGGTATCGTGCAGTCTTGGAACGGATATGATAAACCATCGGATAACGATCGTATGAGAGTAGGGAGATAAAAAAGTAAATAAATAAATAAAAGAGTCAAAGATATAAGAGCAGGAAAAAAATAAAAAAAAAATAAAAGTACCGGGTCGGAAGAGTTAAGGGAGTAAAAAAGGGCAAACGAGTTGGCCAAATTAAATTCTCCGTCGAATCGTCCTTGCGATGAACAAAAAAGGACTAAAAAGTTTACGAGGGTTCAATGGAGTAGAGGTTTTTGCTGTATAAAAGCATCGCTCGAGGATACATCGCCACGTAACTTTAAGTCGCGATGAGTTCTGCGGAGTCCATAGGCGCGAGAAACTCTTTCGTCCCACGAGCCTTTTATTTACTTTTATTTACTTTACTTAACATTACAATTTATTTTATTTTTATTATGACGCGCGTAGACCACAGTCACGAACAAACTCCAGTCCGTCCGTAGTCTAAAGCAAGAGCAAGAGCAAGCTCAGAGTACCCGCCTCGGGGTTGCCAGTTGTATTGCCTTTGAGTTATAAAACGCCGAAGGAAGCGTCGCAAAAACAATAAGACTTTATTAGGGACCAACATCCCGATCCTCGTTGTTCGGGTCTCAAAAATAACCTTCTAATAGGCTGTTGTATTGCCTTTGATAGGAGCCCAGTAAATTATAAAAAAAATCTTTACGGTTTTACTACACTATTTCTAAGGTATATAAATATATTGTTGGTATTTCTATCAGATATAAATGTGGGACCTAAGAAAAAATTTAATATCTTTTTAATAGACATCCCAGCTAATAAAAATCACTTTTAAAACATTTCCTCTGTTGGGGAAAAAAATTCCAGATCGCGACTGTTCCTTTTCGAGGGCTGGACAATACCATCACCGAACGTTGGCTTATAAATAATCCATAATAATAATAACAATAAAAATGACAGTGACAGAAATAGGGTCTGACGAGGCTGGAGCTAAGTCCTCAAGTTAATTAGTCCGGTTTAGAGATTGAATGGGCGCCGCCATTCACAAAATTATTCGGGGAGCGGCCGAGATAGTATCACGTCAACTGAAATGAATATGAGCGAGGGTAAGGACTTACATCAACTGGTTATGGTTATATTAGTGTTAATGTTGAGGTACGCGGGCTCAGCCTCGGGTTTAAAACACACGAAATCTTGGATTGTAATAAAAATAAAAATATATTTTTATATATAATATAATAATAATAATAATAAAGTAACATCACTGACACGAGATTCGAGGGGGAGACGTTGACATGCCGAGCTTATTCACACCTCCGCCCCTTGGCGGTCTCTTCCTCTCGGTCCCCTGGCCAACAAATCATTACTCGTTCAACAACTCGAGACGGATGTCACGATAATTCCTCATAATGACTAAATATCAGAAATTTAATTATCAATTTTTTACCGGCAAATTTACACGGGCCCGAATAAATTTTTTTTTTTCTCATTTTTATTAAACTTTTTTTTGTGTGAGAATTTTCGGGCTTTGTCGGATCAGAGTGCGCATAAAGGGTGAGTAGGTGGAGCGATATAAGACCACCCAACCAGTTTTCGGGCCGCTCGGAAGGCTCGCGGTGTTGGCACCAAGTGCGTGGGCGCCATTCGTCCCGCAAAGTGAGGATACTTATTTTCTTCCACCTCTAGCTAGGATATATTTACTCCCACCTGAGTTTTACCGTCACCCTTTTACCTCTCGTCGTTTCAGTCTTACGACCGACACACCACCATTAGTGTAGATAAAAATAAAAAAATTTATAAATACCGATCATTAATATTGGAGACAAGATTCTCGGTCTGATTTATTCGATTGTCGAAACATTTTTTATAAGGACACATTTTCAGAGCTAGCTGCACATAAAGATTTTTAAATGTTACCAAGATTTAAAAGCTCGAGATACAATCTTAAGATGTCGGTTCCATCAGTTAAAATGGCGCCAGAGGAAAATAAAATTTTTTAACAGAACAAAATAAAATAATTTAGTCTATTGAGATTTTAGACTTGAGGAATTTTTCTTCTTTCATTACATATTTACGCAGTGGATCGGAGTCGCTGCCGTACTTCGAAAAGGTGACCGGCAATTTTGTAATTTGATAAAAAAAAAAAAGAAATTAGGCAAATTGGCCCGCGGAAAATAATGTATGTTTATTAATGGGAGTTTAAAAATAAAAGTGCGTATGTATATACACAGGTATGAAGGAGATGTGTACAAAAGGAGTAATATGAGATAAGAAACGGCTCAGGATGGATCAGGCGAACCAAGTGGCTCGTTAACGCAAACCACCCATGCGATAACGATCGGCTAATCTTTGAATAGAATAAGAAGGGAAGCAGCGATATATGTAGATGTATATATAAATATGTGTGGATGTGGATGTGGGTACGGAGAGAGAGGACGAAAAGATAAAGAGGGAGAAAGAGAAATCTAGTGTTTTTGTTTAGCTCAGGAAACACACACCGTCGGCTGATTATCCGTCTGCCTATCCGGCGTGTAGGCAACGCCCGGTATTTCTGACCTTTTTTCCCTTGCTTTAATTTATCGCTCTTGTCTATCGCTTTACATTTGCGCTACGACCCCATCAAAATTTATATATGGATACTACGAGTATTAAAACTTAAATTATTTATATTTTATTAAATATATAAATGTAGAGAGAAAACGTCATCTTCCTTCAAGTGGAAACAGATTTTTATCGCGATGGATTACTTTGTATACCAGTGTAATAATCTTTTTTTTTGTTTTGGAAGAAAAATTTACTTTGAAAATGGAGGAAAAATGATTAAAAAATATTTTTAAGAATAATTATCATTAATAAATGTACCAGACTCGGTATTTTTTCAAGTGGGGCCGCCCTATTTTGGACCATAGTTAGGCGAAAATTTTTTTTTTTAATTAACTAAATTTTTGTCTATAGATAAGTGTTATATTATATATTAATTTTATTATTTTTTCATAAATTAATTATGAAAAAATTTTAATTTTAATTTCAATAATTCGTAGAATTAAAAAAAAATCATATAAAAAAAATTTCAACGAAAAACCAAGAAATTCCCGTACGAAAAAAGTATGTATACGCACAAAATCGAATATATGTTTCACATATGTGGCATATATTCAGATTTGCCCGATTATATACTTTTTCCATAGGATTTTGTCATTTTTCGTACTTTCAATCGCGAAAAAGTCATTTAAATTTTAATTTTCTAACATCGCTCTATTTTTTATCATATGAATAAAAAAAAAATTTGAAAATGTTAATTTTCCGTCAGTTATGGTCCAAAATAGGGTGGCCCCCTCTTGTAAATATTTACCCCAGACTGTAATAAGTGTAATTTTAAAAATAAATTTTACAATAAAAAATGTTGTTTTTAATTTTTAAATTTAAATAAATGTTTAAATATTTTTCAGCATGATAATTATTGTTAAATATATATAAGAATGTTAAATAAATGTGAGTGAAAGAATAAAAAAAAGGTAAATATTTTTTAGTAACATGAAAAAATTTTAATTTGAATTCTTTTAATGGTGAAGAATGTTTTTTGGACACGACTGAAGTAACATAAAATTAAGTGTTTTTTCCTGCTTTATGAAGTAGTATAAACAACGGTAAAAAAAAATAGATAAAAAAGTCTGTAATTCGAGATCATGAGAAATGAATTTATTAGCTTGATAACAAAGTGTAACGAAACGAGGCGTAGGGGTTGATAATCTGACCCTCACAATCGTCGTAACACTACATTAACAACACTCGGATAATTGTCAACATATAAACCTACATATTTATTTATATATACATACAAAGACTCACACATCTGCACGCGTAATACATAAATACACTTAAAATACGAGGACAAAGTCGGATGGGAGTAAAAATACAAGAATACGTGTGGATGTGTACAAGTATCTGTTTCGAGTGGGCTCGTAGCTTGTTCGCGCCATGGCTCTGCTAATTAGCCATCAAGACCGATGACTATCTGTCCAACCACATGTCCCCTTAGAGTATATTGCGGGCCCCAAACATCCGGTTTTAGTCCCCTTCCTGCTCGGAACCTCAAGCGTCTCAGGGATTCGAGGAAAAAACACGTGTTCTCAAGTGAATCGCGACGGGTCTTCTTTCTCCTGCAAATTGACATTTTTTTCATCTCCACTACCCCCCCCCCCCCCCCCCCCCCCCACCCCTCTACAACCTCGAGATCTAAATTACCGTCCGTCGTTGGAAATTTTTTATCCACCTTTGAAAATTCGTCTCTGAAATCTCTCCCTTCGAAAATTCGTTGGTTTGAATTTGAATAGACAATAGAATATTGATAGAAATCATGGTGTGTAATAATTAAAAACACTATGAATATGGACGGTAACAGGAAGTGCTTGGCAATTAGTAAAAAAGATTTAATTATGTAAATAATCCACGTAACTAAATACGTAGTAATAAAGAGCTCATCTTGAATTTGTAAATAGTTTCAGCTTGCATAAACACCTGAATCATGATCCAACGCGGTACCAACGTGGAAAGAGATATTAATATAACTGCTATATAGATACATATATATATGAGCCCTATCCACCGTGTACTTAATGTTTAATATACGTTAAGTGTGTGCTGTACACACGCCACTTTTTTTATTCTTCGTCATACAATAAATATATATATGTGTGTATTTCTATTTATATATGTACGCACAAAAGAGATGGATAGCTGGCGTATAGTGAACGGATCGCGTGTCGATCCCCGCCAAGATATTTGCTTGTTACTTTATAGTTGTGTCACGTCTTCTTGACGATAGGGGAAAACAGCCATTGTTTGTAATCAATAAACGTATTTTTTATTTTTATTTTCATTATTGTACTTTTGTTATTAGTTAAAAACTCTGGTCTTGCCACCTTTTGTTAATTTGGCCTTTTTCTGATGCAATTATCTAACTTTTTTTTTTTTGCCTGAGGAACGATACGATGGATGATTGGTGAGCATTGAAAAATGTCTTTCAGATGTGAGATGTGGAAGGGATAAATTAGTAATAATTTACGGTACGAGGACAGAGGCGGAGTCGTATCGGTATTTTGGAATCACAGATCTACTGGGATTTCGGAGGAAAAAATGTGGACCGGAAAAAGATCAAGTAAATGTGTCTGGATGTGGTGATGAGACATTAGAAGGAAGTAAAAAGGGAAGATGAAGAACCGGCATAACGAAGAAAACGACGATCCCGTAGTAAGATGACGCCTCGCTGGCGCCATAACTCGACATTCTTCGAGTACCACACAGGATCCCATAAAAAATATAAAATCTATTTTCTCGGGTTTTACTGCCGCATTTTTTTCTTCCCGTCACGTTTACTATTTTATAATCGCCGCTTTTTCGGTTTTCAAAGGAAAACTTGAGAAATTTTATTGGTTTCAAATATTTTTAATTAAAAAGTACTTATATTCAACAGAACACTTCAAATTTTACAAAAAATCGCCTTCATGCACTTTTTCAATAGAAGCATAAATAATTTCAGGATTTTATCACTTCAAGTTTTTAATGAGCTGAGGTTTTGAAATTTTTCAATGGAAAATTGATAAAATGTAATATTTTATCATTCTCTGAAATTTCTTATCGGAATAACGACCAATTTAAACTAGACCTACGAAATTTCGATTGAAAAATGCATTTCTTCTAATTTCGAATAAAATCTTTAGAAAATCCATTTTTCCAACCATTTTTTCGAAGTTTTCAGTCAAAAATGGCCAAATCAAATTAAAAACAACAAATTTCACGTAAAATATCTTTTTTCAACGAAAATAGTGTAAAAATTCATTTTTCCTAACTTTTACTTGAAAACTGAAGATTTCAGACGAAAAATATCCAAAATAGCTCGATTTTATAACAAGACCTTGAAAAATTCATTTGGTACAAAATTTCCGAAAAAAAACACCTGAAATTCTAAAGAACTCGAGAAAGGCAATTACAGCATTTTTAAAAAAATTAGTAGTTAACATAAAATAATTAATAGCCACGGCTCAAAAAGCTAAATACGAAAAGTAAATTAATAAAGAGAAAATAAACATAAAGTAATATTGTATATACGACAGGTAATAAGAAGACAATTACGTGAGTTAAATGAACCAGCGAGTGAATAATGTTTAGCCAAGAATGGAATGGCCAAGTGAGGATTAAAGTTGCTCGGTGGTTAACTGGCCAAAGGTTTTCAACGCTTGCAGATATAAGATTACAATTTGTACGCAGAGTTTACCCACATGCACACCCATGCATTTATATAAATATCTATGTATGTATGTATGCATGTATATGTGGTCTAGAGAATGAAACAGACCTTCTGCAAAGGGTTTGCAAAAATAACTCGGGATAATAACACGCATAAATCAGAATTGTTAATATTCGGGGGCGTATTAGTTTATATAAGGTGTAGTTAAGGTATTTCTCAGCAGCCCACGACCAATATCCACCTGCCCGGACAATCTCAACCTCTGAGGAATATCCTCCTGCTATCCGGAGCTAAGGTTATAACCAGAGTCCGAGACTAGTTTACTCTCTACTCTCTACTCTCTGGTCTCTGCCTCGACCGGCTTAAGCTCCCGAGACTCTGGATGAGGATACTGACCACTGGGACTCGGAATAATACTAATGTGAGATCGGTATATCATTTCGTAGCAGGTCCAGAGAGATATCCTCCAGGTATACGCCTCCTTGTTAGCTCAAGTTTACTTAGTCCTTCGGGTGCTTCCACCTCAAACGTTACGCCTGCTATTAGCTCACCGTTAACTACCGCACATTCATCCACCGATTTTTTACTTCCTTTGTCTCTCGTGTCTTACGTTTTTCTTATTTTTTTTAAGTCTAAGCCGTGTTTTTTGTTGTTTTTTTAAAATATCCGATACACATCAAGGAGATCTTGTCAAATATTTGAAATTCGTGCTACTAGTTTTGAGTTAAGTGACAGGATAGATCGCTCGCCGGATTTACTTTGTAACTAATACTTAAATTATGTTTTTAGGAAGGACAGAAACAGTCGAGGGAAAAAAACATTTTAGGGCGTTACGATGTTTAAATCAACCTGCGGCCACTGATTATTAATTTTAATTCCCGATCGCTGTTTGTCTAGAGCAAGTAATTGGAATCTGATACCACTCATTATTTATATTAAAATTTTAAATTTCATTTTAATTAAAAACAAAAAAATTGTGTTTTATCTTTTAATAAGTTTAATATTTCATCCTACTACTAGTTTTGTTTGCTCAATAATTTCTTTTAAATTAAAAAAAAATCTGTAGAGTTTATCAACTCCGGAGTTGAATTTGTGGAGTCAAAATTAACTCCAGATACAGACAAAATTGATTACGTATTTTATTAATTTTCTGATAAAAACGTCATTCAAAAAAAAATTAAATAAATTTTTAAACTTCGGAGTTAGGAATTAATGGAGTTAAATAAATTTAAGATCAAATTTCGAGTTAATGAAAAATTATGAATTGGGCAGTGTAAGGAGAGTAAACAATATTGACTCCTGGAGGTAAATTTGACTCCTGTTTTGAGAGTAAAGTAAATTTTTACATAATTAAATTCTTAGAGTAATTTTTAGTAAAATTTAAATTCAGCCAAAATGGAGTTAAAGAGACTGTAGGAGGCAAGTCCTCGAATTTTATTAAAATGTCTAAAGAGAAAGTTCCGATGATTAATCGTCTGCATAAATTATTGAATAATCAATAAAGCAATAGTGCACCTTTAATATTGTTCTCGTCACGATTAAAAGCCAAAAGAGCAATGAGCGATGCTGAGCACGTAAACACGATGAGACATAATAGACACACGCGTTCACGTCATACAACAGCAACAGAAACAGAAACAGAAACAGAAAGAGCAACAGCAACACGAACAATACAATCATCCAATCCGACTTTACAAAGCATACTTTTAACTACTGAATACCGCGCACTTTTGTCCGTGTTCATTCGTCAGCCTTCGGTCACGTACACTCTGATCATTATACGGGTTGTACACAAAAAAAAACTAAAATTAAATAAAAGTGAGTAATCAAGTGGAATCATGAATTTTTAAAAACCGCTGCTCCCGGTTTTTTTATTTTTTTTTTTCTACTTTTCTGTCGAAACTCATCGAAAAAGAGAGAAAATAATAATAACCAAGCTTTTGTTGTCTGAAAAATTTTTTCACGCTTTTATGAGTTTCACAATAGCACTACACATCCCAATAGTTAAAACGTGAAATATTAGCATGTTAATAAAAAAAAAGTAAAACAACCAGCGTTTTCATACTTTTTTTTTTTGTAAAATTTAGTAAATGTTTTAATTAATGTTTTTTGTTATTTTTAATTAAAAGGGGATCGATTATTTAGAACACAATAATAGTGGCGTTTAAAAAAATGTTGAAAAAAGGGAATAAAAAATATTTAAATGAAACGACGAGTTTGGGATACTCTGGAGTATTGAGCACACGAAGTACATACGTACAATTTGGAACGTAGACCGGGTCTAGAGTTGAGTTAACGGGCAACAACAGTCTGCCTGATTGCCACGGGGCCGTTGGATTTATTGACCTGTCATCGAGATCAGCCCTCGAAAACGGGGAATCCGCACTCTCCAGGTGTCAAATTTCGCAACAATATTAATAACAATCATTCCTACCGCCGAGGATTATACTCGGAGGTTTAATATATACGATATTGGGGTGCAAGTGAAATGAAAGAGAGCATAATTTCTCACTATACGGCACTTAACGGTAAGCCACATACCCGTAATTATATTTCCAAGTGGTTCATTATAACATGACACGGTTATACATCAACCGGAGTTGACCCTCGATACATTACTGTTTGTATATTCTGTGGGTAGTGTGTGTTGCCCGTCAGAAATTATCGAAACATCAACACCTCGACCATTTATCAAATGAAAAATATAAAGCCTTGTACTCACCTTCTGCCTGGTGAGACGCGGCTCCTCGGCTGCTAGTTTTGCTAATGCTTGGTAGTCACCCTGCGCTGCCCGGACTAGCCATTCGCGTGCTTTTCCATCCAATTGTTGCTAAAAACAAATAATTTACTAAAATCTGAACATTACAGCTCTAATTTCGTGATATTTTGACTACTTTGCAATCCATCTTACGGCAAAATATCAATATTTTATTCAAAATTAGCGAGAATTTAATGAATGATTGAAAATGGCGCCCAATTGGCAATTATTTTGTTGTATTATGGCCTAATTTACCAGAAATTCAACTCATGCACCCTGAATTTCATTAAATTTTGTCTACTTTTCAATCCATCTTACGGCAAAATATCAATATTTCATCCGAAATTAACAAGGATTCAATGAATGATTAGAAATGCCGCCCAATTGGCAATTATTTTATTGTATTATGGACTAATTTACTGGAAATTAAACTCATGCATCTTGAATTTCATGAAATTTGTCCATTTAACAGCAGAAAATACTATTTTTCTATGTTTGAATACGATAATTATCAATAGTTCAATTAATTTTGCAAAATGGAGTCCAATTTAAGATTTTCGTTCTCTTGTGGCCTAATTTATCCAAAACTGAATTAAAATCACGCGAGCTCTAAAATTTCTACTCCATCTTACAGCAAAAAAAAAACTATTTCGAAAACTGAGACTTAATTTCTAGATATTCATAAATTTCGTTTCTTCTACACAATTTTTTTGTGGTTTCCATGCAAAATTGTTGAAATAAAAAAATACTTACAGATGCGACGGAAGCGCTGTCGTCTTCATCAGCGCCCTGTAACAAACCCACCAAAAGCCCATAAATAAATAAAATTAAAAGAGTGATGATGTAGTTGGGTTATCTACGACTTGTGCAATAAAAAACCAAAAACAAAAAAATAGTATAATAGTAAAGTTGAATGATGTGTGGGCGGTACGATTGGACTGGTAGGTTGATAAACGACTATTCATCCACGTTAAACTGTTTGTCGTTGGACTCAACATGAGCACAGGATTACAGAAGACTCGTGACACCGAGTTCATTGGGTTCTCTTCCTATCGAGCGTGACTTTTCACAAAACCCAATCTCTCCTCTTTCCTCCAATCTCTCCTTACCACAAAACTTCCTCGCCCTCAACTCTCCCGTCCCATCTTCTCGATCGACACATCCGCCGAGTCATCATTAAATACCATTCCTCCAATATCTTCATATCAATCGATCGGAGCATTACAACCGGGATATGACTGGCTCCGGGATGTGTAAATCGAAACACTTGTTTACTTGTACCAATCATCAGCTCGCCCAATATAAGTAATGACCGAGTAATGACTAATGATATTAATATTTTGAAAGCGATATTATAAAAAAATTCCCATTGTTGTTACTTTTTTTTTTTTGAGGTATAAATTATTTATCCTGTTCCCCGTCCGAAAAAGCGGAGGCCAAAATACCGACACGATACTTGAGAAAAAAAAAAAAAAAGGTTGAAACTCTATCTGAAGAGGGCAAGAGCAGAAAAATAAAGAGCTCTTGAGATTTAACGAACAGTTATGTATTCTCATGGCACTTGGCTAATTCCATGCACGCGTCAGACACACGAGTTTTGATGATGATGATGATGATGATGCTCGGGTACACGTTAAAAGTCAAGTATTTTTCGGGCAACAAAAAAAAAGTATCAGCCAAATGAATAACACACGCAAGTAGCTGATAAACGTGCGGGTACTTGATGGAGATGGAAACGTTTTAATAAGCAAGTTGTGCACGTGTCTCTAGGGAAAGACGGTGTAAATATATGTTTATGTATGTGTGAATATATATACATATATATTGGGGAATATGTGTGGCTCATCTCGTTTACGTGACATACGAGAATGAGAAGCGCCCGAAAGGGAGATAGAGAGCGAAAGGCGGATTTGGGATGAAACCATAACGTATTGGCGTGGAGAGGAGGATGGGGGAGTTGCACGGTGGTGAGATGGGACACGGGATGAGGCAAAACATGTTACGACACGAGCAGTCTCGAGTGCTCTCTGGAATTAGCTTTATTATAACTTGGGGACCGTCTACCCGGGATAATTGCACGTCAACCGCCGGTCGATTCAAATTCTTTTTAATCAATAAATATTTTGGCTTTCACTTACTTGTGGTGTTTGCGTATGCTAATTGCGGATTACGCCGAGGTCATCAAAGTAAGCTATTTTTTTTTAAAGTTAAAGAAAATTGAATTGGGAAGTGTTGAGTCGGGTTATAAGAAACCGGAGATTGTGAGACAAAGGAGGAATAAAGTGTGAGGTTAAAGAAAGCGGAATTAGTTTGAGGATAGAGTAGATCGATTATACGATCTGCGGATAACGTTGCTCTGATTTATTCCCTTAATGGGCGTTTGCGCATTCATTTTCGGTCGGACGACCAGGCAATTCCGACGAGGCTTCGTAGTTGGGTTATACGTTTAGCGGTTATACGGCTCATCGCGACTACTATTCTGTTGATGACAGGAAAACTCTCGGTGGGTGATTCAGCGTTCGCCGAGGGCAACGCCTACCAACGTTATCCGCACGGTTGTAATGCTATGGAGCTGATATCCCGGCTATATACTCGGCAGTAGTAACCCCCTGGAAATCTACGCGGCACTTTCATCACAAACCAGAAACCATCGTTACCGTGTCGTGCACGCACTCGAGCTTTATTAGATCGTCCGACAATTCCATACCGATTAGATTCTAACCCCAACCACAGCCCCGACCCCGGCCACACTCGAGCCATCTAAATCAACCGAATATCCGAAAACATAGAGAAAAAAAGTTGGGATAATTTATAAAATTCCAGTTGATGTATTGTCTTTGGAATAAACGCGCTTCTGCAAATAGAGTACGAACATGGAACTAAATTCGTACACTCCCGGATGACAGGAATATTCGTATGAGCCCTTGTACTACTCTATATATCCAACCGAACACCCTCTGCCATATCGTATCGTCATCACAATCGTGTCGCTATTGCCATGTAATTTACTGGATTATGCTTACTCTGCTTGTCTTCTCATTCTCGCGTGTTCACGCAATTTGCCTATCAATAACTAAATTGTACACAATGCCAAGATAAATAAATTAATATGCGCGACAATTAATGGCCGCCGGATTCCATTTAAATTCAAGCCTCTGTATCTCGAGCACTTGTGAGTGCTCTAGCGCATAAACTATCAGTTTAAGGGTTATCACCACTCAGTACTTTTTTGTAGAGAATTAAATTTGCTACAAAAAAGATCCTCAAGACGATTAACGTAAACTCAATACTTTAAGAGATAGAGTCGTTTTCAATTTGTGCACACCTTTTGAGTCCGTGGTGTGCATCAGCGCATTTGATGATTTTCAAAAGCGATTTACTTTTAAGAAATGCTCTTTAGTTTACTAAGTAAAAGCATCCTTTTTAAAGTTCATTGCTGTATATTACGTGTACCGTTACATATTAAAGGCAGCAGTACGCCGTGATACTCAACCAGCTAATTCCAAAATGTAATCTGCGGTTACCATCTCCATGGATTAGCATATAGATAGACCATCGACGTCATGATGACCATTTTAGTGCATCAGCGTCTTCTGACCCGGAATCGTAGCTCAGATAAATACCAAATAAATTAAATTATTTTGATTGATCGACGAGCGATTTGTTTACTTCGAAACCGATTCATTGAAAGCGTGTGCACTGAACTTTCTCAAGGGAGTTTATGGATTGCGTTTGGTCCAGGTGAGCCCAACAGACACCTCAGAAGTATCTCAGCTATAGTTATGCTGATATTAAGGCAAGACGGAAGAATATCGAGATGGAAGAGTCCGAGTCATATGGTCGCAAGGTAATTTGTGCTCACAGCAGGACTGAGCAAACACGCACGGTTGGGGGTGCTTCGAAAAATTAAATAACTCGATGACTGGTCACATTCTCCTACAAAACAGCACACTGGGTTTGTCTTATATTTATTCTGGGCATATGTGTGAGTATAATAATGCAGGGTAAGAAGAATATTATGGAGAAGAAAAGTATTTACTAGTGTAGTAAGTGGATACGGTAAAAGATGTGAGTGCAGTTAACGGGCCTTGTCACACCGAATGACGTTGCCGAGACACATCTCCGTCTTGCTGCTCATCTTGCTCTTTTTCTTACTCTTAAGGACGTTCAATATATATTTATGTAGGTTGTGTGTGCATGTGTGTGCATGTGTGTGCATGTGTGTGTGCATGGTGTGGTACGAATGACGGAGAGTACGGTGAAGAATGAGCGAAGAGTGAAACGGCATCATGGATAGCTGGCATCACTGAGAATAAGTAGGAAGAGAAAGAAAAGATTTCGCCCGACGGGGATTCGAGAGTCAACGGAGAAACGACCTCCCGGGGACTTATGAATACAAATAGCCGCTCACTGCGCGATTCATAGATCTCTGATAAAGAGCAAAAGAGCTCTCATATGACTTGTCCAAACCACGAGCTCCGTACGTCCACTAAAAACATTCACTTATATGCACTAGTCACTTATGACTTTGGTTTTTTTAAATTTATTTTTTATATTCCCAGCAAATTACCTACCGGCCTCTCATCCTCGGCTATCAACCCGAGCAACTGGATCCACAAACACGTTTTTCGAAAAGAGATTATTGAAATCGAGTAATAATTGACAACAAATGTTTTAAACTTCTGTAAAAATGTCTAAAACACTTTGCGTGATAACAGAATAACAGA
This sequence comes from Microplitis deprimator, assembly GCA_964016945.1. Lineage (NCBI taxonomy): Eukaryota > Metazoa > Arthropoda > Insecta > Hymenoptera > Braconidae > Microplitis > Microplitis deprimator. The sequence goes on from OZ024716.1 coordinate 14,731,491, forward strand.
ATATTTAAACTCCTTTTAATAAATATTAACTCTCGCATATCTTTAAACTAATAGCCCGAATGTCCCTCCGTATCTTCTGATAGACTGTAACACCGAACCTCTCGGATAAAAAAAAGTACCAACTGGCCAAACTTCTCTACGGCCCTGGAAACCCAAAATAAACCTGAAAAATCTCCGACATTGCCAATGGAGATGAGGAATCCCAAAAAATCCAGGTGCCACACCGAGCGGCGGTCTTGCCCATTAACCCCACGTCGCGTCCTGAATAATGACCTTAATATATATATTTCTCAGACAATGATGATCCGCCCGCGTAGTTTCCCTTCCGCTCGGATCAGCAAATGTTGCCCGCAAAACCATGTGTCGTATCTAATTCACCACTACAACAATATCATACATATATATATATATATATATATATATATATATATATATATATATATATATATATATATATAAGAAGTAATATATACTAATCGTCTTGCCTCGACCCCTTTCCTCTCGACTCGGCTGCGGCTGAGATTTGACATCAGATAGCGCCCAGCGAGCCCCGACGCCCACTCTCGCCGAAAAAAAGAAATAACCAAAACCCATGCGAGTAAAAAAAAGCTAAACTCGTTTATCTATCAGTATATATGAAGAAAAATGTGGCCAGGACATTAGGCTTGCCCGAGTAGTCTCTTCTCTTCTAGCTTTTCCGCTCATCTATCATCCCACTTAGCCGCCGCCACGTTTCTCCATCCTGCATCAATGGACCGCGTTCCTCTGCACATGTTTCTCTTACAACACATCTCCAACATAACGTACGGTAAAAAAATTTCCATTCCTCGGGAAAAAAAAAATTACCACCGAATAACAACAGCGAAGTAAAAAATCCGAACGAGGAATAAAGTTCGTAGAGTTGATGTAGCTACTGTACTGTCTGGTAGTAGACACGCGCATAATTTAGCAAGTACGAGAAGTTGTCGAGGCTGTCGTCGACTTGGAATCACGCAAGCTGCTTCTCGCAACCCTTCAGTACTTCCCTGGCAGTAGTAGTAGCTCTAGCTCTAGCTCTAGCTCTATCTTTGGCTCTACCTCTGGTTCTAGATATGGCTGTAGCTATAAGCTGGCTCTTGGAAGCTCCTCAACTTATACTCCTCCTTTGCATATACATTCTGTAAGATTACTTTGTGCGGTTTACACCCTCAGCCCTAGCGACCAAGTCCTTACTCGAACTTGAACGGCACCTTGTGTCTTGAGTGTGTGCTACAGGAGCAACATCTCTACATGCACAGTTACATCCAGCTCGGGGATGCTAGAGGCAAACTATTCAAGTTTCCTCTGGCTGGCTGGCTAATGTATGCTGAAACTATACGGAAATTTCAAAGTTTCCCGCTCCCAACTGTACGTGGAATGAGTTTTCACGGTACATACTCAACACACTGAGCAACAGCACACGACCTCTACTCTTTCCTTCACCCTCTTACCCCCCGCTCCGAGAAACTACATTGTAGTTCCACAAACTCTAAAGTCTAGACTGTGCTACTGATACTCTAGACTGAAACTCTCAACACTTCTCTTGACGTCAGACATGCGTGATCTTAATTAGCAAAACACCGCGGGCGATAATGTACACAAAACCCTTTTTTATTTTTATTACCAACTACTTTTCACTAAAACCAAAATGTTTCTTACTTTTTTTCGCGGGCTTTTAATTTCATTAATAATTTTTAATTAGAAAAATAAGTCAAAGTTTTTAGCGCGAAATTCAAATATATTTAAATTAAAATGCCCCTGGTACTGGAAAAATAAAAAAATGGATCCAGTTACTCGAAAATTTGAATCAAATTCAATGAAACTGAAGTTGGCCGACATCTAATGATTTTTTGATTTTTTTAAAAACGATAAATAATTTTTAAAAAAAATTGCACTTATAGTTTTTTAAATTTCCTACACATGCATTTTTTTAGTTTTTTTTTTTTGTAATTGATTTGTTGTAAAAAAAAAACTGAAAATTATTAATTATCTGTTAACTTCAGGATCATCAAATTCAAGTGCCTGCTAATTAAAAATAAAAAAATTCGATTTTTTTTCTACTCATCCCTCATCACGAATCAGAATTATTCTACTAGATTGAGTAATAAAATTATCTATGGACAAGCAAACGCGCGCAGAAACTTTTAACATGAGAAAAAAAAACGGTGCTGGATTAGAGTTTTTTTTCTTTTTTTCTTGGGATAAGTTCTTAGAAAAAATAAAAACGGCACGCGACACCAGCGGCACTCATTGAAAATGCATGAGGATAGATGACGAGAAACATTGTGCATAATAATTGTAAGCAGAGAGGCCGCGCGGGTAAAAGATTACCACAGGATTTCCGGAGAACAGCCAGGCGCCTGCCGCTTTATTAATTTATGTTTATATTTTTTTAAATTTTACCACTGCAGTGAAAATTAATTGGCTTTGTGTGTTCTGACGAAAAGACCGACGATGATTATTTTCGGCGACGAGTTTTATTTAAATAAAGAATTTAATAATTCCTGGGAACTTAAAGTTATATTAATTCTCGTGCCGATTCCTCACTTGCCGGGGATTATTTCGTTATATATTTAAAGCGAGATAAGTATCAAACAGCTTGTCATATTAAAGGATTAGGTTTTGTGAAAGTATTAAATTAAAAATACCTTGTCAGAGCGTTTCTTAGCAGGAGTTGCTGCCCCGTTCGGACGGCCGTGGAGATCAGTTTCGCTGGCCATGCGATTGAAACGCTGCATTCGTTCCCGGACACTTGGTAACTCAGATGTTCCGAGACTTTCCGGTGGTCCCTCATCTTCCTGATGAATTGACTCAAAAAAATAAACTCCGTCCTCTTTAAAATTAAATAAATTATTTAATAAGACCGATACCTTGATGACTTCCTGTCCATTTTTCCCTTTGTCAGCATTTATGTTTTCTTTATTCTCCAGCTTCAACTTGTCCTGACTTTTTCTTCGCGGAGGTACGGGAGGTGAAGTCATCGCTGGCGGCACATCTTCACCAATCCGCGAGTTGCGCGGATTTTCATCCTGACCCGAGTAATTCGAGGCCTCGAAATTGGAATTGTTTAAGGAACCGAAGTTCGGGTTGTTGGTGGATCCGAAACTCGGATTGGAAGCAAAGTTCGGGTTACTGATGGCGTTGAGGTTCAAATTTGAGGGGCTGAAATTCAAACTACTTCCGAGATTTAAATTTCCCGCGGCTGAGTGGCTCGGGGATTTGACGTAAAATTCGTCGGGAGACAAATGCGCAGGGGATGAAGTGATTTCGGAACTTGACGGACTCAGGGGAGCCGGAGGAGGAGGTCGGTACGGAGGAGGGTCACGCAGCGGCGACGTGGGGGTTAGGAAATCGGGAGTTCCTATGGACGGGCTCGTCGGCGCGTAAGGATACGAGGGTATCAGCTCCTCAAGACCCTGTATGTACTTTTTTTTCAGTACTAAGTACTTTTCTCCCTAAAACAAAATCAATTATTTTTATAATTAATTATTTATAGAAGATATGGAACGAATTTAATTGTTTTTTTTCTTAATAAGTGCAATTATTTATTTTTTTGCTCTAGATTACAGCTGGATGACTTACCAGAACATTTTGCAGTAAGTAAAATAATTCACATTTTTTATTAATTAATTAGTTTTAATTACACAATTTAATTAACAATTGTTCATAAATATCAAATTTCTACTGATCCCGTAACTGCAACAGGTCAGCCATCTTGGAATTTTTCAAAAATTCGATCTATCGATACATTTTGCAACAATCGATACATCCAGTAATTAGAAAAAAAAAAATTCGCGCCATCTTTAAATTAAAATTTTTAATAATCGATTATCTAAAATCGATAAAAAAATCTTTATAAATAATTTTTAAAATAAAATAAAAATCCCGCGATTTTTTAAATTAAATTTTGAAAAAAATTTTTTTCCCGTGATATGAAATTTGAATAAGAAATTTTCCTGCGATTTTAAATTTAAAAAAAAAATTTTCCCGAGATTTTAAATTTAAAAAAAAATTTTTTTCCCGCGATTTTAAATTTGAAAAATAAAATCCGGCAACGTCGCGTAGCGGTCTTACGTTACGTTCAATACAAACAAGTAACAGCATAAAAATACAATACAACCTCATCGAGGCGCAACAAGTCGTGCCGCTCCTGTCAGATGAACGGTCACACTCTTTGAAGAAGTAACACACACACACACACACACACAACAGAGAACACTGACTCACACACTTACCTCCTCATTTTTAATCGTCGCCAAAGTATTGACGTACTCCTTAAATTTGTTTCTCGCCTCAACTGCAACACAATATTTTTTTTTTTTTTAAATAACAATAATAATAAACAGCCGTGTCACATAAACGAAATAAAATAAACATGAAATATTGAACACAACACACGTTGTAAACATGAGCAATCAGCTGAGGTCACGTACAGCGCACACATTTAACAATCGATAATAAATATATTAAATATATATCGACTCGGAAAACTTACCTCGCGTATCAGGGTCAGTTAAAAAATACTTAAAGTGTTTAACTAGATCACGATTACGAGCAGAACCCCCATTTTCAAGTAAATATTTACGTATCTCAGCTAACGACAGATCACTGGGCGTCGCCATCTTTGTCTCGACTGAGCGACGCCCGCGCCTCTAGCGCCGGGAAAATTCAAAATTCAAATCTCGGATCAGTTCGCGCGCAGTCGGTAATCGAACGCTCTGTTATATTATGACCCAACATATATATATATATATATATATATATATATATTATTTATGAACATAACCCACGGCTATAATTGATGTGTTCATTTCTCATTCGGAATTCAATCGGAGTCTAATTAAATAATTGACTGATTGATTGATTAATTCAGTTATTTATTGAGGGCCTTAATTTGAATAGTGCGTCGGGTATTAAAAAAGTATTTCTAGTGGATTAGTGTTTGGATAAATACAAAAAGGATTTTTCTGTTTTTAAATCAACGACTCGGATTTTTTATTTATTTAAAATAATGGAAGCTTAGTTTGGGAGACAAAAAGTCCATTTATTGGAGATGAATTTTTTATTTTTATTCTGTGTTTAAATAAAGAGAGGAATAAATACAAGAAATAAAAAATAAAAGGAAGAATAAAATAAATGTAGGATTTATTGAAAGCTTTTCACCGTACACTGTACCAGCATCCGGAAAATTCGAATTTATCGTCATGTGCCGGACTGTTAACATTCGTACTTTTTAATTTTTTATTTTTATTTATTATTGTTATCATTATTTTTTACTTTTGGTCCTCGAAAAATTTTGGCGCCAATTTTTTTTCGAATAAACGCGGGATTGAAAGTTAAAAATTATGAAATTCGACTCCAAATTCTTAAAGAAAATAAAAAAATTTTTATTTTGAATTTTTTTCTAGATGCTGATGATCCTGGTTACCAGACAATTAACAATTTCCGGAATTACAAAAAAAAAAAAAAAAAAAAATATGCACATGTAGAAAATTCAAAAAGCTAAAGGTGCAATTTAAAAAAAAAATTATTAGACGTCGGCTAATTGACGTCTTGAGGATTTCAACGTCGGTCGAAATTCGCCAAAAAAATGTAAGTTCTAAATATTTTTTATATTTGATTATACGATAAAACAAAAACGAAATGTGCTGCTAATAATTGAGTACTGGAATTAATAATCCAGTATTTGAATATTCGAAATAAATTTTTACAGCAGAAGTTTTTGTTTAAAATTTGAAAGTAAATTTTTTGGGGGCCGATAATTAGATTCGATTAAAAATAAAAAAAGGACAATAATAATTACTAAATATGTAGTTGATCATTTGGATTAGCTCTCGGTAAATCGTGTAGGAATGCCTTGAACCCGGTATGCAATGATCCCCCGAACATTAGCACTGGTGATGTTTTTGCCCAAGAATTCCTCAGCGACATAAAGTCTCGCGTGCACGCTTATATTTTCTTCCTTTCTCTCTCTTTATTTATTTATTTCTGCATGTCTATAGCAAAAATAAAAGACATTAAATATCTACCGCATCTATATACTCATATATATATATAAATATATGAGGCAAAAAATGTCTATCCCATCTCTCTACTCAGTTCTTGCCCGCTCGCCAACAATTTATCAATTTCAATCATGTGAACCCAATAAAAGCGACAAATAATACAGACGTGTCATTAAAAAAATTATTGATTCGCTAATTATGCTCGCTCACATTTACACTGTACATATATATGTACACAAATATATATATGTATGTGCATAGAGGAATCCGACGAGTGCAGTATTGTTTGTCTTTCCCACGAGGTCGCATAAAAATATAAGAAAAAAAAATAATTTGCTATTTTATTTGATCTTCGGGGTCTCGGGACATTTGTCAGCCTCTTCGCTGGCTAAATAATTCGCGTAATATGCAATTTACTCAGGTTAAGTAATTATATGTAGACATACAATGCAAACGTGTAAGTGATTTAAGGCTTCTACGTAATGTTTCAAGTGTTTAATTGCCTTTTTCAAGGTCTTTATTTTATTTAAACTCATCAACTACCCGACTAATTAATTTAATTTTTAAGTATTTTTTATTTAATTATTAAAATAATTTACTTTTATCCTTCGCAAGTCTAAAAAAAGAATAAAATTCATGTAAAATATGTATTCCAGATATTGGATTGAAGCATAAGAATATTTGTTATTTGTTATTATTATCATAAAGCATGAAATTAAATAAATAAAATTAGAAACCATAAAAATAATAACCAATTGAGCGTTCGCGTCGAGGCCTCCTGACTTAAAATAATAAAATTACCGGGTAGCTCGGCCTCTATCCGCGCAATAAGCCACGGGGAAACCCGCGGATGTCATGTTTGTCGTATTCCACTGCTGTGCGTAAGTGAAAAACTATAACTCTTAAGCCCTATAGAGCCCGTTAGAAAATACCAGACTAGACTATAATAGAGCGAAGCCGATGTATGAGGAATAAAAATGCGGGAGAAAAGTAACGAGCAAGTAAACCGAGTAAGTACACGAGGTACGCAGGCCCAACGGGGGCAGGTATTGGCGCCACCTCCATACTAGAGACTTAGGCCTCAACTCTCTCTGTCTCTCTCTCTCTCTTTCCACGCAACCCCATCGCCACCCAGCTCTCTCGGTCTCTCTTCTCTCGGTTCTCCTACTATACGCGACTGAACCCCCACGCACGATTAAAGACTGAGGTCTCTCTCGAATGCGCGATACTCCGGTTACTCCCTCTCACTCTACTCCGCTCCATCGGGAACCAACCGGCACTACTTGGGCTCTCTCCACCTTGGTCTGTCTCTCTTCCGCGTTCGCGGTTTACTCCATCTCACTCGATAGCCAGCTCTCTGATGCTGCTGCTGGTGCTCCTGCTATCTGCAACCGCGGTCTCTGGCTCCACTTACCCAACCTAACCCTCGGGGCAACTTCATTCCACGTTAACTGACCACCACCGTCGGCCGCCCTAGTCGTCATCGCCGTCATCATCCTCGTTGACGTCTACGCTGACGTTCACCTCTTTGACGTTACTCCATTCTGGTTCTGTTTATTTTAATCGCGCACCGGCAAACAAATCATTTGGTTAATAAATACTGAATATCAAAAGGACATCAACTTTTTTTTCACACTTGGAGACTTATAAATGGAGATTTTAATAAAAATAAATGTAATAAATCAGTGCAGTGGGTTCAGTGATTAATAAAAGTGGGAAATAAAATTTGAGTTATTAATTGCGGGAGTAAAATAACGTGGAGGAAAAATAATAATAATAAAAAAAGACTGGGTTTCAGTGAAGGATGGACATGCAAGAGGATTGCTGGGAACACGTGGGACTCCTTCAGGACGTTTCCGGTTCGGGACAACCAACGCCGCCTGATTTAAATCCCGCGTTTCTTTGTAATCAACAACAAGTGAGTACTTTTTTATTTTTATTTTTTTATTTTTTATTTGCGCGGATATTTGTGCAGGAGGGTGGGAAGGTCGGGCAGGATGATTTATTTTTGGAGCGAACGCGGAATTGAGAGATGGGAATTAATTTTAAGGAGTGAGACAGATCTGGTGGATTGGGTGCGTCAGACACGGGACCAATTACGCTCGGCGACGGTTCGACGTATGCCATGTACTCGCTTTGGGACATATCGGTAACCGCTAATATTTCAGAGCGTGGAGACTGAATTATCGATTTCGTGAATCCGTTATCAGACAGCATGCCAATCGTTATTATCCATCAGTTTCCGGTTTTAATGGGATACATATGCATGCTATTTATTTTTTTTTTTTTAAATTAAATTTTTAATTGAAACAAAAAAAAAAATTTTCATCCGATTAAAAAAAAAAAATTCATGTGTAATTTTTCAAAATTAATTTAAAAAAAAAAATTTACTCCAAATTTAAAAATTAAATTTTTACAAACGCGTGACGAAATAAAATCCACAATGGCTAAAAAAAAATCGCGACCTCGTTAAAACGGCAAACTAAACAATTAATCAACTTAAGTGCGCATCTAATTCTAAAATCCAAGTATCAGCAGATCCCCTTACTCGCACGTCACAAAAAGGCCAGCGAGACTTATAATGCATCCCATAAAAGAGATAGTGAGCCAAAGGGTGAAAGTATCGGTTTAAAAAACCGGGGCGTTGGTTACGGGGCTGCCCTGTAATCATCCCCCGAAAATTATAGGCATTTAGTCGGTGGGCACAACTACACACCACACATCTTACACTCCACACACTGCACACTTGGATTATCATGAATGAGCAGAGTGCGAGTGGAGCCGCGGAGCGGACAGTTAACTTTGAGAATAAGAAAAGATATCGGTGGCATCATCGGCAAGCGTTAAGGGCGCGTGCAGCAAAAGCCCGTCGGGCAGCTCCCTTCTCACACGCACCTGCTCCTCCTTCTCTTTCTCCTCATCCTCCTCCTCCTCCACCCCTTTATCTCTTTTATTCCCTCTATTACTTCCTCTATACAACTCCACAGTTTTATTTAAAACCCAACTCACTCTATTAAAGTATAAATTTATTTAAACGTTTACTTTACTCCTAACTCTGGTCGTTTATTAAAAAATTTCTGATACCAATCAAATTATATGACCCCCATTATTAAATTTATATTTCATATATTTCTAGCCCACTTTTATTTGCAAATTTATCCCGTACTTTGTTGCCCAAGTGCTCTGGCGACACGCGGGTCGAGTTTCGTCTTGAGACACGATTATTTAATTAATAATAATAATAATAATAATAAATGTCCCCTTTTGGTATAATAATAAACTGAGAGGATGTACGTACGTGTTCTTTTATCGTTTATGATGAGACAGTCACACTCGTGCACATGCGAAAAATTTAAAAACCGCAGTAATATGTACGGTGTTTATGTTACTGGTGTACCAGCGGTTTCGTCGATCGCCCGAAAACGAAAACGAAATCGCAGGTGCAAGTGTCCTTATTTATAGACACATATATCGTTATTACGATGAATTATATATGTATATATTTTTTATTTATTTTCTGATTTATTTGCTGTATTATTTTGGTAATTTGGCTGTTTATTTTTATGACGGCGATTTTTATTACTTTTTATTCCTTGGGATTATGGGAAAGGTGAAATTTATTTTGGTAATAGAGAAATTAAGGAGTTTTTTATTATCATTATTGTTAATTATTTTTAAATTGATAATTTTATTTTTTAAACGGAGTGCAATTAAGGGAAATTAAAATGTTTTTTATGATATCGGTTTTAATTTTTTTTTAATAAAATAAAAATCTTAATTTTAGAACAGGAATTAGTAAAAAAATTTTTAATTAATTTTTCAAAATTTGGCAAAAAAAAAATTATTACAATTTTAATTAAAAAAAAAAAAAAATCAGATATTTATTACAAATGTAAAAAAAATAGAGTAAATAATTTAAAAAATAAAATTTTAAGAAAATGCACTTATTAATTTTTTAATTTTTTAAATGCGCATTTTTTTAAAATTTTATTTTATTAATTATTTACTCTATTTATTAATAATTTTAAATTCATCTGTTGTCTGTATGAGTGTGAATGTAGCAGACATCAGACAAATTTAAAACTACAAATAAATAGAGTAAATAATTTAAAAAATAAAATTTTAAAAAAATGCACTTGTTAATTTGAAAATTTTGTAAATGCGCATTTTTTAAAAATTTTATTTTATTAATAATTTACTCTACTTATTAATAATTAAAAATTTGTCTGATGTCTGCTATATTCACACATAAAAAAATTGCATGTTCGAAAATTGGAAAAAAAAAATTCCTGAAGCACCGCGAGCTGGAAGTCTTTGTCATAACCCGTCCAAAGACCCGCACCCGAGCCTCCACAGGAAAGAGCAACTTGGCCTCTCTTATTTACATGTAATGCAACCTCCCGGTAACTGAACTTACAAGCAAGTGCCCGAATACTCTATAGAGATTGAAGGCTTGCGTGTATATTAATTGTCCCGACAATTAACTCCCAGATAACTCATCATGAGAATAAAAGTTTGATATACACTCGGTATTAAAAAAATTATAAAAAAATTAAAGAAAAAAAAAAAAGAGTTTTAAAGAAAAAGGGCACGAAGATGACGCAGTGTGCGATGTTTGCTGCACGGGTGAAACCGATGCAACGTTGTAGACTCACGTATAAGTTTCCCACGACGGACCAACCGACGTGTGGGAATATCCTGATTATTACGCGGCCATAGGCAAACTCTACCAGTTACGATCATCGCCCGCCGTGGATACCGATTTTTATATTCTCAAAACGTATCACACTATTCAAGCGACGCTATTTAATTTCACCTTTAACTACTCACACAAATCACACACTCGCACACTCGCACACTGACAGACATTAACTCACTAAAAATACCCATTACACTCCACTACTCCAGTCCCAGTCCAGTCCAATATTTTTCGGGTGATTTTACTAACCAGCCATGTTAGCGTTATCTTTATTTGAATTGATAAAAATAAAGGCGTGTCTGTGCTCATTAAAAAATTGTTTCTCATTAAAATAATTGTGTAGACAAATTAATTAATTATATATCATATTATTTATTATTAAATAACTCTTGTTATGTAATTTATCTTCATATAGTTCGATATATATAGGTATATATGGGTGATATATGATATATATATGTATATCTACTTAAACGTACATGTATCGCAATAAACACATGCATGTAGGACATATATGTATATATATTGGATGATATAGACTCGGTGGGAAATTCTGCAAGCCGTCGTTAATGGATATTATGTATGGCTGAGAGTTTTGCTGGAGATTGAGAGATTGAGTTTGAATATATGTGACACTAGGGGAAAATATATTTCGGGGACAAAATTTATATCTATAAATATATATACATATAAGTATATAAATAAATAGTTAATCTTTTTTTCAGCTGGAAAATTTGACATTTTATTTTTAATTTTTATGTTTGGGAAATTTTCCGGGAGTTGCTTCATTAATTATAGAATTTTTTTTTTTTTTTATAATTATATTTAAAAGTCGCGGATAAAAATTTATTAATTAAAATCAAGTTTTTTACATATTAAAAAAATTTTTTTCTTAATGTCAATTTTTATGTTAAAAAAATTTATTTATTTATTTCTATGCTGAAAAATTAAATCTTAGAAATTTTTTTTTCTTAATTAAATACTTTATCTATTACATGACTTTATGTTCAATGAAATATAAATATAAATATCAAGTGTGAGTAAAATATAATAAATTTAAAACCACACAGTCAATAATAAATAATTAACTTATTATCTGAACAAATATTTAAAAAAACATAAACTAGCAAACTCGCAACCCGATAAAATTAAAAAATTAGCAACACAAACGGTAATTATTTATCAACTATTGAGTCAACATTTGGTTGAAAACGACGCGTTAAAATGTAAGCTTATCTTTTCCAATATAAATAATAGCCCATTAGAATTGAAATATCATTTTATCCTTATCGCCGCGGTTTATTATCACTCAACTGTCCGTAACTCGCTTAACTTTCTTTATAAAAAATTAAAAAACCCATTTTACTCATTACACTTAAAGCATCGCACATTCCCCGCATTTTTTCAGATAAAATTCCCTCAATTTTTAACAACACTCACTACAAATCTATACCCAGAAAACAAACCGTAAAAATAACTCAACCCTTAAATTTTATTACTTCACTAAATTTGTACCCTAAAAAAAAAATGTTCAAAAAAATCGTCCTTGGTGTTTTTTTTGGGCCCACTTAGACCGAGGACGAAATTGAATGTCATGCAACTAAACGCAGATTTGTAAGCGGCCATAAACTTTCGAAAATCAGGTAAATATCGGATATATTTATGACAGCTGAATACAAGAATGTAAGCGTGCACTTATATATATATATATATACGAATATCTGACGTGACAACTTAACTACAAACCTACACAATTGTACAATTTACTTGTTATCCTCTATTATATTACGTAACAGACCAATAAACTGAAAAACCCCCACTCCAAATATTATTTATGACCTACACTATTTTTTTGAACCCGCCGTCCCTCGATACCCGACACAAGACCGACTAGAGTAGGAGCCGGTATAGATACAAAGTTTCAAAATTCTCTAAATTAAAATTAAAATAAAAACTCAAGTGAAGTCTTTTGAAAAAAAAAAAAAATAAAAAAAAATATATATATATATATATATATATATATAAATGGTACTTGTTTATTACTGCAAGTTTAAATTTAAAAGCAAACATTTTTATTGAAAACATGAAATAAAAAAGTGTCATAATAATTCATAAGATAAAAATATATAAAAAAAGTCAAAAATTTATTGTGCGATAGTAAAAAATATTTAGTGGCTATTGTGAATAATAAACACCTTTGATATTTTTATTAGGTCCTAAACTGAAATAAGAAAGAAAAAAAAAATATATATATATATATATATATATATTTACATTTATATTGGAGGCGAATTAAAATATCTAATGTAAATAAAATAAATTTTGAAAATATAAATATATATATTTAAGAATTGAAATATGCGTGGATAATTAAGAGGATGGAAGGGACACCTGTGTAGTGGATGTATATTTATATATTTATATATATTTTCTAAATGCCCATAAGGCACAAGTCCCCTCGAATTATACTAATAGATAAAATAAAATTAAAAAGGATCCGGATCCGTTACATCCTGTGTAGTGACTTTGGTCTATTTTATCTTTGATCACTTCGCGCTGATATCACCTGAAACGCATGCACATTTATTTTGTAGTAATGGCTTATATTTATATATTTCGGGGATAAGTATCTATTAGTGTCTGAACTAGGAGGACGAGTAGTATTGTCCCGATAGTTGCCGCTTATGAGTTCAACAGCTGCCTCATTCACTTTATTATGTGTTGTTATTATGGTGTCTATTGCATCGAGTCATGGCTCAATCCAACAGTTTTCATTTTACCTTCGGCTTTTTATTATGAAACCCTAAATTTTTTTTTTTTTTTTTTTAAATACTGTGTTTAGTTTTTTAACCTGAGTTTTCAATTTGGCTCGGGCTTTTATGCTTTTCGTGACGTTTTTATGGAGATTTAATTTTTATGGGAGAAAGAAATTTTATTTATTTATTTTTTTTTTAATTATTTAGTCGATTGTTTTTTCATGTTCAGAATTTATGACTGAAAATTTTTACACACACTTTAGTGTCAGAAGACAGTGAGTTTAAAATTTCCGGCTGACAGGCAAAAATTTTTTTTCAAATCAAGTGAAAAATTTTCTGTTAGAAATTTCAAAATTATGATTGGTTTTTTGCAATTATCTCGGTAAAAATCGAATTTTGGGAAAAATTGTAAGAAACCTTTTTTGTAGCGTTTTAAATTCTCTACAAAAAAGGTATCTTATATTTTTTTTCAAAACTGAATAATTACTGAGATATTTGAAATTTAAAACTTAACAGCGTTAAAAAAAAACTCAAATCGCTTAAAAATAATTACGAAGTAATAAATGACAATTTAAAAATATCCATTCATTAAAATCAAATCAAAATTCCCCATCAATTAATTAAAAAAATTAATTTCCCCAAAACATCCATAAAAAAGTAATAAAAACCCCACCACCAAATCATCAGGATCGCAAAAAAATAATTTAATTAACAAACCCAACAATTAAAAAATTTAATAAAATAAAAGCAATAATACAGCTTACAAGCCCCTGTGAGGGTTTTTAATGTAATCAACAATTAAAATAAATATTCAAATGTGGTCACATAGACTGATTAATTCACAATCACCGCGGTAGGTGCGAAAGCCTCCGGTCCACTCAGCTCAGCTCAACTCATCTCGTACTGGAAGTGGAGGCCCGGAGCGTCCGGCACGGCGGTCCATTAGCCTATTAGAGCCTCGCAGGTGTCTCGAGGTGCACTTATGGGTACGCGTTAACCCCATACCCATATACCATACCCGTACATGAGATCGTTACCATCCCACACATCCCCGACCCGGTGTATGTATTCGTATATCTACATACATTTACATCCTCCAGCTTCACCAGCACCTTCATCACCCGCTTCACCACTAGCTTCACCACCATCACTATCACCATCGCCCTGCACATTATAATACATATTACAAGAACCCGTCCAAGTATAGAGCCAGCGTATAGGTGCCAGAAGTTGAGTCAAGCTGCATATTCATGCGCACCGAGAAACCCGGCCGACGAGCGTTAACGACCAGGGCGTGTAACGCTAAATTTCGTAGCGTGTCTCTGTCCAGTTATCCACGCATAATCTGTCCTCAAGGCGCGATTCTGCCACCTCTATACACTATTCTCTTCTCTAAACTATTTTTTTATTTTTACTTTACTTTATTTTATTCAAATCACCACTATCATTACTACACACCATGAACTCAGCTTAATTATGTATACATTTAATATTTATTCGTTAAATAATAATAATAATAATTGCGGTTGTCAGTTGTCGTGCACTTGTCGCACTTAGCTCCCTTACAATATATATGTATACTGATATTTTTTCGCATTATTTCCTCCCTACATAAATATAAATAGATGTATAGACGACAACTAACAATAATAGGCTGGGGTAAAAGGTTTCAGCTCCGGTTTTAATGCACGTGCATTTTTACTTTGACACGTGTATAATTTTTATACATTTCCTATATGTTTATATTTATATATAGACTTCTTACATTGTGTTACATGTATGGAAGATTGACTTTTCCGTATAATTTTTTTTTATTTTTTTGCAACTCGTGTGCGAGCATGAGAATTAATTTTTCGAGGGAACGACCCCAGCGTCGGCACTTTATTAGGCAGAAAATGCTTGCTTGTGAGTTTATGAAGTAATTATAACCCTTTTTAAATAGCATACATTTATGTGGTATACATTTTTATTTTTTTTATGAAGAAAAAAAATTATAGTTTTAGAAAAATTTGAGCAACGATTTTCACGTGATTTTTATTAATAATATTTTAGTGGAGGCAATAGTAATAAAATATATGAGGTAATAAATATGATATTGAAATAAAAGTAGGAAACACGGGACAGAGTGGTGTGGAAGTGTATATAGTCGGTGAGAAATGTTCCTTAGCTGATTCTTTAGTCGTTTAACCACCCTCGATACTAGATTATTTTTGTGCGGGGGCGTCGTGCCGTTAGCCACCTTTTTTCCGCTTATTCAGCAATCATTCAATTCGAATGGTGCTTTTTACGCCGTCTCTGTGGAGCTACAGCACTTCTGCCAGGACGATAAAAGTTAGTACCGCGAGTAGGAGGTCCCGAGACCAAACCCGACCATACATTTTCTTAGGTGAGCCAAAGTAACCTCGGAAACCAGGGAAAATAATCTGACAATTGACATTTCGGCTGCTAACAAAGGGGACATTAGTTGGATATAAATTATTTTACGTGTCGATAGGGAGCTCCGACACCCCGCCAGCCATTTTTTAACTTTATTTTAGATTTATTTTTATTTAAATCCATTTTTTAAATTTACAATCATAAGGACCGCGGTTCGAAACCACTTGTCGGTATTTTTAAAAATTAACTTGATATGAATTTTCAAAAAAAAATTATATCAAATGGATAATGGTCTGAAATTACGTGTCAATTTTTTTCTTTACTTAAAATTAAATAAAAAATTCAAAGATTATGGCAGGAAACAACTCTTTAGAATTTTTATAATTTTTAATAAAAAAAAAAACAGCCAACCATAGTCGTGCTGTAACAGAGTAACAAAACAACGAGTCGATCAATTAAAAAAAGGCGAATGAGACGTTTAAAAAAAAAATTGAATAACTTTTAGTGTCGTAGGATAATAAATACAAAGCATACCACCATACATATGAAGCATCAGTCGCATATTAATACCTGCAGGTCCCATAATACCGTGTAGCCAAAAGCCAGCAGCTGCCGACTCGTTTGCAGCACGCGAGCTCCGAGCTCTCACCTGTAACGTATAGTATCTTCCTTCCTTCCATCAGCACCACGTCCGTGCGATCAGTCCGCTACGACATCGTCCTCTTGCATGCTCCGACCTCATTTTTTTCATCGCCCTCTCGCTCGCCAACCTCCCGCTTGTTTTCCTCCTCCGATTTCCCCGCGACTCCTCGCCTCGCCTCCACTCAACTCCACTCCACTCCACAGTAGTGTTATTACACTCATATCACCTTTATTTTTATTTCTACACTCGAGATACAAGATCTACTACTAAAACATCTATTATTATAGTTTAGGATTGGCCCCAAATAAAATACAAAAAAAAAAAAGGGAAAAAAAAATATATAATAGCAGTATGTTAATTTTTATTGGGTCTATTAAGTATGGGTATCAATGAAGTAATTATAGGGCATTCTTTCCATCACCTGGACGATCTAGGAGATAAATATAATATTCCCTAAAAATATCCATGTACATATTTTTTATTTTTATTTTTTTTTATCGCCTGGAAAATTAATTTAAATTATGAAAGTCAAAAAAAAGTACTAACAAGTACAAAATTATAATAATTTATATGCCGGAATAAAATCAATTGTCAAATTATGACTGACATACACGTACATGCCAATATGTGACACGTACCAATTATTAAATATGTGCAATAAGTATATATATATATATATATATATGTATATGTAGATATTTGTTGGTTGGGATCCGTCGTCGGATTGGAGGTTATACCAACTAAGTAATTGGTTTGGTTCTTCCCTAATCATAAGGATAATCACGCGCTATCATGTACGTAAGCGAGGATGTATGAGTGCGAGAGTAAGTGTGAGTGTGTGGATAAATATATAATATATAATATGTAATAATATTGGAGGCAATTTAATAAATTCTACAAGAAGCGAGTTGTCGGTAAGGTTCAAAAGAAAGGATCAGGTAATTGGTGGGGATCGATATTAAACTAAGATCGATTCTCACGCTCACTCTCTCGGTGTACTAGGGGCACGCTTTACTTATATGTATGTATGTACAATATATATATAACGAGTAGTAACAGATTTATTTCAAACCCGCTTCCTATTAACGACCGCTGAAAAACGCTTGCGGTTTTAATTAACGGCTCGTGTTTATCGATTAATTGTTTTCGTTTGACTATTCCATCAGGTTTTTAAAACTTTATTTTTTAGATGTTTAATTAAGAGAAAGAAGTTTTTAAAGGCTTCGGAGTGTTTTTTCCGATTTTTGGGCGGACGTACGGATGTACGGATTCTCAATATCTCGGAAATTTATCTTCCGATTTAGAAAAATCATATGATAATAGAAAGGGTTCGTCAATATTCAGTGTCCGTGAAAATTTTGAGTGAATCGGTCAAGTAATTTTGGAGTTATTCCAAAAATTTAACTCGTACAGAAAATTTTTCGATAATGATATTGTAAAATACTGCAATTCAAATATTTTTCGAGGTTTTTCTTTTTGTTTTCTATCGAAATAGGGCAAAATACTAGAAATTATTGGATAGCAAACTTTTTAAAAGCCCGAAAGGAATTTTTCCGATTTTTGGGCGGACGTACGGATGTACGGATTCTCAATATCTCGGAAATTTAGCTTCCAATTCAGAAAAATCAGCTGATAATAGAAAGGGTTCGTCAATATTCAGTGTCCGTGAAAATTGAAAACGAATCGGTCAAGTAATTTTGGAGTTATTCCAAAAATTCAATTCGCACAGAAAATTTTTGACAGTGAAATTTTAAAATATTTTAATTCAACTATTTTTCACGGTTTTTCTTTTTGTTTTCTATTGAAATAGGGCAAAATAGTGAAAATGATTGAATAGTGGACCTCTAAAGAACCCGAAAGAAGTTTTTGTCTATTTTCGTGCGCAAGTACGAATGTACGGATTGTCAATATTTAGAAAACTGATCAATTGAAAAAATTTCTTCGGTGATTTCAAGTCCTTATTAGCCCTCAGAACCTATAAAACTTTGAAACCAATAATTTGAATATTTTTTCAGTTTTTCAAAAAATAAAAATCCTACAGAAAATTTTCTTCAATCTCAAGCACAATTTTTTCCTTCGAATAAAATTTTCAGTAAAATGATTGCAGGAGTTAAAAAAAAATTAATGTTCCAAAATTTTGTTTTTCAAAAAAATAATTTTTGTCAGCTCCATTAAAAAATAACAGACTTTCTGTATTAAAAAAGCGTCGAAAAATTTTTCTTTCTCGTGTCATTGAGAGTATTTATAAATCTCTTGTTGATAATAATAAACACCGATCATATATATCGAGACGATTGAGGATTTCAGGAGAATTCTAATGAAGATGGAGGATAAATTGTCATGGAGTAGTCTTATTGAAATACCTGTCTCAATACCTTGACAGAATAAATAATGGATATGCTGATCAGTGATCATGATGATGATCACTGATGGCATATATGTCGATTAAATAAATAATTATAGGATGTGCGAGCGCCGTCCAAGGTTTACTCCTCTATATATATTTAATATTGTACACCCATACAGCTCCTCGTCTCCATACATGTACGCAAACTGGCGTCAATATACTTTCCCACGCGTGCAATCTCACGCCAATGGAATTCACCTAGAATTTTCATTCATCTCGTTTCGGGGCTTTGTATTATAATAACAGCCACAACTTATTACAATATTTACCATCACTTATTTTTTAGTGCAATTTGCAATTAACGGCTCCCCCACGCAGTCCAATTAAAGTTCAAACCGAAAAATTAAATCCATTGAAGCTCAGCTCGATTTCAAAAATTTCCATCGGCTCCTTCTCTATTTTTTTTTTTTCCGTCCTCCAGAGATTTTTTACTGCAACAAAAATATATATCTGTCCCCTGGCGACAAAAATTATTAAAAAGTATTATGCATATGTGTCTATATGACGCGAATATTTTTTGGTGATATGGTTTAGGGGTAAAATGGTAATGCTCGAGCAGCGGGAGTCATCGGGAACCCCGCGGTGTTTGTTGAAGTATCGACTACGAGAATGGATAATAAACCCCGACGGGCCGTCGTATTCGCTCAAGTTACTTGTAACTCTCTTTTATATTTTATAAAAAAAAAAAAAAAATAGAAAAAAAATATGCAGATTTACCATAAATTATTTTTTTTAATTTTATGGAAAAAAAAAATTTTTTTTGTTTGTGGAATTTTATTGGGAAGCTGAGATTAAGTTCGAATAAATAAGCAAAGTAGAGGTTCTGTGATGAGGGCGCCAAAGTTAAATGTACAAGAAGCAGTTTATTTCGGTCGGGTTAATTAGTGGGACTCGCGAGTAGGTTTACGGTTGACATTTCGTAGCTCGGCTCGAGGAGCATTTTCTGGGTACGAAGAGTAGAGGGCACGGATCGAAATTAGTTGGTGATGGTGTGCATGGTGTGTGGTGTGCATGGTGTGTATAGAGAGAGTGTGTGTGGTGCAAGAAAGAAATAAATGAAGGAACAGCGAGGGATAAAATAAAACGTTGAGAGACACGTTGTTGTTAAGAAGGTATATAGCTGAGCTAAAGAGGAGTAGGGTGTGCTGAGCCGGCTTTTTTACGGCGACATACTGGTCGGCCATACCAAATCCAACTTGAGCTTGTCGAGAATTAAACCGCCGACTTTACTCTACTCCGCTCTTTTATGTGCCAAAAAAAATACTCGCTCTTCAACTGTTCTAATAAAATTACCACGCTAGCGTTTTACGATAATTATTTTACTGTCAGTCTCTTTTTTTTATTTTTAATTTACCGTCTAATCATTTTTTGAGAAACTCAAAAATTCCTTTCCTCAAAAACACCACCAACTTACCCTCCTATCACACCGTAAATCAAAAATTTATACCCCAGTAATTTTTCAAAAATTTGTCTTTCACTTTTCCAATTTTTCCCACCCCCGCTATAACTTTTTGGCGGGTTCCCAAATTTTGAACCAAAAAAATGAATAAATTCAACAAAAATAAATTCTATTAAATTTTCGAACATGTTGATAATAATTGTAGACATTTAATATGAATATATATTATACATAGATATATATTTGTAAAGGTTGATTACAATCGGTTGATGACGTTACGTCCCGGGTTGTCTGTATCAATATTGGCATCCTGGGCGGATAAGCTTCTATATATTCCACCCACCCACGACACCTTCTTCACCCCAGCACTTTAGTAGATATGTATGTATGTATATGTATATATATACCTGGTTATGTATATGCGCATCGATAATTATACATGCAATATAGGAGAGAGCGTGACTGTCGTTATTGCCGCGACAAAACGCTCAGGGATATATATCCTTGTGGATAGTTGTGTACTCTGTATGATTAATCGCGGAGTGAATAACCCAACCGTTTTGGTCTACTCGTTACCTCTATCTATATACATACACATATATAATAATATAATGTGCATGCCCTATACTCTGCTCTGTACTCCATACTCGATACTCCATACTCCATACACTTAATATTGTACATATAGTTATAACTACAACGACAACAACTATACCCAGGCTCTACAATGACAAAGACGATCACTGACAACCAACAAGTGCATATTCAGGAGCTTTTTATCATATTTTTATTAATCAAGATTGCTAACTCGGCATTTATTTTTTATGTCATTTAATAAATTACATACATGCGTACTGTTATTTCAATAATTATTATTCTTCTATTTAAATGCCAATAATTAGTTTTTTTTTATTTTTAATATTTACATACTTTGTAGCACTTGGTATTGAAAGTTGATTTAAAAATAAATT
Organism: Microplitis deprimator; assembly: GCA_964016945.1. NCBI lineage: Eukaryota > Metazoa > Arthropoda > Insecta > Hymenoptera > Braconidae > Microplitis > Microplitis deprimator. The sequence goes on from OZ024716.1 coordinate 14,752,765, forward strand.
TTGCAGTTGCGGTTTCATTACGAGTGGTTTTAATTACTATTATTTAGTTAGTAATTATTTTTTTATTTTAATTTAATTATTCTTCGATTTGAAATCAGTAATTTTTATTTGAATATTTTGGAGCTGCTGATTAATTTTGATTCTTATACTTTTGGTACAAATTTCGATAATTGCTAGTCAGTTTTAATTTCTAGTGATAATTTAATTTTTACTTTCATTTTTTTATTTCAAAGTTGGACCTAATTTCGATCTTAATAATTTTTAAATTTAAATTTTTGTAATTGCCGCCAAATTTTTGCTGCAGAGAAAAAAATTTGAATTCAAAATTAAAATTTAAATAGAATTTTAATGAAATTATGACTTTAGAAGCCATTACTCATTTTTTTAACACTAAACATAAAATTTAAAATGCATAATAAATTATTTCTTAAATTGCACGAGAATAAAAAAATTTGTTAGAATTTTTCCAAGCAAGTAGAAGTCATTTATTTTAAAAATATTTAAAACTGTAAATTGACTTGGCCAAAGTTGTTGTCAATTGTAAGCTTAGGGTGTATTAACTCAAGGTAAAAAAAAAAATTAAAAAAAATGTGTAAATACACAGTACCATCAAAATACAATAGATAATTTACAATAAAGCAATCGAAAGTTTTGAGGAGCCGTAGGACAATAATAATAAAGAAAGATATTTATTTAGTAAATATGACATTGTGAGTAAATTTTGCGCAAAATATATCTGTTGGTCATTGTCACGGGCGAGATCCTTACAATAAAGCTATTTTAAAATTGCATAATCGGCAGGTCACTGGGTTTTTATGGCCGAGCCCACAAAGGCGGTAAATCATCGTAAAAACTTTAAAACTTCATCCGCTGGCATTAGCGTCGCGTCTAGTCGTAATATTGCCGAGTTTTCCGTGCGACCGTTAGAACTTTACTTTGGAAAAGTTCCTCTTCTCTATCAGAACATAAAAAAAAATAAAAAAAACGTAAAAATACTTTAGCTTCAGGTATATCCGTCGCAACTAGTCTTATCTGTAACAAACGATCCTGCCTGTTGCTCATCTTGCTCATCTCTTGCTCAGATATAGCTATATATTTACTCAAGATTCCATTCTATGGAGTTCTTATATTGTTCGGCTTTACACTGGAGATCAGTCCTATAACCTAGACCCTAGACAAACTAGACTTTTTCGACCTGTCTCGGTAATCCTATTAACCTCGGACTACAACGATTTTCGGTTACACATTTAACTAACGAAATCTTTAAATCCAATAGAAAAAATATTTAACACAAACATCATGTTTAAATACCATTTAAAAACTACCTTAGAATACTAAATTTTCCACTTTCTCTTTTACTGTCATGTTTTTTTTTTTATTTTTTCAAATTTTAAATTATCAAAACAAACCCAAAAAAATTATCTCATGGAAAATTTGATAGAAATACGCATTTCAAGAATTGAAAATTAATTTTCTTCGGTGGCGGTTACAAAACGAAATTAGGAGTTTCTTTTTTTAGTTCCGGAACTGGAAGTACTTTTATTGAAAATTGGGAGTTAATATAAATTTCCTGGAGTTTACTTTAAACTAGTAAGATTCTAATCACGGAAAAAATGGATTCCTGAAAATTCGGAGTCGATTTCTATTTTCTCCGATAGTTCAAATATTTGAACCCCATGGTAGATTTTGGAGATTTTAACCTCGGTAGAAGTTTAGTTTGATTATAAGCTGTATTGTAAAAAAAAATCGGAGTTAGTATTGTCAAAAAATTTGATTAAAAATTATCAATTATTTTATATTTCTAAATTTCTTCAACTCCGTTTTTAACAAAAATATGTATTTTACTAAAATTTCGGATAATACTAAAGTTAGCCGACATCCAAAAATTTTCTGATATTTTTTTGAACAATAAATTATAAAAAAAAAAAATATTTGAAAAAAATGCACCTATAGTTTTTTAAATTTTCTACATGTGCATATTTTTAGTTTTTATTTTTTTTTAATTTATTCGTTGAAAAAAAAATCCGAAAATTGTGAATTGTCTGCTAACCTCGAGATCATAAATTTCGGAGTCAATTTATTTTCTGCCGCATTGAATATTTCGAGATTTTTTTGCTTTCCGAGTAATTCATGAAAAAATGCATGCTCCCAAATTTTTCTTTCTAGAATTTACGTTATGGAGTTAATTTACTTGTGACTCCAAAAACATTATAATTCATTGTTCTGTAGTCAAAAATGTCAATAGTATCTATATAGAGTTGTCAGAAGTGGAAAGTAATGAAATTTGATGAGTACAAATGAGCGTTATCGAATTTGGGAAAAGACCCCACTTGATTACAAAAAGTATAAATTTCTTTAAATAATCAATATCTTAACAAGCTTGTATGCTCATAGATTAATAATTAGCTACAAGGATAAATTTATCTAAACCATTAAAGTGTTAGTAAACATAAAAAAGTCTTAAAACTGTTATCATCCTCTAAAGATAAACCTAAAAAAAAAACATATATACAAATATAATACACAAGTGTTAGCAATATTATAGTATCAGGTGAAAATGAATAAGAACAACGATAAAGGTTCGAGTTAACAAAAAAAGTGAAGACAAGCTGAGATTTATTCAAGTCCCGTGCCGACGGAGTTGACAAGAGTCGAGCCGCGTAAACACCCTCGCTCTTTGTTCTTCCCTTGCTGTTGAACAAAGACAAACTCGTACATACGTACATACGTATCCACTCTATTCGGCTCAGAGTGTAACAAGTGAGAGGACACCAAAAATACTAAACCGAGACGAAGAAACAAAGTGTAAGAAGAAAACCGCATCATTTTACGATCTTTTCTTGTTCGTGGGCGGAGTCAAGGGCGTGGCCTATCCACTGCCCGCCCCTTTGTTCCTACAGCCAATGCCGCAGCTCCAAAGTGCCTTTTAGGAGGCAACTTTGTTCGCTTTCCAGCTCGCTGATTGGCCATTACCTTTTAGGCTCCACCCAGTGCCCAAAAAGTGGGACAATTTAGTTGGCCATGAGACCGTAAGAGGGACCGGTTGTTTCAGTCGATTTCGAGCCTTAGAGTGGATACCGATGAAGTGGTGTGAGTGTAAGCGAGTCAGTCGTAGACTGGAGAGCCCTGTGAGAGCAGGGGACGGACTACTCTCTTATTAAACAAATAATATTTTTTAAATTTACATTTTTAATATTTTTCGCGTGTGCCAGTGTCACGTTTGTTTAGTTATCAGTTTTTTTTTCATTAGAAAATTATCAGCGTCACTATCATCGTCATCATCATCATTATCATAATAGTTATTATTATTATTGTCAATTGTTGACCCAAAGCACGTGGAATTTAAACAAAAGGACAAATCGGTCCACTATGAAGCTCCGAAATAAATTTAAAAATCTGCCGGCAAATTTTAAGTGAAATTTTTCTCCAATCGAGACTGGACAAATTATTGTTATTATTATCAATATATAGATCGATATTATTGTTAATTACTATTATAATTATTAATAGACAGTGAATAAAACTCTAATGTGTGATACTGTGGGTGCTCGTGCTTTATTATTGTGATTTATTATTTAAAAAACTGTTTAAAAAAATAACTTGCGCGTAATGTCGGCGTACGCGCAATTCGGATACTCGTATCCGTCGGCATCCCAGGTAAAATTTTATTTAAAATATATATTAACAACAAAAGCTCATATTTTATAACAAAAAACAATCAATACGTCTTTATAATTTGTAATTGTAATTACTATTGCAATTGGAATTTTAACAAATTGGTAGCGAACTGGTTCTTTATACTCGATTTAAAATGCCCGCACCTGCTCGGTTTATTTTTAGTTTATTCTTTGCTGGGTTTTTATTGAGGATTATTTCATCTTTAGACCCTTTTATTTGAGTGCCTATTCTTTGTATTATAAGTTTGTTTTATTTACTTTTTTTTTTTTTGAAAGAGAAAATCGACCGACGGCCGTCGCACGCAATTTCGCGAATTAGTTATTTATAATAATCATAATTATAATTATTGTTATTATTATTGATAGTATTAATATTAATATTGCGATAACAATCTATCGTAAATAAACGTCAGCATTAATATGAAACAGAAATTACTTATATAAATTATATAAATACAATTCAAACTGTCACTTACACCTGTCGCGAAATCCAATATTTTGTACATGCAGAATATTTTAAATAATTATTTCAATTTAACATTTCGTTTTAACGGATGACATTTTATAATAATTGGATAAAATACATTAATTATTATCGAAATTTAAATATATGAATTTTAGTATTTAATTGGATTATTTTATATTTAATTGATATCGAATTTAACTCCGAAATGGTTAAATTATGCGACGCACGTACATTCCATTCGATATTTTTCATGGATTGTCTTTTATCTTTTCCTGAAAGCATGGCTCCCAAAAAAATTCATGTTTCCATTTTTTTCCAAAAAAGGAGTCTATTCGGAGTCAAATTTTTTTTATAAATCAACTCCAGCTGATTATTTTGCATTATTACAAGAAATTTAAAACATTTTTATAGAAAATTAAGAAATTTTCGTGAATTTAGTCTTGGAGGCGGAGTCAAATTGGATTCCATGCATTTTGCAACCTAACTCCGGCGTTAAATATTCGAAGCACATGATCTTTGATCTTTAGCTTAAAAAATGTCTTTCAAAGTATTTTTCACATCTGGGATGAAAATTAGAATTATTCCAAATTTTGTTTAACTCCGGAGTTAAATATTTATCTGAAGTAATTTGAGTTTTTGTCAAAATAGTCACGTGTAGAAAAATCATCAAATTTGGACAAATCGAAGTCAACCTGATTAGTAAAGATTATAACTAACTCCGGAGTTAAATTTTCATAAAAAAATACTCAAAAAAAAAAAAAAAAGAAATTAACTTGTATGTTAAGTAAACTCTACTATAGTTTCTAATAAAATTAAATACAGAGAATTAATAAAATATTTTTTTTAATGTAATTTAAATTGCCCGTTACAAAATAACTCAATTAATTTAGAACTCGAACAAGCTCAGCGTAATAAATTTCTATTGTTTCGTCTACTGACAACTAAAAAATGAATATTTCCCTCTAAAAAGTCTCGATATCACGACAATTATATTATTAAAACTCACTTACTCAAACTCATTATTAATTTAATCTCAAATCTGATCCCTATCACTATCTACAAAAAAAAAAAAAAAAAAAAAAAAACTTTCTCTCAATTACAAATTACTCATTATTAACCTCGACAATAATTATCAATCCAATAAAACAGTAATCAGGGCATAACAAAAATAGTAATAATTATTTCACTTTTTTTATACAAAAATTAAATTTTTGTCCTTAAATTTAAAGAGACTGCGCCCGCGCAGACGTATAAAGTACATAGAAATATATATATATCTATATATATATGTAAGTGTGAGTGAGTATGAGGATATATGGATGAGGACCTAACTTTCTATCTAAAGATTGTGCCACTCATGTGAATATAGAGAGGGGGCAAAAGGGGCCAGGGGAAGTCCAAGTACAAAGAGTAAGATACGCTAGTGTGTTTATTGTACCAAGTGTACGGAAGAGTATAAAATAAAGTTGTGAGAAAATATTTATTCTTACAATGTAGATGTGTCAGTGTGATTCGTGTTTCCCGCATACCAATGACAACACAATTGGTGAACATATGTAACATATGAATAGTAACATGTTTAAATTTATTATTTTATACTAATATGCTTACTCCTGTTTTATTATTTACAGTTATTATTATTTTTGCTTACACTATTATTTAAACTTTGTAAATATTATTGTTGGCATGGTATATATTTATTGTTAAGATTTTTTTTAAGACTCGGAACCGACGGAATCTGATACCGCTGATTACCTTGTACGTTTATTGATATCGCGGTTAATAATCAGTGTTAATTTTATTATTTTATTTAACAAAACATGAGGCTCAAGTTTTTAAATATTTCCATTGTTTTTACTTGGCGATAAATTTCGTTAACGAGGAATTTAAATTCACCGAGTGAAAATAAACAAATTTTTTTTATTTTTTCTAATTAATGAGAGGCGATGTCGCATAATTTTTTTTGCATTTTTGAATTTTATATAGACGAGTTTTTGGAATTTTTAAATGAACTTTGACATAACTGAACATTTTTTTATATATTTTTGACAGAATTTGAAATTTTTATTAGAATTTCAGTCGAAAAACTCCATTTTGAATTTTTTATATCTTTATATTTAACCCTGATCAAAATTGATGTTTTTTTTTTTACTCAAAATTAGATTTTAAATTTAGAAATTTTATTTTGGAGTTCGAATTAGAAATGCAATCAGTTTTAATGAGAGGCGAAGTTGAATATTTTATTTTTTTTTTGCATTTTTGAATTTTATAAAGACGAGTTTTTTTAATTTTAAAATGAACTTTGACATTTACTAGAAATTATTTGATATATTTTTGACAGAATTTGAAATTTTAATTAGAATTTAAGTTGCAAAACTCCATTTTGAATTTTTTATATCTTCATATTTAATCCTGATAAAAATACATTTTTTTTCTACTCAAAATTATATTTTAAATTAGAAAATTTAATTTTGGAGTTCGAATTAAAAATTCAACCAATTTTAATTGTCAATTCTTTTAAAATAATTAATTATAGTCGAGAAATTTTTGAATTTCAAATTTAAGACCGTGAGTTTTTAATTTTCCATTAAAACCAAAAATTAAAAATATTTTTGAGTTTTTTCTCAAAATTTATAAGTAGAAAAAAAAGACTTTCAAGTGTAATTACTTCAAATAAAAAAAAAAATAAATAAATAATCTGATTGTAAAAAAAAATGTCCAACTGTAATTACAAGTACTTAAGTATTAAAATTACAAGTACTTATTTATTATTAAAAAAAAAAAAATATTTTTTCATGTAAAACACAAGCATAATCTGAAATGGTATGTACGCAATTTAATGTAAAGATATTTAAAATACAGGATTTTCCACATTGTAAGACTACCGTATTATTCAACGGTCGAGTCCGTTGTCATTATGCCGCTCGGCGCATAAATTTTTCGACAATTAACGAGTAAATATTCACACTTGCTGATTAAATACTGATTATGATAAACTCTAAAATATAAATAAAATAAAATATGCGGGTTACAAGTTGATACCCAACGTTATAAGCTATAAGTAACCAGACTAGTTGCAAGTATTGACATACCCAAGCTGTACATCAAGAAAAACCGGTTACTCTTATTCTGGAATTGCACATCAGGTGCAACGGTTCACTTTGTACATGTATCCTTAACATTACCTCTACTATTCACTCCATATTCTATACCCACTATCATATATCTCATAATTTTTGTACAACTGAAAAAAATCGCGATAAATTTTAAAACCCCTATTCATATATATTTCGACTTTAAAGCCACTTCATATATTCCACTGCATATAAAAATTTTTCTTTCAAGTCATGACTCCATTTTACAATTTTCAAAAAAATATGGAAACAAATATATGAGTCGCGGAAACCGCGAATTTAAAAAAATATGAAATAGAGCAGAGATATCAGTTGTGACGACTTTCAGCCCAGTTTAAAAATATATAATGACATAATTTTCAAAATGAGGGAGAAATCTTTATTTCTTACACTATTAGAAAATTGGGAGTGACTACGGATTTTATTTCAATCCGAATCCACTCCGTCACTGGGAGTTCCGGAGCTTAAAAAAAATCATTTTGCATACGGAATAAATAAGGAGTTTTTTTTTCACTTGAGTGATTTGGGTTTTATTTTAATTCGCATTCACTCCGAGCCAGAGTTTTATTTTAAAATAAATTCCTAGGAGTGAATTTCACTCCGAGGGGATTAAATAAATAAACAGTCATCCGCTCCGTATTTACTCCGCTAACTTTTTACAGCGCAGTCGCTTTCTATTACAATCAAAAATTCTTTTAAATTTTTTTATTAATTTGAATAAAGTATAAAGTGGCCATAGTCGGTCCTTCAACTCAAGAAATGATGAACAAATGAATAAAGAGACCCCAAAATTTAATAATGACGCGTATTATAAATATACATGTACATAGAGGTAATATGGATACGTGACAATAAATCTATGGACATGAAATCCGTTTGTTTCGCGAAGCGTTTGGGAGTGAAAACTCGCGAATGGCGAATAATCCCTGATACCGAATGGCTTACTTTAATACACATTTCGTTTATTTTTTATTATCTGTCGTAACTATAAAAGTTAGCACCTGCTTCGACAATTTCACGGTTCATTTTATGCCGCATACGATTCTCGGCTCGCAAACATTAAGTTACTACAGTTTTAATATTTACTTAAACTAAAATTAAATCTATCGTTTTATTATTTTTTTATTGCCTCAAATGCCTCGTAATAGTCAATTTAATTTTTATTATTTTTTACAAACACGTGCTTTTATGTCTAAATAACAATCATTATTTTTAAATTCATTCCTTCCCCAATAAGTCGAAAAATTTTTTTAAATTCAAAATCGACGGACGGTTTTTTTGCAAATAAAATTTTTGGATTTCACATGAAAATAAAATTTTTCAGTTACTAGTAAGCGGAGGTCAGCCAACGACAGCAACATCTCCAGCAGTGTCCTCAGGTGGAGCTTTGAGTCCCAGTGCGCTGTCCCCGTCGTCAAATGCTCGGACCGCGGTGCCGGGTGCGTCAGGAGGTGCCGAGACGCCGGTGGGCAGCTCGACGGGGGCCGGATGCTGCGAGAACGGGAGGCCCATGATGACCGACCCGGTCACTGGGCAGACGGTTTGCTCCTGTCAGTATGACAGCGCGGCCCGTCTCGCCCTCGGAGCTTACCCGCGACTGGGCCCTCCGGCGTCTTCGTACTCGACTTACCCCACACCGACGCCCTCGGCCACGGACCAAGGGCCCTATCCAAGCATCGGGATGGACAGCTCCGCTTTCTACTCACCCCTCGTAAGTATTAAGATTAAAAAGCATTTTTTTAAATTTAAATTCGAATTTATAAATAAAATACTAGCGATATCTTAATGGCTTCTGATATCCAACTCAAGGCTTGAAATATTAAAAAAAAAATATAAAAAATTTATAACGATTGATATCATTCGTTATCGTCATAAATTACGACCAAATAAATCACAGCGTGTCGGAGATTATTAGTTTTTTTATTAAATATATATTTATTTAGCTTTATATTATTTTGATGTTATAGTAAGTAAACGCTAAAATTAAATAATAAGTCCATTAGGTCGTATCGGCGATAACAAAAAGGTCCCCCGAGTGTCGGAGTCTCGGTTATACACCCGAGTTTTGTGTATATGTTCAATAGAGTTTACTCGGGAGTTAAAACTTATCGTCGCTGATTTTTATCGGTATTAAAACTAAAACTTTGAATCATTTAAGAGTAATCTAGTTTAATAAAGTATCGCAATAATATTACTTACACTTATTTTTACTCTCATATATGTTTTATTATGTGTGAGTGTTAATATACATTAAATATAATATACGATAAAAATATATATTAATTTTATTAGATGTGTTTATTGATTTTACTTTTAAAATCACTTTTATTAACATGTCTTACTCTGAAAATTTATTTTATTGGTTCAAAGTTTAAAAATTTTTCCTTGTTTTTGTAAACTGCTTTTTTTTTTATTGATAAAAAAATATTACTAATGAAGTCTGATGTAGATTTTTTAACCATTTATTCAAATCTCTAATGGAAATTTTTCCTATTTTTTGTAAACAAACTAAAAAATTTATAAAAAAAAATTTTGAAAAAATTTAAATTTTTACACAAATCGGCTGTAGGTCGCGGAATAATTAATTTTTTTTTTTTAGTAAAATTTCTTTTAAAAAAATTAAATTTTCATATTTTCTATTCCCTGCTTCAAATCTATACGGAAACTTCATTCCAAACTCAGTAATTTATCCTCAATTTTTTTTTCAACTCCAACACTTCTTCAAATCTGTAAAAAATCCCAGTAATTAAATTTCAATCAACAAATTACTCAACTTTCACTTCACAATTTCTTTCCGCACTTCGAATGTACGCTCGATAAACTCTAAAATAATTGATCTACTGATTAAATTTTTTTTATCCTCTTGCAAAGACTCAAAACCAAAGTCGCGACTGATAATAATTATTAAGATCCTCATTATGAATTAATAAATTCATAAAATTAAAATAAATTAATTTCAACAAGATCCAGAAAACGGTTTCAGAAAAAAATGATCATGTAGTAGTTACATTAACTTGATTTAAATAAATATTTATACAGCAGCTCGAGAGTCGGGGTTGTATAAATTACTTGAAATAATAAAACATAATTGTGAAAATAAAATAACATTAGAGATAATAGTCCAGAAGTGGCAGGAGGCAGCACGTGCTATTGATGTGATTTTCTGCACAAGTGTAAAGGGAAATAATAATATAAAGGGGCATAATATATATGTATGTATATATATAATATATATGTACGCAAGTAAGCTCAAGAACTCTTAGCTGTTAGATCTTCCTCTCTTCTCTCCTCTCTATTCTCTATTCTCTACTCTGAACTCTATACTCTATACTGAGCTCCTCAGAGATTCTTAGGTCCTCTGGTGGGTATCCTCCAGCCCGAGTGGATAGAGAGCGTTATAAGAAGGTAATAAGAGCCGGATTAGCATTGAATGAAATGGCCGGCGCGGCGTGGCGACAATAAGGGCAATAAGCATCAGTGAGTTGAGTTGAAGCTGAGTAGAGTCCTTATATGTTATAAAACGCTCACGGTGGTCCTCAGGACGGCATCTCGTACACGAGCCTTCTTTTCCTCCCTCCTCCCTTCTCCCCACCAGACTTCTTATCCCTCTTTATACTTTAATACCCCATTTCTATTACTACTTTTATTATTCTAATTGTATTTTTCATAACATCCAGGCATATTTGTATATTTTTATATTTATACTTTTATTATCCGGAGCTTTTCAACTCCTTGTAATGCACGGCGACATATCGAGCTTCGTAGTAACCTTCGTCGTAATACTTTGACGTCGAGCTCACGCACTAGAGTATGCCAGTAACGACTACGGCTTCATCGTATTATTGCATCTTATCTCCACTATTTTATTCGATTAGAGTCTACGCTGCTATAATCTATACACTGACTTGCTGGATTTGTCTATGTTCTACTTATAATAAATTTTATATCTGCACTTTCATTTTTTACTCAAAATTAAATTTTTTACAACCCGCGATTAATTAAAATTTAACGACTAAAAATTTTTAATTATTAAAATTTTAATTAAAAAAAAAAATTCAGTTGGTAAAAAATTTCGAATATTTATGAGCCGCCGAAATTTGAATAAAAAAAATTTCGGACAAATCAGCGATGGATTAAGAGGGTAGAAGTGAGCAACTCAACGATGCACATGACTCTGGGTTTTAAACCCTTGCAGCAGGAGAGTGCAGGAGTAAAGTAGACTTTGGAGTATAAGTATATATATAATATAAATAAAAGTATTAAGTAAGAGCATGGCAGAGTATAGTGAGAGTAGAATAAGAAAGAGCATATCCGACGTCGTGACGACAGCGTTAAAGTCCTGGCGACCACCCGCGGGCCCGACGTCATAAAAAGGCGCCGAGAATGCCCTCCTGCTAATCCTAGGAGGTCCTTGCAAGAGACGGGCTGTCGTATGACCACGTTTTCCCGCAACCCGGAACAAGGCTCAACTTTTCTAGCCTTCAAGTATTTATACAATCAATTAAACTTCACTAATTTTGTCAGCGAGTAAATTCCATTGTCCTCTGCCACGAGGACATAGACTGCATTGGACAATAAAATGAAGGCCAGAAGAATTAATAAATAATAATTTAAGAGAACGAATTAGATCCAGACATGAAATATGAAACTTACTGGCGCCAACCTTTTTCTCATTCTCTTATTTTCCATTTATTTTTTTATCCCTACTCATTTTTTTTATCTTTTTAACTAACCGTCGAAAAATATTATTCTATTGTACTCTCACTCATATTTATACTCATGTCACAGTATCACGTAGTCCTCGTTCGCATTTAATATTACTCTGTACTTGCTAGTTGATTGTATCAAATATTCGCAATACAATCGAGCCCTTAATTAATTTTCCGTGTCGAATTTATTCTCGTACGTGTAGACGAGCTGCTGCATTAATTAATCTATTGTAAGACGTGTTAATAATAATAATAATAATTGTTATTGTAACCCATTGGAGTAAAAAATTTGTGTGTTTGTAACAGGGAAATCCTTATGGACTGAAGGATGCAACGGGGATGGGAATGACGGCGGATATGGGCGCAGCCTGGGGCACGGCGGCGTTACAACCCGCCGCGACTGGATACTACCCCTACGATCCAACGCTTGCTGCTTATGGGTATGTACTGTTATTATTCCAGTGATAAAATTTCATTTTATTGAGTTTTAATTAAAAAAAAAAAATTCGGAGTTTATTTTAGCCGGAGTCAAAAATTGGATTGACTCCGAATTTAAAATAATTATTGAGATGCGAATACTAATTTCGAAAAATTTGACTCCAGGTTACCGGAGTCAAAAATAATGATTTAAAACCAATGGGAGTCAATTCAAAATTAACCATACGGAGCTTAGCTCCTGGTCAATTTTAGACGGATGGAATTTTTTATTTATGATGAGGATTTATTTTAAACACCGGAGTCAAAAAAAAAATTAACTCCGAATAAATAATAATTAAATTCCAAATTTTGAAAATGTATACCTGGTAAAATTTGGAGTTACTTCAAAATTTTTTTTACTGTGGACTTTTGACTCCTGCCTTTTTTAAAAAATACCAGCTTCTAATTTCGCTCCTCAGCGTAGTCAAAAAATTTTTTAAATTGACATCATTATTTTTTTTCTACCCCTTTAAAATTCCCAAATATTTTATTATAATTTTTTATTTGAAATAAAATATTTACCGTACAATAAAAATTCATTTTATCAGTATCAGTATAATTCCGTAATAGATTTTCAAGTGTGGTCTGTAAGGGTTAAAATAACAACGCCAATACTCCGTTAAAGTGGGATTTGGTAGACCCTCGTAACAAGATTTCCCGTATCGAAAATTTTATTTGACATCTATATCAAAACCAATAAATATATTTCTCCCACCCAAACAAAACCAGCTCACTACCGTTATCTCCTCGCCCTCACTCAAGTATACACACCAATAATTAATAATTAATTCATAACCTATTAAAACTCCAAACTCCCCCCCACCCCTGAACATCTAAGGCAACAAAAACAGCCAGGGTCCTCACGCCAATAGACTTAACCACCAAAAAAGCCTCTAGTTATTTTAGTAATAAAACTTTGTCCAATTAATAAATAATCTCTAAATCCCCGAGCTTTGCCTTATACATATACATATATAATAGACAGAATACATAACAGAAGAGAACAACAATAAATAGAAGCCAAAGGATTGAGAAGAGTGGGCGTAGACAAAAGAGTTTGTTAACTGGTTATAAGTTTGCCACTCGCGTAGTCCTTGTATTGGCAAAAAAAAGGAGAATCTAAAAATGAAATCTATAAATTTAAATTCTTCAGGCAGTTCTCTTATTCTGTACTGGTGATATTCTGTGGTTCTGATTAAAGAGAATAGGTAGCAGTCTAGCAGCAACTGCTGGTACTGGTACTGGTATGTACTAGTATTATTAAACACGACAGAGATAGAAGAGAACAAGAGAGTGAGTAGTTTATTGATTGGCTTCCTCTCCTATCCCGGGGTTTCGCCGGTTCACCGCTCTCGCATTCGATCTCTCCTTGTCTGTTTTCCGTTTTCTCTCTTTTACTCTGCTCCCTCTTCCTCTGGCTCTGTCTCTGGCTCTTTATTCACCTTTACACTGACACCAGCCACCCACACCTTCGCAGAGACATGTGTAGATGCCGAGGGAAGGAGGAAGAGAGAGAGAGAGAAAGTGAGCAGCATGGCAAGGTATCCTGGCACCTCCATCATCATCTGGTAGACTATTGTTATTATCAAGGCTATACTCACGCCCACCCTTACATACACGCAAGAGTTGCTCCCACAGGTGCTTTACTTGGTTGCTTTGCTTGGCAACCCTCGTATGTTGTCCGTACACCGAGTGCTCACGGTGGGTTTGCTTTGGTCCCTCCTCCCACAAGCTCTACACTTGTATCGTTTGTATCTTCTGTGTGTAGATTCAGGGGAGAGGGACGAGAAGCGACGGGGTGAATAAGGTGTGAGGTGAGAGAGTATGGAGAGACTCTACTGGGCATTGTTTATCGTTGAATCCACCCTCGGAGCCTCTTCACCAGCCAGTCTACTCCACAAGCCGCTATTAATTTACTTGCTTAATAATACCTAGGCCTCAAAACCGGCCTTCGTTATTTCCTCTTCATTCATGTTCCTCATCTTTCATCCGTTCACTTATAACTTTTTCTTTGTTTACATTTTTTCATAAAACTTTTAAAACAATCGGAATTTTGATTTTCGAAAATATCAGACCGAAAAAACTAAAAAATCACTAGAAAAAATATATACCGGCTGATCTTGCCCCTCTAATTTTATTTTATCACAAATTTCCCCGCCATATTTGAATTTTGTTTCACAAAAATTTTTCTTTCCCTTCCCCCATACATAAAAATAAAAATATCATTTTAAAAAATTCATAGCCTACTCTGCACATTTGTAATCTCTCATTAGCATAAAAAATAAATTTCGAAAAATTTTTTCTCGGCATAAAATTTTCAACGGGATTAAAAAATTATCCTTACCCCCAAGCCAACTCTATATCCTGCTTTTATCCAAAGTATATTTCGATGTCAAAAATAATAAGCTAATAAATATAACAATAATAATAGTAATAATAATGCCGACATATATTCTGCACTTAATTTAGTTTGTTATTTAATACCTTTTTCAACGTAAGTTTAATACATTATACATGCATGATAAAAGGTTTTATAGAGGAATAAAAATCCCCGGAATTTTTTCCATGGTACACATATATTGCGTTTGTTACCTCATCCCGACAGCTCGGTTGCCCCCAGCAGCACCTTTTTAACTTTTTTTTATTTTTTTCCTCTACTTTAGCTCCGACCGTGAAAAGCTCTCACGGCTGCTCCAATACTCAGCCTTTTATTTTATTCCTCTTATTTCACGCTCAAATGTAAATCGTGTTAATCTCGCTCGCAATATTTATTCCATTATTATTAATAATAACAACAGCAGCAGCAGCAGCAATAATAGCAATACCTTAACCCATCATGTATTAAATATTCCCCCGAATGTCGAGTAAAACGCTCATGAGCTCCCGAAACTGCAATTACCAAGTACCAATATTGGTTAACCTTTCGAGATCGACATGACCATGCAGCCCCGTAATGAGTCCATTCAAGTGGACGCTATTTCCAGTCAAGTACCACACACATGTTACATACATTCGCCAACGAGTCCCTCCCGTCCCGTAAAAACTCGAGCTTCCATATCGTTATTGCCCACCGGCATACAAATAACCGTTTGCTCAAGTCCTTGAGTTTCAATTTATTCCGACATTCTGTCTTTTTTCCATAACACACAAAGGCTTATTTTATTGTTGTATACAACCTTGGACAAAATGTTTAACTGCAATTGTTCGCTGGCGAATTTATACCCGATTCAGATTCCAAAAAGAGGCAAACGGTTTTAAGAGAAAAAATTAATCACCGGAGTAGAGTACAGTAAACCAGGGGTTATTGATAACGCGGCATTAAAAGTAAATTTCTTGGTCAGGATGTATAAAAACCCGAGTAAGGTTCATTAAGTTTTTACCCAAGTTCCCAGATAATCCGTTCTATTCCCTCAGAGTGAGCGAGAGTACACATAATGGCGTCGATCGATTTCCCGGTCGAGGCACCAGGTTTAATGCCTGCCCCTGCGTTTCCCTTGCCTCAGTCCAGCTTTTTCCCTCCTTCTGTACTCCCCTCCCACCTTCTCCTCCTTATCCTCATCTTCATCCTATACTAACTTGAGTTTGCGAGAGCACGAGCGAGCAAGCGGTTTTATTGGAAAGGAACAGCTCGGTGGCCGCCTTTCCCTTGTCGGGGACGTTTAATAGAGGGTGAAACCACCTTATACTTTCTTTTCTTCATCACCTCCTCCTCCTGCTTCTCATCCTCCTTCTCATTCTCCTTCACATCTATTCCAGCAGCTCCGACAAAAGTTTCCCGAACGTAACAGACCGACACCATTTCAAGCCCACTCCGTTCTTTCGCTGGATCCTCAGAGAACTTATCACAATTCTTGTATTTACCCAAACAAATCGTCTCTGACTTAACAACCCAGCCAGCAATTCATCAAACTTTCATCCATTTCGAGCAGAGAAAGTTACCAACTAAAGTAAGTTAACTCTACCGATGTCTTACCGCCAATGTCTGTTTCTACTCAGCAGATAAGTGGACACGCGAGCAGATAATTTTCAGATAAGTGCCCAGTGTTCCCCCACCACCGGCAGCTCTCTTCTAGGATCTACTTGGTCCGAAAAGTAGCTGTCTTATTTAATTCAAAAGCAATTCGGGACCTGATTTATCGCTTCAACACCCACGGCATTTATCGCTCCACTAGCCGTATCCATCATCTTGATATTCATTATTTTTGTTTTTTATCTTTTATGCCGAACCCGAGTCTATACAGTAGGAGACTATCATGCTACCAAATCAGATCCACTCACACAAGTGGGTCACATCTGCTTGATGTATTTATTTATGAGGCTCAAAAATCCAAATCCAAATTGAATGAGGGTAGGAATGTATGGTCACGGTGGGTTGCCTCATATCCCGTAAACCAGACCGGCATTGTGTGTTTTTGCGTTGCTCTATTCCTGTTTTAGTTTGTGTCCCTGGCTACAGTAATACTCGTAGATGCTGTTGTAGATATAGATGTAGATGTAGATGTAGATGTAGAAGTAGATGTAGAAGTAGATGTAGTGATCGTCAACTCTCAGGCGACCCCCGTTGTGGAAACTCATTGAATGGGTATTTCAGTTGGCAGTAGCCTCTACGAGCCACTTGGTATCGTGTGTATAACAGCCAAGCTATAATACCGTGGGTGTCGAGATGAAGGGGATCGATCGAATCGCCATTACCGCTCGGAGAGAGATAGATTGGGCGAACATGGCGATCGGCGAGAGAGCGAACGGGCTGGAAATACCTCTATTGGGTAGACTTTAGTATAGAGTACAGAATATAGAGTCTAGTGTATAGAGGATGGAAGCAGAGGCAGAGGCAGAGTGTGTAGAGTGAATAGAGTGCGGCCTCGATGGAATCACGCCGACAACGCGTTGCCGAGGGTGGTTTATTCTCCGTATACATTTGCCGCGTATCACCCTACGATAGGATGACGCCCTGGTTTAGGGCGAGAGAAGAAGGCTTTATAGATACGAGGGCGTGTTTCCCCGTAGCGCGACACATGCAACCACTCACTCACTCTGAGTATAAAAGCCCACTCTGTCTTTCTCACCAGCTACTTTATTAAATCCCTGGGGAATCCGCGTACTACTCACCACCCTGGTTGAATCTCCAACGAGTATAGGGATTCAACTGGATAAATCATCCTCTAGAAGAGTAACTTCCTAAATTGTGTCAGTCAATACTCGGATACAGACCTCTGATACATATAAGTAGACTTAGATTTAGCTTTCAGATGATATTGTTATCCTGTCACATTAAACTTCGGGGCTCGGGTAGCTCGAGTACCCTCGCTATCTTATTCTGATAATCCACCCACAAGTTGACTGATACTTTGGCATTAGCTCAGTACAACAGACTGACTAGGCCAATAAATAAGATAGGGATGTGTGCGCTTATACTTTTTTTTATTTATTTCATTGAATTATTCTAAATGGTAAATTGTCTTTTAGGTACGGAGCTGGGTACGATTTGGCGGCACGTCGGAAAAACGCGACCAGGGAATCGACGGCGACTTTGAAGGCCTGGCTGAACGAGCACAAGAAGAATCCTTATCCGACGAAAGGGGAGAAGATAATGCTGGCGATAATCACCAAGATGACCCTCACCCAGGTGTCAACGTGGTTCGCTAACGCGAGGAGAAGACTTAAGAAGGAGAACAAAATGACGTGGGAGCCCAAGAACAAAACCGACGACGACGATGACGCGATACTCACCGACTCGGAAGATAACAAAGACAAGGACGAGATGGGCAGTGAGCACCGGAGCGACCGCGTCGGAGACGACTCTCAACGCAGCCTTGATGACAATGGTAATAATTTCATCATATTTACTCATATTTCTGTTCATAATTTACGCAATAAGAGACCTACCAGACGCAATTAACCCAAGAATTCCAATTAGTGCCCAGTTTATAGTTCCTAACCTCACTTCCCCGCGAAATTTAACGTCTCTTGTGTACTTTGGCGCGTACAAAATTCAAAAAATTCCGTGCTCGTCTAAATTCACTTTCCCAGAGTGGACAAAAAATAAAATTAAAGCCTTGAGGCAATTACTTGATGAGCTGGGAGTAATCCAAAATGGCAAGTGGGGCTCGACGGACCAAACCGACTCGTTTCCATGAAACCTGCCGAGGATTTAACTGAAGAGCAAAGTCTTAACATGTAATACCGGACATTATGAAATATTTAAACCGCAAACTAGTCAGCATATCACCACCGAGAAATTCCAAATTCGCAATGAATTCAAAGTAAGTGAGATGAGGATTGTGTCGCGGCGGTGGACATAATGGTTCACATGTGGGTAAACACAGTGACGGGTTGCGGGTTGCCGAGCCAAGAGATTAATGGCCTTTGGGTTCGGGCTTAGCTCCCATTCCCTTCCTCACACCACCAGCTTCTATACCTCTCTCATATATACGTATACATATAGATATAAATATAGATATATAAATGCCAAACGGACTGGTAGGTCCGTCGGTGTACACAACACACTCGCATGCTCTCAGAGTAATGCAAGAGTGCGAGGGTGCGGCCAGACTGAGTACTGGACATACTCCAGTCCAGTTCCGCGTAGATATTTCTGCTGGTTCTGTTGATATGTCTATTAAATGTCAGCGCTTCCTGTTGCTGTCGATACGTTACTTTGCTAAGCAATCTCGGGCTTCAGCGATTAATTGAACAGATATTAATTATGGGAATTAATGGGTGATAACAGAAGGTCAAAAGTTAAAGAGCCACTTGTGGCAGTATCTGTTTAGTTGAGCCATAAGGTTCAGTTTTATAAGGGGTAACTGCACCCCAAAAGCCCACAAAACTCTCTAGGCAGATCTCTGTCCTTGGGCTGGATGTCTAGTTGGATTGAAGGGAGCGAGACAGCCGCAGTAGAAGCAGAAGCAGAAGCAGAAGTAGAAGTAGAAGCAGTAGAGGCAGATCTCTTCGCTTGGGGAATTATCGCTTGACGAGCCATCAACTAAACCCTCTGGCAACTCATTCGAACCTCTTAATGAAATTCTCACCCCTGACTGACTGGCTGGCCGCCCGCCCTGCCAGACAGTCGGGACGCTCCGAGTGCCTTGGGATACAACCTCCTCGTTCCCATTAAATCAACGAGAGAAAGACAATGACAAAATATACAACTCGTGCTGAGGTTGTATTCAGTGTGGGTGCATCAGTGAGCAGTGTGCGAATGGACTCGGGTGTAAGTCGTTGGTGTTTCCGAACAAAAAGACGAGAAAAGTGGTAAGGGCCGCCGAGGGATACAGAGAGCAGAGACACGGGGTGAGAGAATGAGAGAGCGAACTGAAAACGAGTGAGCAGACGTTGAACAAAAAGAAAAAAAGACGAAGAAGGAAATAAAAAGAGTAGGAAAGAGATATCGAGGAAGCCCAAGGGGATCTCAAATCTCTCGTGCTCCCCAAAGTGGTTGCAGGCTTCGCTCCCCGGTTTTTTTCACAGCATCCCTTACGGCTTAGCTCTCAATGAGCAGACCCAACCATCCACCCTGGGTGAAGAAAACCCTCTTCTTCCCCTCCCCTCTCCCCTCGTTTTCGCACTTGCTATTTTTCACTTTCACCCGCGATTTCTATCTCTCACTTTCTTCAATGCCTTCCTTTTTTCCTTGATGCTGACGACACCCTCCCCAGTCCGTTTCTTCCTCGGTCTTTTCACCGGCCCCGCAATGACACGCATACCCGACTCGCTTTCACACCAGGGACTATAAACCATTAACGGCAATATTGCCATTGAGCCGAGGACACTTAGACCCTCACCAATAATTAACGAGCCCGGGGATATATCTCTGGCTTATCGTCCTTGCCCCTCAATTAAGTGTCGTCTACGTACATTTTTAAAGCTCCACACAAGCCGACAAGTCGATCCCACTCTCAAATAACTAAAACCACTTATAATTCCCGCTACCGAGTGTCCCCATCTCTTCATTCCTTTTGCTATTCCCATTAATCAAAAATCCATCATAAATGTAATACCCACTGAACAAGTTCTTTGTGTTTCCAGAGCCGATAAGACATGTCAAGGCCGAGCACATGCACCACGAAAAGGACCTGGAGGATGACGACGACCTGGACCTGGAAGATGACCCGCGAGCGCGTGGCGACATGGGCTATCACCACATGCCGCACCACAGCCATCATCACCACCATCATCAAGGCTACGTAGGAGAAGACCACCACCTCAAGGAAGAGGGAGTTAAATCTGACTGCCAAGCGGGAGTTCCCATTCCCGCGACGAAGCCCAAGATCTGGTCGTTGGCTGACACCGCGGCCTGCAAGACTCCTCCACCTAGCAGCCATCCCCACGCGCATCAGCACCACCAGCAGCAACAGTACCTCCACCATCACCACTACGGTCTCCAGCAACAGCAGCAGCATCAACTCCAGCAGCACAATCCTCACCACCACCAAAACACCGGGCAGCCCTGGCAGCTGGGTCCCTCTGGGCCAAATGACAACTCTGGTCTCGGCGGACTCACGTCCTTCGCCCTCCCCTCGTCAGCTACCTCGATGAGTCCTTCAGCAGCCGCGGCCACCCCCTACTCGAACGTCTCCAGGTACGGTGGGTTCCTCAGCTCCGGGAACCAGCTCCACTACAACCCAAACTCTTCCTCGGCATCTTCGTCCAGCGCATCGTCCAGTGCCGCTGCGGTGGGGTTTCCCGAAGTTGGTACGGACACGCCACCCCAAACGCCACCCAACATGAAGGTGGCGACGCCCAATGGTGTGATCCAAGCAGCTCCAGCAGCAGCGGCCTACTGCCCTGGTGGCATCAACACAACCGCGGTCACCAGTAATCCCAGCACCCCGAACAACCACTACCCCAGCAACACGATCCTCGCCTCCAGCAACACCGGGTACTTATCTTCCAGCTCGGGCTCCTCCGTCAGCAGCAACTCCTCGTCCTTCGGCTCGAGACTGCAGAGTCCCCACAAGGAGACCTTCGTCAACCAGAACGGCCTTCACCAGCAGACTGCTGCCAGTCTCGCCACCGAAGCCACCACTGCGTTCAAACCCTTCTACAAAGAGTAAGTTGATTCTCTAGTTTCATTTTATTTTTTATTCCCTACCACCATTGCCACCATCAATAACAACAACAACCCAGCGCTCACCCATGCATTTATACTCTGTTATAAAATGACCTTTACTCTAAGCTTTATTTATTCTAGATCACAATCTATGGCTAGTGGATTTGTGTCACCAGTTTAGGAATTAACACCTACCGATCTTGAATGATTAACCTGGGACTCGGCTCTTCAGGTAAGCTGGAAATACTTTACTATCTCATTTTATATTTTTTATCCGTCCTTTCGGTTTTTAAAATATTCAAAGATCCCTCGGAGCTCGGATACCTAGGCCACTATCATCACCAAATTAAACTACATCGGGATCGGGCACAACGGCCAGGAGTATATCCAAGTCACTGTTGCGTAAATAATAATAAAACCCAACTCTGTTATTATTTTATTGAGAGCCATTGATGCATTAGATCGCGGATTTATTTTCGACGAGGGAACAGGATTATAGATACAGCCTGAGATTAATAACTTTGGTAATAAAATAAATTAGAGAATAGAAATGGTAATAGGTGCCGAGGATAAAAGAGCACGAGGAAGAGAAGCGAAGAGAAGGGAAGGGAAGGGAGCAAAAAATAAAAATAAAAAATGAAAAAAGAGAGGCTCGTTTCGAGACATCTTGGCCGAATGGAAGACCGGGTGTTAGCTGGATGTCCTTATCTCGTGGCAATCTGATCCTAATTTATAGTCACGTCTCGAATAAACTAGTTTTCGCTGTCGTCACCTCTGCTCGTCGGCTCAGACGATCGAGAACGTCCTCTTACTCAGTCCCCGGTCCCCAGTTGCTGGTCTCCGGTCCTCAGTCCTCAGTCCCCGCTCTCGGTTTCTGCCACCTTTTTTTTCCTCATCCGAGAAATTTTCGCCACTCAACGCTCCCAAGTTATTATGCTGGGCCAGATATAAAGCATTTTGAAATAATCGGTATTTTTAACCCGCAGATTCTCGGCGGACGGGTATCGGAATTTATTTACTCAAATAAAGGCTTTTTTGTGGCTCGCGTTTGCGGGTTTGGGAAAATATTTAGCGGTGTTAATTGACGGTAGGGTGGACCGGGGGCGGGTTTGTTTAGTCTGGGCCACAGGATGCAAGAGAGAAGAGAAGAGAAGAGAAGGAAAAAGTAGACTCAAGGTAATTGGCAATTAGTAAGGGGATATCTAATTGCCGTGTGGGCGAGCGCGGGTGGCGGACCTGAGCTGCCGTTGCTCCCGGCGATACGAGCCCGGTTCAATGCCCACTGAGCTGACCCGAGCCTTCTGATCACATCATTTAATTGTGATCCCATCGGTGGGTTATTTCTGGGCACAAGTACGCGAGTACGTGCTAGCTTGGAAAATATTTCCAATTACCGCTCGCTACAATTTTGTTTTACAGATTTAGAGAGAGGCATTCAGTTCAATAACATTCTTGCTAATTGCGTCAGTTAATTATTTACAATATAAATTTTTATTAAAAAATGACTGTCGATTTTTTTTAACGGCACCTCAGAAAAATTCCGACAAAAATAAAAATCTGAGCCATCAATTATCGCAATTAAAAAATAATAATCATAAAAAAAATTTGCCGCGACAATAAAATGTAACATCAAAAACAAACAAATTAACTTTGAAACGGTGAGAGAAAGTTGGGAGGGGGAAGAGGAAGGGGAAGGTGAAGGTGAAGATGAAGGCGCAGGTACAGGCAGAGAGGAAGACCCGTAGATCTGCATAAAATTTGGGTTCTTACTAGAAATATCTCGAGCGTGTGTTGGTAACGGCTACCCATCGTAGGATTCCGGGTGGATGGGTTAGGTCTCCCTGGTCTCCCTTAATAAATCCTTTGGGCCAAGCCAGAGCCAGAACCAAGCGGATTCTGAGATACCCGCGGCCATTCTGTCCTCCCAGGACCTTCTTTGTCCCACGAGTTAAGGAAATGCCTCTAAGGAGGCGCGAATACCTGAGACCTGAGTCCAAGTCCGACTCCAAGACCAACACCAAGACCGACACCACCAACGTCCCGTTCTTCACAAATTCTTCTCCCCCTCCCCCCACTCTACTCTATTTTTAGTCCTCTTTGTACTCGATGTTTATTTTATTTATTTTTATTCTTAACTAAACTTAATTCCTTTTTTTTTATATATAAAAGAGAACAGTCGCGATGAAACGATGGGTTCGTTTTCGGAACAGTTCAATGAACACGAAGCGTCAACGAATTACACGTTTCGCCGCGCAACAAGTGGTAAACCCGTTTCTTATTCGTGATCCCAGACTATTTCAAAGTCAATATGGAAATGGGATTTTTTAAATTTTATTTTTTACACTAAAACTCTTTCGCCAGAACCCGAGAGCTTACAATAATAACTATTATTATTATTTTTATTTAATTACGGATAAATCGTTTGTCTGAAGTTCGCTTTGGAGAACGACGGACTGAAGGGAGTGAGGACTTAAAACATTAAGACAAATGAGATGATAGTCGCGCTAACGACTCTCACAGGCGCTGATGAATTGTCCTATTACGTGGGATAACTTCCAAGACTGAGACTATAAGTGATAGAACAACTCTCGGGTCCTCGACGTACTCGGCATTTAGCGTCGACGGCGATTGTTCGATTATGTCAACTGACTCGAGCCACGGACGGGGTCGTCTATTGTGAAATATCCCGAGGTAATCACCGATATAATGCCGTCGTAAATCACAATAATATTTTTTTTCAGACCCGAGTTCCAGCGGGATAATCGATGACGGATTTTATTTATTAGACGGCGTATTGTTCTTGTACATGCGTTTAGATTTTTTTACCGGTGATAGAAAAAATAAAGGACTAGAGTTTGCTCGGATGGATTTGCTGACAAGTTATTGGCTTGTTTTTATTTATTGAAAACTTTTTTTTTATTTTGGAGTTCGGATGCTAAATTTTAACTTATGGATAAAATTAAAAATTTTTTTTTCAACAACTGAATAAAAATAAAAAAATGCACATGTAGGAAATTTAAAAAACTATATGTGCAATTTTTATAAATATTTTTTTTTCATTAACTTTTTAAATTAAAAATAAAAATAATAATCCCAGTTAATTATTTTCATTAACTTTTTAAAAAAAAAATCTTATAAATTCTCTGGTACTAAATATTTATAATTCCCGACATTTCCATCACTTAAAAAAAAAAGTAAAAAAAAGGTATAAGAAAAAGATGGGCCATTGAAGAAAATTAATTACCACGGAGTCGGTCCCTTATCTTCGGATATGGATGTAGTAACTGTTGAATATACAGAGATATAAGTCACAGGTAACATGGATGGTAGAGCTATCCAGAGACCGCCTATCCCTTATATCCGGCTTAAGTGCTCTAGTAACAAGCATTTACACGTTACGACGTTCCTTCGCCGAGTAGAGAGTCGAGCGCAATGTCATCCGCGCTCGATTCCGCTCCCACCCCCGCCTCCTTCCTCCCTGTTCGCTAAAAACCGGTCCTGCTGCACGCTATGCTCCCCGGCTATCCGAAGATACATAACTTGGCTCTCCTTCTTCTCCTTATCCTCATCCTTATTTACCACCTCCTCTGTCTCATTTTTTCACTACGGTAATTGTAAGAGTATAGAGTACAAGTACAACTGAAGGTACGAGTACGGGTACGGGCGCGTGACATTCGCGATGTCGGCTCATGATATTGAATATTAATCGCTCACGTGCGAGGATTCCGAGTTGTCGATTATTATTCCATGTGTACTTAACACTTCGCACCTTCACTTATACAACCTTCATTTATTCCTTACATACTTTGTATTTAAATATATATATAATTATCTTTCAAACTAGAAATACATTTTATTTTTTTTTTTGTCGAATAATTATTTTACCTGATACTTAAATGAAGATATCTCGTAAACTATTGAGTTTACGCTAAAACTTACTCAAACTTTTTTTATTCGAAATTTAATTTCCTACAAGTTTGTTATAATACATTTTTATCGTATCTTCAACAGTTTAGTCAGAAGTCTAATTTTAAGTACTGAGTAGATACCTGGTGAAAATAAAATATCGCTCCAAAATTTCTTATCAACAAATCAAGATACTGGCCAAAGTATCGAAGATACGTCAAAAATGTATGATAACAAATATATAGGAAATTAAATTCTCTACAAATTTGTTCTCATTAATTTTTATCATATCTTCAGTAGTTTAGTCAGAAATTTAACTTTAAGTACTGAGTAGATACCTGGTAAAAATGAATTATCACTCCCAAATTTTTTATCAATAAATCAAGATACTGGCCAAAGTATCGAAGATACGTCAAAAATGTATGATAACAAATTTATAGGAAATTAAATTCTCTACAAATTTGTTCTCATTAATTTTTATCATATCTTCAGTAGTTTAGTCAGAAATTTAACTTTAAGTACTGAGTAGATACCTGGTAAAAATGAATTATCACTCCCAAATTTTTTATCAATAAATCAAGATACTGGCCAAAGTATCGAAGATACGTCAAAAATGTATGATAACAAATTTATAGGAAATTAAATTCTCTACAAATTTGTTATCATTAATTTTTATCGTATCTTCAATACTTTACTCACAATTTAACTTTTAAATACTAAATATATAAATGTCAAGAAAAATGTTTTTTAGTTCGTTGTTTTATAATAATAATAATAATAACAATAAAATAAATAATTGATCGATAGTTGAATAAATTTCCAATCAAACCCTTGCCTCACTGATGTAATTATTTAATTTTAAACCAATAAAATTAACAAACAATAATTTTTTGTTTCAGATAAAATGAGTCTCTAAACAACAAACAGGATAAAAAGTAAAAATAAAATAAAAAATGTAAAGTAAGGATGACAACAACCAAAACAAAAAGAAAAACAACACATACCAGGAGATAATAAGACACAAGGAGATATTGATAGTACGATGAGCGGACTCCGTACCGTTTTTCCATCTCCGTCTCTGTCTGTGTGTGCGTGTGTGTGCGTCTGTATTTGTGCGTTCGCGTTGTGTGTCGTGTGTCTATACTATGTACGTCTATACTTTTACCTTTATATAAATCCTCAGAGTACAGTTTACAGTTCAGTTAAAAGCGAGCGAGCGAACGAACGAACGAGATTGTATACAACCATACAACCGTACGGAGAATGTACTTTACTATTACATGTGCGATGTACAGACAGAAAGAGAGCGAACAAAAAATCTAAAAGACCTTATGCTTAAGAGCGACAGCGAAATAAAGAGAGAGAGAGAGAAAGAGAGAGAGTGAGCCGTGTGAATACCGGATTAGTCCAAAAAGGATTAAGAGAGTTAGAGATTAACGTCAACGTATGCTTGTATGCCATGCATGCGTGCTCTATGTCTCACCATAAAATACGAAAATCCATTTTCAAATGGACTCACAACAAACTTTATTTGCCAGACGGCTAATTATTATTTTTTTTTTTTTTATTATTAATTTGTTACATAAAATAAAAGTAATAAATTTTAATTAATTAATTATTATAATTGTATATCGTTCTCTGGGAAAAGAGTATTTAAATATATCGGGATACGTGCAAATGGCAACACTAATATATATAGATATATATTGAATAATTGGGAGTGATATATATTGCTCCTGATGGTTTACTCTGTATTATATTTATTAAATTGGCAAATAAAACAACGAGCCTATAGTTATTAATAAAAACAATTACGTCCATTTTCAGCTAATAAATATCATGATATTTTATTGACACCCGTTCAAAGCTTTACCAGTTAATGTCAAGTACATTTAATTATTTGTATAATTATTTAAATGCAGAATACTGATGGTTATTTATTTTTGGATTCAGTTTTCGAGCTCGGGCGCCTGTACGAGGGAGGTAATTGGGATAAGAGGGTTGATAAGCACATGGATGGATAGGAAATTTAATAAGCTACGATATTGGTATCTGTGAAAATTTTCGTACGAAAGATATTTTGGGAGTTATGGGGGTTTTTGTAGTCGGGGAATTTTTTGATATTTTGCGGGAATTGGAAATTTCAAAAATTTATTTTGGCCGTTTCTTTTGGAAATATTGGGAAATTCGGGGTAACTAGTAGGTCACTGGAAAGGAAATTTTATCCTCTACAACTTTGATATCTTTGAAAATTTTCATAAAATCAATAGTTTAGCAGTTACAGCCATTTTAATAAGTATATATAATTATTAATCCAAAATCTATATTAATTTCAAAAGTTTGTTTTTATCATAACTAGGGAACTAATTAACGAAAGTAGGTCGAAAAATAGGTCATTGGAAAGGGAATTTCATAATCTACAACTTTTGTATCAACAAAAATTTCCTCAAAACCAAATTAACAGGTGTAATTATAAAAAAAACCTAATTCGCGGCTCTAAAACGTGAAATCCAAAAATGAGTAATCAAAAAACGAAACCTCAAACTGAAATATTGTAATTAAAAAAAAAAAAAAAAAATACATAACAAAGTAGTCCCCGCAATATAGCTTGTTAAGTGACAGTGTACTTTAAGCGTTAATTACGACATAAACATGTCGCCGTTTACCATGTACGAGTGTTGCCCATTATACCCCGTGGCCATCCCCACATCTCCCATCTCACCCACGTGTTAATAAATCCACACTAGCCTGACATAAGTGAACTCGATTATCGGTCTCACTATCGATATATTGCTATTGGTATTGGGGATGCGTATACGTCATAATTCATTAGTTATTATTATTATTATTATCATTATTATTACTATTATTATTGTAATATTTTATCTTAAATAATAATCTCGCACTTAAAATATAAATTATGTAAACAAATTATTTATATTTTCTTAAGGAATTAAAAAAAAAAAAAAAAAAAAATTACATGCCACTAAATCAAATAAATCTGTCCAGTTTTATTTTGTTAGTTAAGTTGATATTTATATTCCGTAAAACTCTGGTGAGAAGAAATTTAAAAAATTGATAATTAATTAATAATTAATAATAAAAAAAAAAAATTGATTAATTTATATCTGTGATAATGTGGGAGTTGGAATCGAAAAAAAAATTTTTATAATATAATTACTAATTAATTAATTAATTAAGTAAATTAATTACTAAATAATGTTATTAACAAAATAAGTAAAGATGGGCGACATTATTATTATTATGATTATTATT
Organism: Microplitis deprimator; assembly: GCA_964016945.1. Taxonomy (NCBI): domain Eukaryota; kingdom Metazoa; phylum Arthropoda; class Insecta; order Hymenoptera; family Braconidae; genus Microplitis; species Microplitis deprimator. The sequence continues at coordinate 14,781,462 of OZ024716.1, forward strand.
AATTGTGACGGCGGCTGCAATCATCTAATTTAATATTTTTTATCAATATATATATACATATTAATAAATATACATGTATGTATATATTGATGTATGATGTATAAGAAAAAATATAAATATGAATATATATAAATATAAATATTATATCTTAGGACGGGTTTAATGTACAAGAGTTGAGAAAAAATAATTAACTTGTGTACACATTGTAAAATAAATGAAAAAAAATCAAGTGAAAAATTAATAAACTTTCTGTACATAATTTTGAATGTGAAAAATAGAAAATATATATATATATATATAAATATATATGGAAAAATTATATATTATTATTACCATAATTATCGTAAATTAGATTATTAATTATTATTATTATTATTATTATTATTATTATTGACATTGTTAGTTTTATTTTAACAATAATATTATTACAAAAAAAAATATATGTCTTATTTATTTTTACTTTTTTTTATTTAAAAAAAAATAGCGAAATTTTAAAATTATAAATTGTCAGTAAAAAATATGCGGGTATTGGGGTAAAATGATCATGGGATGTCAGAAAATTAGATAATTGACTGTAAAAAAATTTTATTGTAATAAAATGTAAATTCTCATGGGGCAAAATGGTCAGTAGAAATTTTTATTTGTAATTTAAAATTTTCGCTTGTGAATTTAAATTAAGTGGGAGTAAAATGGCCGTATAATTTTTTTTTAATTAAAAATTTCGAGGAAAAGTTAATTGTAATTTTTAATAAAAATTTTTTAATTGTCCATTTTACCCTATCGCTTATTGAACCTCTAATTAAAGTAAATAATAAACAAACCATAAATTAAAAATTCAGTAACTTCTACGTAAAAAAAATTTCAACTGACCATTTTACCCAACTTTAAATACAAAAAAAAAAAAAATATAAAATTCAATGTCAGATATGAGCGCAATTGAAAAAATTTATGAAATAATTTTTTATACATAAACTAATATGATAATAATGTTAATAATAATAAATAATAAATAATAACACTCGAGAGCGAGAGAGAAAAAATAAAATTGATAACTAGTGGGTAAGAGAGACATAATAATAAATTAAAATGTCAAGGTGGTGAGGCGAGTTTAACCCCCGTCAAGTATTTCCCCTCCTTACTTTCCTAAGGGGGACTTTTATTACTATTATTATTATGGGTTTAGTTACTTTATGGCGAGCGACTCAATTTTACGTGTACTTGTGAGTGTGGTCAGGGTGAACTTGAAAGAGACTTGGCTATTTTTTGCTCAGTTGTTTATTTAAAATTTATTTTTTTTCAATCGCGTCTAGCTGTAGTGCAACGGGGTGACTAATATACCCTCTGAGGATAGTATGCGCGTTTCAGGACGCGTGATACATCGTCATACGTGGCCCGCGGGACAGCGCTGACCGTGTACACCTTCACCTTCGCCGTGGGACGTCTCACGTTAAACTTATCCTCCATTACCTCAACTCTGCGATCTCACTCACAATATTTTTTATTTTTTATTTTAATAAATAATTATGTCTTCATATTTCTGTACCCGTATAAAGATTTTTCATTGAAATTATAAATTTACTTTTTTTATCAATGGGTAGCATTTTTTTTTTTTTTTCAACTCGTGCCGTTAAAATTTTTATTAAAATTAATTATTGATAATTTTTCATTTGAATTTGAATCAAAAATTAATTCATAACCGGAATTATTATTTTTTTTTTTTGAAGCTCAATAAAAAAAATTATCAATGGGGAATATTAAAAAAAAAAAAAGTAATAAATTTGGAGTATCTGAAAAAAGAAAAAAATTAGAGCCGAGCGCAATTAAAAAAAAAATCTAATCACCAAAAAAACAACGCGTAGTTAATTAATAATCTCAGGCAATAAATTAAGATATCATCAGATAAGTCGAGTACCGTGAGGTTAAAAAGCCGTTTTAGATTTTGTAATAAAAAAAATTTATAGTTTTACGATATATCTGACAATAATGATAAACCCAAAACACGAAACGAAATTAACTGAGAGCAAGACACGCGGAGACGCGGATAGGACTCGACTCGACTCGCGTACCCGCGTAATCAAATGAGCGAAATAATCAACTGACAAAATGGTGGCGCGATAATATCCTACACCAAGACAAATATACTCAATACATCCACACACATATTGTTAGTCGATAAATGCATTACAGTTATCGTATCGCCAGTAAAGATGTTTACACCGCGTACTTCCCCCACCCTCTATATTTATTCTCTGATGCTGATGCTGATGCTGATGCTCGAGTTTATGTTTGTCTCCAGTTTATTTATTATCGCTTTTTTCTAACTCCTTATCAAAAAATACTTACACTTCTTACATATATATGTATATATAAGTACCTGGGGTAAAATGAACCATAATATTTTCTGTGACTGATCAACTTGCCCTATTTTTTCTAACGAATCATAAGTAAAATTTTTTTGTCTAAAAAATGGTGTCCCATTTTGCCCCAGGTACAGTAATAAATTAAAAAAAAAAGTGGGAATTAAACTCTAATTGATTAGTCGTCACTCTGCAATTAATGAACTATCAGTAATTTTAAAATTAAATTACCGACTAACTTATATATATTTGTATATATTTATAGCTTGTATATTTAATTTTATCGTAAATTAACAAACAAACAAATAGTGTTTTATAAAAATATATATGATTAGCTCTTGGTCTTTTATTAAGTTTTTGTTGGGCAGCATCGAAACCTAGCAGTCGGGTCATTGATAAGTCATCACTATCATACTTTCTTATATATATATACTGTGGTGGTCATTAAGTGTAATGTAAGTTGTGGTAGGAGAGGAAATGTTTGTTATTTAATTTTATGGGGGATTGAGGTGTGTTGATGATATGAGATATCTGGGGATCTTGCTCTGATGTATGAGAAGATTTAGTGGCCAGAGGATCGAGGATGAAGAATCGGGGATCGGGATCGGGATACGGTAGGGCATTTTGACGACGTGGATTAGTTTCGGAGAGCCGTTTAATGGGCTCTTGTCAACGGGTTCGTTGATCGTGGACACGGACTTTGTAAGTTTTTTTTTTTTTTCTTTAATTTTGAAGTATGGAAAATAATTAGGAGACAAAAATGATTTTGAAAGTTCGAAAATAAAAAAATTATGAAAAATATTTTTCATGAGTAAAATTTAAAAAAACTTCCATAAATAAATGTCGAGATAAAAAAAATAAAAATTTTTTTTCTAAAATATTTCGAGACTAAGCTATCAAACTCATCTCATGTCCAGTCGTTAGTGTCATCTCCTGGACGATTTATCATCAGCATCCTCCGTAACAGGCTCGCGTCTGATTGTCCTCTTCCAGTAACGCAACGGCGAGTCATTATTTCAAAATAATCTGAAACCGATGGTGATTAGTCGCTCCCATCGCGTCACCTGCTCTCTCTAAACACTCACACTCACACTCACACTCACATTCAGCTAAAAAATCCGTCACTCACCCACACACTCACTCAAGCCAATCGACAATCGATCATCTCTAGCCTCCCAAATTGACACTGTCAATTCATTCTCAATTCCTCCATAATTTCCGGTATTTAACAGCTCACCGTGACCGCACACGTCGATACACATAACACACTCACACATACATACACACACATAAAGATGTCGCATTATAATAAATATACAAATAAGCTTAACAAAATCAAAGGCAAAACAAAAAATAAATCTCCTCAAAGAATCCATTGAAAAATTTTTCGAGACATTTTAAAAGACTAAGTCCTTTCTCTTTTCCTCCTCTTCTTCTTCTTCTAACTTGTTATTTTTTTTTTAGTTTATCCGTGTCAAAATAAATCTCAAGACATCGGTACCGTGAGAGATCACGGTTATTGTTTGTCTTGAATGTGCATACACTGGCTGGCTGGTTGACTGGTGGATCTCCATAGTCCATACCAGAGTCCAGTTGAGCTTTAAACCCATGCTATTATTCTCAGAGTACCCGAGTCAAAAAACGAATTATAGTTTAGTCCTCAAAAGCCTCAATTCCTTTAATTTTTTATTTCCCGCCCAGAAAGTAACTCTGCTTTAGTACTCAAAATCCTCAATAAGAACTATGGGGTCTAAATGCGATTAATTTATTGATTTTAAATTATAATCAAGACCTCAAAATTTCCAACGAATCAAAAGTTATAATTTGAATTTTGAAAAATTTTGATAGAAAAGGCAGGGGATTCAAATGCGAATAAAATTATTCCTGTATGTTTTGAGTATTTTGAGGCTCTATCCAGATTATGTTACTCCAGTTTAGCCCTCAAAGTGGTAAAATGGGTCGTAAAAACCTCAATGAGAACTTTGAGACTTGAATCCGAATTTTTTTTTTGACTCGGGCATGAGTGAGGCGATTTGTTTAGTTTTGCCAGCTAAATACTGAAGAGGAAGGACCAGTGGTCAATACCAATAGCCAATACCTTTTATAAGATGCACAAATAACTTTGGGAACGAGAGAGTCGAGAGCCGAATACATTACCGGCGACACGTACCGATTGCGGGAGCTTTGTTTATAAAAAGTAAAGCCGCGAGTTTGGGTTTTGTAATATAATATATTATTGCTGGTGTATGGGAGCATGAGTGGCCAGAGGAACAGGGAGAGGATAAAAGAGGAGAGGAGTTGGTGATTGTTTGTTATTTCTTTCATTGAGGCTTCGGCGGACGAGAAATTCCCGAGGAATTTGGGAGCTTGTCGCGGAGTTGGAAAAGAAGTTGACCGTTCAGCCAAAGTCCGAGTCGAGTAGGAGTCTAGAGTGTAGTATAGGGACAAAAAGACCGAGTGTGAGAAAAAACGAGTCGGGTGAGTAGAGATGGTGTTGGCTAAACTGCACCACCATCTAAACGATCACCGGATGTTCCAACTCAAAGCTTTTTATTTTTCGCAGATAAAGAAACGGGTTTTTGTCGATGCTCAATGGAAAAGCGGCTTTAATTGTTGTCGCTGACTTTTTTTTTTAAAATGTAGTTTTAGAATTTTTTTTGGTTTCGTTTTTTTAAGAAAATCGATTGGTAAAAATTTTTTTTGCGAGTAATTGATATTTTTAAAAAAGTATGACTTGATATAAATAATGGATGGAAAAATATGAAAAAAAATTTCGCTTTGTGAGAAATGGTAAAAAAAAAAATATTTGATGAGATTCTAAAAATAACTTTTAGAGAATGGAGGATCTGAAAAGTATTTTAGTCAAAAACGTGGGAAATTAAAAAACATCAGTAAGCAGTTTAGTATATCTGAGAGATTAATATGCTCCCTAAACACGTAAATCAATTACGTAATTAAAAAAAAGGCGAGTGGTAAAATGATGCGCAAGTACAATCGAAAAACACGAGCGATAGAGCGTTAACTCAGTCTTTTTGAATTATCCCAGGCACGACAGGAAGAAGTGGAAGAAGAAAAAGTCGCCTAATTGATGCTTCGTCTTTGTTTTAGTTAATTCCAACATGGTTCGGCCATTAAAATGTCCCACAGTATCGGCAAACCCGATCTCCAGTAAGAGATAAATGATGACACCCGCTCCAGGGGTACCATACTTACCACCACTTCCAAGACCCTCCACCTCCCATCCCCAGCTTCCACATTCACATACTCACATACTCACATACTCTTAATAAATATGTGAGAATGCTGTATGTGCTCAACACCGAGGACCGAGGCCATTCAAGTGAGAGCCCACAACACTCTCAATACATCCTCACCTTCTTCTGCCTCCGCTGCCTCTTCTATGTCTTGCTAAATATATACACATTCACTCAACATATATATATATACAAGTTGAGAGACTGGGGCAAACTGAGACACCATTTTGAAAAAATATTTTAATATTTTAAACTGAAATTTTGAAAAAAATTACGGAGCAAGTTGACCCTCATCCAAAATTTATGGAAAAAATTTTAGGAGGCCAACTTACCCCACGAGGTAAGTAAATATTAAAAAAAAAATTTTCGATGGTCAACTTACCCAAGAAATAAATAAATATTTTAAAAAAAAATTTTTTAAATACTGACCTATTTTACCCCGACCTCTCCGGACCATGTACTGAAACACGTGAGGTTTTTATCAATTAAATTTGAGCAAGAATTTCAACATTATTTTGTCTGATAAGAAAAAAAAAATTGAATATTTAAATTTGCAAATTTTCATACAAAAAAAAAATGAATCAAATTTAAATAATTGTGTTAACATCCATTTTAACTGATAAAAGTTCGCTTACTATTTTTTATATTTTGTTTTTTCTTTTGGGCTGAGTGGGAGGAATGATTGCGGGGGTGAAGGCTGAGAGGGGGAGAGAGTGAATGGATTATGCAGCGAGAATAAAATCAAAACTAAAATGAGGGCACGAGAGAGGGCGGAAAGGGAAGGGGTCGGAAGAGCAGTAGCAGAATAAGCAATACCGGGAGTGACGGTGTTGAATTAAATAAACGCTTAACTAAAATTAACGAAGGTGCGAGAAGAGATTTTAGATGCATAATGAGCAGCGAGTTGACCCTCAGCCTCGGGCACTATCGGGTTCCTGGTATGAGGTCCGAGTCCGCCGATCCTTGGGTGGTCCGCTTAATAATAGATTTCAGGTGTTTGTTTTTGGTGCTACGCTGGTTTCTATTGAGATGTTCGTGCTTCGGTAATTTGAGTAATGAAGCCCAGACTTTTTTTTTTAATCCAAAAATTTCTAAAGGCTTCAAATCATCCTAGAAATATTAAAAATTTTTTTTACAAATTCAACTCTTGATGGAAAAAATACAAAAAATTAATTTCCAAATTTTTGAAACTGAATTTTTTATTTACAAAAAAATTCTAGTCAACTTCCGTTAACTACATTTGGAAACTCGCAATTTTTCAAAAATTCTATAATAATCTTTTCCAAAAAAATTTCGAAATTAAGGGGCCGCAAAAATTTTTACAATATTTTCACACGAAAAAAATTATTTGTTGCTACTAAATTATGCAGTCGGTCCAAAACCTAGATTTTCAGATAAAACAACTTTTCCGTTGGTCAAATAAATTTTTTTTCCCAAAAGCTAAATCTGTAAGTACACATCCGAGTGACACAATAGCCAGGACAAACAGTCGAACACGTGGCGCATGTCATTCTGTCAGCATCTCGCTAATCTCCAGTTATTGCTTTCTCTATTTGCACTCTCACGACTTCTGACTCTACTCCCGCTGCCCAAAAATCCGGCATAAAAATAAATAAATAAAAAAACAAAATAAAATTAAAAAAATACATCCACAGTCCAACTCTTTCCCATCTCGTCAATTAAGATTCCAATCTCTCATCCTCATGGACCGGATGTTGTAAAAATCACAATAATTTCCCGTTTCATTAGCATCAGCATCAACATCAGCAACGACGACAGTCTCAAGTCCTCTGGCTCGTGATAACACGACACCTGCTTCAGGTTTTAGCCTCTATTAATATCAAATTCCACTTCCATCATCATCATTATTATTATTATTATTGTATATTTTGTATCCTAGAGCAAAGATAGAAATGAAATGCCGTAAAAAAGGCCGCGGTCGGGCGGTGAGAATGTCCTTGATTCATTCAGACCCTTTTTATCTCGGAATCCATCCCGGAAAGAACGCGTGATTTCTCGGAAGAAGAGTTGGAATTCGGTCTCGTTCTCGCTCCCGTCTTTTGATACCAGCAGAACACACTGAGCATCATCGTGTTTATGCCTTCTCACTTTTATTTTCTCTTTATAAACGACAACCTGGTACCCAGAGACCGGAGAGCCACCAGTTTGAGACCGGACCGAAGACTGGGACTGGGGACTGAGACTAAAGAAAGCCAAAGGACGTTACATTAACGTAGAGACGCTTCAATGGGCAACACTGGGCCTACTCCATTCAGAATGGACTCGAGTAGTGTGTGATGTTATCGGTATTATTTTTTTTTTTATTTATTTTTTTGTTTTCTTTTTTTTTTTTTTGATACTGGTGCCGGTACGGGGATGTCCGTCTCTTTGATTCCCCTAATTATTTTTCAACACGAGCTGGACGTGGAACCCGTTAAACTACCCACACACATTGCTTTTTATCTTTATTTTTTTAACCTTCTCATTTTTTTTATTATTATAAACTCACTTTTAGACAACACTATGGTTATAATGTCCAATTAATGCTCATTGATGCTTTTATTTTTACTAAAATATTCTTTACGTTTCCTGAGGTTTTTAGGTGACTGTTTAAGATAATTCCACGTTTTGTATGTTCGCTGGAGAGGAAATTTAATCCTCTACAACTTTTTGCTCAATGAAAAAAGTTGTAGGATCAATAGTTTTTAGGTTACAGCTGTTTTAAGTCTTGGAATAAATTTTTTTGGGTTATGTAATTGTGTTTGAGGTTATTAATTGTTTAGGAGGCTGTAACTTTAAAACAACTGGGTTTAGGAAAATTTTTATAGAAACTGAAATTGTAGGGAATTAAATTTGCTACAATTTTTGTATCTGCAAAAAAATCTGTCAGATCAATAGTTTTGAAGGTATGGCTGTTTCAAGTGTTGCGAAGAAATTGGTTCAAAAATTGTCTAATTGTTTAAAGTTACAGTAATTGTTCAAAGGGCTGTAACTTTTAAACAAACGATTTTATGGAAATTTTAATAGATATCAAAATTGTAGGGAATTAAATTTGCTACAACTTTTGTTTAAGCAAAAAATCTGCAGGATTAATAATTTCAAAGATATGGCTGTTTTGAGTGGAATAAAATTGTTTTCAAAATCGTCTAATTGTTTAAAATTTCTATAATCGTTTAAAAGGCTATAACTTTTGAACCAATGGGTTTAGAAAATTTTTCAAAGAGACAAAATTTGTAGGAAATGAAATTTCCGTTTCAGTGACCATCTATGATGTTCATTTATATTATATATTTTTTGAAATATATCTGATCATAGTTCGGGTGAGTGAATTTTCTGCAGCGAATTTATAAAAAATGGAAATTAATAAAATAAAAGTATGATATATTTATTTATCGTTGATATAGATTGTACAAAAGTATGTTGGGGTATATAAATGTATTAAGGATGATGTGTATAATAATATGTGGTGGATAAAAGATAGATTAAGAATAAGTGTATGGGTGAGTCTTGGCGGGGGGTGGTGACAGAACGGCTGGAGAAGACTGCGGGGGTCCGAGTCCAGGGAACCAGGAATTCGAACCACGAATGGCTCTGCAACAGCGAGGAGCCGTCAGATGTAGAGAACCTGGGCATTCATTACCTCCTGGTGTCCTAAGCCAGAAGGTGCACCATCTACCACTCTCTATATATTTATATTTATATTTATATTTATATTTATACGCACTGTATTTATACTACTAGTCATATCTTATTATTATTAATATATTATTTACGTGGCTGTCGTACCGCGTTTACTTGTTCTCTCTCAAAGATATTTATTTTCAAAGGATTGTTTTCTGATGCACAATCACTTCACGTCCTACTCAAGAGCTCTATCATTCCCAGCATTTTTTATTCACTTTTTCAAAGTCACTTCTCGCATTTTTTTTCTTTACTACAAATACTCTTTAAATATTTTAAAAAATTTAGTTTTCATTTTTCAAAATCCTGAAAAAATTTCCTTAGAATTTTTGGAGAAATTCAATTTATTATTTATTGGTAGAAAAAATTTGAGGTATTGTGTAATAAAATTTTATGAATTTTTCATGATTTCCATGGAGTATTGGATTTTGGAAAAAATTGAGAGTAATGAAAATGATCTAAGCATGTATGAAATGATATATAGAGTCCGATTGTAATGGAAAAAAATTAATAATAACAAAAATCCATTATTTTCAGAAAATTCCAAAAATTTGATTTTTATGAATTTTTCATGATTTCCATGAAATATTGGCTTTTTAAAAAATTGAGAATAATGTAAATGGTCCAAGCATGTGTGGAATGACGTATGGAGCCCGATTGTAATGAAAAAAAAAATTAATAATACCAAAAATCCATTTTTTCAAGAAAATTCCAAAAATATGATTATTGAGAATTTTTTAGCAATTCCATGGGTTATTAATTTTGCAAAAAAATTTAAGGCAATGATCCTGATCTAAGTATGTGTAGAATGACGAATGGAGTCCGATTGTTCGGAAAAAATTAGTAATAACAATAAAAATCCATGTTTTCAAGAAAATCCCAAAAATATGATTTTTGGGGATTTCTTATGAATTCCATGGATTATTAATTTTTCAAAAAAATCTAAGACAATGCATGGGATCTAAGCATGTGTGGAATGACATATAAAGTCTGATTGTAACGAAAAAAAAAAATAATAACAATAGAAAAAGGAATAAAAAATGATTTTGATGAAAATTTGATTAATTTCATGGGTTATTAATTATTTTGAGAAATCGTAGATAGTCATGATGGAGTGAAGATGTTTTAGAAGACTTATTAAGTGTAATTATGACGAAAAAACTAAATAATAACAGTAATAAGTCAATCAATCAATTTAATTGAAAATAATAAGGAAGGAGATTAAGGATTAATGTCATGAAATCATAGAAGATAAATAGTAATTTATGTTATTTACTGATGTTCCAAGATACTTGACTTGTCTGTAGATGGCAGCACTCTCCCGGCGGTCTCGCGATGAAAATAAAAGAGTCGAGAGCATAAAGAAAAATAAATAAGATTAAAAAAAAATAACCAGCCAACAGTTTATTTGAGTTTGAGATTTAAAAAAATATTATAGATTTATTGAGACTGAAATAAAATATCCGAGGCGTAGCGTTACGGGGGGCGGTATTCACACGGCGAAAAAAAGGTTTTATAGATGTACGGAGGTGGGCACTAATGAGGAGGAAAGTGTTCGAGAGGAGGAGAGGAGGAGAGCCGATGGACCGAGGAGTCAGAGCGATCCAGCGATCGGGAGGAGGAGGCTGTGCCGGGATGAGGAGCATCCGCGTCTATTGGTCCGTGTTTGTGAGAGCAAGGCGTTGTGGTTGGACGAACCGACCAACCTTCCTGGGTTACTACTCTCTGACACGGTGTGTAACGAGCTGAAAATAATAAAAAAAAAGCAAAATTATTTTTGAAATAAAAGTTAAAAAAAAATTAACAAATAAACGAGCCCGAGTTGTGAAACGATTTAAGACCACGGACAAGAAGTAGAAGTAGAAAAAAAAAACAAGAAGACCATGTAAAATAGTTTAATGTTTATGGGAATAGTATAAATAAAATTTAATTTTTTTTTTATCAGGGAATTATTTTAAATAATTTTTTAAAAAGGTAATGAATAAATAAAAGTTGAAGTGAAATTATTGATTAATTAGTAATTTAACTAGATTATAATTTGAGTTAAAATAAAAATGTCATTTTAATAAATTAGCCGTTGAAAGAATGGAATAAAGGAAAAAAGACAAGTGTCGAAAAGGGGCGTCAATAAATTTGAATTTAATTTTAAAATCAAAGGGACGTAATTTAATTTTTATCCCGCTGTCATCCAAAGATATTCCATTAATCCCCTGACGTTCAAATTAATTATTATTTCATTTCCAATCCAATCCAGCCCACGCCAATCCCAACTTTATCTCCCACTATCATTATCACTATCGTATCTGATTTCAGTTCTTATCGTAAAAAAAAAAAAAAAATTGTTTTAGCGATCGCGGCCGCGACAAAGCCAGTCCAGGTTCGGTGCCGGGCTTTGATCGCCGATTACGGGCAATCGGACCATCAAATAGGTCAGGTAAATATTTATCGTAGATTTTATAACTTATGTAAGACCGTAGATACTACAAGTGAATTTTTTTAAGAGCGGAGATAAAAAATAAAAACCAAAGTTTCCTTTTCAAGTTAAACAATACAGCGATGTAACAAAAGGTAAAAAAAAAAAAACATTACCAAGGAAACTAAAGCTCAACAAACACTCGTGTATGCTCGGTACGTATGTTACTTAAACGTACGTATTTCTCAGAATGTCGAGTTTCCGTTTCCCCTAGAGTAGACTGTAGTCTACATATCCGCGCTCTACTCCCGACTCGGCTGTGTATGAACGGCATCAGCTACTAAATTCTCCTGCCACCAGTAGTATAAACTATATACGCAACAACGAGAAAACATTTTATCCTATATTGTTTTTGTCTCTTGTTTATGTTCATCTTATTTGTTTCCCTTTTTTTTTCTTTTCTACAGAAATAAATAAACTAATAAATTTTTTTTACTTACTTATATCAAGCACTTTTAAATATTTATGACCTTATATATCTTACTTGAGAAATTTATCAGCTCATATCTGCTCGTTTAATTCATATATTTTTTTTTTATGGAAACTGAAAATTTTGGTAAATGGGCATAGAAAAATTCATGGTAAAAATTATTTGATTGTATGATGAAAAAAATTACCTGAAAAAATTCTTATATAATTAAATATATGAGAAAATTCGATATCTGGCCTTATAAATTTACATTTCATGTTCGGAGTAAATATTGGATTAATAAAAAATCGAAAGACCATATATTAGCATATATATGACTATATATGGATATAATGGTCATATATTTAAAAGTTAGGTATGACAAATTTTTGCATTTTATATTTAACTGCATAATTTAGTCTGCAAAATATACATATGCACATATGTGGCAGTAATATCATATATCGATGAATATGCAACCATTGCAATTCCAAAATAATGAATTATCACAATAAATTTTGTCTGAAAAATATCCTCAAACAAAATGCAAAAAAAATGGCCAAATGACTATATATGGTCTTATTTATTTAAAATATACAACAGCAAATAATCATATGTTGAATTTTATTAGATGCGTGTCTATTTTACCCTTCTATGCATAATTCAAGAATTCGATCCATGGAAGCCTTTTTACTATACGTCAATTTCATAAACTACCATCTTTATTTATTTTATTTTATTAACAATCGTGTCGGCCCACGTCTACGATCAAAAAAAAAATTTCCACAAACGAAATCTTAAATTAATTTATTCGATTGAAACTCTCAACAATAAAAACTCCCAATAAAATAAATATAGCTGAACGTACATATATTAACGATCAAACACCCAGCAAACATTTCTCGAAATCTCAATGGGTACTTGTACTTTGAAATAAACCTCCGAATTGTCTCAAAACGATCAAGTTCCAACAAACACGTTTACCACATCCCCCTCTTCCATTCCTCCCCTCTCACTATATACTCACCCACCTACACACACGTCCAACACACACACTCACACACACACAGCTTTTATACCCTTTTACACGGCAAATAGTATCAGTATAAGTGTACAAGCGTCTACATCGACCAATACTCCACCGGCGTCTTGAGCCCGTCGACTGCAAGAAACGCCAGCGGGTGTTGGGTGTTGGGTTTGGGGGCTCGTTAAAGCACGACAGTTTGTTGTGTGTGCAAGTAAAGCGCCACGGTTGTGTGTAGACTGCGGTGTTAACAAACGGTACACTAATGTTTCACATCTCGGCATGCTTCAGTGTGCCTTTGTCGTCGTCGTCGTTTTATTCACCCCCTCTTCACCCCTCCCCCTCCCCCTCCCCCTCCTTACCTTCTTATTCACCTTCTCCTTCTTCTCCTTCTCCTTTTCTTCCTCCTTCTCCCGATATCTGTCTCTCCTCTCGGTCTTTTCCACCCCGAGGCGCCCCCGCTAACCTCAGGCAAGAGTGCCAAGTACCGACAAGTCCACATCGACGTTCTGCATTAAATGGGCGCTCGCGTACTCTACAATACACCTTTACATACTCCTCAGTCCCCGGAGTGGGGGTCGGGTAAAATAAAACTAAAAAGGGGTATTTTAAAAAAACAATGTAAGAGTAGAATAAGCCGGGATTTTAGTAGGGGAAGAGACCGAGAAGGCGGAGGTTCGGAAGGCGGAGCGTGGCTTGTCCGCGCCCCGTGTAGGGGAAAAAACCCAACTCTACCTACTACTTACTGCCTACACCACACAACTTGTTATTATGTCTCACAAATACTTTCAACCGAAAGCAAAGCAAAGCACACAGAGCAGAGCAGAGTTCAAAGCAGAGTCTGCCGACCGCTTTCAGTTTCACTCGAGCGCTCAACTCCGTAAATCCTCGCAGGAATAAATTTCAAAATTTCGACTTAAAATTAGAAAAATAAAAACTAATGAGTAGTAAAAAAATAAAAACATATAAGTCACCGAAACCCGAATCGGCAGCGCCGCCAGCGAACTTACCAATCTATCGAACTAAATAGTAAACAATTTTTCCCCTCCACTGATCCACAAGTACCTCCCCTTGCCCCCACCCTCTCGAGCGTAAGGAATAAACCGGGAACTAAGTCGGAGCATATTTTATTGCAGCGTTTGCCGGTAACCGCTTTAGCTACTCTGTCCTTCTATACTACTCTTGATGTCCGTTAGCTGAGGATCTCTGTGACACCTGGCCCCCACCTCTTTTGCTCGCCGCGTGCCTAGGACCTCCTACCGATCCTACCTCGTATCGCCCGGGAAAAATAAACGGTGATCCCACCACCGCCGCAACAACCGTTGACTACTCGTATATACCCCATGCCACCTTGTGTACTACAGATACGTGTGTTAATAGCTACAGAGTAGAGCGCTACAGTACAGAGCCTGTTAATAATATCGGCGTCGTTTATGACTCTCTTTCTCCCTCTTTATCTCTGTCCCTCTCTGTATCACACGCGAGTGTGTGTATCAGTAGTCGAGTCAGTGTGTGGGTCGAAGCAAGTCAGTAGTCAGCAACACCTCGTATTGGTAAACCCGCCCCTCTGGGATGACCAGAGTTAAAAAAACGCCCGCAGCGAGGGCGTATTTTTATGTGTAGACTCTAGTCAGTGGCGCTAGTAGTGGTAACGTAGCAGTTTGCTCGCTCACTCGGTCTACTCCCGTAACACTGATACAGATACGAGTTGAGGCTGAGGAGCGCACACCAGCAACTGAGTTGAGACTGTAAGCGAGATAGAACACAAGTGCTACCGCGTTACACGGGAACCCGTAGTTGAACGCCTGCGTCTCTCTCTTATACTACTCCGACCACTACTACAACAACTACAGGAACTACAACAACTACTATTACAACAACTAATACTCCTGCTACTACTAACTCTCGGTATACAGTGTCGCGGATACAATTCCAAAGCCAGTTAGTACTTGGCGCCCAACACGAGTCTCATCGGAGCCTCATCAGTCATCACTCATCAGTCATCAGTCATCAGATCAGTTAATAAATAATAATAATAATAATAATTGTTAATAATAAATCGATTATTAAACCCGAGTGCGGATTAAAAGTGTTGACAGCAGTGACCATTTGCCCCCCACCCCAGCCCTGTACTCTTGATCCTCGACACTCTTGGCGGTCTGGTGTCGCGGTTCCGCGAGACGATCGCTCTCTCCCACTACACCCGGAGCCCGACTCCAGACAATATACCGAGTTCGACACGGGCGACACTGTCGGTCCTCGTCCCACTCGCCGTCGCACTACAGACTACACCGAGACCGAACCGGATTCCATCGAAAAGAACACGACGATTCGCTGGTGGATAGTCGCGACCGATCATAGCTGGCGCGTCGATCGGATCAACGGACCGTCAGATTGTCTACTCGCTTTCCAGTATCCATTCTTACCTTACCTTACACTTTATTACTGTTATGGTGTCCGTGGATTTATGTCATACATCTGTATTTAAATAATTATTCATTATTATTATTATTTATCCAGTGATTATTATTTTAAATAAAAGTGGGATAGTGTCATTTTTATTTACTGTGAGTGAAGTTTCTGTGATAACTTGGATACCTTTTATTATTTTTATTTTTAAAATTTGTTTTTAAACTCCGATATCATGATCATCAATTTTTATTTTTCAAAACAAGTGATTCGTGGATAGTGAGTTTTTTTTATTGGGAAAAAAAAAAAATTTGAAAAAAGTACTTGATGTTAACCAAGTGGTTTTAATTATTTTAATCATGATTGCGTAGCGAATTACGAAAATCACGGCCCTCAGTGGCCGACACAACATGTCACAGTTCTCTTATCGTGGATCACCAAATTTACAGGTAATTTTTTTTTTTTTTTTTTTTTTTTACTATTTATTAAGAAATAGATTTTATGAGGGAAAAATTTGAGTGAAAAAAAAGTCATAAATTTATGATATTTGTAAATTGTCACGTTAATTTATTTATTATTTTTTTTTTTTCTACGAGTAATTGAGCAAATTGGAAGTTAGTACGTGATAAATTTGCTATTAGGCGACAAACTGGTGTAGTATAATGAGTTAGTTATCATAAACATGCGAGAATTATTTTTTACTTGCCGAGTTACGATAAATTTGTTGTTGTCAATGTTATTGTTATTGTTATTGTTTAATAATTACGAACGGAGGGTATGGAGGAGAGGAGAGAAGGAGGGGGAGGGGGAGTGAGAAAGAGAAAGAGGAAGAGAGAGTGTGGGTGAGAATGAGGATGAGGATGAGGACGAGGTAGGAGAGGAGGTCAATGATAACAACGGACGGGAGAATGCAGGGTCAAGACAATAGACGATACGTTAAATTAATTGGTGACTATTTTCTATGCGTTTTATTTATACGCTATGACTAGTCCGGTTTTTAAATTTAACATTCAATGGACAATAGAGAGTTTTGTTGGATAATTGAGTTCGAGTAATAGGAAGGAAGTTAATTAACAAAAAAAATATTTTAAGTTTCATTGAGTTTCAAAAATTTGGTAATTTTTATGAGAATGAATGTAGCAGGCATCAGACAAATTTAAAACTATAAATAAATAGAATAAGTAATTGAAAAAAAAATATTTGTAAAAAATGCACTTATTAATTTTTAAATTTTTTAAATGTGCATTTTTTTTAAATTTTATTTAATAATTATTTACTCCATTTATTTATAATTTTAAATTTGTCTGATGTTTGCTAAATTCACCCTCATAATGTAACAGGCATCAGACAAATTTAAAACTATATAAATAAATAAATGGAGTAAATAATTTAAAAAAAAATATTTATAAAAAATGCACTTATTAATTTCAAAATTTTTCAAATGCCCATTTTTTTAAAATTTAATTTTATTAATTATTTACTCCATTTATTTATAATTTTAAATTTATCTAATGTCTGCTGCATTCACACTCATTGATTTTTACTGGATAGCAAAAAAAATTTTTATTATTTTGGAGTGAATTTTTTTTTTTGTGAAAAAAATTTATAATTTGAGGGAAAGTAATTTTTTAAGGGATTAATTGTATAAGAGGTAGGAGATTTTAAATTAATTGACGTCAATTTTGAAAAAATTAATTTTTATGGATACTTTGAATATTTGATTGGAGTAATGGATTTTTTGTGGGAAGATGAAGGAAAGAAATTATTTTAGGAATTTTAGAACAATTATTGAATGTAATTGATGTGAATTATGTGTAGTTTGGAAGTAGTTATTGATAGAATTTATTCGGAGCACGAGATTTGTTATTTAAACTTTGAAATTGTTGGAATAATTATTTGCTATGGGGCTTGAAAATAGATATTGAAAACCGGGTGATAATTTCTCTGGATTATGAATTTGGAATCGATGGTATTTATAGATGTGTAAAGTAAGAGAAATTTAATATAATTATTTTTATTTGTTTTGATTTTGAAATTTCCCAAGGGTTTTAGGGAAATGAAAGCTTAGAAGTTTTTTTGTGATGGAAATAGAGGAGAAATTTTGAGGAAATTATTTTTAAATGCTTTGACATCAACAGAAAACTCATTAATTATTAATTAGAGTAGAATTTTGGAGTAAAAAAAATTAAATGGCTAAAATATAATTTATTTTTACTTTATAAATTATTAATAAAATACATCAAAATTTCTCTTTCGTCATTGAATCTAAATATCGTATCGATTCGCTAGTAAAAAAAATTTTAATTTCTAATATTGATATAAAAAATCAATATTTTTTATAAAAAAATTTTTACATTAATAATTTAATGTATTTTCAATAAATTGTCACTTAGTCTCGACTTATAAATTTCTCTTTTAAAATCATTAGATATAAATATCAAGATCAATTCTTCAGTAAAATATTCAAATCCCAGATACTGATAAAAAAAAATTTTAAATAATTCTAAAAATTTCATCCATTTTTTAATTTCCAATTTTAAATAATTTTTCTCAAATTTAATTTTTTAATTTTAAAATTTATATGAATTTTTAAAAAATATTAATTTTCAAAATTTGAACAATAAAAAGAAGTCAATATCAGTCTCAAAATTATCAACTTAAAAATAAAAAAAAAAATGAAATGAAATATATACTACGTATGTAATAATTCAATTGTCCGTATTAGCAATATTCGACACATGGTGTGCACACACTCACATATTCTTAGCCACTTACACTCTTAGACTCACGTATGATTGCAATAGCCGCCTGTTGAACCCACACCTTTATTGGTAACTCAGGGACAATGATCACGTGTCCCTTATATTATGCATGTATTGTCCTTACATGTTAATAAGTTTAAACGTTAGCATTTGTACCGCATTTTAAATATAAACTTCTTTAATTGTATTTATTATCATCGCTTCCACATATTTTTTACCTTTATATTACATACATTATACTTTACTACACTCTAGACACTTAATTAGTACATATGTACATAAATACATACATAAATAAGTATAAGAACATTTTTTTTTATACTCATTACTAAGGTCTTACTGTCGGACATATATTTTTATGTCATACATTTATTAATAATCGTTTTAATTTATTTTTATTATTAAATAATAAATAATTCGGTAAATTATTAACTTGGATATCATTTACGTCAATTAAATGACAATTTGTCTGGTTTATATATAAATGTATATAAATTTATATGACGGTTATATTTTTAGCTGAGGTTACTGAGAGAGATATTACGAGTTACGAGATATTGATAAATATAGAGTAGACAAAGACTCAAAACTATGGATCTGACATATTTATATTCATTATTCAATGTCTATATAATTGGATTTTTTTTTTCAATTAATAATTTTAATAATTTTTCTGTATGAAAAAAATTTGATCTTAAAAATTCGTAACCGTGAACTTCAAAATTTGAGATGATTCTGAACTTTGAGTTGATCATTTTTTGGGGTCTCAAAAATATTCAACAGTAAAAATATTTTGCCCCTGAGTAATTTTCAGGTTTTGTTGGTTTCAAGAACTTCAAAATTTTTAAAAGCAGTTTTGAATAATTTTTTATATTTTATAAGAACTTTTGAAAATGGTCTGAAGATTGAGTTCCAAAAATGATCGACCCAATGTTCAAAATTGTCTCAAATTTCGAAGTTTACTAATATAAATTTTTTGGAACGAATTTTTTTGACACGTTCTGGAATAAATTCTGATAAATTTCGTAGGTCATAATTTAAATATATGAAAAAAATTGAACATATTTTTAAAAATTTTATGGCGCTGGAATAATTATTTTAGCGGTAATTTATTAATATTTTTTATTTTACTGCACAGTCGAAATTAGGTACGAAAGAATTTAGTCACTAAAATTTTTTTTCACAATTAATTTCAATAAAAAAGATATTTTTATTCATTAAAATCTATGAATTATTAATTATCGCAGCTTTATAAATAATTCTTATAATTATTGACCGTAAAAAACTTTAACTATTAATGTTAATTATCAAAGCTTTAAATTCATAAAAAAAATTACCGTCAGAATTTTTCCACTTATCAAAAATGATTAATAATAAAATTCAATTTCCATTAAAAATGTAATCAGTTTTTCCCAATTACCCCAACAAGAACCGTCGAAAAATTAAAAAAAAAATTAATTTAAAAATTTAATACCTGCATTAAAAAAATTATGATGATATTCCATCGAGCATTGACTGGATAAATAAATTTTATGAATGAAAAATAATAAAAGCTGCATAAGCACTTAGTAATTAATAGTGTACATTCGTCCGGTATAAAATAAACGCTGAGTCAATAAGTGAACTTTTAGCTAAAACCACGTAAAGCGAATTAAATGAACAGTAGCCATCATAAGTCAGGTTATAACTTAAGATATACAGTAATTTCATATCTATTCGCTGACTCAGATCCGTCTTTCCTCATATTATATTTATCGTAAACCTAAACTCGTTGATTTTTGACTATAATTTTTCATTTAGTCCCCATGCATACTTCGGGTTGCATCCCATGCCCTCTACTCTCTCCCTCTCCCTCTTTGTCTGTTATAAAACACACACGCATTAAAATATGTTGACAGTACTGTGGTATTTCCGGTGCTCAGATTTCACGTCTCAAAATCATCTTATACAATGTAAGTGTTATCCATGTCTGTTAACTCGCGATTAAGTGTCTCGTTGTATTAAATATACACCCCACAGTGTATTATATTTATAAATATCTGTGTATATTGTAGCTGATGTTATTAAATTTTAAATAAACAAGACTAAATAAAAGTAGCAGGTCTGAATAGAGAAACTCCGGAGATTCTTAAACAGGCAACGTCATCATATATATTTACATGTACATATATATTTACAATAAAATATATGCTTCGGAGAATATTATTTACCGGCTTTCATCATGTAGCGCCAAACAAATGCCGGATGTAGGAGTAGAGCACTCGTCTTTTGATAACTAAACTGTTCGAGACTCGAGTCGGTTTGTTATCTGTTTTTTTTTTTTTTTTTCGTACCGAGAATCGTTAGTATCGTGTGACATCAAGTCTGTAATGTAGTCGTGTAACATCTTCAAATCTGTCTTTACTTGCTTTATTTTATTTTATTTTATTTCTTTGGTTCCCTTTCGAGACGAGCGATTAATTGCTTAGTGTATTTTTGGGAACCATCTTCTACTTTTTGGAATTTTTGTTCAAATTGGGAGTGAAATTTTGCGGGCAAAAATTATTGAGATCCAAATTTAAAAAAAGAGTTGAAATGAAAATTTTGATGGAAGTGATATTTAGCGGGCGAGTTTCGAAGCTTAGAAGGTTGAAATAATTTTTTTTACATACTGTAGGATGCGTAGATGAGATTTTGAAAAAATATTTATAGAAAAAGTTTGAAAAAAGATTTTTTCTCAGCAAAAGTACACGAGCTATTACACGATTTTATTGGATCTTCTTATTTCCTGCTTGAAAAAATTTTCTTTTTTGAAATTTCGACTTTTTTTTCTATGACTCTCGTCTACATACTCCAAGATTGTTGGAAAAAATTATTAGAACCTTCTAGCCTTGTTAATTCATGACCAGAATATCGAATAACTACCAACTAAAAAATTCGTAATTTCGTATCTTTTAAAATTTTTATTTCCCAGGCTCGAAATTCATAATTACAAATCTCGCAAGTTGAAAATAATTGTTTTCATCAATCTGAGCATGTTTACATGTATGAAAAAAAAAGTCATTAAAAAAAGTGAAAGAACATTATTTCCGGCCGGAAAAGAAAACAAAAAATGAATCATAATCACCAAAGTTTTTGAAACGTCTCAACACGTTTTTGTTTAATTATTTTTACGAGCTCATAGTTGTTATTAAAAACATCCTCTCGAGTAAAACTGAAAGATTATTCATTCATAAAAATAATCTATATTTTATTGGTCCATTAACATCATTCCCACAAAGACACTATTCATTAACTCCCTACTTAAAAAAATAATAATAATAAGCGACTTAAGGTCGTAATTGATAATTATTTGTCGATCACGTATTTATCTGACTCGCTCAACCATAATATATATTCTCGGAAAAACTACTCGAGTAAATATTTACCATAGAGCAGAGCAGAGATTACTTTGACGTTGAGTTGATTTTGGTTTTGGTTTATCGACTCGAAAAGGTGAAAGTTTAAGTCTGAGACACGAGGAAGAAGTTTAGTTAAGAGATAGAGGATCTCAGGAAAGTTTCTCTCTCATACTCCAGGACCAGGTCCACGTCCAGGTCCAAGTCTAGGTCTACTTCTGTTTCTATGCTGGCGGATATTAATCTAAAGTGTAAGTGAGGAAAGAAGGATGTAGGATATAAATACATATATATTTAAGGGCAGTGTAGATTGTATAGAGAGAAAAAGAGAGAGAGAGAATGGAGAGATTGAGTAAAGGGCGAATATCGTGTGGGAACATAAGTAAGTACCGCTGACGGCCTAAGCACACAAGACGGTCCATCAATCTGCTCAGGAGTAAATATTTGTTTGGCTGGGCCTCGTTGCAAAGAGGGCATTATCGGTATACACAAAAAGCGACAAACCATACGATGACGATCCTTCCAAAAAGACAACAATAACCTATACATTCATCTAACATTGATATTGGATTTGTGTTATGCTATAAGTGAGAACGAGTAATATTATATATGTATATAGGCATATGTATATGGCATATATATATGGATGTATAAACGAGTGGAGATAGAATGGAAAGTAAACCGGTCCCTTTTACCTCTCAAAGTTGCAGGACACGCGTGACAAATGTTCCGGCTGCAAACATTGCGGCGCATCTGTGTCTACAGGATAAGCCGCTTCGCATATTCTTTTTCCAATTTATAAATTGTCAAGGCTTTTTATAATACACTAATGCCCGTTACAATTATAACACGATTATTGCGACACTTTTTATTTCTTCGTGTTTATTTAAAAGCCGTTGCAGAGCTTGTTTACTAAATATTTTATAATCGTGAGCATTAATCATTCATTCAACTTTTATTTATTTATTATCTATTGGTATTTGTTGTCAGTACATGCTGTCAATGTAAATAAAATATGAATTGATTTTTTTTTGTTGAAAAAATATCTCGACGGGATTCGAACCCGCGACCTCGGGACGGATTTAGTCGAGTAGGAGTACAAGCTTAGAATTTTTTATCTTTTATGATTTTAATTAAATTTCAACACAGCCAAAAATTATAAATACAAAAACAAAATTTTCTAATAAAAAAAATATAAAAATCCCTATCGGATATTTTTATCTCATAACCTCCATATAAAAAATCAATCACCGCGAGCTTATCGCGTATAAATAATTAATAAAGAGTCATAAATATTAATCCAATAAATTAAAAAAATTACAATAAAATTGGATATCAATTAATTAAGCATTACATCACATTGTTGTGACTACTGGTCTGTAAATAAATAATATACCCGCTGACAAAATGTCGCATAAGTAATCTAACTTGTAATTTCGTCTTACAGCCTCCCCCCACCCCCTCCTTTGCCACTACAGCCATTAAAATTGATACAGATATATATTTTTAAATAAAATAAACATTTAAACACTTTGACTCGGTACAGCCAGTTGCCTTATTCGAGCCTTATTAGCATGCGCTTGCATAATCAATTTTATATATTTATTTTTTTTTTATTCTTTTTATTTCGAGCCTTACGTGACGTTAATCAAGGCCGCATAAATCGTGCGTCATATTGATTACGCTGGTTGAGTAGGTCCTTATTATTTAGCAGAGATCAATATATATATATATGCAGTGCGTGAGTGAGTGAAAAAAATAATAAAAGGGTAAGAGGGAGAGGGAGAGGGAGTGTGTGGAATTTATAATGTGAGAGAGAAAGCTTAATATATTTAACGTATTGGTGCTGTTATATTTTATTTAAAATTTAAAAACCGGGCCTTGATACGATTTAATGCAAGTTAAAGATAGTAGTTGGGTGTGCATGGTGTGTATATGGTGTGTATAGTAAGTATTCGTTATTTGTGCATTTAACT
This sequence comes from Microplitis deprimator, assembly GCA_964016945.1. NCBI lineage: Eukaryota > Metazoa > Arthropoda > Insecta > Hymenoptera > Braconidae > Microplitis > Microplitis deprimator. Next base: position 14,805,184 of record OZ024716.1, read on the forward strand.
CGAGGAAACTGGTCAACATATAACTCTGACAGGCGCTGATGCTTGTCGCTTACCACGCAGCTGCTCTTGACAACAACTACACGAGGAATTAAATGCCAACGAGGTGCATATAAGTGCTGTGCTGGATTGCATGCTCTGTTGTATGCATGTACGGGAGTATGTGATGTGATGATGCTTTAGCTTTACTTATTGAGCTAAAACTTTCTTACTTTATTAACATCCTCGCGGCCGGTATTTAAGACCATGCTGATGCTGCTGCTGGAGATGCCGATGTCGAAGCTCAAGTTGGAGCTCTTTACTTATTGCACATTAATATAAGTATGTGTGCACGGATATTGCCAATTAGCGAACATACTCTAGAACAAATAAAACTCATTTGTGTTTCACTAATGCCGGGGTTTTTTTTTAAGAGATAATTTATTACTGAGTATTCATTTTTTTGTGGCTAAAGATCGTTTTTTGGTATGGAATTATTTGTCGAGGATAATTAGAGTGACAAGAGGAATTTTTTTTTATTTAATTATTTGCTCTTTTATGGAAAATTTTTTTGGATTTACAGATAAATTCATTTTTTTAAGTGAAAAGGCAAAATTTCGACTGAAAATTTTTTCCGAGGTAAAAACAGAAAATTATTCTTTAAAAAATTTTTTAAAATCGCGAATTGACAAATTCTTCCACGCGAATTTATATAAATAATCGAGCCATCAAAATTATTCAAAAAATCTCCAGTTTAAAAAAAAACTTTATGCAAAAATTAATAAGAAAAATATTTATGAATATATAAATCCAAGTATCTTTTGGTGAATCTGTAGCTAAGCCGATTCATATAACTGTAAACATATGCTCAATAATCGGCGGGTCGCATCTGTCCCTGGCGATCTTGTACCCGACAGTACCGTCGATACCATACGTTGAATTTCGTTCACCTTTAGCATCTCTTGTTGTCTCAGTTTAAGTTTTACCTGTTGTATAAATATATATATATAGAATATAATGTATACCAATGGTTGTCGGTGGTTGTCGTCGGCTCGAAGAGTATGCCCATGCATGCAGTAACCAGCTCGGAGAAGCTCAGAGGGCTCTCGCGAAAGAGTGAAAGATTAACGCGGGAGCTAAAATATTATCGTAGATCGGCAAAATACAAGTGAGAAAGTGAGAAATACAGTTGTATGAGTTGAGAGTTGCCGTTTTATTTCGAATAATCGAGGTTTATAAAACCGTGGCGACGACAAGAGCCAGCACACGATGGGATCGTGAGGTGTAACTCAGCTGGCTACCACCGAAGGTCCTTGAATTATGGCCTACAGGTCATACCAAACACGCTTCGTCGTTTAACCTCTTCCTCCTCCTCCTCATCCTCTTCTTCTTCTTCTTCTTCTACTACTTCTCGAATATATCTGCTGCTGCTGGCTGATATCCTCAGCCAACACTCTGCTGAGGATTCCAACGATCCGAGCTTGGATTCTACACGAGAGAATTCATTTTGTCAGCAGACTCTCACTCACCTGCTATGCTATTGCTGTGTACTCTGATGCTTCTCTAACCTTTTTCTCTTGTTGGTTAGCTCGCGGTGTTGATGCTGTTCGCGGTCTTCGTGTACATCGGCACTTACCCGTGTCAAGGATATTCACTTTTTGTTCCTTCTTTTTCACAGCTTTACGCGATAACCGACACGCTTTTTATTGCAGACATCAATTTTTCTTCGAACCATTTGAATTTATAATTTATCACCTTTTTTCATATTTGCCCTTATGTGGCCTTATTGAATTTAAATTCATTCCTGAGAATTCCCGAGGATTCACTGCTAAACTACGCACTCAAATTTTTTACCCTTTTGAGGAATCGGGTGTTTTGAATTTTTATTTTCATTCCACTGAACCTGGGAATCGATTGGAAAATTTCAAGTTTAAGCTGAAAAACTTTCATCAGTTCTAGAGTTTTAAATTTTATTTACAGAAGTTTCTTTATAAAGTGACACTTTAAATTTACATTTTACACTCTGTACTTGACGTTTATGACTCAAATTTTTTACCTACAGCCGAAATTTAAATTTTCAAGAGAATTTCAAAGTTTGAATTTTTTTGAATATTTGAAATTTGAAAATTTCTTAAAAATAAAAAAATTCAAATTTTTCTATGGCTCCTTATAAATTCGTTTACAAAAATTTCAAAAATTTAAATTTTCCCGCCGACAGTTTCCTATCAAAAAATTCAAAAATTGAAATATTTCTACAAAACAAAAATTCAAATTTCTTCCACCAGAACATTAATAAAAAAATCTAATAATTTTTTTTTTTTTCAGTGTCCCGTAACAGTAAGTGGAGCGTTAGCTTCATCGTCGCCTTCGCCAGCGTCGGCATCGCACCTGACCAGCGGCGTCTCATCAACCGGTGGCGATAACCACCCTCTGACGCCATTGTCGAGTGTCGCGAGGATGGCAGTGACCAGTGCGATAATTCGCCCACCCGGGAGTCCCACGAGCTCAGTGAGTCCCTCGTCCCAGCAGCCGCATGGGCCTCCGCCGTCGGGTCCACCGGGCAGCGGACGCTGTTGCGACACCGGAAGGCCCATTTTCACGGACCCGGTCACCGGACAGTCGATCTGCTCCTGTCAGTACGAGCTCCTGGGTGCGGGCTACCAACGTCTCGGTGGCATCACACCCGCAGCACTTTCCATGTACTCGACGCCCTATGCCGCAGCGGCGGCAGCTGTCGCATCCGAGGGTATGGCCGCGTACTTCCCGGCCCTCGGCGCCGAGCAAACTCCTTTTTACGCTCCCACCGTAAGTATTATTATTGTTATTATTTTTTGAATTTAATTTTAAATGTTATTATGCAATCTTCAGACAATATTTTTTATTTTTAATTAGCATTCATTAACTGATTGCATTTATTAGTCAGTTATCAGACCACACACGTCACATGTGTGCTCTACACACTATTTACTTTTAACTCAGAACAGACTAACAATTATTATGTGCAAATGTAAAAATTATTTTATGGCATGACCTAAATATTTATAACTCAATGATATCAATTAATAAATTAATTATCTTGTATGGATAATTTTTTTTATTTTATTATTCCCACTAGATAATTAGATCAATTTTCAGACAACTTTTTTTTTTTTTTGTAATTTTAGTCTGGATTGAAAAAAAAATGTAGTTACTGTCAATTTGCTTGACAACATTCATTATCTTACAAACTGTATTACTTTCTGTACTCTGTACTGTCTTGGCAACGATCAATACATATCAATCTTTTGAATAAAAAAATATGACAAGATGATCGATCCTTCATGATTCACCTTTACCAGGTGCTACTTTTTTCGCTTTAATAGAGGAACGATTTATTGTAACGTAGTTTATTAATTTCATGGGTGAGTCGGTCATCTGGAAGTTAAAAATTTTTTGCCTCGACAAAATTAGAGATTTTTTTTATTTTAATATTTTTGAACGTTGGAGATTTTTTCAATACTTAGACTTTTAGAGGTTAAAAACCAAAAATATCGCTAATTACTATCAGTACTTTTTTGTTCTCCGTTAAATTTCCTACAAATCAACTCATGACGGCCATCACTCTAAACCCAATCGTTGCAAATTTATAGTTGACCCAACTCCAAAATATCCCCCATTCCTTCCAAAATATTTTTATTCCATTAAAATCGCAGTTATCTTCATAAATATCAAAAATATCACAAAAAACAATCAATACTTTTTTGTTCCTTACAAAATTTTCTAAAAATTTGTCCCTTACAACCATCACTCTAAACCCAACCATTAAAAAGTTATAGTCGACCCAACTCCAAAATATCAAAATGTCCCCCATTCCTTCAAAAAATTTTTCTATCCCATTAAAATTGCAATTATCTCCATAAATATCACAAATATCACAAAAAACAATCAATACTTTTTTGTTCCTTACAAAATTTCCTAAAAATTTGTCCCTTACAACCATCACTCTAAACCCAACCATTAAAAAGTTATAGTCGACCCAACTCCAAAATGTCAAAATGTCCCCCATTCCTTCAAAAAATTTTTCTATCCCATTAAAATTGCAATTATCTCCATAAATATCACAAATATCACAAAAAACAATCAATACTTTTTTGTTCCCCACAAAATTTCCTACAAATTATTTCCTTACAACCATCACCGTAAACCCGACCGTTAAAAAGTTGTAGCCGTCCCACGTGAAAATTTATAATTTCATTATTTTCCGTCCTTTCAACTCTACAATTTAAAATCAATAACCGTAGAATATTTGTATTTAAATGAATAATAATTTAATAATCGTAATAATGATAACAATAATTGATATTTCAGGCAGCAGGTCTCGATCTAAAAGAGAATCTAACCGCGGGTGCAGCGGGCTGGCCGTATCCCGCAGTATATCATCCTTACGATGCTGCAGCATTCGCCAGCTATCCCTTCAACGGGTAAGTTATTCATGACTCAATTATCTGTTTTCTTGTGTGATATTATTCTCGAATAAATTATAACACATTTATACTTATCTATACATGCATATCCACACAGAAATATATATATATGTATGTTTACGTATTTATTTAATCGAGAGGAAAATGAATAAAAAATAGTAAATATTAATAAATGACAACGGGTATATTTTATAGGCGACAACGACACTTTACTGTTCTGCTCTGGAAAATAATCTATTTAGTTATCGACATAAGGTCGCAGGTCAATTATCTGTCTATCATTACCCCGCGCGTATTCATTTAAATGTCGACATAAGTCTAGTTTTTTAAAAATCATTTTAAGTTTTAAAAAAAGTCGATATAGTTTTCTCTCCTATCCGTGCTCGGGCGATAAAATTATTGATGAGTTAACACGTAAACATTGTAATAAATTAGCGCCCGGGTTGACCCGCGATTGTCTCACAGCGACGATTCTTACGCGTTTTTATTTTATCTAGTGTGTGTATACGCCCGTCAGCTTATGTGGGGAGTGTGTGGGTAACGCGTGTCATATATATGTTATGTACAAATATATATATCGTTATGAACGGGGAAAAGGTCGTGTTATAAATCAATTTGGATATTTTTTTGATTAAGAGAAAGAGCAATAGCAATTTCTTAAACTTAACTTTTATTTTATATTTTATTTTCAAAGCTTTTTTTTACGCTTATCAATTTTTTTTTCCCGCTATTGTTATTCAAATTTTTTTATTGATTTAAAATTTTAATATCTTGTTAAATATTTACGATATCGCTAATTATCATAATTACATTTATGCTCATTATGTATTAAATTCTAAACAAATTTTTATCTTATGGTAATCACTAAAATCGATGCTTTCAAAAACTACTGGCGCGAAAATTTAAAATTTCAAATAGTAAAATTTTTTTATTTTTTTAAAATTGTCAATATCTCAATAAATATTAAAAATATCAAAAATTCTTAAGAATACTTTTTTATTGCTTATTAAATTCTCTACAACTTTATTTCTTACAAAAATTACTCTCACTCTGATTCTTAAAAAGTTACAGCCATTAAAAGTGAAAGAAAAATTTTTCAAAACACAACTTCAAATTTTATATTTTTGTTAAAATATAAATATCTTAGTAAATATAAAAAATATCACTTAGGACTTCTCATACATTAGTCCTCATAAAATTTCCTACAACTTTGCTCCTCATGAAAAATGCTCTAGCTCTGAACCCCACAAATTTATTTACTTCCAAAGTTCGATTGGTTGTTCCGAAAAAAAAAATTCCATTGAACCAAAACCTTGAGCGAAATAATAATAAGTGAAAATATAAATGCAGATGCAGTAGTTAACAAAGTAACCGACGGCTCGCGTCCAGATCGAAACGTACATAATATCGTACTCAAGCAAGCTGTAGTACTTGATCGTTTCCTTGCATATAAATCAGTACATGCCGGAAGTGCGTCACATATATATCCCCATATGTACATACATCGAACCTACAAATTTTCCTCTCTCTCTTCCCCTCGTCCCGCTTTCCCCAGTCCCTCATTCTCTTACCTCTCTACCAGCTCGTACATCAAAATTTCCTCCTGTACTCCTCCGCAAACATAACTTACTCGATTTAGTGATTGTCTATTCAATAGTACTGTCATTTCTACTCGTACAATTATACATATATACGTATATACATATACATTAGTGTATATTGCATTATATATCTCAGGCTCATTGGTGTCCCGTCGTGTCGCGATGATGTGGCACTCCACCCGTCCAAAACGTGACTAACTGACTACACATCATTGCACACACTACGTGATCTGACTACTAATAATACTCATACTTACTTTATAACTACATTTCATTTGTGTTACCAAAAATAATTTTCTATTTTTGATTCTTGCATTTCTTTCACTGTAAAAAAAAAAAATTTTTTTTTTCTTACTCCAAAAATTAATAATAAATTAATTTCAGTACCATGTCCATTTTACCTCGGTGCTTTAATTATTATTATTATTATTAAAATAATTATAATAAATTGTTATAAATAATTTTTACTCCAAAAAAAAATCAATAAAAACAATAATAATAAATTAATTTCAGTACCCTGTCCATTTTACCTCGGTTCTTTAATTATTATAATTATTATTAAAATAATTGTGATGAACTTTTAATAATTAATTTTACTCCAAAAAAATTAATAATAATTTAATTTCAATACCCTGTTCATTTTACCTCGATAATTTAATTATTAAAATAATTATAATAAACTTTTAATAATTAATTTTACTCCAAAAAAATTAATGATTATAATAATAAATTAATTTAAATACCCTGCCCATTTTACCTCAGTGCTTTATGAATGTGAATGTAGCAGATATCAAACAAATTTAAAACTATTGATAAATAGGGTAAATAATTGATAAAATAAAATTTAAAAAAATGCACCTTTAAAAAATTTAAAAATTAATAAGTGCATTTTTCATAAATATTTTTTTTTTAATTACTCTATTTATAATTTTAAATTTGTCTGGTGTCTGCTACATTCACATTCATAGTTTTATAATTATTATTATTATTAAAATAATAATTGTATAAATAAATTTTATTCCAAAAAAATTAATAATGATAATAATGACAATTTAATTTCAATACCCTGTCCATTTTACCTCAGTTTTTTTAATTATTATTAAAATAATTATAATGAACTTTTAATAATTAATTTTACTCCAAAAAAATTGATAATTTAATTCCAGTACCCTGTCCATTTTACCTCGGTACTTTAATTATTAATATTATTATTAAAATAATTGTAATAAATTTTTGTAAATAAATTATTAATTGATCCTTGTTACTAAAAATAATTAAAGTAATTAGCATTTAATAATAAAAATAATGAGTTTAATTATTGGGGCTACGAAAAATAAAATACAAGAGTTTATTATTAAACTTAAATTTATTTATAATGAGTATATAAATTACTCATTATCATTATCAAAGCTTTCGCGTCTGAATAAACGTCAGTGTTTATGTATATATATATCGGTGTAATAATAAGAAATTTATAAAAATCCACTATTGTTTTACAACGGAATTTAAGTAAATTGAGAACGGCTCGATTACGTGAGTTTGTAATTATGATAATATATTCCGTGGTGTTTCCGTTGAGTTTACAATATCTTTTGGACTTTCGGTACACGCAATATTCCATAATATATATACATATGTGTGTAAACGTATGTATGGAAGGATGGATCGATGGATGTGTGGGATTATGGAAGTTACGTAAATCCGTGGCTGCGGGTTCTTTGGTTTAAATTCAAGATTTAAGTACTCAATACCTTGGCCTTCGGTTTTTGATATATATTTGTATTCTTTTCCATATATATTTTCGAATAATATTCATAAGCAGTTCCAATAAAATCGTGGGCTGTTTCTTTTTCACTAAACTCAAAATATCTCGACAAATATCAAAAATATCACTTATTGCTATCAATACTTTTTTGTTCCTTATAAAATTTCTTACAAATTCATTCCTTACAAAAAATACTCTTACTTCAATCCCCAGAAAGTTACAAGCATTCAAAGTCAAATACAAATTTTGAAACGATTACTATTCAAAATTTTCATCTCACAAAAACTCATCATATCTTTTTAAATATCAAAAATATCAATAATTACTTCCCATACATTTTTGTTCTCCATTAAATTTCCTTCAACTTTTTTCCTTACAAAAATTATCCTACACTCAATCCTCACAAAGTTACAAGCCTGTAAAACTAAAAAACCAAAAAAAAAAGAAATTCTTCTCCCATGAAACCCAAATTTTTTATCAATTAACCTCCGGTTAAAAATTAAATTACACCCCCTGATTCTCCTACATCATATATATCTCAACTCACAGACTCATAGTAGTTGTCAATAAATAATAAAATCGAGTGGTTCAATAAAATAAATAATAATAATAAAATGCAAGTTTGGTATGCACTTACGATGAGGTCGAGATCGTGGCGGGTCAACGATCCCGTCTTTCCGCCGGATTGGCCCTGCTTCCGGGGACATGTAGGGTAGACAATAAGAAAGGCACGAGCAGTACAGCAAGACTCTATACCACGACAAACCACTGTTCCTTGGTTCGTTATAACAACTTATAATGTATCGCAATGCACGTGCGCATTGTTACTGCTATATAACGACATACAGTGTCACCACGAATTTAAACGCCCGCTGACCAAACATATATCCTTGCTAACGCAATCTCAACACATATGAATTTATATATTTAAATATATTGCCGCATATTATTATTTTATTAATATGCCAACACATTTTATTTAATTGTTAACACATGAGTTGTAAATATATATACAATACATATATATATATAACATGACGATGACGAATATAATAAAAAATTTTTTTAGAAAATTTTTGAATGGGTTCGTCGTGCCCCGGACCTCTTATACTTAGACGTCTCCGTTCGCCGACTCAATTAATCACTTATTTTATTTACTTGGCAATTATTATTTGCAGGATAGAAAACAAGATTAATGATTTAATCGGTGGGTCCGAACACATTGCGGAGCAATTTGCATGAGCCGAGTGTTTGAATGTTTCCCAATACGGCGCGATTGTCCCCTAGGAGAAGTTAATGTATAATAGATTTCTGATGATCTGGCTGGTGGATCGCCGAATAGAATCACCAGAGGACCCTTTCTATTAATTTTGTGATAAGTTGACGTTGTGAGATCTGCGTGGACTCGGTAGTATGTGTAGACATGCGGGAGTAGAAATTCACTGTCATTAAATTGTCGTATGTCAGTCCAGGGTGTTCTAGAATGTGTGTAATGGTTCGAGGCTGATGAGACGCGACAGCAGCGAGCATGCTCGTTAGTCTTGTTAAAATATCATATTTTGTCCGTTAAATTTAGAGCCATTTTTCACCGTTACAAATTGACATTTTTTCGATTTATTTATAAATTTTTATTTATTGTCGATTTTGTACGACAAAAATTATTTCATATTTACTGGCCCACTCTACCCCACGTTAATTAATAATTTTTAGTGATTCCTTTATCTCGTAATTAATTTTTGTCAGTGATCCATATTACCCTCCATTAAGAAATTTGTTATAAAAAATTCCGTCTGATATTTAAAAAATTTTTTGAATTTAAATTTCTGTTCATTTTGCCTCAAGTTTTACTTATTTAGTAATAAGTAAAAAAAATTGTCCATTTTACCCCAAAGTTACAATGGGTCCACTTTACCCCTCTGTAGAATGTGTAAAAAATAAAATAATTACTATTGACAGAAATCCTTTAAAAAATCCCGCCCTTAAAAGCAAACGTGAAGCCACCCCCCGTGTGAATCATGTCCGCGAGTCAGCACAACAAAATTACCCCATCAGAATGTCTCCATACATCCATTACAAAAACACTTAGCTGAAATACCACCCATTCTTAAAGAAGCTCTAGATGTGCTGGCAAAGGGGCGGAGTTAGCACACCTGTCACGAAACCCCTCAATGACAACCCAGCACTCCATCTTACAAAAAGCCTCCATGGCAATCCTCAACACCACCAACAATCCAACCAGATGATCGTGATTGCCGATGACAAATTAAAAAAACATAAAAATACCTGTAGGTCGCACAGTCGAGAGTCGGAGGGCGAGAAAGAGGAGGGATAGGAACAGGAACAGGAATGGGAATGGGGTTGGAGTTTTAGTTTTAGTTGGAATACAGTCGGTACAAACTGGCAGTTTGACTTGCCAACGACTCGGTACCTCGCGAGCAGGGTGGAGTAAAAAGGGGTGTCGGTGGATGTACAGAGGGACGGGCTCGAGCACAGCCCGATTAGCAATCGCCATGGAAACAAGCAGTTGATGCGATCGCTTTTCGCGCATGAGAGGAAAGGGTTGCTTTCATTTACACTCACACACACACTCGCACACACAGACACAGTTGCGTGCGACATTTATACATATGGAGTTGAGTTAACTGTACTCCCTGATGAGACTAAAAACGAAATAGAGTAAAGCGAGGAGGAATTGAGAATTTATAAAAAAAAAAAAAAAAGCTGGAAAAAAAAAATTAAAGCTTCACATGGAAAACAATTCGCTAATTCTTCCCTACTCCTCTTCCTCCTCTTCTCTATCTAGTTTACTCTAGAGTGATGGGAACTGTCGTAAAATTCGCAGCCTTGTCGTGAATCTCGTGATGGCTTATATGACGACGGCGAATCGATGTGACGGAGAAGTTAAATTAAAAGAGAATGAAATGATAATAAAAAAATATATATATATATAAAATAAAAAATAAAATAGAGTCGACGTTGTCCGGACTGTTATCATGAGAAACAAGCTTCCACTCTGATTTTTTAATCCGCCACCCTGCTGGGAATTGAGGCCGTAGAAAGAGAGCGGGAGGTGGGAAGGGAGGGGGAGGGGGAGGGCTGTAAGAGGGATGAAAGAGACGTAGTTACTCATACCCGGGTGAATTTTAAAATAACTGCAGAACGCCATTTGCCACTCGCAAACACTGGGGGAGAAAGCGGTTGAGCCGCTCGCCGCCATTTCCTCCCCTTTTCGCTTACTTTACATTACTTTACTTTATTTTATTTTTTTCTGGGCTTTTATTCCTGTCCATGTGTCTCTACAACGCCGTCTTACTCGTGTGAGAGTTTATCATTTTTATTAATCTTTATTCTCGTGTTTATATTTTAGCTGTACACGAGCGTGTACTCGAGTTTGCCCTGAGTGGAAATTTCCTGACGGGGTGGAATTCCTTTTCAGAAGTTTCCTTTTAGAACTTTGTTTATTCATTGTAATGAATTAATAACCACTTTATTTGTTTAATTGTCTTAGTAATTGGATAGGCGGCGTAAGAATCAAAGTCTATTTATTCATTTGTTAATGGATCGTAAGAGGAAAATTATTTCAGATTTTTTGTCAGGGAAAAAAATTTCTAGTGATTTAAATTGTAGTCTGATACTTGATTCAGGTGTCCTAGAATGTGCACAAACGATATCTAGGTGAATTAAAGTCAAAAAAAAAGTTTTTGCAGAGTCAAAGGTCAAAATCAACTATTTCGATATTTTTCACGGATCTTTCGATTCGAAATCCGGAAAAAAATCTGAAAAACGGTTGACTCTGCGGAAAAACCTCAAAACTTCTCGTTGTTTTCGAGCTCGAGGAGCTAAGTCTTGATTTTCTATCGATTTCCTATAAATTTTCTTAGAGGGTGACCCTGATCAAAATTAAGGCGTCCGATGGCCATTTGAAGGCCAAGTCTTCTCTGATGAAAACTCGATTTTCGAGAATCAGATCAAAAACCATAACTTGACTTTTTTCAAAAATTTTCAATTTTCATAGCAGGAAGTTAAAAATTCTATTGATCTAAATTGTGATTTGATACTTTATTTAAGTATCCAAATATTCTAGAATGTGCGCAAGCAAAATTTGAGTAGACTGAAGCGCGAAAATAAATTTTTTTCAGGCTCGAAACCGAAAAAACACTATTTCGGTATTTTCTACGAATTTTCTGATTTGAAACCGGGAAAAAAATTTTCAGCGACTCAAGTTGTGATTTTCTACTTTACTCAGATTCCTCAGTGCTCAAAACCTAAATCTAAGTCGTGATGCCCGAAAAAAAATTTGGACATCCTGAAAATTTTCCAAGGCCCCAAAATCTCGACATCCTTTCAAAAATTCGTGTTTTAAAACTTCTGCCGAAATTAATGCCTCTTTTTTCATAAAATTAAAAATTTCACTGCGGAGTAGAAAAAGTATCGAGTACAAAGGATCTTTTTCGCTTGTTGTCATTCTGATTGTAGCTCGCGTTCTCTGGTAGACTCAATACCGCGTGGTACAGAGCAGAGCAGAACAGAGCAGAGCTGAGAGAATACGACCGTTGCTCTGTTCTCTCTCCCGTCCCAGGGGTTTGCCGTGGATAAGTGACAGTTTTATTAATTCCCCATCCCTCATTGTCTGCAACTTCTCGCCTCTCTGCTCTGTTCTGCTCTGTACCACACTCATCTCTGCACTCGATCCCTACACATCTCAACCTCCATAGCAGCTTCACCTCTATACATTCGATCCACCGGGTCCCCATTCTCATGCGCGTGAAATGAGAAATAAAGTTCAATAATGTTGCCACTCAAACATCCGTCACTTTTAAAAGATTTTTTTTTCTCTTTTTATTATTCACCAAGACGACTTAATAATGCGACAACTTTTTATTGCCTGTTATATAAACAAATAAACTCGCGCTAAAAAAAAAAGTTCATTGAAATTGAAATTAAAATGAGACTATAATTTTTTAGTTTAATTAAATAATTAATTTACAGAATACAGATGTAGGAAAATTTAATTTCAATTCTGTCGATTCAGCATCAAGTTTAATCTTTGATAAGGGGGTTTTTTTTTTTAGTAATGGGTCGGAATAAAATAGAAAGAGTCGAGTAGAGGGTCTTAGTCGCAGTGTAGACTCTACCCTGTGCCTGTATCTGTGAGTCTTAAGAAAGTTGGAGCAAGTAAATAGTATGAAATGAGGCTGAGGTAAGCGAGAGGGCGAATAAGATGAGTCGAGATGCTCAGAAGCCTCGCCGAGGGTCAACGGGGACGGGAAAAAGGTTAAATTGTCAGATAAAGATCTAAGCCGGTATCCAGCTTCTCTGATTTTTTATTTTTCCTTTTAAGGAGTTTCGAATCTTATGATATCAAGCTATTGGATAACTTTTCCGTTAAATTTATCCTCAGTATTATATTTTCCAGCTTAAATATTTATTTGAGTACGTAATACTTTGATTGGCAATATCTCATTAAATATTTCAAATATCGAGATGTTTTGTATGGGTTTTGGAAAGGAAATTTTATTTCCTACAACTTTGGTATCAGTGAAAAATTTTGTAAAATCAATAGTTTTTACGTTACAGCCATTTAAACGATTTGAAAAATATTTTTGGCTCAAAAAAATCTGAAAACGTCAAAGTGTTGTTCCACGAGCTGTATCTTTTAAACTTTTGATTTTAGGAAAATTTTATAAGAGACAAAAGTTGTGGGAAATTAAATTTCCTTTCCAATGAGCATATATAACGTCCATTTATTTTGAAAAATAAATCTCTAAACGGCTCGAATATTTTTATTTTGATTGCAGATATGGAATGGATTTAAATGGCGCGCGACGAAAAAACGCGACCCGCGAAACGACGAGTACCCTCAAGGCCTGGTTGAACGAGCACAAGAAAAACCCTTACCCGACGAAAGGTGAGAAGATAATGCTCGCGATAATAACCAAGATGACGTTGACCCAAGTGTCCACGTGGTTCGCGAACGCGAGGAGAAGACTAAAGAAGGAGAACAAAATGACGTGGGAGCCACGGAACAGAGTCGAGGACGAGGATAACAATAATGATGACGATGACAGTGGTCGCAAGAGCGTCGACGAGAAAGACCGACTTGGTAAGTTCCTCCCTCACCCCAACCCATTCCTGATGATTACTAAATAAAATAATTAACAAATCAAATTATTATTTTTGCTCCAGATTCCAAAGACTCAGGAACGGGATCATCAGAAGATGGCGAGCGACCCACGAATCGTCTGGACCTCCTGCACCCCTCGACAGGAAGCGGACTCCAGAGCCGCATGCAGGAGAGCGAGTGGTCGGAATCTCGTGCGGACAGTGGGCCCGACAGTCCCGAGTGTCTCTACGACCAACGAGAGCCCCCTCGGCACCCACTCCAGCTCCAGCACCCGGCGTATCTCAGTGCCCACAACCGGCTCCTGCGCCATCCGTCTCCCGAAAGCACCTCGCCGACGGGCCCAGTCCACTTGCCGACCTCAACCAGCACCTCCAGCGGCAACTCGACGGAAAACGCTAAGCCCCGAATCTGGTCCCTGGCGGACATGGCTAGCAAGGACGCCGACAGTCCCATAGTGCCCTCTAGTGCCGCGCTCACTGGCCTCGGGAATCCCTACCAGTCTTCTCCAGGAGGTGGCAAGATCGTCAGTCCCCTGGCGAACCGGTTCCCCCCACACCATCATATACATCCAGCCATCTCCGGGACTCAGTACGTCAGGCATCATCCGGACTTCTACCGCAACTTCTACGGTGCAGCTTCCCAGCTCGGCTCCGGGGACATGGCTTTCCTTGAGTCTTACTCGCGGACCCTTGGGGGCCTTGGACTCCCGCCCAATTCAGTACCTGCGAGCATGCTGACTTCAACGCCGCCCGCTGTCTCCACCAGTATCACTGTCAAGCCCTTCCCTCTTAATGGCAGTACCAATTCTAATAATAATAGTAATAATAATAATAATAATAATAATAATAATAATAGTAATAATGCAAATAATAGTAGTAATAATAATAATAATAATAATAGTAGTAATAACAATAGTGGAGGCCTGATGACGCCGTCGGAGGTGTCGCCGTCGTCCTCAGTGTCCTCGCACTCGGACCAGAGGTCGCCGCATCCGAGTGAGGCGGAAGGCAAATCACCGCGAGTGTGATCGATGTCCAAAAGGCATGAGGTTTAGTGATGATGAGTAAATTTTCATTGTGACCCGACAATAAGCAGACTTATGTCTTGTAATTAGTGTACAGTTCTAAGAGATATTATTGTCATCTGGATCATATTAATGTTCAATTAATCTCTCCCGATAATTATGAGAAGTTTTTGGGAAGGAAATTCTACGAGGGGTTTTGAAATTTTTTTTATAGTGGGATAGAGTTCTAGAAGTTTTTTCAGCGATTTCTTTTTGTAATTAGCAATTTTTTTGCCCGCGAGTATATGAATGACCTGGAAAAATACATTTTTTAACAAAACCTTTCAAAAATATCTTTTTTGCCCAAAAAAAGGCTTCTGTATAATTATCATGCATCCAATAGCTTTTTTGACTGAACCGATTATAACCGAACTAAATAATAAACAAATATGTATATATATATACATATATATATAAAATATGGAGAACTAGACAAAATGAGGTAACAAAAAATTTTGAATTGCAATTTTTCCTCATAATTATTTTCTTGGTTTAGTGACCAAAATTTTTATACAAAATTAAAATTATTTCAAAAATTTCCTAATTGAAATTCGCATCCACTCTGATTCAGAGTTTCAGTGTAAAAATAAACTCCTCTTCGGGGTAAAAACTGAGGGGATGAAATAAAAAACTCATTCACTCCGCGTTCAATCTGCAAATTTTTTAAAGTGAAAATTTTCTTAAAAGCAAAAAAAAAGTTTTTCCAACGAAATCTGAAAATTTCTTTCATTTTTCTATGAAAATAATTTTCTTTATATCAAAATTTTGTTCAGCTCTCCCCTAAAAATATATATATATACATATGTATATATATATTTATAGTAAATATGATTCAATTAGATAAGAACCGATAATTGATAACTATATAAATAAAAATATAAATATAGAATATATTAATTAATAATAATAACAATTATTATTTATGTATTTGTACATAGTAGTTGAAAGGGATTGACTTAAAATGCCCAGCCAAAAAAAACTAAATAAAATGTATGTACTGTATGTAGTGTAGATGCGTATTATTTTATTATGATTTTTATTATTTTATTACATATTATATTATATTATTAATAAATTGATTAATTATTAATTATTGATTAATATAAAAAAAAAACAAATGTAAGTTCGCCAATTAGCGAATGACCACGTGGACAATTGTTATTGCAATGTTTATTAAATATTACTGAGGACGCCTATCGAAAATAAAAAAAAAAAAAAACATCTTCAGTGTTACAATTACAACGATCATTTAATTACCGATTACCGATTACTGATTACCGAGTACTGGTTATTATTGATTATGATTATCGATTGCATACTATAGATAAAAATTTGAAATATTTATGAATGAGATTATGAGTGGGTTCAAATTTCGAATCGCGGGCTCTCCGATCCGCTGAGTCCCGGAAATCGAGAATACGAAAAGTCGACTGCGCCTAACATATCACGCGTGATTCGAATATTAATAATGATAATAATTATAATAATAATAATTATGATAGTGATGATGATTTAATGATAATTAAAAACTAACGATTGCCATCTTTCTTAGTCATTTATGTCCAAAATGTGTCGTGCGTCTGGATAATAATAATAATTAAAATCGCTCTTGTAATGCCACATTGGTATTTATTAAGAATAAATATTAATTTAATGAAATTTCGATGTTTAACATGATTTCGAGTGATACGAAGCCCTTTCGCAATAAAATGATCATTATAACTAAAAACAAACAAACGAGAACAAATATAAAAATATATATATCTAATTATATTCATGGTTGTTATCCTTATCCTTCAGTCCTTAATTATTTATTTATTTATTTATTGAATAATTAATTATTAATCAGTCAACTGATTGAGTTGTTTTCAGTTCAAACGGCTCTCACTTCCGAAATATTAATTTTTTTGCAATTGAGCTCATGACCGATTTTGTAGAGAATTTCATACTCTACAAATTTGCTTTCATATATTTTTTTCGTATATTTGTTAGTTTTCACGTAAATTCAATTTAAAACGAATGAAAATTAATAATGACAATATTTTGAAAACGTCATTATTAATGTTAAAACACCTCCCACGCCTTAATTATTAACTTTAGCGCAATATTCAACTGTATCATTTTTGTAGAAAATTAAATGCTCTACAACTTTTATTTCATGCATTTTTTCCATATACTTGTTAGTTTTCATGTAAATTTAATTTTAATGAGAACGAATTGAACTTGGAATAAAAATTAATAATGACAATATTTTGAAACCGTCTTTATTAATATTCAAACACCTCCCACGCCTTAAATATCAATTTTACCGCAAAATTCATCTACAGTTTTTATAGGAAATTTTATGCTCTACAAAGTTGTTTCTATACATTTTTGTCGTATCTCGCTTAGTTCTCAATGAAATTCCAAAAAAATCTAAAAAATAATTTTCCTGTTTTTTTCCATAAAATCTAATATTTGTTGGAATAATTCATATTTATGTCACCATGGCATGACTTTTTCGAAGACATAGCTGATGTACAGTCGAAATACAATTCCATGGCCATAAAAATAATCCAAACTCTAAAAATTTATGGATCCCGTATCGATTTTCTTAGGCGGGTATGTAGTTATAAAAATGCAAAGCGACTTCTGGGTGGTTGCAAGCAGCTTCGCTGGTTATTAGTAAACATTTAAATCGACAATCGCTATAGTCCTCTTCTTGAGAACCAGGAGAATGCCAATGCGGTCCTCCCTCTTATTATTATTCCTCGATATTTTTTTATTTTATTTACATAACATTAGACTCTTCTCTCTCGTTCATTCATACCAAGTCCATTGTCTTCATCTTATTCTTATTCTTCTTCTTCTCTGTCTCTGCTTGTTTCTCCTCAAGTTCTGCTGAGCGTCTCAATGAGAAAGAGAGCATGAGACAAATCGCGGGAGAAAGTTTGCCGAAGCCCAAGGAATAGCTCTGCTGCTTCTGCTTCTGCTTCTGGGGATGCTAATACTGCTGCTGGTGGTAGTTCTCTACTCTGCTGACTCTGTTTAAAGTTGTGTTGGATTGGTAAAGCAGAAACAGAAACTCATAAGAGTTGGTATGGTATAGAGCAACACAGAGGATAGGACAGTTAAAGAGTTAAGAGTTGAAACAAGAAATCAAACCCAAGGACCACCCGCCACGGCCTTGGGACCACAAAGCCGCGGATCTCGAGGAGGTCTCTTGTGTCTTCATGAATCAACAGTCTTCTTCATCTTCATCCTCTCTTTAGTCTCAAACCATTCTTTCTATTAACTATTTATTTTATTGTCAATTTTTTTTTTTTTTTTTTTAATAAAATTTTTTTCAAACGTCAGTTCATATTTTTTTTTTAATATTCGATGTTTAATTTATAAAATGGGGTAAGATGGGCTAATCAAATTATTTTTAAAATTTATTGAAGGCCAAGATTGATTTCTGGGGTAGAATGGGGCATTAAAAATTTTTGATAAAATAACATGAGATAAAAAGTGACATTTAAATTCGAGATGTCAAGATAAACACATATATTTCGACACAAGATTTCAACGAGTTAAATATATATAATTTTTTAGAAGAAAACATCAAAGATGCCGGACATCCGGTTACCGCGCATACACGTGGACGGAAGGGATTAAAGATAAAGTCTGTGTTTTCAGATGAATTATTGTTTAATTTTATGATGATTGCATTCAAAATATTATTGATATAAATATTGAGCTGATTTCGGTACGGGCTTATTTTTATTTTGTTGAGCACAAGACATTTGCGCGAATGAGTTACCGCTGTTGCTTTAACTAAACGGTTTATTCCAATATTTATTTATAAAATATTTATTTTTATTCCAGTTGTTAAAATATCACTGACATAATAAGACTCGACAACTTCAATCGACTTTTGCCACTCGAATATCAATCCCACCGTAATAACTACTCTTATCATTTTTATAGGAAATTTTATGACCTACAAAATTGTACTCATATATTTTTTTCATAAACCCCTTAGTTTTCAAGTTAATTAAATTTTTAAATTAAAAAAAAAGAAGTTAGAATTTTACTTTAAATTTTTCATTTGTTTCAAACCTCTCCCAAGCCTCAAATATTGATTTTAACTAAAAAATTAATGAATACATTTTTGTAGGAAATTTAATGCTCTACAAATTTATTTCAGTTCATTTTTATCGTATCTCCCATAGTTTTCCCATAAATTAATATCAAAGCCTAAAAACTAAGTTTTTATCAATTCCCACTCAAAATTATTATCATTTTAATTGCAAATAAATATAAACAAGTAATTAATTAAATTATCCGAATGCTGTAATACAGAAATAGCTTAAAAAAAAAATTATTGAATTTTTTATGTAAAAAAAAAAATTAACAAATAATAAAACAACCGAAAAATTTTAGCTGTCGAGTTTATAAACGGGCGTAAAGTTTACAATTCAATATCAGCTGAGACACGCACAGTAAACTAATTATATAGAGTACTACACATAAACTTACATTCCAAGAAGTCGATAAATAGACATATATATGTATATACATATATATTCGCGATTGAGTTCTTTAAATTAAATTTATTGCAATGTAGCGAACGCTCGAGTTGCCAAAGAAGTCAAAGTCAAAGTCGGAATTCTAAAAATAAATAAAAATAAAAATAAATAATACATATACATATACATATATATGGAGTATATATACATATATAAGCATCTATACCCAAACTCAGCAGTAAAGACAAACGATTGATTTGTACGCGGAGCAGCCACGAAAATAAAAGGATCAGTCTCGAAAAAGTGTATTTAATTAAACCTGAGGATTCGTCGATGAAACGAGTATATAAGAGCATTGTATATATAAATATAAATATATCAAATATATATATCCTTTATACATATAGATGAATATAGGGGGTGGTTAGAAGAGACTAGCCAGCGGATTGTGGACAAAAAACATTTAACAGAATAAAAGACATAGGGACGTGTGGACAGGGTAATCCTTGCCTCGGAATGACGAATCAATCTGTCGACTCTTCTTTTACTTTTATCCGCGGCATTAATATTCGCGACTGGAGATTATTTTTAAAATAATTTTTTTTAAAAAGTTCGCGGGAAAAAATCAAATTTTCGGTCGAAAAGTTTGAAGGTCTCTGAGGCTCTAAGTATTAACTTTAGAGCAATTGGTATCAGAGACATTTTTGTAGGAAATTTTGTGCTCTACAAATTTGTATTGATAGTTATTTGCCATAAGTTGCTTAGTTTCTGAGTAAATTGAGTTTGAAGCATGAGATGAAAATTAAGGATTTTAGTTATTTTTAGAAAATTTTTATTTTTATTTGAAACGTCGCTCCGAACTTAAATATTGGATTTAGAGTAATTAAGACAGGGATCATTTTTGTAGGAAATTTTGTGCTCGACATATTTTGTTTAGTGACTTTTTGTCGTAACTCGCTTAGTTTTCACACAAATCCACACTAAAAATGAAAAAGAAAAAAATTATCGGGCGCGTCAAATGAAATTTATGATATTTTTTTAAAACCGACTTAGACTTTGGAGCTGAGCGTGATGAGTTCGAAAAGGAAGTGCAGAATATGAAAGAAAGGAAGTTTAAGTTTAAACTTCTATACTCGACGAGATTTTTACGGCAAAAGAGCCGACTCTTGGTTATACGGTTCGCTGCTCTTTGATGTCGCCATCAAACATACCAACTACACTAGGTTATAAGCATGATGCATAACCACTTCTAAGGAAACATACATCGCAATATGTCACTATAGTACTTGCCGGCTTTCTCACTCGTGCAAAAAGACAGTACTTAGTATCATGAGACAGTTTTACTTAATAACTTTTAACAAATCTTTAGACTTCTTTTGATCATTTGCTTCCGCCATTGATCCAAATTATCTCGCGTTACACTTTTTATGTTAATTAGCTTTTGCCTAATGACCATTCACCCTCACCATTGCAAGAAAATATTAAATCCTATAAATGTTACTTAAATTTCGAAAATTTCCATTTCCGAACTTTACTAATTTTGACTCATTCTCTGTAATTATTTTTTTTTTTACTTCTAGTCCATTTGAAAAAAAATTTAATCGCTAATTTGTTCAAAAACTAGCTGGCAATAAAATTTTTTTAAATTTTCCATCGAAAAAAAATTCTGGAATTTTTCAAAGAAAAATTTCAATGCATAGAATTAAAAGCTGGTTCTCTGAGCTTCAATTTCCTTTTTTTTTTAATTTTTAGACTGATTTTTCCACGATTTCGGAAGCGCTGAAGTAAAGCCTCAATGGAAAATAATTAGAGAAAAATGAAAAGAAATTAAAATTAAAATTTTGAGCTGCAGAATTTCACGTACTTTCGATTAAATAGCTTTTGAAAATTTTTTCTATGAGCTACAGGTCTCAGAATACTTCAATAATATTGTTATTCACGTGTGTGCTCCCAACAGGACGACTCAGAATCTAGTACACGGCTTTTATCATCGCTATTAAATTTTTTTCATAATCGAATTTATTTCATTACATTCCGCACATTGTCCTGATATTTATAAAAATATTTCAACTCACGTTATAGATTTAATATTTTTACTAATAGATAAATTTTATTTGAAATTATTATGCTAAATCGTTGGTTTCAAACTTTTGTTTAAATAATTGATTTATTAATAAATGTATGAGCGAGCTCTGGAATTCATCAATACAACTCCAGCAGTAGTTATAAAACTAGTCAAGTCAGATTTATAATCAATGTTCGATAGCTGGATTTAAATTTGAAATAATACTCGTGTTTAACTTTTAATCGATAATTTTATTCATCTCTTCAACAAATCACAGTTTTGGATTAAAATAACTTTGGTCATACAAAATTAAAGGAGTATTCGAGTCACATTGATTTTTACATTATATACTCTCAGTTTTGTTTAAATATTTACGTCGGAAATTGGATAAATTACTGACCGATTTCATTTCATTCACTCAATTGATTCAATTTATGTTAGACTATCTCTCGAAAAAAAAAAAAATTTCCTACGTAAAACTACTCTCCTGCCGATGCAAAACATGCCTATTTTTTTTTTTTTTCAATTTTATTAACTTTAAGTATAATGACCAAAAAAATGAAACAAATTTTTGAATTTTCATAACTGATTATTAAAATTCAAACTGTTATAACTCGGCTCAAAATCAACGAATTGAAATAAAAAAAATTTCATTTTAAAGCTTGAAGTATCTAGTTTCTCGCCTATATATTCATTTATTCATAAAAAAATTTTTTATGCGCACTAGAGGCAAAAATGTCCGAGTAAAAATTTTGGTAAAAAAATTTTCGTTTTAAATTTCGATTTAAAATTTATTTTACGGTGAAAAAGAATTTTTTATTTGTAAAGTGACCAGTAAGTAACATGTTGGAGTAAAGTAAAAGTAGTAAAAGACAAGTTTCAAGAGACAAACAGACAGACAAAGAGAAGTAGAGAGTTAAAAGTCAAAACTAGTAGCGGAATGGGCACCGGCTGACGATTAAAATTCATCAATGGCCAGATTATATTAAATAGTGGCTCTGAAAATCCACTCAGACGCATATCAATCGTCCTCTTGGGGTCTACTCTCACATATTCAGACACTCACGGACAAAGATTTTGCTAATGAGAGCGACAATTCAATACATGATATATAAAATAGTCGCCGTCATTGGAATGCAGGCTCAATATTTTTTGTCTTATTTTTATTTTAAATAATAATTATTATTGTTATTATTCAAATTAATAGTATGAGTATTGTCTCTAAAAATTCTTTATCTCTTTGTTCGAGTGATTGTTATTTTAAAGTGATTTTATTTTTTAAAAATTATCAAGACGATAAGATTGCGCGCCATTCTCTTAAGTACAGATAAAATGCCACGTAATATTATTATTTTTATTTTTATTGTGTTTTGGAACCCGGGTGTAAGGAGTGAAGATACTAAAGCGGAAAATTATAAATAATGAGTCGACGCCTTAAGGTCGCAGATCGGGTAGCGAGCACGTGATCTGATGAATTGACCAAGCGAGAAGAATAATGCTGTCACTGTGCAGTATCACTGAGGTACAAAAATATAAATTTACTGCCCAGAGATAGCGGGATCAGAGAAGTACATCCGGTGATTTTACTCACTGATTATTTTATACAATAAATAAATAAAAACATCGCAGAAAATTATATTCACGAGATTTTAAGGAATTTTTAAGTAACGTAAAGACCGTGAGGCAAAATGGTCACAGTTAGGTCTTATAAAAATTTTTGGTTCGACTAAAAATAAGTAATTCATCTTTTATGACCATGAAAAAATTCATTTTTTAAATTCGCGGAATTTCGCGGTTTTTTTTTAAATTCAATGACCTGCAGACTTTTTTCGATTCAAATATTTTGTTTTATTTTAAAAAATATGAGAGCTCAAGTAAAGAAAAAAAAGTTTTCTAGTTCAAAAAAAAAAAAAAAATATTAAAGCCTTTTAAAGGCAGCTTTAATAGCGAGTAGAGATGTTTCAGTTGTAAGAAGATAAAAAAATAAATAAATAAAACCGATGGTATTAAATGTAAGAAAATAAGTAGTAGTAGTAACTAGGTAGCGAATGGTCATTATCGCGTGCACCAACAGCATGATGCCAATGCATCAACTTTTAATCGTGTCTAACGAGTTCGTTATACGACTAAGATATATTGAACACAGAATCGCATTATTTTAAATTGAATAATTGCTAGTAACATATATAACATTACACACAATCCACACAAGGTAAATAAATAATTGATCAATTAAAAAATTTTTAAAGAAACGATTAAGAGAAAAAAAAAAAAAAAAAAAAAAATGAAAAATCAATTGGAATAAACAATCGAGGCGGATTTATTTGCTCCGTCGAATCAAAGACTTAAAGCCTGGATGACAGTGACTACACCTCTGCTATGCTGGGAGAAGAGCGGGAGGAAAATAAAAAATAAATAAGGGAAGAGGAGAAGGGGGGAGGTCAGCAGACTACTCGTGAGCAGGCTGTAGCGACGAGGTATTCGAAATGCTTGTAGCTGTCCCACATGGATGAACCACTTGGACCACGTCGGTGGGTGAATCCGTGACGTTACCTGAAACATCAAAGACGCCGGCACTACGACGTATAGGGTTACACCCGCACGTTCTTCTCCACTTTGGAGTTGTCCTATCCTCTGTATCTGCTCATTCACTTTATCCTTATTTAACATTATTTTACTTCTCATCGTCTTGTCGGTCTGTGTATAGTTCTTTAAGAGAATAGGCCGACAATGCCGATTATATAAGTCCTGCAAAAATATATATGTATAGAAAGGCCTTACTTTTTTTTTTGGTTTATTCTTTTAGAGATTTGTGGGAAAACTAAGCGAGATAGGGTGAAATTGCACTGAATCAATTCTATAGAACGTGCAATTCTCTACAAAAAAGTACTCAGTGATAATTACGCTAATTTCAATATTTAACGTGGGAGAGGCGTTTAAAAGTAAATGAGAAATTTGGGAGAAATTGTCAAAATTTTTTGTTTCTATTTAAGCTTCATTTTTACGGAAATAAATCGAGCTACGACAAAAATGCACTGGAACAATTTTAAATAGCATCAAATTCTCTACAAAAAAGTATTGAATAATAATTACCCTAAAGTTGATACTTTAGGCGCAGCAAATGAAATCAAAAATCCAAAAATCTATAATGAAGAACTCATTATACTTGAACTGCTCAAAAAATTAATTTCCACACAATCCAGCCAACGCTTGTTGCTCATAGCGACAAATAGCACAATTTATCCGCAATTCGACAATATTATCGCGACAAATAGCTCTGAAAGCGCCTCCTTATTAGCGTATGCGAAAATCCATTTAATACACAACGCCGTATACTCCAACTATGCACCGCCTACACACAAAATACTCCACTTAGCTTATAATGCAACAAAGAGTTTCACTCTCACTCTCACTCTAACTCTCTACAAAACCCCGTGATGTACTTGCAAGCTCATACCGAGTCATAATACCACTACCGCCGCCGCTTAGTCTCCTTATTAGCATACGCACCTAATTAACGCTTTGTTTTACTTTAATATCACCTTATCCGTATCAAAACACGATCCTCATTACACCAACATTCCCTCCTATCCGTTATTTTGGCAATAATTGCTTGGTTACTTCCGAATCCGCCAGCGCAAACCCGCAAATAAATTCCCCATTGAAAAATGAACAAATAAAAAAAATATTTTAGTGAATGCGTGGGCGGGCAAAAGCCTAAACAACCAAGATAATATAACAACACCAACCGAGACATTTGCAGCATCATTAAAATTCGCGATACGGGATCCAACAGCCTCAGTGACATCATCCGTGTTCACACACAATCCAACCAACTTTTAAACCAACAGGAGGCCAAGGTTTCATGTTAACCAGCCTCCATCTTTCTCTTTTATCATTATCATTATTATTATTATTTTAACACTAACATTACCTTCTACATATATTTATATATAACGAAAGGAATTTAATGCAAAAATCTCATTGACGCTCGATCTGAAAATTCAAATCTGGAGATCAAAACTCGGGAGCTTGGATTCAATTTACGGTAACACGTGCCCGCGGGTGTATTATGATGATATTTATGATAACTTATGGCAATTACTTTAAAATATTAAATTATTTGGCGGGGGTTAGAGTTCTGAGATCACCGTCCGGTGACGGGTTTTGTAAATAAATAAATAATAAAGTAAGAGGTGGGAATCTAACGGAGGCGAATATTACTTGCAGACATACATGGGAGGTAAGTAGACTTATTATGCCGAGATCGGAGATTACGCGATCGGATATTTAAGTTATGCCTTTACACTTTGTACGGGCAACTGTGCGCTGATGATGGTGGATGCACCGAACACGTGAACCGTGAAGCCATTTATTACTGTTATTAACTATAATTGTTTTCCGCTATCGCGGAATATTTTTTCAATGAAGATTTTTTATTGTTTTCATGCTTTAATGGGTAATGTGTTTATTTTTGTTATGCAATGGGGAATTTTTATGGAGCGTAAATACTGGATTATGTTGGCCACATATTTAAGCAGCAGAAAATACTGTCGAAATTTTGGAAAAAAATTCTTGTGAGCAATGAGAGCAAATGAGGAAAAAAATTGAAAAAATTTGGGGGGGTCAGAAATATTTTTTATGGAATAAATTTTTTTTTTAATTATTGGAGTGGGGCATGATGAGCAGTATAAAGTAGTCGGGGTAAAATGGGCCAGTAAAAATTATTTCATATTCACATCTTGTCAAAATTTTTTTTTTTTTAAATAAAATATCGAAATGTAGTGAGAAATTTTTGAAAAATAAATTGCAGTAATTAAAATTAATTAAATGCCCAAGTCGTTTTTGTAAATTAAATAAATTTTAATTTTTATTATCAATCGATTGAAAATAAAAAAAAATATCGGACATTAAAGATGATTATTTAAAAATAAAAGCTTCACAAACAATTAAGATAAACGGAGCAATAAAGTGTGATGGTAAAAAAAAAAATAATTTCCAGAGATGAAAATTAAAAAAAAATTATTTCAAGTGAGAGAATTGACGATGCTCTTTTTAACAAGTATTTAATATACTCTCCAAGTAGATTGTCACGTCCATTAGCGATATAACCCAGTACACATGTCCATTCCCTCCTGCCTTCCACTCTCCCTCTGCCTGATCCTCATTCCTTATTTTAATAAACACAGATTCCAAGTGTGGAATATTTATGCAAATTCAATCATCATAACGGAAGCTAAAAATGCAAATGTCAACCGATTAAACCTCCACATTTCGACTCACTCGTTATCACAGTTTTTTTTTAAATTCACCTCTCCCTCTCTTAATTAATAAGACTTTAAATTTATTGCAGCCACAAGACATCACAAATTACCGAATGACTCACAAAAATTTCTTTGATGTCAGCAACAAAAAAATGGTTAAGTAGAGAACTAAAGTCTCCCTCAGAACTTACTCATTTGTATGTGTACTTTTTAACTCTTAACATTAACAATGTCATCCTTTTCTACATATATCCCATATATATATTTATATATGTATATATAAGTAAGTACAAGAAGCAAGGCATAATGCCAAGTAACAGATGAAACAACTAGAGTTTAAAATGTACATGTTACATTACAACTATTCTGTTGTTTTAATTATTACACATACATACAATAATACTTAAGTGTATTTATTAATTATTATTATTTCTATTGTTAGAAAAATTATTTAAATAAAATTTAAATAAAAGTTCAAATTATAATAACTATTAAACTATTGAGTTTACAAAAAAAATTAAAGAATCATTTTTTTTAGGAAATTTAATTCTCTATAAATTTATTTCTATACATTTTTGCCGTATCTCTGATAAATAACTTGTAATTTTAATTTCAAATACGCGGTTTATAAAATAGGAAAAAAAAATTTATTATTCTAATCTTTGAATTCAAATTCTGAGTAAACTATTAAAAATATGAGAAATTTGTATCAATACATTTTTGTAGGAAATTTAATTTCCTATAAGAAAGTTTCAAATGACTTTAGCTATAAATTCAATATTTTGGCGGCAATTTCAAATCAAAGAATGATTAAATATTTGAAATTTGAAAAATAGTTATTATTTTTAAATTATGATGATTTAAAATCGACGGGAAAGTTTGTTGGCGGTTCCTGAAGTAGTTTTATTGTATTTTACTGCTTAGTTGGTTTATTGGAATAAATATGTTTTCGAGCGCCATATTGTTAAATAAGTATCCAAGTTTTGAAATTTAAAATAATTTATTATTTAAGTTTGTGTATTTAGTATTTTATTATGAGGATAGATTAAGAGAAAAACGTCGATAATTTTCCAGCGGACGGATTATATTTAAGAAACTTAGTTTTTAGTCCACGAACAACTTAAATGTTAGAGACTTATGAGATGATTTTAGTCAAATTTCGATTTTATCCATTTTTTATAATTACAAAATTTAATTTTAACTCCACGCGGCGGCGCATTGTAACCTCCGACCTATTCCTCAAAAAATTTTGAGCTCAAATTTAACTCAAAGCTTTTATTTAATTAAATTTTAAAAATTACAATTCAATATAATTGCCAATTATTATATATTTTTATAAAATCAATTAAAAAAAAATTGTCATAAATATCAAAGCAATAAATTAAAATATCCTATTATTTTCCAGACTTAGAAAGTTCACATGTGATTTATCTTGTCAATTCAATCGTGATTTCATCTGCCATCAGTACACATACCAACACCTATATCTACCTAATATATAATATATATAATATAATATAATATAATAAAAGTGAGTAGAGTCAAGAGTCTAGTGTATAGCGAGCGGTCGTTAATCTTTTTTACGGCGTAGTAACGGACGCAAAGAAGCCTTATGTTATTCTGCGTGGGTGACGTAGGAGGTGTCCCTTGCTAATAAATAATTTCTCGCGTACTCCGCCGTGAGATCTGCCGATGATAACCTGCTGAAATACGTTTCGTGTACTATTTTCTGACAGACATTCTTCTTTCAAATCCTCCCTTCCCCTTTCCCCCACGTCAACGACAACCTGAAATTAAAAAAAAAAATAATAACAATAGTTAATAAATAAATATAAAAACATCCCTTATTTAAATTAAAGGGACAGACCCAAAACCCTCAGAACAAGTTGGCGCAAACATGGACGACAACGTCCGAACTCTTTATTCCCTTGAGTTTACTAGACTAAAAAATAAAAAAAACGAGGGGAGATTGTGTGAGAAGTTAAAGACTGGGGTGGTGGAAGTGGTGGAAGTAATTTATAATAAACGACGGCGACAACAGCGAGGACAAGTAGCTCGGAGGCCGGACTCTGCTCTGATGTGGCGACGAGGAGAATTCCCTCGGTCGTTTTACCGTCGCCTCCAGACGAGAACAAACTCCTGACTGGCCCTTTCACTACTACTACTACTAACTTCTACTACTACTAACTTCTACTACTACTACTACTACTGCGGCTACTTCTACTACTGGCGATGCAGACTGGGTGGGAATAAGGGCGCAATTAAAATGCCGCGTTAGCGCCACTCAACAAACCGCCGGACGATAAATAAAAGCAAAGTGGCAGCCGCGTGGTCCTCTGACGCAAATAAGTGTGCGAATGGATTTATATGCTCTTTACTTCTTAGTCGCGAGTGTGTGTACAGAAACGGACAGGGAGGAAGGTAGAAACAGAGACAGAGGAGGAGGGGGAGGAGGAGGCCCTTACCTCGACACCCTACTCTGTGGCGCTTGCAATAAAAAGGTGGAGACGTTGTGTCCGCCGCGTGGCCATGTTTTCTCATCCCCTACTCTGCCGGTCACATTCACAAAGCTGCCGGGGAAATAAAACCAAACAGCCGATCCTTTTCTCGCGGTCCTTCATTTTGTTGTTCGTTAGCTGTGTGGGCTCTGGCTCCTGTTATGTATTAATGATCCAATATTTTTATTGTTCGTCCGACGCTCGATCCACGGAATTTCGGGATTTTTTAATTGATACCTCGGTTATGGAAAATTTTAGACTCGGTCGTACTCGGGAATTTTAAAAAGGTAACTTTTTTATTTTTACTTTCATTACTTTTTTTTTTAATTGTAATCAGATTTTTTAAAATCAAAATTAATTTAAAATTGTAGCTCTAGTACTCTAACAAACCTATTAATTAAAAACTAGTAGGGCGGATTTAAAAAAAAAAGTCCTAGTTGATAAATTAAAGGAGAAAAAAAACGTCGTTATGTTCTTAAGTAAGGACAAGTATATATCAAAATAATTGTATAAAATAATCGAATGGAAAAGAGATTAGCCCTCGTTTGAGGCCGGGGATGGGGACAGGGATGGGGCCAGGGATGTCACCCTCGTCAAAGACAGAAACTAAAAGGCAGTCTGCTGGTCTCTTCTCTTGCTTCTGTTCTTTCAGTTCAGTAGTAGAGCTAGAAACCGGTGAGGGCGGCGAAATATTTACGAGGCAATAATTTAACCGCCACTTAGACGGCTATTAATTCCGGAAATTGCTGAGAAAGGAGGATATTAGAGTG
Organism: Microplitis deprimator; assembly: GCA_964016945.1. Classification (NCBI taxonomy): domain Eukaryota; kingdom Metazoa; phylum Arthropoda; class Insecta; order Hymenoptera; family Braconidae; genus Microplitis; species Microplitis deprimator. The sequence continues at coordinate 14,835,263 of OZ024716.1, forward strand.
TGTGCGATGGTCATGCCCGAGGTCATTCATCAATCTATAACTTATTATAAAGGGTGCATTTGCGGCATCTCTTACTCTTACTCTTTTTTACTCATCATTCCTCCTGCTGCCCTCCAGCCTGAGTCTCCATCCCTCGCTCGCTCGCAATTAAACTCTCCCATCTCCCATCTTCCATCTTCCATCTCCCATCTCCTATCGCAAATGTAATGGATCCACTGGCCAAATACTCAATAAATAATAATTAAATGATTTATTCCTACTCCATGTTTACAAACCACTTGGATTCAATTCAACATCAAGATTAACAATGACTAAAACTTTCACACACAATACACAACAACTTAATATCAATATGTACTTACTCTACAACTCTGTGCGCTGTACTCTTGCATTAAACTTACCCTTCAACTTGACTTTATTTACCAGACAGACGTTGATGAGCATCGACATCAATGCCCACTTACTTGGAGATGAGTAATTACTTAAAAATAAATTAATAGATAGCGAGATCGAGATCGAGATTGAGGCACGTGGAGGTGGAGGCTTCGGGCCCAATAGTGATAATTTTTGGGGCTGTCACCAGAGTCAGAAACAAAGTAAATGGGCGTGGTGGTGGTGAGGGACATGTCCGTACTTGGTATGTCACGGGCTTGTGAGGTATGGCGGCAATATACCGGTGACTTATGCGTATTATATCGCGAAAAGTGGAGAGCAAAACGATATCTCATATCGAGATAGCCGGACATTGTCGATATGCGATGAATGAGCCGAGGCACGCTCGACTCGTAGCCTGACATATTTTATTTACACCCATCGCTAGTCCATTTATATTTATATATATAGATATAGATATTTGTGAAGTGGAGAAATCCCAATATTGTGGATGTTATTCGCCCGAATTGTCCGGATGTCAGGACATTTTATCATTTTTTTTTTTTTTCAGCGATATATTCTTGTTAGATGTAATTGCGAGCTTAAATAAATGGATGTTAATTAAACTGGATCGTAAGATATATGTTTTTGTGGTTGGAAAGTAGAATAGAGTAAAAAATTAAAAAAAAAAAAACGCGCGAATTTTTAAATTGGCGGAATTTTTTTCTAAATTTCAAAATCTCGGCTCAATTTACCTCATGTCTGATGCGTGTGGTTTTGAGCAAAAAAAAAAAAAATGATAGACAGAAACTGATTTTATTTCTTTTTAGTGAATAATAAATTATTTATTAAAAAGAAATAAAATAAAGTAGGGGAGCTAAAATATATTTAATCGCGATATTCGGTTTGGATACAGACTAAATTCACGCAAAGAGCGATACATTAAATGTAGATGGAGCATTTGGTAGGTTAACTTGGCCAGAGACACAGGATCGGGATGAGGCAGAGTGTTAGTGCCGAGCGGACGGTTCGCTGCGGATTTAATAAGGAGTGAGAGTGTGAGTATGGGCCACGGGGTAAAATAAAGAGAGTCGGAGTTTTTCCTGGTCGCTGGTCGGTGCTCGGTGGTAGCTGGTAGTTGGTAGTACTGGTGGTATGGTAATAGTTATATGTCTATGTGGTGCGGTCGTATATGTCCTAAGCGGTGTGGTGGACACGCCACACGTTCCTTTTAATGCTCCGGGCATCGGGTGCCGGCCAATTTATAGTCCGTCCAATGCAGTTTAATTCGGATTAAAGTTATACTGTAAAGAACGAATTAAAGGGATTTACGATTGGACATGTTGTGTGTATCTACGTGCCGTCTATGGACGTACCAGCTATATATGCATGCCGATAATTGAGTGCCGTGGCTGGATGTGTCTGAGATATTCCGTGAGCGAACCCGGGTAATGTACTGATGTAGGAGGATCTGACACTGATTTTGACAAGTCTACGAGATTTATTGATAACCGCCGGCTTAATGATACTATCGAGATACTTTGATGCACACCCTTGATCTGTTTGCTTTCACTGATTACTCACCCCTTTGTCAAATTCTCTGTGCCATGACAACTTATCATTTTAGTTGTCATTTAATTTTTTTTCTGTCATTTTCATTCATTTTTTTTTTAATCAGAAGTCATTTTGGCCTACTTGAACTTTTTTTTGAAGTCGTATTATAGCAGGATATTGTAAAAAAAAAAGTTACACTAAATTTTTCTTCCGGTGGTCCATTTTGCCCCACATTGAATTTTTTCAATGGGGTCATATAATAAAAGTTGTTTGGAAACTGAGAAGAAAAAATGAACAAAAAATTACATCAATTTTTTTCTTAGACGACCCATTTTGCCCCAATTTTTTTTAAATGAAGTAACAGGAAAATAAAAAAAAATTATGGGGTCTAGAAGAAGGAATAACTAAAAAAACATAATAAATGTGCGTAACAATCCGCCTCTCCAGGAACTCGATGTTGTAACAGCCGAAGTTGTTGTTGAAGTAGTTTCAGTTGTAACCAACTCCGAATTTTGACCGTCAAACAACGCGTGGCGATGGTGAATGGGCTTAATGAGAGGCACGTGTATGCACGTTTACACCACACATTCAATGTCGAACATCCACCGTTTCTACAACTCGCAACCGAGTAGTCTCCGTTCTACTCCAAGTAGAGGGTTTGTAGTATCCAAGGGTAACATTTATAATGTACCGTCTCACTATCACACTCCAGACCCTTGCCTCCCTCGCCTCGTCTCTCCCATCCGGGATCCACTTTAACGGCACAGGCTTTGTGCGCTTTATGATCCGCGACATTATGATTATTCACGGGAAACTGTCTTTTATTGTTCCAAACTATCACGCACACTCTCCCACATTAACTGTGTCAACACTCATTTTTTTTTCTTTTTATTGACTCACCAACATTACAAGTCTTCAAACAATGTCAAGTACACTCGTTTACTATTAAAAAAAATTTCAAAATGGCAAAAAGTTCAAGCTCAGAAATCGCGAGGCTGCGGGATCGGAGGCAGACTTAGAAAAAGTTTTAACTTTTTATAATAATTTACAAAAGGATTACAGAAAATAAATTTGTACTGTTGATGTTACGGAGAAGAAAGGAGAAAAGAGGAGAATAAAAGAATAAAGAAAGGGCTAAGGGATAGTGATTTTAAGTCTGTTATTTAGTATTAGGTTTTAGTGTAGGTTCTGCTGTTTGACGAGAGTATTTAAACAACAAGGCGATCCTGTATAATGTGTAGTGTAAGATGTTGGAAATAAGAGCTGAGTAAGTGCATAGCAGGACTGTAATATAGGATGAGCGAGCAGAGAAGTCTCGTGGTGCAGCTGAGCTTAGATTAGCCGGATTAGGCCAAGTTCACTCCGAATACCTGCAGTGTCTACTATGAATACACCGGGATTAAGGCAAGTGTGAAAGGTAGTAAGAAGTTTTGTTACAATATTTTTTCGGACGTGTTGTTTTTATTTTAAAAAAGGACTTTGGGGTACGGCACAGATGCTTGAGAAACTTGGGCCCTCAGAAGTCTACTGGGACCAAATAGAAGTAGACAAGCATTTTTGGTATACAGACCGTTGACATTCGGAGCATTTTCCTCGTTTTCTCCTTTAATTTGATGGGACTGATGTAATTTCAGCTGGGTTTATTCAAATAGATTTTCAAATTTTTACAGAGGATCAAGATCCTGAGCTTTTGTATTTTTGCTCGAGTACTTCCTGTTGTTGAATATACTCGGGGTTGTTTTCTTCGGAAACATGTGTACTTTTGTAAAAATAGAGTTGTTGGATAGTAAATTTGTTAAATGCAAATCATTTCCAGTTGGTTGCATTGGGATGAATCTATTTTTCAAAATTTTTGGAGTCTATATATACTTACTTTCTATGCTGTCATGACTGGGGAGGCTGAAATGGATGAAATCTTTCTTTCCAGTCTTGAAGAGGAGGTTTCAAGCTTCAAAATGCATTTTTTTGAATTACAATGCGATGATTCGTAAAAAAACTAGAGCAGTTTCAATTTTTGATCATTATAACGAATTTTTGATCTTTATATAGTTACTTTTATTAGTGTAATTATGCAGGTAATTGAGGTAAACTAATTCTTTCACCGCAGATTTGAAGAAGAGATTTTAAGCTGTACAATGAAATTTTCTTCATTTTTCTATGATAGTCAGAAAAAAATTGGCAAGAGTTTGAATATTAATAATGAATTCAAATTTTTGATATTCCCATATAGTTACAGTTTTTAATGTCAAGTCCAGAGTGATTGCGAATTTCAAGTTGTAAAATGAAATTTTTTAGACTCTAGTACGTTAATTATAAAAATTATAAGTTTCGAAGTAGGGAAAAAATTTTGAAAACAATTATTAAATTTTTTGCTTATAGATTTTATTTCGAGAATCAACATTAAAAGTTTGGTATGAAAGTGGTGCCAAAAGTAGTGACGTAATGTAAGAAGTATATATAGGAGATGGCGATGGTATGAAAAGTGAAGTTTGGAAGCAGCTTATCAGCAAAATTGGAAAATGTTGCCTTTACCTCGTGCTCGAGTGCTCGGTATAGTTCATCCGGCCACAGTATATAAGAGTAGTCGAGACGACTCTCAGGCGCATAATTCATTCCTCTTTAGCTACTATTCTCGCCGGAAAATCGCATTCGAGTGATTCTTGAGGAAGGTGAAGGAGCCGCTCGGAGAATAAGGGTCTCGGTCAGGGAAAGAGGAACGAGTAGACGACGATGACGACGTTGCTTTATACATATATAGATATAGATGTGTGTGTATAGATGGAGATGGAGATGGAGTGGAGTTGGGGTCGGGGGTGGGGAAGGGGCTGGAAGCAGAGGAAGCAAGTGAGTATAGGAGGGTGGGTTGGGAACCGAGAAGCGAGTGAGTTCTCGGTAGATAATATACTTGGTCCAAGTACGCTCGTCAAACACAAGCGCGAGCAAGCCACCCGGATATATTAGGATGCATCTCCATAAAAGTTGGAGGCTCCGGAGCAGAGAGTCAACATCCCAGCGCTCTTCCGGCTCGGCAACTCAACGGGGCCAAGCGTCTTGCCACTGTAGCAATCACCGATATTGAGGCTTTCATTTCATCCCTACTGGAATAGGAAACTCCCCAACTCTTACTCCGAATACTTCTGCTTCTGCTTTTGCTTCTGATTCTGATTCTACTTCTCGGGAACTAAAGCGATGCTTCACTGACGAGATGAGGTGTGGGCACCTAAATAAGATGAGAAAATCTCTCGAGGAACCTTCAAGACATCTTTTGTTTTTCGATCAATACTCTCATTTTATTATTATATATGTTTTCATAAAAATATCAAGTTTCAAAAATTCACTCACTATCAAAATTTCAAAAGTCTGCCATTCGCTATAAAATTGCCGTAGGATCATTTTCAAAAATTTATTTCAAAGCTTCAAACCTCCTCTTTACAACCGTAGAAGAAATTTTTCTTAATCTCAATTACCAAAAAAATTAGAGCTAAAAAACCGACTATATAAAATCAAAAATAGAGTATAATGATCAAAAATAAACTTTTCCTCAATTCCGTCAAAATCATCGTATCGTTTTCCAAAAAAATTTACTTAATACCTCATCAACTTCTCCTAGACAACCCAAGCTTAAAAAATATATCACAACAGCATAAAATAATTCCAGCGTTTAATATAACCCTCAGTATTAATTCCGCTCGTAACGTTAACAGCCCGCGTGCCTTTCTCTATAGCAGCACTAAAGCGCAATAACACCGTCTAATCTCCCGTTAATATTACACATTATATTATGCATATTGAGCATACTCGCGTGCATGTGAAAAATAAAAATCATCAGCTTGCATGTAAAAATCTAAAGATATGGAAATTAAGTGAAACGTAAGTAAGTGTTTAGGAAAAAACAAATAATAACACACAAATGATAATAATAACAACGTTAAACGCAAGTGAATGGAGTAAAAAAAGACGTAGGTGGGCCTGGAGTGGAGATGTATGAGATGAATAAGAAAAGCTTGATCCGGTAGGGAGCAGATGATACGTCAGATAAAACGTCCTTACGGGCAGCTTAGCTCTGGCACCGCGCTACCGTGCTGCGTGTAGACCACCCTCAATAATATCAACCATCGCTTCTTATTATTATTTTTATCCTTACTCTCCTTATTCTCCGTTCCTTGATATCCGGCAGACTACACTAGCATAAGATTTCACTCGAGATTTCTCCATACAAAATCTTCGTAACTTCTCTAAGTAAGAAGTCAGAGCTTAGACAAAATCGTTCTCACAATTGGAATTACTTTTACTGAATTGTAACGCGTATTGGATTGGATTGGATTAGATCAGATCAAATATAAATATATATATATATAAATAGATATATTTATTGGAATTTTGAATGGATTGATAATGATTGGTGGGAAGAAGTGCAGGCAAAGAGGAAAATAATAAGTTGCTGTGCTCTTGATCTTTGTTGAGCTATGGGTTGAGATCTGCTGCTAAGTTTTGTTGTTTTGTTGTATTGTTGTTATTATTTTTTTTTTCTTCTTTCGAGTTGTATTCAACGGAGGTAACAATGAGCGGTATCAAACGGAGATCTGCTGGGGGATATCTCATAACTCATAACCCTTAGGAGAAAGCGTATCACACCCCACCCACTTTCCTAAATCTTAAACGTGCTTGGCGTGGATTTGACGGTTGTGAGTCGGTGTGTGTTACATTATCTCAACATAATGTGTATCATGTGTGTCTATTGAGATGGCCTGGGGTGTGAATTAAGTGGATGGTGTGCATGGGTGTGTGTGTTGGCTGGGTGATTGTTATTATTGTGTGTTATAAGTTATATGTTATAAGTGAAAGCATAAGAATGAAATAGATGTACAAGTGTCAGATAAGGTGATTGTAGATTTATGGTTACTTTTTTTTTAATTTGGTGTGTGGTGTGCGTCGTGGGAAGTTATTCATTTTTTTTTGGGAATTTTAGATTTTGAACTGGGCATGGAATTTACTATTAGTAATTTTTAGAAGAAGTTTGAAAGAAAATTTTGAGTATTAATTTTTGTTGGAAAAATGAAAAAAAATTTTGAAAAAATTCTTTGAGAAAGTATATGATTTAAGCGGAGAAAATAACGGCATTTGATGTTAAGTAAATAACAATGGGGTTAAATGAAATAAAATATCTTATATTCGTGACATTAAAGGATCAAAGGCATGAGCCTGGAGATGTAACAGTTTTATTTATCAAGACGAATCCTCGGAGCTTTGTTGGTGTTTACCTGCGAGTGGATTAAAGATTCACCATATCAGAGTCTCGTCCACACGATATATGTACATACACATATATATAGAACAAGCATGGGAGAACTGTTGCGGATCGCGGATTGCGGGTTGCCGCTGACGACAACTCGAGGCTCGTCGGCGACCGGGAGAACAAAGAAATAGAATAAAAAATAATAAATAAGACAACCGCGTTCACTGGATTAAACTATCTGGCATATGCTGTTTAATGTTTGCGCTCTACGTCGATCTCGAGAGTATAAGGCCTAGTGAGAGTACACGTACTGTCTATATATTCACATATATATGTATGTATATACATGAAGAGAAGCTGAAAGATAAAAAAGGATCAGAAATAAATAACGAAATGTGCAACAGCAGCATTGGTATTCCCGTGTCTCCTATGACCCGTAAGCCCGCCGGGTTAGATTCCTACGTAAAATGTATACAATGCGAGTTATTGCAACAGCTAAACGTTAAGGGGACTGGCGCCACTGGCGCGAGAGTCAAACTCACAGGACTCGCGGCCTCCTGGGCATAAATTTTATCTTTCTCTTCTTTATTCTCTATTTTACTCGAGTTATACTGCGTTCTTGCTTATATTCCCGCTGAATTATGCGCCATGGGGCCGGGAGAAAATGCTGGGGAAATATTTTTCGAGGCAAGACGGGCTGGAAAAGTTATCGAAATTAGGACCTTTGATTTTTTTTTTAATTTTTCAGTTTGTAGAAAAACTAAGAGAGATATCGTAAAAATGTATAGAAACAATTGTGTAGAGCATAAAATTCTCTACAAAAATGCTCTTATCAACTATATCGTTAAAATTAATATTTGAGCCGTCAGAGACGTTTCAAAATTTTCAGTCCTGCTCCAAAATGTCTAGAAATTCTGATTATTATTCTAAGTCCACTTAACTTCGAAACTAAGCGAGATACGTAAAAAATTAAAGAATACAATTTTGTAGAACGTAAAATTTTCCACAAAAATACTCTGATTAGTTATCGCGCTAAAATCAATACCAAGAGTCTGAGAGCCGTTTGAAAGAACAGAAAAAATTTTTATATATTTTTAGCTCACGTCCGACGTAAATGTTTTCTAACATTTAACTCAAGAAAAAACATAAATTTTTTTTTGTTATCAGCAGAGTTATTGATAAAATAAGATAATAAAAAAGGACAAATGTATAAAGATCAGAAGTCGTGCGCGACGTCTGTCGCGTCGTGCAAGCTCCTAGGGCGTATCGGAAAATCTTTCGCCCCGGGGACTCGGTTTCTCTGGTCTTTATTTTTTATTTTATACGGTATCATGCACAAGACCACTCCCTATTGTACTCTACAGCATTCAACATCCAGCTTCCAGTGGCCAGTCCGCTCTAGAGTTCTACAGCCAAGTCAACTTGTACTGGTGCTCGAACTCGATAACTCACCACCGGAAGTATTATCTCCTCACCGAATCAGTCAGCCACTATTATATTGTTTTTCACCCAAACGAGCCATCAAAACCTTCTCCAGATCAGTCTAGATCTCAGACCAGACCAGGTACCAAACAAGCTTGTCAACATTTTATCTGATGTCCGATGCTCAGAAATTTTTTTTCTCTCCTCTCCCTTTCCCTTCCAGTCTTAGATGTAAATCATTTCCGGTAGGAGTTTAAATATTTAATAAGACGAGATTTTAAAATTAAAATGGAGACGGACCAGTAATTTGGGCCAAGTGATTATTACAGTAATTGCCGATAGAGATAAGGTAATTTACAAGGGATAATTGCATAAGGCAGCGCCTTAGTGGAGATGCGGTGAAACATATTGTTAAACACGCGTCACTTTGAATAATAAATCAATTTCGTGAGACAAAGACTTGCATGATTATGTATGGACAAGGATCTAGTCGTATATACACTTGCCCAGCAAAGCTCCAGTTGTTTTACTCCTAGTAAACTATTATTATATATACTGTAGTGAGTTTACAGCCCTCAGAGGTCTGTCCTAGGGTCTTTGATGTGTATTGAGTTCACCTCTGTTGATTTACTACTGTACTCAAACTCACTCACTCTTCCTTGTATCTCTACTTCAATAAGGCTGCCATTTCAATCGCAAATTTAACTACCATACAGCGTAGGGATATTACGAATAAAATTTTTCCATGTCAGTACCAAACTTTTCGGTACAGCCAAAAAAATCATAATAAAGTTATTGGTTTTTTGGTATTAATTTTGGCCGACGATATCTCAAGATGTGGGGGGTCAAAAAATACGTTATAGCAGGGTTTTGGAAAGGAAATTTCATTTCCTACAATTTTGGTATCTTATAAAAATGCTGTCAAATTAATAGTTTAGAAGTTACAGCGGTTTGAATAATGAGAATTTTTTTTTTTAATTTGGTTTTGAAAATAATCGAACTTTTCAGGCTTCAGACGACGATATCTTTCAAAATATTGATTTAAACAAAATTTTCAATGAGACAAAAATTGTAGGAAATTAAATTTCCTTTCCAATGACAACCAACAAAGTCTAATTATCTTTACAACTTACCTAGTAATTATTTTTAAACATTCAAATAATAACTTTCTCATCGACTTTATTTCAATTACTTCCCTCTATCTTCGAAACTATCAAGTTTTCCGAAATATTTTCCGAGTGAAAAATTGTAGGAAATTAAATTTCCCTTCCAATGACCTCCTATGACATATATTTATTTTGAATATTCCCCGAAATATCAGCCCTAACTCAAATAACTTTAGAATTTTTATTTAAAAAAATCTTTTTATTTATTTAAAAATATATATATATAAAAAAATTGGGTCTTGTAATTCCTGTTATAAATTTTTCTACACCAGGATACAGATGTTACACAAAAAATCGTGTATCATGGCGATAATAAAAAATAATAATAACAGCGCTCGCAACACAGATACAATAATAGAGAATAATAATATAATAGAATAGGTATAGGCTCTATATATATACATATATAGGGAGTTAAATCTACTAGGACGCTAAGTAGCAATCCCACAGGATTCACTAACAATGACGCCCTTGGTATATTTTGACTTTTTGACAGATGGGTTAGCAGTAAGCCCTCTTGTGATGCTTTTGCCTGCTTACTGCGTGTGTCTTTTTCTCGAAATCTTTCCTCAATCCTCACACACTTATATATCCATCCATATATATTTATAATAATAATAAAAATAAAAGCAACCTGGATTGGAATCCCGTAGTGAGTTTACACAAAACGGAAGCGTTTCTTCATTTTTATCCAGGTAGATAAATTTTTTCATATATAATGCGAGGATTCTCTGAGAATATGGATTTCAATCAGAAGACGCTTAAATAACTCATGGACATTTGTATTTATATTTCTCGAGCTCGAGTCTGAGCTCAACCTGGAGGTGAAGGTTGAGATGGAGATTGAGATTTTGGTGGAGGAGAAAAGGAAAGAAGATGGGATGGAAGTAATTGCCTGGGGTTTCCTCGAGTCGTATGACACCAGCGGGGGGTTCCCTGTAAGACACGCTGTGAATAAGCTGTTGTCATTTTTACTCGACAATGGACGTAAGAGACGTTTGTGGAAATCAAAGTGTCACTAAGTGTTTTCTAAACACTGTAAGATATTAGAAGTCACTGTCATTTTTTTGGGCTCATTTATCTCAATGTGGTGCTGTATATATGTAGGTAGATATATATATGAATAATGTCATCTATAGATGGTATCGCTGACTTACTGGGATACACATATGTATATGTCGCTATAACTGTATCTCGATGTTGTGGACCAAGGTGACATATTGGGTGGTCCGATTTTTCATTTTTTTTTTTTTTTTTCTTATTAATTAGAATCTTTGTTTGGTTGCGGAGACTTTAATTGGCTGGCTATAGATTTTGATTGATTATTTTTTTTTTTGAGGAAAAATATTCAGAAAATTTTGTTAATTTTTTTAATTGGAAAAAAATTTTCGACGATTTTTTCTGTCAAAAATGGAGGCATGAATTTTTTATAAAATATTTTTTGCTGAGAAAATGAGGGTTAAAATTTTTAATAATTATTTTAAATTTAGCATGTATCAGATTTTATTTCAAAATCAACCCTTGATAAAAAGAAAAAAAATTATATGCAGAAATAAAATTTAACTATAAAACTAATTAATCTGGAATTTCTTGGTACTAAATAAAGCCCACCCAAAAACCGATTTATTAAACAAACAACGCTGTCATTAAAGATCTGTTTAAAAAAATTCCAGGGTTTTTAACGAGCACGTTGTTTATACCCCAACAATTGGGCAGTTAAATAAGATTTATACAAAGTACTAAATACGTGAGTCATTAAACCTCGATTTGCGTCGCCGTGAGAACTGTAAAAAGAGGAGCACAGCACAGTTACAATATATAATACATCCCAACGCCACCAACTCTACAATATCGCTCCATTTCTCCTCCCCCCCAACCCCGATCTCAACTCCATGTCCATACACGCACCTATTGATATCTTTTTGTCCACCCGTACACAATTACAACAGTCATCACACAATGCACCAACAAAAACCATTATATATATCTACGCAACCTTAAATACATATATATATAAATAAATATAAATAAAAATAAAAATAAAAATACATCGCGGGTGACACTACTTTAGTGTCCTTGGATCGTTCAACGACGATAATGACTCTTTTGCCGTGTTATTGTAGCAGTCAAACAAGAACGAGAATCGTTATATCTATATGTATATATATAAATATATATAAAACATCCTTGATGTCTTAAAGAAGCTGACCACCCTGAGTGTCGTGATTTATTGGATCTCGCGTACTGAAAGAGACGATTCTAAGAGCATAGAAATATTTGTGTTCTACCTATAGTCGATGTGTGTTGTTTGTATACAACATATATATTATATATTATACATTATACATTATATATGTATAGATATTGTGTATAATAAATATATGGATATAGTTGTATACACAGTGTAGTGTGTAGATATATGAAAGGCTAGTATAGCAAAGATTTGAATTTTCGTATGAATATAATACGAGGTGGCCACCACACGCCGCGTCAACGTATAATGGAGCAAACCAATGGGAAAAGTGAAATGTCATGTGAATGAAACGTATCCGCAGACAATAATCTGCTGGACACAGCGAGGGAGCTGGTGTGTGTGGATGTGAAGAGAATGAGTCCGAGATGTGCCCGAGACTGAGAGCGGCCTATGACCCCCATGTGAGTAGTCCCCGGGACCACCTGCTTACTCTTTATATTTTTATAATATTATTATTATTGGTTTTGCTTTTCTTTGGCCAACTGATGTCTTACTTGTGTTATATATTATACATTTTGACAATTGATATTTAATTGGTTTGAAAATAAATTTTTCGGTGGAAATTTCGCGGTCAGTTTTTCTAAATAGTTGGTATGGTTGGTTGCGATTTGAGTGCTGCGAAAAAGGAAAAAGAGCTCGGGTTTTATTGGGGTCGGGGGTGGGAGGGCGGAAAAAAATCCGCGACAGAGTTCGCGATACGAGGACCCGCGACAAAGACACAGAGAAATTTAGAGACAAGTCTGGTGGGTGTGGGGTGTGGGGTGTGTGGATGGACGGATCCGAGTTCGCATGAATGCGCAGATGCGGGTGCAACAGCTTGCGTAACGCGCTTCTCTGCACTGGCGTGTCAGCCGAGAGCAAAGGTATGGAGCTGCTTCTATATCCATTCCATATTGCCTCCTGTCAATCACAACGGCCACTCATCTGTCCACACCTCGTTGCACCCTGTCCGTCTCTTTGTCTCCGTTTTATTTCTCATCCGATCTACTATTTTTCTATTATTATTTTTTTAAAACCGTTTTATACATACCACCATGCACACCACCATGCACACCGTTTTATTAAATCTCAATAGTTCAACAAATTTTTATACATATTCAAAAAAATATGTCCAATAGCAGACTTCATTTCGCTTTAAATTTTTATTTTAAATAAAAAAATTTTTTTTGTCTTCTAGTTGTTTTTTTTTTTAACTGAGACCTTTTAATATCTCATAGAAAATTTTAAAATTAATATACAAGCAGATTACTTGGCTCCGAAGTCCATAAAAATCGTAAATTTCTATAAAAAAATTATTATTTTTCTGTTTAAAATTTTTTTTTCGTCACTACAAACTAAAAAAAAATATGCACACCATTTTATTAAATTTCTTAATTATTGCAAGAAAACAAAAAATGTCAACAATATATATATGTTTTTTATATTTATTGTTATAAATACCCATTAATACCAAATCTTTAAAAAAATATGCACACCAAAAAAATGCACACCTTTTTTTTGGAAAACCTTCCAATAAATTTTTCCAAAAAAAAAAAAATATTAGTACATATATTTTAACAAACATCAAATTTATTAACCATAAATCAACGTACGATAAATCCGTGGGAAAGCAGTATGAGATTTATTCGGAAACTATTTTGCACAGAGCAATCGGGTGCCCAGAAAATAAGGGTGTGCATGAAATTGTAGGATTCCTTGGCTCCTCACTCCTCACTCACGTCGACTGCTAACTACTACCTATCTATATTTATCGATAAACTCCCTCTTCCTCTCTTCCTCACTCTCCCCTTTCTCCCTATGGCCTTCCGATTCACCAACTCGTGGCTTCTCAATAGCGAAAATACTCGAACGTAATATATTACGGTTGAAAATGTTGAGGACTGGGTGTGCGTGGTGTGCATATACCTGCATGTGTACGTGTATTGTATCTCTACACACAGATATAGGTATAAATAAATAAATAAATATATATATATTTGTGTATATGTATGTATGGGAGTATTTATTCGGGCGCATGGCTCCTTGGGTGTGGGCGCCCGAGGGAGCCAGCCGTAAAGCTGCCAGCGCAAAGTATTGCATAAATAAGTGCGGTGGCGAAATATTCATGGCCGTGCAACTGAACCTATCGCAGCTCCTCCCCCAGCCCCTGCCCTGGCTCCCTCAGCTCTATATCTAACCTCGGAGTACACCCAAGTACTGTACGGAGACCAAATCGGGTGATGGGATGGGAGTAAGAGGTTAAAGGAGGAAGAGGACAGAGATTCTTCTCTGCTGGTATCTATATCACTGAACAACATAGTCTTCTGTGCTGTTCGCCGCAACCGTCGTAAGGATAAGCTGGGCAGGGTGAGACCGAAGCGAGGGTGAGTGCCAAATACCCGGTTCAGGTACTCAGATCCCGTTTTCAAATGGTTTGCTTACAAACGCAGAACGCTTTCAAACTATTCATACTCGATGTCTTTATCCATTAGACTCGTGATAAATTTGTGAATTACTCGGGCTGTAAACGTGCATTAATTTTTTTTTTTTTTGAGAAAACAAATATTAATTCAAAATAATGAAATAATTTTTGGAACATGATTATTAAACTTCAAGGAGCTGTAACTTAGGATAGAATTGGAGTATTGCAATGAAAAAAAAATCATTTTGAAGCTTGAAGCCTCTGCTTTGAAGTGGTTTTGGTCATGTAGTTCTGAAAAATTTTTTCAACGAAATTGGGGCTGTTTTTATAAGAGCGGGAAAAGTTTGAAATTCAAAAATTTGAATTTTTTTATTTCTGACCTCGGGGAGGTTTTAAAAAAATTTTTCAAGTATCGGGAGATTGGAATACTCTTTTTTGAGGTGTGTACGATTTTTTTTATGTTGTGAAAAAAAAAAAAAAAATCAAATTCACAAAATTCTAGTGACGAAAAATTAATTATTCGTTACTTTAATGCTAAAAATTTTTCCAAATGATAAATTAATACTCAAACAAAAAGGCATGAGAGTTTTTTTAACTGGATGTGCATACAATGATGAGACAATAACGATGAAAAGGTAGTAAGCGCGATATAAAAGGTGAATGTAAGCCAGAAAAGAGGAGGACAAAAAGTAAAGTTACAAAAGAAAGAAAAAAAAGGGGCAAAAGCAAAAGACGAAGGCGGAAGAATAAAATAAGAAGGCTCAGAGTCGAGATGGTGGAAGGTGATTAATCTTGCGGTCTTTCACGTCGCGATGAGGCGCACGGAGGCGCGTTATTGATGGTGACTTCTTTGAAATCTCCTACTCGCCTCAGACACTTCGCACGGTCTTCCTCAACTCGGTTGTCGCACTCGTCTCTAGTCGTCTTTATCACCCTTTCCTCTTTATCGCCATTTCTGGCTCAATTTTGGTCTCATCCTCTTCCTCCCCCACCCACTCCCCCTTTCTCTCTCTATGCCTCCGTCCTATCGCAGCCTCTTTGTCATGAATTCCACGCAGAGACATTCATAATCCCTTTGGCACTTTGATTTCCGCAGTTATAGAATACCTAAACGATATTCATATTATTGTCATAAATATATATACCTATACATATATATATATAGATGTATAGATGCTGTAGTTATATTTAACAATATGAACGGCGAAAAAAAAGCCAGATGTCTTTTTCTATCGACTTGCTCGTTAAACTCGTCAACAAGGCGTCATTTCTCTTCATCCGCAGCTGTATAAGCCCAAGAAAAACTAGTATAAAGTATATAACTGAGTGGAGATAGAAGAGATTGAGGTACAGTGGGAGTTGGGGATACGGACGATGAGGAGATTGTAGTGAAAGTTACGCGCTTTTTCTACTGCGATACCATTAATATCCGTTGTTGCGACGCCTTCTTGCAATTTGTCAACATCTGATATTTAATTTTGCGACCCCTTTTCCGAGTCGTCCGCCCTCGCCCACTGCTCACTCTTACAGGCTCTCTAGCTTGTAGTCTGCAGACTGTAAACTGTGTTGATGCTGAGATAACTTTAGTTTCATTAATCGATCGCTATGACACGGATTTCATCCCCAAAGTCTTGCCTAGTCTTAATCAACTTTAATTATAGGGCCTTTAATTTACAGTATTAATTTATTACTAAAGTCTGGGGTAATTACAACTATTTATCAAATGCCAGATAATTAAGGACTTGTGTAAAAATAATTTTAACCTCAAATTAATTCACTTTTGTTTGGATAGAAAGTAACTAAATTATGAAAATGAAATGTTGTTTGTTAAAACAAAATTTAATTAAAATTTTTCCGACCAATATGACGGCATTAAAAATAGCAAATGGTCGCAAAAATATTTGCAAAATGGCCGCCTTCCTCTTATGACCCATAAATGTCATTTTTAAATAAATGAAATTTAAAAAATAATCGTAAATTTTCAAAAGTTCAATTTTATTTTTTAAGATAAAATTTGAATATAAATTTTCTAGTAAAAATTAAAAAAATTACAAGCCTTCAAAAATTGCAAGTGGAGCCAACATATGTTTGAAAACCGCCATTTGCTTTAAACTCAACGAATTAAAAAAAGAAGTCGATTTTTTAAATAATTCGTAAAAACGTTAATTGAGTAAATGGAACTTAATTAAATTATTTAAATGGACGTGATTGCCCAGCACATTTATTAAATCGGTTAATTAAGATAATGGTCTAGTTAATAAGAGCATCATTTGACAAGGCGGTACGTGATAAGAATTAACATATATAAGTGTGTAGTATGAACAGTGTAAGAGAAATAAGGAGATACAGGCCACAAGAGAGCCGTTAATCATCCAGATGGCGGCGTATAGGTGAGTATGAACCACTGGGATAACCACCAGCTCCGTGACTACGTGGCTACACGAGATGGAAGGTTATAGTGCGTTAGATGGTCAGTAATACGAGGGAAACGGAAGTGACCACACTGCCGAGGGTGAGATCCCGTGGGGTCTTTCACAATGAATACTCTCACCTATGTCTGTCATCCGTCTTACACCCAGACATACGCATCATACATAACACCCATATCACACATAACACCCATAACATAATGTATATAAATATATCCATCTATACATTTTTTTTTATTATTATTATTTTCTCTTCACTTCTTACATCTGAAAATTATCCGTTGCGTTCTTGTGAAACCAAATATTTTATCTATCAACCAGAAATAAATTATCTACTATTTACTATTGTCATATATATTTGTTTAGAATATGGCCATTATATATATGGCTATTTATTTTATGCGCAATGTTTTCTTACCCCTGGGGGAACAGTCGTAAGCTGAACACTTGTCGCCAAAGATTCACGACTTCTTCCTAAGAGGACATTAATTTTATAGCCAGTTGCCTCTGAATAATTAAAATCATTTATTTTAATTAATACTAAAATTTTTTTTTTTTTCGATTTTTTGAGAAATTCAATACTTTGTAAAAATTTGTTCTTTGAAAGAAAAAAAAGTTTAAATTAATAATTATTTATTTTGATGCATAAAAAAAATATCCGTTATGATGAAAAAAAAAAAACCGAGACATTAATAACGATTAAGGCCACAAATTTATCTAAAAAAAAAAAGTGTATTGAACAATTGGTAAGATAAAAAACAAGATTGGTGACGTAGCAGATGAGTTTAGACATTTATATTTAATCCGGGAGCAGCTTCGGAAGCAGAATAAGCAGCGGGCATCACCGAGACTCAATCTTATTTATGGGTACATTAATCCTTAAATAGTATCTAATGTCACATCACGGCTTATAATATAAATAATAACAATAAATAATAGAGGGGGATGGAGGGGAGGGGTAACACCATGAAATAAATTTTTTATTTATTTTTATTAAATACATTATCTCAGCGTCAGTGCATATAAACATTTCCATTGTCGTATAGGTTATTCATACTAGTGTTTTCGTGAACGGTTGACCTGGCCAACCGTATCCACGTACAAACGACGGTGTCGAGTTACCGGATGGTACACCGCGGGGCGTCTTGACTTATATCCACCATCCTCTGGATACATTCACACAATAAATATATACACATATATACACAGCTATTAAATTCACTACAATCATCTCGCAGTGTTAATCTTTTGCTCCATTATTTGAAATCAATAAATCCCCTTTTTCTTTTTTTTTTTTGTTAAATTTTATATAAAGAAATCTCCACTCGCAATCACTACAATCTTAAAATAGTTCTGGTTGATGCATAATACGAAAAAAAAAATAGTGGAATCGAACAATTGGAACTTTAAATGTCAGCGAAATCATAATTAATTTCAAAATTAGTTAATAAAAAATTTTATGGTTGGCTATTATTATAAATGATAACTTACGAATTTATGTAACGCAGTATTAAATATTACTATTTTATTGTACTGCATTTTGGCGCAAAAATTGAATGTGCAGAATAAAATGAAGAAGACAATGGCTGAAGAGTTACTAATGAAACAAACCACAAAATAATCTTGTTATTATCTGAAACTAGTACTCTGCGGTGTCAGTAGCAAGGCAGATATATTTAACAACAAACGTGCGAACGAACCACCCAGCCGGATCTAATGAATACCAACTTCCCCTATTTTATCTGTCCATGAAAAATTATTGTGTTGTGCCTTAAGCCCCAGCAACAAACTAGTCACTCTCATATCCCCATACAACATCATATTATGTGTATATAGATATAATGTATAATATAATACAATAATAAATATATATAGATGTAGATTTGTATAGAGTTGCAATAACAACTAAAAGAGCGCACCACCAGCGTGTAATGGCGTCCCGCAGAGTAGCCAGCTGTTCTCGCACAATCTTCAGCTATCCAACAACAATATTGTCATACAGCCACTTAGATACCGTTATTAACGAATAATACTCCATTGGACAGGTAAATTTGTGCCTTGCAATCCTCATGAAGACGTCAAATATTTATAAAAAATACTCTGCCTCTGCCTCTGTATTTTTCGACCCGACGACTTTCTCTAAAGCTTTTCGACACGTGTTGGGAAATGAGTCGGCGCTGAAACGAATTTATCAGAATCAGCAAATTACGGGAGGTGAATTGGCAAATATAGTAGCGTTTAAAAGTGGAGGTTTATGTAATTTTTTCGTCATTTCATTAAAAATGATGAACGGTAGGACAAAAGAATAGTTTAGCGGTTAAATAATGTATTTGAATACTGTGTAATCAAATAAAGGGGAGCAATGTTAGCAAATGAAGCGAGTCAGCTAGAAATCCGGAATCCGCCCGTTTCTTGTCGTAGACACACCCCTGCCGTAACGGACTCGAACACTGTTAGATACGAATACTTGCTTTTTGTACCACCACCTTCACATACTAACTCTCAAACTCACTTCATCCCTTTCATCCCTTTTATTTTACCCATTTATTTTTTCCATCCCTAACTGAGACCTTCTGTTTCAATTCAATTCATATATCGATGCCTATTGTTTGAGGTTAGAGTTGTTTCTGAGAGGAATTCACAAGTAGACATACACATAACGACACTCATTGTATAATACTGACATTTAGCTTTTTCCTACACTACTTTCCACGTTTCTTCTCGAAAAATTTATAAATACGAACTAGTACATGCACGTCAGCTGAGACAAAGTCCACGTAGAATTTCTATTTAAATATCGTACATTTTTTAACAGGATTCATTTTCGATCCTAGGGGACAATCGAAATCTTTCGAAAATTCAGGGGTGTTTGAAAGTGGTACGATAACACGTTTATCCACTGGAGCATGGGTATCGATTTCGACCAAATTTTTCGATACTGATTTCGATTTGCACCATAGACTCGCATACGATAGCCAAAACAACTGATTCTGATTATAAGGCAAATCAGGAAATGTTGGTTCCGGTCCATGCACTTTGACCCAATCTTGATAAGCTGAATAAGCGACTTGTATGCCAATATGGTCAGCAATATTTTCTGCTAAAAATAATTTACCGTCCAACTGTAAACAATCAAAGGCAATAGACAAATTCAGTTTAATTTACTAACATATGTGATATTGCGCACTGTGAAAAATTTTGTGTCCACGGTGTGGGGCGAATGATTTGGTGATCAATTCACTTCAAGCAGACCGTGTTAGGTCTTCGAGAACCAGTTTTACACCAAAAATTTTTTACAGTGCAGGATATTTATACCTACTTTTTCTCCAGTTTCTTCTACAGCTAAATTTTTGATTTGTTCAATGAAACAGTTTTCTTTTTCTTTATATTTTTCTTCCGAATATGAACTCCAACTGTCACGCTCGAATCCATATTTATTGAAAAATGTTTTAGAGTAGTCAACAGAATGCCCCATTTCGTGGCTCATGATGTATCCGAGCACACCATAATTTATATAATTCCAATGGTTGATGCTAAAAAGTAAGTTCTTGATAGAAGCGAGCCCTAAAACTAGAAAATTTCACAAATTAATTTACATTACCGTAGCCTAAGAGCAATATAAATCCGTAAAATATTTTATTACCAATGATGTTAGCGTATGCAACGCTGAAACCAATTGAAGACATCGGAACTATGGATCTCAAAATGTCCGTCAAATCGAGCTGATCATTCGGCTTCACTGATCTCGCCGTAGCTTTTTCTTTTATGAAAGCCATAGCATTGATATAATTCTTCAGAAAATTATCAGAAGTAATTTCGAGTCCTCGGAAATACTCTTCCATTTTTTCGTCATCTAACAAAATCTCGGGATAGCCAATAACAAAATGTGTAGATTCTATTTCTCTAATAAGTTTATCTCGGGATTCATAATCCAACCAACTTATCCTGGTTAGAATATCTGTTAATTTTCTGTTAACATCCAGAGCAATCTGATTAACGCGACTCTTAACTTCCCCGTTAAGAGGGTAACGATTTATATAATAAGCGAAGGTAAGTTCCGGAAACAAGACTGGAAAATAGTATGAGCATTCATGTTTCATAACGACAGTTTTCGAGTATTTTTTTTCAAAATAAGTTACTAGAAATTTTGACAGAGTCGTAGAGTAGACATATGGAATCATAAATTGAATTGTCTTCCAAACTGCGTAATTGGCTTGCACTCTTTTGGGAGTTTCTCGAAGTAATTTTTCTAATCCTGTTACAAACTCGTGATTTTTAATGAAAATTATCGATTCATTTGTAAAGTAGGGTCGTGGCAGCGTTGTAGGATTTAAGAATTTAATCCAATCAATACTCGGCCATTTTTCTATTATTTCTTCTACAGACATTCCGTAAGTTTTATTCCCATCAGTTAATGAAGACGTATAAATTCCATTGCTTATTTCGTCAATTTTAAATTCAAATTCTACTGAGTCCCAGAGTTCTTTTGCAGCTAGAGTTCTATTAGCTCCCAAAAATTCGGCAACATTGATCATAAAATCATAGTAACCCCTTAACATATCAATATTTTTTATATCTCCTGCTTCTCTGTATGAAAATTCAGCCGATGGTGGATCCAACTGTTCATATAAAAATTGTATGGATAAAAAATAGTTAGAGGTCAGAAAATGATTCGTATTTCAAAATTATTTCCATGAAATCGAATACTGATTTTCGATTTGAAAACTGTTTGCTGCAAACCCAAGAAATAATTATTTACATACTTACATAATAAAAATTCGTGAAATTTCCCCGAGCTCGTGAATTGAGTTTCAGAAAAACACCATTACCTAAACAATTATCAGAAGTTTTGTGTATGAAATTAATCCAATCGAAATTGCTGTCATTCCACTCGTCACTTTGGACAACCGGCCAGCCGCCTAATTCGGATATCAGTTCATTGAAATAATCCAACTTGTCTTCTTTGAAACCAGGAACTAAAATAATATTTTTCTTCATTACTATGATTTCTACAAAACGGTCAGATATCGCAGATATAAAAAAATCTAATTACTTGAATGAATATTATTTGCATTTAAATTATTACAGGCAGTAACGAAATTTTTTAAAAAGTCGAAAGGTCGAAATGGGTCTGGCGAATCGCTCGTCTTGATTAAATCATCGATTTTCGAATAAATATCGAAGGTGCCAAAAAAATCTTCATGGATTTTATTTTGAGCAGAATCAGAGAGAATGTTATCGAAATTGCCGCAAGCGAATTCATAAAAATTGTCACAGGGATCAACACTCGTGTTGATACTATTGAATATGTTGAGCTCTGAAATAAGTAGACAATAAATTTTAAACTTATGCAGAAGTAAATGAATTATAAAATCTCTATAACATCCTACCAAATTTTGAATGAACTTGAAAACACTCTTGAGCAGTACAGTCGTAAATTTCTGTAAATGTGAATATCAATGATATTATTTCATTAAAATATGAACACGAAAGAAAATTTACGGTAACAACTACAAAATATTATGAAAAAGGTTCTCATATCGTATGGTAACAAGTTTTTTTTTAAATATCGATTGTAGGAATGGCGTCCATACGAATTATAGTAACCATTCCTATTTACATGGGTTTCATTCCCATATGATATCGGAATAGTTCCTATACTACGATGGCAAACATTATATACGGGAATCATTACCATAATATTTAGAAATTCTTTATATTATGTGAGTTACTAAAAGTTAATTTCAATTACAAATGATCATTACCTCTACTTCTCATCTTGTTGTTTAAATTTGCAGCCGTTGCCACTGACAAAAATAGTATCAACCAATTTACCCACATTTTAGTTCTTTGAATGACAAAATATTTAATAAAAACTTTATCACGCGTCTGTAATTAAACTTAAGAATTATTTTCCATGAATTTTGTGAAATAAAGTCAACAGCATTAACATATATTTATACTTTTATTATTTGTAATATTCCTACTCGCTGTATGTTGATCGAACAAATACTAATGTATGTTTTCCATGATTTCTTATATTCATTAGAAGGTATCTTTATCATTAACTGAAAGTATCATTAACATTTCGAATCTTATCAATGTTCTTCCAAATCGTTTTCGTTGACCTAAAGACTTTTCATTTAGTAAAACTTAAACGAGCACACTTAAGGTCTGTAACTTTATTTTCATAGACATATGTTTCGTCATATATTATTTATCATTTAATCAAAAAAAAAACAATAAAACTTATCTAATGACCTCATGCATGGTAATATTTGTTTAAAGATATAAATTATGAAACTAATGTGGAAATGTGGAAATTCCATACACAAGAGCTGGAGAAAAAAAAACTTTAATTAACATATTTTTTTATTGAAAGTGAAAATTCCTTTGTGTTATAGCTTACAAAACTATTTATATTTATTTGACAGCCCGCGGTCAGATTTCTGGTAATTGGGGACAAAAATAATTTCCAAATCAAAATTCAAGAGGTCAAATTGTGTAAATGTAGTAATTTATTAATTTTTCATTTTATTGCCAAAATATTTTTTTATGACAGCAAGATTCGGTCTCCCGGTGATTTTCTATAAGAGAACGATCTGATGAACTTGTTTTTGAGATTCATCGAAAAACTTAAGGGACAATTTAGATTTTTCCTACACTACTTTCCGGGTTTTCTTTTTGGAACATTTATAAATACGAACTAGTACATGCACGTCAGCCGAGACAAAGTCCACGTGGAATTTCTATTCAAATATCTCACATTTTTTAACAGGATTCATTTTTGATCCTAGGGGACAATTGAAATCTTTAGAAAATCCAGGGGTATTTAAAAGTGGTACGTTAACACGTTTATCATATGGAGGATGCGAATCATTTAAATTTGATTTGTCTAATTTCGAGTTTAATTCACACCACTGATTTGCGTACGATAGCCAAAACAATTGATTTGAATTATAAGGCAAGTTAGGAAATGTTGGTTCTGTTCTATGTGCTTTGACCCAATCTTGATATGCTGAATAAGAAACTTTTATGCCAATGTGGTCAGCAATATTTTCTGCTAATAAAAATTTACCGTCCAGCTGTAAATAAACAGCAGCATTAGAAAAATATATTTTAATTTAATATCACGTGACATTTTATAACATTTGCACCAACTTTTTTTTCAGTTCCTTTGAAAGTGAAGTTTCCAAGTTGTTCAATGAGACAGTTACTTTTCTCTTGAAACTCTTCAACCGAAAATGAACTCCACCGATTATGCTCAAAAGCATAATTATCTATAAACATTTTAGAGTTATCAACAATATGGCCGATTTCGTGGCTAGCAATGTGCCCTAGGGCACCATAATTTGCATAACTCGGACGATTGGTGTTAAAAAATAAATTTCCGAGAACTGGAATACCGAGACCTGTAAAGTTGAATAAATTATAATAAATTACCGAACTTAAGAGTAATAACGCAGCGTTAAATATTGTATTACCGATTAAGTTAGCGCGCCTCACGGTGAAAGCTGTTGAACCCAAGTCGATTTGTTTGCCCAGTAAATCTATCCAATTAGTTTGATCACTCGGCTTTAAACTTGCAGTGAACGCTTTATTTCTTCCAAATGCAATAGCAGCATGTAAGCTCCTTAAGAAATCACCAAGCGTAAGGTCGAGTCCTTGGAAATACTCTTCCATTTTTTTGTCATCCAACAATTCCTCGGGATAACCCATAATAACCTGCAAAGACTCAATATCTCCAATGAGTTTATTCCGGGATTCATCATCCAGCCAATTCGCCCTGTTTATAATGTCTATTAATGTTTGTTTAACATTCAAAATTATCAGATTAATCTGACTCTTCACTTTACTGTCAAGTGGGTGACGATGGGCATAATAAGACAACATCAGTTCTGGAATATATTGTTGTAAAAGTGTGAAACACATTGGCGTTGCGGAATCCGGCGAAAATGATTGTTTGTTGTAACTTTTCCATAAACCAATTAGCGTGGTAGAGTGGACAAAGGGAATCACACTTTGAACTGTCTTCCACACTGCGTAATTGGCTTGCACTCTTTTGGGAGTTTCTGCAATTAATTTTTCTAAGCTTGTAACAAAGTCGTGATTTTTAATGAAAATTATCGATTCATTTGTAAAGTAGGGTCGCGGCAGCTTTGGGAAATTTAAAAATTTAATCCAATCGATTCTTGGCCATTTTTCTGTCATTTCTTTTACAGTTATTCCGTAAGTTTTATTTCCATCAGTTAATGAATTTGTAAAACTTCCACTGGCCATTTCGCTAATTTTTACTTCAAATAACAGTGAGTATATGAGTTCATCTGCATCAGCTAGGGTCATATTAGCTCCAAAAAATTGAGCAACCTTGAGCATAAATTGAAAGTATTCAAAATTCTCAGAACCAAAAGCAGTTATACCAATTGTTCCGTAAAAAAAATTTTCCAATGGCGGATCCAACTATTTATGGCAGTACATATATTAAGTTATACATCTGTTCGCATTAAAAAATAAAAGTAATTAAATTACTTACGACTAAAAATTTTGTAAAATTTTGTTGATCCCATAGACTTCGTCTCAGAAAAACCTCATAATCAACACCAATATCAGCAGCTTTTAGTGTGAAATCAATCCAATCGAAATTGCTGTCATTCCATTTGTCACCTTCGACAGCCGGCCAGCCGCCTAATTTAGATATCAATTCATTCAAATAATCTAATTTGTCTTCTAGGACACCAGAAGCTAAAATAAAATGTCGTCATATAATATATAAATTCAATGACATTGGCCAGATATTTTGGGTATATAAATTTATAATTACGTGGATTATAATTATTTGCAAACATATTATGACAGGAAGTCATGTAATCTTCCAAAAACTTGAAAGGTCGAAATGGGTGGGGCGAATCACTCATTTTTATTAAATGATTTATTCGGGGAAGAAGATTGAAAACCTCATAATTATTTGTATGATTTTTATTTTGAACAACCTCAGGAGGAACGTTATCAAAATTCCCACAAGCGAATTCATAAAAATCGTCACAGGGGTCAGCACTCATATTGATGTTATTGAATATACCGAGCTCTGGAATGAATACACGATAAATTTTCAACTTCTGCAGAAATAAATAAATTATATAATGTCTGTTTGCTCTTACCAAATTCCAAATTACCCCGAACACACTCATACGTAGTACAGGAGTCATAAATTGCTGTAAATAAGAAAATATGAGTAGAGGCCGGGCGAAATCAAATCGCTAAGCAAAATGCAGTTTCTTCAATTCTAAATCATGGAAATTTCTTACCTCGTTTGGATTTTAAAAAATAACAAATTTTTTATTAAAATATTGATTATAATACACAACATGATGTAAAAGCAAAAGTTTAAAAAAATCAATTGTCGGAAAAAATTCCAATTGTACTTACATTTATTTCTGTCATTTATATTGTCAGCCGCAACAATGGAAAGAAATATCATCAACCAACTTGCCCTCATTTTATTTCTGTAAATGAAAAATTTTTGAATTCAAAATTTATTACACGATAACAATAATACTAACTTACATCTTTATAACTTATTTTATTCGGTATAGCTTCGATATCGTGATGATACCTCGATTTGACCAAGGCTTCCTGTGATTGATAATTTTCATCAGCATCTATATACATATATATATATCTAAATCATTAACGTGGAGTGTCATTAAGGTATAAAATTTCATAATTATTCTTAATAGTAATTTGCCTCGTCACAAAAAAACTAAAATTATCAATCGAACAAAGTTCACATTAACAGAATATTATTTTATTTTTGGAAGACAGATCATGTTTCCTTATCAATAGAAAAACATCCAATTAAGAACATCTAATGACCATATTAATGATATTATTTGTTTGAAGATGTGGAAATTCCATAAATAAGTGCTAGAGATAAAAAAAACTTTGATCGACTTCTTTTGTCATTAAGACCGGAAATGCCATGATAAATTATTGTTAAAAAAACTGTTATTTCGTCATATTTTACCTAAATGGTAGTCAATTGGTTAATGTAACAAAAAAAAATTAATCTGGGGCAAAAACGAAATTAAAGTGATAACTATCTAACAATTACATGAGGAAATTCATTAGCCTCCGGGTATCGATGACACCTAGGTTTAATAAATGCTATTGTATAATCCGTGTAATTCATCAGTTTCATCAGCATATGTATATTTATCCATTATTAATTTAAAGGGGCATTAACGTATGATATCTTATCAATTTACTTATAAATCGTTTTTGATCACACAAAAGACTTGAAATTTAGTTCAACTAATACCACATTAATGGCCTGAAATTTCACATTTAAGAAACATATATTTCCTCATACATTTTATTTATCATTTAATTAAAAAAAAATATAATTAAACTTTTCTGATGACCTTATGCGTGATAATATTTGTTTAAAGATATGAATTACAAATCTAATGTGGAAATTCTGTACTTTAAGTTCGTAAGATAAAGAAACTTCAGTTGACGTATTTTTAATTAAAAGCGAAAATTCCGTAATTGTATTGGAGTTTTAGAAACAGCCGTGGTAAGATTTCTGGTAATTGGGAAACAAATAATTTCAGTCAAAGATAAAGTTTTAAATTTTGTAAATGTCGCAATTTATTAATTTCTCATTTTATAACATCATTTTATTACCAAAATAATATTTTTTTATGACAGTAAGTGTCGATCGAGTAATTTTCCATTAGGAAACGATGCAGTTGTTTTTGGGATTCATCGAAGACCCTAGAGGACAATTGTAGTCCTTTGAAAACTGTGGGGTGTTTGAAATTTCCCAATTAACCTGCTTATCAATTGGCATAAATCCGGGCATTTGCGGCTGCTTCCAAGATTTCGGTGAGCAATTCGCATTTGCGTATGATAACCAAAACAATTTATCAGGTGAATATAGATTAGCTAATTTTGGTTCCTCTCCATGTTCTTTAGCCCACTCTTGGTAAGCTGCGTAGGCAAATTCGAGACCTACTTGTTGATCGGTGATGGTCTTCAGCATGAGTGAAATATATTCCTGAAAAACGAAAGATTTAGTTTTAAAAACTCCCTTGCTCATTACATAAATTATAGATTAGCCGTACTTTGGTTCCGCTTCCTCCGGTGTAATTGTTGTACCGCTCAAGGATACACTTATCTACATTATTGCTTGAGTCCATTGAAATATCAAGTATTTTGGCCAATTCGCGACCCATGAAAGTTCCGATCCCGCCATAGTTCGTATAATTATGACGATTAGTGTTAATAAAGAAATTGCTCATCACTGACGATATTTCTGCAATGAAAAATTAATAACAAAATTCAAAAACCTGTTTAAGAATAATAATAAAATGAAATAATTACCGATAACATTCCCATGTGGATAATAAAGCGACGGTTGAACTGGATTTGAGTTCAAAACTGAAAGAATATCCTTCCAGTCATACGCATCTTGCGACTTACTTATCATTCTTTGTGCTATTTTTTTGCTATGTTTCCGAATGCTCAGAAAATTAGCCAAGTAATTATCTTTGGTAATTTCGATATCTTCAAAATATTCTTTTAACTTTTCATCGTCCAGCAATTCCTCGGGGTAACCAAAAACAACCTTTACATTCTCTATTTTCTTAATTATTTCTTCAATAGCTTGTGAATTTGAAGTATTAGATTTCAAAGTGTCCAGAAATTTATTCTTAATATTCGAAAATATTTGGACAGCGCTACGCTTGACTTTCGGGTCTATTGGATTGCTGTGTGCGAGGTGAGCTAGTGAAAGTTTTGATAAATATAACTGAGCTTCAAGAAGACAGTTATGTAAGCTGGTGTCAGGAGCCTGCTTAAAAAGCGCGTAAGTTTTGGCAAAGTTGTACAGAGTCACGGATTTTATTGAAGGAATCGAGAATTCGATTAATTTCCAAATAGCGTAGTTTGCTTGGGCTCTTTTAGAAGTTGTATTTAGCAACATTTCAAAACCTGTGATGTAGTTTTTATTCGAAATATTTATTAGAGTTTTGTTTTCAACAGATAAATATGGATGCAAGTGATTACTAAAATATTCGGACCAGTTTATGCTTGGCCATGTTCGCTCTATTTCTTCAAGCGACATCGAGTTTATCCCGGAGTTTCCTATTTTCGTGTTTGAAGTGATAAGTAGTGATTCGAATGTAAATGCTTCCATAAGATCTATTTTAGCTCGGGTTTCATTAGCTCCCAAAAATTTTGCGACATTGATCATATAATTGTAGTAGGCAGTCATTACAGGAACATTCTGGAGGTTCGACGTATATTCTTCTGAGAATTCCAAGTAAGGTGGATTCAACTGTTCAAAAATATTTTTTATTATTATAAAGATAATGAGCATCATTCTGATTTATATACACTATCCAATAAAAATTGAATTGTCTTCAGCTGAATACATTTTGGAAAGAAAAAAAAAAACATTTATTTTAATGCCTTCAAAAAAAAAAAAGGTTATAAAGTAAAATTTCATTAAGTGATCAACTTATATAATTTTGGTTCACAATGATTTTTAACCTCCCGCTATGAAAATTTCAAATTTTCAAAAAAAGGGAAGTTTTTGGTGTCGATCCGATTTTCGAAAATCGGATTGATATTCTGACTATTTCCGGGTGGACGTCCATGTGTATGTGAGTGTGTGTAAACTTTTTTTGTCCGATGATATCTTTGGAACGAGTTAACCGATTTGAACGTTTTTGGTGATAATCGAAAAGTCTCATCAAGATTTAAAATTGATTAAATTTTGAAGTCGATCGGTTATGTAGTTTACAAGTTATACGAAAAATGAAAATTAAAAAATTTTGGATCTTAGTATTTTTGCGTATAATTCATAAACCACTTGCCCGATTCGCCTCAAAATTTAATCAGTTCTAAGCCTTGAGAACTTTTTTGATTGCCACCAAGAATGCTTGAATCGGTTCATTCGTTCTGAAGGTATCGTCGGACAAAAATTATTTTTTTTCAGTGAAATGTGTTTTGTCGGTCTGACAGTTTTTTGAGCTCAAAAATTTACAAGTAATAATGTTTTCCTGAGCTCAAAAATAGCGGGAAGTTTTGAGAAGTTTTTCTATTATTAGAATTGAAAAATAATTAAAATATAGGTTTACTTACATTAAATGATACCAGGCTATTAGAATCGGTGTAATTAATAAAAAAATTCAAAAAACTTAGACCGAAAAGATAACCGATGGATTCTGATTCACGGACAAATTTGATCCAATCAAAATCAGTTTCATTCCAGTTGTCACCTTCTATAACCGGCCACCCGCCTAATTTTGAAATTACTTCTTTCAAAAAGTCTAACTTATCTTCTTTTGCGTCGAAATCTGAACATAATTTTAATTTATAAGTATTAATTCAACAGATTGTCAGTTTCAGAAAATAATTACGTTTATAGTCATTATTATGGTTGAGATCGTCGCAAGCGACCATGAAATTCCTTATAAAATTGAAAGGTTTAGATTCATTTATTGATTTTGGATCGATCGTTGGTGCGTCCAATTTTTGTCTCATAATGTTTACTGATTCCGTAATACGGTTCATTATTTTGGGAGCGTGAGGTAAATCATCGAAATTACCACAAGCGTATTCGTAAAAATTTTCGCAGGGGTCAACACTATCGTCCATATTTTTCAGTAGATCGACTTCTAAAAAATTATTTCTCAATCAATAATTAACTTCTTATAGAAAATCTCTAATATATAGAACTTTTAAAAACTCACCATATTTAATATTGTCTATAAAACACTCTCGAGTATTACAATTGTATTCTCCTATAAATGTAAATGATATTAATTTTGGAACATAACTATAGTAGCAGATTTGTTAATTGAAGACTACCTTTATTGCTGGGATTATTTTCGCTGTTGGTTACATTTCCTGCTACAAATAGCGCAGAGGAAAAGATGGCCGCCCAAATTGACCATAACTTGAACCTGTGAAATTATTAAATTATTTTAGGGAACGAAAAACCCTGATCGGGATTCGAACTCATGACTTTTTGTGAAGTTAAGTAAGAAAAGGTTCATAGCAAAAAAGAACGTAACGATTTTTAAAACACCGAAAAATCACTTAATGGTGACATCATCGGATGAAATCATAGAAAATCCTTATTTCTGAAGATTTTATAAAACAAATAAGCAG
The DNA here is from genome assembly GCA_964016945.1 of Microplitis deprimator. NCBI lineage: Eukaryota > Metazoa > Arthropoda > Insecta > Hymenoptera > Braconidae > Microplitis > Microplitis deprimator. Next base: position 14,866,278 of record OZ024716.1, read on the forward strand.
AAAAACAGCGTAATGTAAATATATAAAGATAATTAAATTGAATATCGACACTTACATTTTTAAATTGATTAACAAAAACGCCGCAGTCTATAAGTACTTTTCACTACTGTACATGTAGGATCGGTCTCAATATAATAATGAACTAATTATTTTTATTCTCTACGTTTTATTGCCTTACAAAATGACTATTGTTATCAGTACAGTTAATCTGTCATCAAAAAGCATTAATTTAATTTTTGTGGAATATGTCTTTAAAATATATGACAATTATCTACGGGTGACTAATGTAGTTTACTGATAAACATTATCTATGAACTCCATTTTTTTTAAACGTGGCTATACCGCAATGCTAGGACGAGGTGACATCTATGTTTTAATATGAGGCTTTTACAAATATTGTTCATATGAACCTGCGATTATCAATTTTTGGAATTTGGCAAAATTATGATCAATAAATTCCAACTTTATTTTATTTCATATTTAAAAGGCAAAAAATTTGGTTTTTATATCTGATGCTCATTTTTATATTAAAGTAGCAAATTTGATTTAAAAATATAGATATATATAAATTTTCAGACAGAATTGAATCAAAGGATAAAAATAATTGTTTAAAAAAATTTAAACCGTCAACCGAGAATAAAACAATGGAGTTAAAGATTAAAAGGATGAGGACGAGGAGACTAAAGGATGAGGATGAGTAGTGGGTGGGGCCGGGGTGAAGGAATAGTGTAAGTGTGGGTCCGAGTATGAGTATGAGGAAAAGGATAAAGAGAAAGAAACAGAGAAGAGCGAATTGAAGGTCCAATCCACTCACCGGTCGTCTGGTTGACAAATGTCCAGCGCATCCCTTGGGCATCCACAGCACTCGGTGTCCACCATCATCATCCCTCGCTTCTCCAGCACTCGTCTACTTAGCCCTGGCTCTGTGCTGGTTCCATACACACCAGTCACCAGTGTAATCCCGTGTGGAGGTATTCTAGCAACACCTATACACCCAACACGTCTCTCATCTCTTCTTGCTCCTCGACTCTTTGGCATCACGGCCTCCAGGACCACCAGCTATTAAATTACCCAGTGACTGATGTCACTAACCTCTTTGCTACATTCACTACCGACTTCTTTATCTCCACTCTTTTTTTTTCTTTGTTTATTTATTTTTCATCCTCTCAATACTCATTTTTATTTATTCACTTCCCTTGGAAAAATTTTTCCTGACATTTCTTATTATTACTATTTTTAAAGTTTATATTCAAATAACTTATGAAATATTGAATTTACTGAAAAATTTAAAGAGTTCTTTTTTGTAGAGTATTCAATTCTCTACAAATTTATTTCTATACAATTTTGTCGTATCTCTGATAAATAACTCATAAATTTAATTTAAACTCTTCAATCTATAAATTAATAAAAACACTAATTTCGACTTTCGCGCCTTAAAATTTAAATTTCGGCTAAAAAATTGAAAATAAGACAAATGTGAATCAGTACATTTTTATAGGAAATTAAATTCTCTATAAAAAAGTTTTCTATAACTTTGTCTTTAAAGCCAATAGTTTAGCCGCAAATTAAATTCAAAGTCAAGTATAAATTTTTGATTAAAATTTTATTTTAAATAATTTTTATTATTATTGTTATTTTTTTTTGTTCAAGTAATTTAGGTTATTGATAGGAGGATAATTAAGTGTACGATTGATGACGTAACTTAAAAGCGGGGAAAAAAAATATACATATAATAATAAGAGAGAGAGTTTAAATGAAATGAATTTGTCAGAGAGAATTAGATGCACGACAATAAGTATCAGCAGTATTACAGTGAATAAGAGTATAATATAAACCTTAGTGCATCTGTGGCCCGAAGCAAGGGTGCGTAAGTTTATATATACAGAAAACAACCCTCAGTTATATTCCCAGCAACTCATTCAGCCCGAGTTAAAACTTTATTGCGTGGCAATTTGCTTATTAATTTCCCGTTAGCTTCGGCTCTCTATCGTCAATTAATTAATATTTACGTCGCCAGATGCACGACACATCCCATCATACATTTAATTTACATATTTATACCATGAAAAAAAAATTATAACAATTAAATCATAGGCCTCGGGTTTATTTAGAAATTTCAAATCGAAATTAGGTTGAAATTAATGCAAATGGAACTTTTTAATTTAAAATTTTTATAACTAAAGTAGTGGCGGAGTTTTGTTGAGATTGAGAAGAGAATAAATATACAAAGAGTACAGTGAGAGAGTATAAAGCGACAATTGGAGACAAGATGAATTCCGAGGAAGCCAGTAGTAACACGGAACGCAGCCTATCTCTACAACTTGTTGTAGTAAAAGTTTTAAAAGATGTAACTACTTGCACAGAGACTTGGTTGTATTCCGAACAGACTTGGCTGGTTAACTTGTGTGGAAGAGTTTTATTTACATAAATGGAAATAGTCCTTGTGGATTCCTTATTCACTGAGTTTATAACTTTTATTCAAACATTTTATTTTTTAAATTATTTATTTATAAATATTTTTATTATTATTATGCAATTCAACTTTTCTTCTTAACAATAACAATATTTTAATAATAATAATAACAGTTTGAATAATCGAAATTTTGTCTGTGCCAAAAATCGATTTCAAATTCATTATGAATCTCAAAATATATTTTTTCTACTGGAATTAAGAAAAAAAATTTTTGAAGCTCCATTTTATTGAAAAATTTCAAATCCAAATTTTGAAAATTATTAATTACATTAATAATGAAAGCAATCAAATTTTGGTATATTCAAAATTAGAAACTATGATTCAAATTATCTTACAGTAGTAAAAGAAAAAAGTGATTTGAGTTATCAGACTCGAAATTTTCAAAAAATTTTTGACACTTCCGGTATAATGAAAAATTCAAAAAGGCTATGAATTTAAATCTGTAATTTATCTTTGATTTGTAAGCCTCTTAAATAAAAATCTTCTCTCAAAAATTACTCGAAACTGACAAAAAATAGACACGAAGATTAAAAAAAAATAATTTTTCTATTTCCTGTGGCAGGAACTGTCACAATAATTTGAATTCAAATAATTAAAACTTAAAAAAAAATTCCAATTTTATTTTTACTTTCCTTACTAAATTAACAGCCCGAATAAAAATGATAATAAATATATAAAACAGCAGTTTGATATAAAATTAATCGCCGTTCAATAATAAATGGCCGATACTTTGCCAAAAATAAAGAAAGCATCTATTTAAAATAAAATATCACAAAATAAACCCGTCGGCTAAATTAATTTCTTGCAATAACTCGGCCAAGTAATACGACTTGACAATTATTTATAAATATACCCCCACTGAATGATTCATAAAATATAACCGACAGTTTAATATAGATATTAAATATAATAACTTAATTATATAAAATCCAGACGGGGTATTTAAGTCACAATTAAAGCAGTTAATATTCTCTCAGATCGAATTTAACTTTCGTCTTGATGCTCAACTCCAGGATGTCTGAGTCAATAAAATAACATCGATATTATATTTTAAATAACAGTCTACAATTGTTTAATCATAATGTCTGATGAGCTCGTCTGAGTATATATAGATATATGTGAATATAAATATATATGTAATTAATTATTACCGGTATATGAATTCATGGATTTTGGATATTGAGAATACGAGGATGAAATTGTTGAAATGCGGGAAAAGGAAGAGGGGAACAGGAAAAATAGTGGAAAAAGCAATATATAGAGGTATATCTATATATGTGTCTAGAGTATAGGGTATATGTACAATATGAACAGAGTGTGGTCAATCGGATTTAGCGAACCCTCTGGCGTCTCAACGTCAAATATGTTATTGGATCCTTGTTTGATAAGTGAGGGTCCAAAGAGCCGAGTTATTAAAATCGAGCAAACATATCTTGGACGTTTGTCACGTTCTTGTAACAATAATAAAGATCTATATACATATACATTTTTGAGATATAGTATGGATTTGAAGAATATGTTAAGGTCGTTTTTAAAAATATTTTTTGAATTTTTTCACCAAAAATGTGACAAATATATAAATATATTGCAGCTGATTGTCAAAATGAGGGATATTTAGCTATAGGTTCTTAATGACTGGAATGTAAGGTCGTGGGTTCGAATCCCGGTGTAGGTAAATTTGAAAAAAAATTAATATTGAATTAAAATTAGATAAAAATGAAATTCTTAAGGAATGATGTATAAATAAATATTGACTGTGAAAAGAAATAAAATAATCTTACACAATATTAAACATTTAATAAAAAAGTTATCATCTACCTGCCAGAGTGATTGACACCAGACTACGGAACACAAAAAAAGTTATATTTATAAAAATCGGATTGTGAAATAAACATAACAGAGAATCGGGAGCACATACTTACGGATCGACTCGCACACCAAAATAAAATTTTCCTCGCACAAATATTGGCGACTCATTCACACAGCCAATATAAATGCGATTTGGGCATTTGCTCTTTTTACAGCAACAGCATCGACTAATCGGATTTAAAAGGAACAAAAAACTAAAAAGACGTCATGGAAAAAAATACACCAGAGTGAGTGAGTGAATAAGAGAAGGAGATTATCACAATAGCCAAGCTGCATTGTGAGCCGACGTCGAGCCTACTGTGCTCACCCAAAAGGGGTCGTTTGCCCCCCCCCCTTCATCCCCATATCTACATATATACATACATACATCTATATATATTAGAAACTGGTGATGGGGATTTAGTTGCTCAACATACTTTCAATGGAAATATAAAATAATAATAATAATAAGCCGTATGTATTTATCGCAGCTCACGTATAGCGTTGGTTGCTCTTATGGGTGCCCATAGGACAACTCATATTCTCTCGTGTCTTGGTGCGCTACCTCAACATACATATTATCCCTTCCTTAGACAGTGTGACGTTCATTTGGTTCACTAGCAACACTCGACAATAACCCTCGGGTTGTCATGGGCATTGTTGCTGCTGTCAGATTAACCGCTTGTCACCCGGGTTCTGATCGCGGGCATTCCATATGTCCGTGATGCCTAAATACTAGGCTACATACACCTCACTGCTGAGTGTAAAATGGCTTTCTTATCCACTTATATTGTTAGCCGCTCAATACCAGCCCGCATTACGCGCTCATGGTGATCCGACTATGGATTTAGCCTCGGGATTCTATTAAAGATGAATGAGATGGGGCGGGAGTGTGTGCCCGAAAGGATTTTACACATCAACAGGTGTGCGAAAAATCTCTCAGGTTTTCAGATGTGTCCAGAGATGTTAACGTCTTACACGGGTTTCTACTCCGCGGACTCAATTATTTAGAGGCGCTGAGATATTTCTGTGGTCAGGCGATTTATAGGTTTTGTACGAGAACGGGAAATTTACTGCCAGAGGATTTTTAAGATTTTTCGGACCATGTCTGTGAGACTTGAAAATATTTTTGGGCGTTTTCGAGCGATTTTTCCATTTTTGGGCGAATGTACGGATGTACGAAGTCTGCATATCTGAGGAACCGATTCAGCGATTTGGCAAATTGGTGGTGTGATTGAAAGGTTGTACCAAGCCTTAGAGACCATGCAAATTTGAAACCAATCTGTCATGTAGTTTTTGAGATATTCGAAAAATTCAATTCGTACAGAAAATAACTTATTTTTACTACTGCAAAATTTAATTATGAAAAGTTAATTTGAAATATTCCTTAATAACCCGATATTGGAGTAGTTGAAAATAAGGAAAAGTGTTGGTCTTAAAAAGTAAACTAGTGTATAAAAGTCTCATATTCATTTACGATTTTAAAAAGGCGTTCAAAAAGTTTTGTTGAATGATGAAAGAGTGAATAAAGAGTACTAGGATTCTTAGTAGGGGTAGCGGTAGTATTAGGTAGCAAGTAAAACGGAAAACTGTTATATAAGAAGCAAAGCTGCAAATGAGTTTATAAAAGCGTAATATCTCAGCGAGGTGAACGAGCTTTCGACCAGGAACCAGAATCCAGGATGCTCTCCCTCTCTTTTTCGATGTCTTTCTCTCTTTCTCTCTCTCCTATCCACATTATACTTTTATAATATGGACGTTTTTCCCGTTCCAAAAGACTCGCGCTTAACATTTCCCAACCGCCTTCGTCGACTCGCTAATAATAAAGTTTCCTTGGGTGGTTCGACAACGGGTAGACAGATTTTAAAATTTCTCTCGTCACAACCCCTTTTCCCAACTCACCCCTACCCTCCTCTTTCTTCTTCTTCTTCTTTTACCTCTGCCTCTATTCTACTACCGCACTAACACAACCTACACCCCTTTTTCATCGAAACCACGGCAGTAAATCGACATGCGCAATGCTGCTGGCACCCCCGCGACAATAGCACGACACCCAAAGAGCCTCGATCGCGTCCCCCAAGAGCTACGGAAAAATTAATAAAGTTCTGGAACAAAGTAACTTGCGTTGTGATGCCGTAATGCTATTGCTGTAGAGCTGTAGAGACACACGAGGGTAACTTGCCGATGGGGAGGAGGGGACTTGGGGGTTTAGCCAGAGGGTGGCACAAGACTTTATTGTAACCAAGTGTAGAGTCACTTGTACGTCTTCACCCCTTCAGCCATTATCATATCGTTTATATATATACATATATATTATATATATTTTATATTGTACGTGTATTATTGTACTGAGGGATTGAGGCATATAAATAAGTTGATAGATGTGGGAAAAATAATATTTTATATATATTTATTGTATTCAAATAAAAATATTTCATTTATTATTTGTCAAATTTATTTTTCTGTCAAAGAAAAATAAAAAAAAAAAAATAACTTTTATTAAAATGGCCATGATTTTTTTCAAAAAATATTTCGAAATTGTCTGTTTTTACACAGAAAAAAAAGAATTTCTTGTAAAAAATTTTTATCTCACATCATGAGTTGAAAACGAATATTTTTTGGGGTAAAAAAAAATTTCTTGTAAAAATTTAGGAAACAAAGCTTGAAATAATTTTTTTTACCAACAGTATTTTTAGTTACAGAGTAAAAAAAGTAAAATTAATCCCCTTATTGGCAATAAAAATTTTTTATCTGAAGAGGAGAATCGTGACTTCGATATTGAACCCGAGGCTCTAATTCATTGATACAAACGTCAAACACAGATATCAAATACTAACTATTACTCAGAGCTAATGAAAGTTAAACATATCTGGGACTCAATGACAGCCCATTTTATTATCTCATAAAACCCATAACTATTTTCGTGCTTCTTATCTTCCCCACAAGATTACCAACTTTTTAATTTTCCAACCGATGGCTCAGGCATGCCATCACAGCCAGCAAGATCTCGGCTCCAATCTCGATCACGTCCGTCGAAATTTGAATACTACGTGCGTCCTCACTGCGGATTCACTAACACGAGGCTAGATGCGGTGCTACTGTCCAGCTCGGAACTAAAAGTACAATTAACTGTCAGACACGAGGGACTCGCGCCCATGATGTCCAATATACCTCCCCCAGGAGCCAAGGTCAATTGTCTCAGTAGCTCTAGTCTAATCATAAACTCCCATCCCAAGTATCCTCGTCCAGACACGTGTCCGACTAATGTCTTCATCAGAGACACCTCAAGACGTGACTCGAGTACTCGATCCGAAATATATCGAATATATTTTTATTCCTACTTCTCTTGATTAAATTCCCTTTTTTACTTTTTCCTTATCTATAAAATTCCCTTTAGGTTTTTCGAGTCCTCACATAAAATAAATCTCCAAACAATTAATTAAAATAACTCTGTAAAGAATTTAAAATAAAAAATTCCGCATTAGAGATCCAAATGAAACGGGTGAAAAGCAGCGCGATGCGACGCGACGTCTCGTTATTGTTCTCTGAGCTCTCAACTGGTGCATGGATTGGCGTTCATCACGAGCGGAGCGTACGAGTGCACCAGCAGCAGCAGCATCAGCGGCAACAGCAATCTGTGGGGCACACCGGTGATGGACAGCGGCGCCAATTTGACGGTCGGAGGCTTTACTCACGTGTATGTTTTTTTATTTTTATTTTTATTCTCCCGTTTTATTTTTTATTTTTTCATCACTTGCGCTGGGGCTGGCCCTCCACCGCGTAGATTCCGTGCCAATCGGTATATCGTTACGCTGAGAGGCGGTGAATATTGGACACCGGGCGTTTGAAGCCGCGGGAAGAGCCGAATAAAAAATGGTTAAAAAAGTGTTGCGTTGTAGGTGAGTTTAATTCTGAGAGTGTGTGATAGTTGTCGGTGTGACACTTGCACTCTCGCTGGTCTGCATATCACACGTCGGTCAAACGTTACCGCGTCTGCAATGAAACCCGGCTGAGAGAGAGAGAGAGAAAGAGAAAGATGGCCGAGGCAAGTTGGCGGTTCGGTAAACCCGTCGCTTTTCCGCTGACTGTCCGATGCCTCTATCTCTACCTCTACCTCTACCTCTAACTCTGCCTCTACTCTGGATCCAGACTATCGGAGTTCGGTGTTTTCAATCCGAGCGTTTGCCCGCCACTTGCGAGAATTATTTATTCCAACGGACGTGCTCTTATTGTATACGTCCGATCAGGCTCCGGCTGTTGCGACGCCCGGTTTTTTTCCAATTTAGCACTCATCCGCGATCAAAGCTCTGCGTTTCACTTTGTCATTGATATCAGAGCTGATAGCGGTAATATACACGCTTGATTACTCTCTGGTCATAAAATGTTACTTTGGAATTTTTTTATTTTTCAGTTTCAATTTACATTTTTTAGGACCGGGGAACTTGGACAGTTTTTACTAAAAATAAATATTTAAATTATTAATTGTCGACGAGTCGTTGATTGTCGGGAATTATTAGTTATAGTAATTTTTTTTTTAATATTAAAAAAAAAAAAAATTTACTAGTGGTTTAAAAAACTGAATTTGAATAAGTGAATGATGTAACTCAGATGATATTTTAAGTATAAAAAGTTAATTTATAAAAAACGATGTTAAGCATGAATGAAATACGATTAGATAGTAAAAAATGAAGTGAAGTGAAAAAAAGTACTAGAGGTATATATTTATATGACGGATAGAGAGAAAAAGAGGCTGGTGGTGAAGGCAGAGCGAGTAGGTTACAATAAGCTGTCTGGATGCGATAGCATCACGACTATCGAGTCCTAGAATCGACCGAAAAGGTTTTTCATGTTCTTGCTTCGTTATACGATCTTGTACGCACCGGTATATAGATATATAGATATATAGATACACGTGGATATATATCTATACTGACGGAGGTGTATCGAGCAGGTAACAAGCACCCCCAATTACGTCAGTCTGAATTAGTAGTGCCCGGACTATTTTAAGCTTAACCGCCTCGTTCTCTCTTATATTCGGTGATGTCGCTGTCTATACGACTAATGTCACTCTTATACTCCTTCTTCTTCTATCTTACACTTACACCAGTACTCACTACTCACTACTCACTACTCTCTACTACCTATTCCACAACTTTCAACACATCCGCCTGCCAAACTATTTTTCATTTTTAAATCAGTAGCTAATTCCCAAACTGATTTATATTCCTACATCACTAACTCATTCATCATTACTCACCTAATTATTTGTTTTATGTCAAACTTTTATTATTTATTTTTTACTCAAATGAATAATGGACACTTTTTTTTTTTAAATATTAAACACTTTTTTTAGTTCACTCTATTATTAAATTAGACATTGAAATTATAAAATATTCAACTTCTCAAAAAAAAAGAGTGAAATTTCATATATTTATTCATATATATTTTATTTAATATATATGGTAATGATTTATTACAATTATATGATAATTGATTTATTCATGCTTGATATAATAGATTTAAAAAAAAGTGATCACACCTTTATGCTTCGCGCTTGAGGTGTGCTAAATATAAAAAATTTACATTCATTTGTAAAATTTGACATACAGACATATTTTTAATAGTAGTATGTAATTTATAATAAAAAATAAAATTTACGTAAATTTAGTGCACACCAAGCTTCGCGATTGGAGTGTGCAATTTTTATACTCTGGACACGCCACTTCGCACTTGAGGTGTGCAATATGCAGACTTTATTAAATTTTGATTTTTAACAACTTAATACTCGTAAAAACAAAAATATTAAACGCTTGGGACACACAGCTTCGTACTTGAGGTGTGCCAAATATATGAAATTAATTAATATTTATTTCTCCAATTTGATACGCACATATTTTTTAATTTTTGTGCACAATTTGTGCTAAAAAAATTTACGTCAATTTAGTGCACATCAAGCTTCGCGATCAGAGTGTGCAATTCTTATATTCTGTTCACATGACTTCGCACTTGAGGTGTGCAATACGAAAAAATTATTGAATTTTGATTTTTGATAGCTTACTACTCGTGGAAACAAAAATTTAAAACCCTCGGGACACACCGCTTTGTACTTGAGGTGTGCATAATGTGAAAAGTGAATAAATTTTCTTAAAAAGTACTTATTTATCAAGTTTATAAATTCTATTGAATATTTAACGATAAAAAAAATATTTTGTTAATCAGTAACATCATTAGGACACAAGTAACAAGAATTAAAAGCCGAAAAATAATAAATAGCCGTACAGAAAAAATAATAAATTAGATAGTAGAGAGCTTATCGAAAATATTCATTTCAATTATATTATTTAAAAACAGCCGTTTTATTGTCCCATAAACTATTGAAGCATCTGGTTGGCAAGTAATCAATTAAACTCGTTATCTTCCTATTTTATTTTTCCCATCGATAAATACTTTTAAAACTACACTAGAATTTCGTTCTCATCCAAGGTATGTCCGTACGATAAAAAAAGTAAAAGAGAAGAGAGAAAAAAAATAAAAACACGAGTCTTAAATGTCGTTATCGGAGAGTGACTATTATGGTCCTCGAACGATTGCCGTGTGATCTCGTAGTCAATTTATCTCCCGGGATTTCCTATCAAGCTACCTCTCTTCAGAGAAAAAACAAAGACCAACCAAACAGGCAGATTAAAAGAGCAAGAGAGCTCTGTAGTCTAATATAAGCGAACCGTACTGTAGATATCCGGGATTAAATAAAGCATCAGTCACCTGGCCTTTAATTCCTGTCACACTGATAAACTAAAACTTAAACTGATGCATTAAAAGATAAATCGGCACAAAGGTCTTGTATCTCCGGTCTTTTAAACAAAAGTATCGCACTGTCCTCTGGCGTCTCAGATCCCTTATGATATTTTTCATTTTCCTTTTACTAAAAAGTTAAACCTTTTCTACCCCAATACATTTATTATCTCGGAAGATTGATAGTCGAAAATTATAAAATCTCAAAACGTGCAATTATATAAACGTTAATTAGTCACTTTGATCTGGCTGCTAAGATGATCCATGTCCTCGAGCATGAGCTTGTTGGTGGCTTAAAAAAGATTGCGCACTGGCGAATGTACTGATCTTTGTTACTATTTAAAGACATTCGCTCGCTACGAGTGTCAAGAAATATGTTTATAGATAAATTCGTTATGCTGCGTACTCATTTTTTTATTTTTAAGTATGGCTATTTTTGAATATTTTATATTTTGCACACCTCAAACCCGAAGCCATGAGGTCGATTAAATTTTTTTAACTTCCCGCTATGAAAATTTTTTCTGCTTGCCCGGAAAAGTAAAGGAAAGAAATTTTTTTTACAACACAGAGTCCTCAGTACCGATTGTTTATGCATTGAGTGTGTGTTGACTGTTGAAGCTTCAGACGAGGGCTTCTGAAATAGCGTCAGCACATTGAAAAGAAGCAAAATGATTTTTTTTCCAAACACCGAGCTCCTCAACCGTCTCAATCGGTTAATTCGTCCAAGAGATATCGCTCGCGAAAAAATGGTAAAAAACGTTTTTTTTTCAAAAAGAAAGGCATACAAAAGTATTTCCGAGCTCGAAAATGTATTCAGAAGAGTATTTTCGAACTCACGGAGCTCGAAAACCGTTGGAAGTTTTAGGGCTGGTCCGCAGGGTCAACCGATAGACCATTTTTTTCAATGAATTATTATTAATAATTTCATAATAACATAAAATATTTACATCATATTAAAAATTAAATATAAGCATATCATATCATAATTTTCAATATAAAAAAAATATTCAACAACGTCTTTATTAAGTTTTTCATATTAATTTCGATAAAAACAATAATTAAATAATCAAATGACTGCTTAAAGATATAAAACAACGTACATAAATTTATTATCACCGCGACCATTACATCACTATATATATACGCTTATCCATGCCCATAAAAAATAAATAAAAGCCGTTTAAGTTACTCGGAGATTTTAAATTAGCTTCCTTTGGGCCTTATCTCTGCATGTGTTTTAACAAGCTCTCGTCTTCTTCAGGCAATAATAAAATGAAATAACAATAATAATAACAATTATAAGAGCTCACACACTCTAGTACAATCTAGAGACTCGAACTAAAAACCGGCATTAGTAATACAGACTAATACACGACAGCGAGCCCAGATTGTAGAGAATTCGAGTATAGAAGAGTGGCCCATTCATCCGAAACACATTTCATTCATATAGTTTTTGAGCAAACTGTGTATAGTACGTATTAACAAGGTCGAATGGAACAGGTTTATGCGTTTATAATCTCACATCCGTACATGTTGTGTGTATATATGTATTTATATCTACGCCTAAATATATATATGGGGAATGGGGATTAGGGATAACGACATTTAAATTAATAAATTTAACCGACGATCGGTAATAATCACCGGGCAATTGAAATAAACCGGGCGCAGACAATCGGCATTGTAAAATATGAATTGCATATTAATATACGCGCCTTTTACACCTTTCATCATATTATATCGTGTATATATATAACAAGTATTTGCATTAATGGGGTTATTATTTTCCATGGATGCGTGTACTAGAGCTATATCCCATCGTATCTATATTATATCGATTCACGTAAATTATACACGGCTCCATGTCCATGACGGGTATGCTTGTTAATATATTGCGCGATAAAACCTACCAAACATAAATAAGTATTTTAGATTTTATTTCCAATCATTTGCTGGTTGTTATAGCTATTGCTGATAAAATTATTATTTACATTTGTTTTTTAGTTTTTATAACTTCATTTAACCCGCGATGTTGGCTTGGGAATTCGGTCTCAGATGTTTTTGGGCACAGAATCAAAAATCGTGGAAATTGAAATTTTTTCTGAAAGGTAATGGTAAAAATTCTATCAAAAGCCAATTCGATTTTTAAAATTTTTCTGAGTGTGCAGCAAGAATTCATACAAATTGACTGTTTGAAGGCTATGTAACGAAATTGAAGGCTTGGTGACGATGAAAGATATTTAAAAATAATAAATATGTCAGTGTAGTTATTTTGAAATCCGGCAAAATATTTACTTATATTAATAATAATAACAAGATAATAACATAAAATACGACCCGAAAATCTGAGATTCATATCCCGCAATCCGACGAGACATAAATCTAATAATAAGCTCTTGATGCCGTCGAAAAGTGTATATATAAACTATGGAAGAAGGCCAACGTATATACACACATAAAACATCCAAGTATCAACGCCGGTTTGTCATTCGCGGCACATTGGAGTGACTAATTGAATTGCCTGAGACTCTCATCAAACAAACACTTTTTTGCCTTCATAATTTCTGATCCCCACTTAAGAGCCGCCGTTGCAAATCCGCCCAAATTAATAAAATAATTTTCAAATTCAAAAATTTGTTGATTTTCCCGGTCTAGAAAATCGAGTCCTTCCCCCTTCCGCTGTTCAATTTTCACCAGCGCAAGCGCAGTCGGAGGTTTGGTCCGTCGAGCCACTACAGGAATTCGGTTCTGATTAAATTAGCATGCTAATGAAAATCCTTAGAAGGTTTTTGTTGAGTTGAATGAGAAATAAATAAATGTATAATATGGTGTTTTATAAAAAATGTAAATAAAAGTCGCGACTGGGTGGCAATAGAATTAAAAGAGGTCGCTGAAGCGTCATGGTCATGATAGACCAACAAGTGGCGTCGGTGGCATCAAAGCCGCATTCATTCTGGCTCGACTTGTTCAGTCTTTCGAGTTGTTTCTCTTTCGTCTCCACTGCTCACTCACGGCAGCATCGATGTAGTCGTTGTTGTGGTGTGGCAATCCAAGTATCTAAAATACCTCTTGCTCCTCTCTATACGCTAGCCATTGTCTTTCGTAGCAGCAGCAACGGCCAAGGCATTGGATCAGATATATGTCGGTGGCGAAATATGCGATGAAAAAAATAAACTTTATCCCGACTCTACTCGGTTTCTTATTTATTCGTACGGACGCACATCGACACGTCAACCTACGGCATGAGAAACTAAATCGATGCCTTTTTCCTTTGTTTTATTTACATTTCTGGGATTTAAGGTTTAATGATGTGTCAGGAATTAATTAGCCTTTTTTGCACACCTGGAACTCCTCCGCTACCCAGGGTGTGCTCGATAGTCAGGTTCTGCAACAAATAAATTTATTAATTATCAACTGGAATTTTTAAATTAACTGAAGAAGTAGTGACCCCATTACCCCCACAGTATTGATTTCGTGAAAAAATTTAACACGACCCATCTTACCCCTTTTTACTTAAATTTTTTTTCTTATTCACATCCAAATGCATTTTTGATTCTGACAAAGAAAAAATTCTATGAGCAAAAAAAAAGTGGGTAAAATGAACAGCCTATGAAAATCCATGTAACAAAAAATTCAAAATTGGTGTGCAGTTTTATCAGATAACTCATGATTCATGAAAAAAAAGTGCATATCGATCTCAAGGAGTTTAAGTGTCAAAATGTGAGTTATATATATTTAATGTAATAGGTACGTTTCGCTGCGTATGTCTACATCTGTTGGCCCCATATAAACGTTTATGCGGGCGTGTGCCAGCTGATGCCGCCATACACTAAACTTGTATGCAAATTATATTCATGCAATGGGATATCTCGCTTACGATTACGTTAGTCCGTACCTACGTATTACTCTCTGTTATACACATACATAACACCTATATATATATCTACATTCTACATACCTACATATATATATATGAAGAGTAAAGCTTAACAGCGACGGTAACACGCGTATTCGCGTACCAAAATCCATTTACCCGCCAAATATTATACTAGAGTATCCTAATTAGTCTGTTTCGAAAAATATTTTAACGCAGAATTTATATGCAAAAAAATATGGCCAACGATCAGATAAAAAAAATGCATATTTTAATTAAAAAGTTGACTTGTCAATGGACGGAAAAAGTTTATAATTTATAAGCCTGGTGTAATTAATTAATTTAAGTAAAGAAAAAAAAGGTATTGGTTAATGTGTCTCGAGATAAGGACTAATTAGAGGAGCATAATGGATATTAATGAACTGTGGGGCGTAATATAGTTGGTGAAGAAGAGCTAAGACTTAACTTGAGTGTATATAAGGCAGTAAACAGTGTCCCGTCCACCAAAAGTAACCGATCCCTCTTTGTTAGTCGTGAGTGTTAAAAGAAAGCACTCCGCTTATACTTAGACTAACACTTGATAAAATAATGAAAATAATGATGATAATAACGGTGATGGTGATGCTGGTGATGATAATGATAATAAGTTTTAGCGCAAGGGAGGAGTTGGAAAATGTCGCGAAAGAAAACAACATTTTCTTGAGTTGTGATGGCTGACGGCAGTTGTCGCCTCGCTTATTGCATCACGTCTCAGGACGCCAGGACTCTTGTCTTTCACTCCGAGATATGGTTCCTATTCTCTTACTCATAATCCATCTAAATTTTAAGACCGGATCAGGAGATTCTGGAAAAGTTTGTCGTGAGCTGCCGCAGTAATCCATTTAAATAATTCCCGTCGCGCCGGCTACCAACTTCAAGGAGCAAGAATATTTTTTTATCTCTATTACGATTAAATATTTTAATCCCTCGGTTCTTATTTCTTTGGGTTTTACAAAAATTTTTAATTTTGTTGTCAGATTTTTATTTTCCCGGGCTGGTTGTACTTCTGTTCAACTCATGCGCCATCTGACGAATGCGTCAGTGAACTAAAAAATTTTCATATAATAACATGATATTTTTACCGAACTTCAATATTATCAATTATTTTTATCATAAATTTCGGACTAAACACGAGCAATTCAAATATTTCCCGCGCTCGCCGCCATTTTAGTTACCAAAGCGCCACCTAACGACGGCGTCAGTGAACTAATGTTTTTTTTTCCATATTTTGCATTGTTATCATTGAAATTGAAGATTTTTCAGGAATATTTTGGAGAAAAACCATTTGGTTTACGGAATAATTAAATAAAACTCGTATTGGCTCCATTTGTAAGCGGCTCTATTAATAGTTTAAAGTCTGAAGAATGGCAATGGCGCGTGCGTAACAATTCAGTATCGATGATTTGTTTGTCGTGTAAGAAAAAAGGTGAAAAAAGCATAACCAAATAACTCGGATGCTCGATCGGAGTTAAACACTCGTCATGAACGCCTATTTCTTATTCATCTGAGAAATGCACACCCCGTATTCACACATGCTTCTTGATTTACTCTATTTATTATACTTAACATTCAACGTTGTCTACAAGCCCAAGACGTAAGCTTGACGCGCCGAAAACATCGTCTGGGCGTGTCGCACACCCCGTCAGATAAAATAATCTCCGCTCATGAAACATTCTACGCGTGTCGTTCACATTGTACTAGTTCCTTAAAACTATTCATACATAGCCGTGGATTTTTCCATTCGCTTAAAATCTCTTATCTCTGGCAATTGAACAGAACCCGAAAAAAATAACGATTTTTAATGACGTGATCGTCGATTTTTTTGACGGCTCATTTCCTATCTACTCGAATGATTTTCAGAGCACACATTACGTCCCATATATTTATAATACGTATCTATATCTATATATATTGAAGAGTTAGTAAAATGAAAGTAGGAGGTGGGGGGATGCCGCTTACACGCCAAATTGTCCCCATTCGAAGATGAACCGCCGCGGCGGTCTTTGAAAAGGATCACAGCTCGTGCTTATAAATCTCTACTCCGGTGGATGCTGAGAGCGAAAGCGAGAACAGAGGAAGCATAAAAAGACTAAAAAGAATTTTAAAAAAAATAATAAAAGTATCCGGTAAGAAAGAGAACGAGTGAGAGAAGTGTAAGAATCAAGTTTTAGTAAAGTGAGAGGACGCCGGTTCGAGTCTCACCCAAGACTCGGTCGACTTTTTTTTTTTTTTTCGATAGTTTATTTGTTTATTTATTTAATTTTATGGTGGCTGGAAACCTCGACCTGCAACCTCGGTTTTAAATTCTTCGAAATGGAGGTAGGATTCTTGAAAAAGTTACCGAGATCAATGTGAACATGTGCATGCATGTGTGTACATGTGTGTGTGCGCGGTTCGCAGGTAAGAGCCAAGGGAATCCCGTGGGCTTCAAAACCACATTAAATATTTATATTTTATAGAAAATAGTGGTTTAATTTTTTGTTAAATGGCTAATTAGAGAACGAATTTAATTAATGGCGTTCATATATATATTTTTCATGTGAATGGAATGTTTTGTAATTTGAATGTCGGTTTTGTTTAATGAGTTAACTTCGTTCTATAGTTAAATAATTATTACAATGGCGATAATAATCGATGCTTAATATTTTAATTAAAAGGGCGATTTCAATGAGATAATTAAAAATTTCATTATGATATCAATGGAGGCGAGATTATATTTTAGTCTTTAATGTAAACATTATTTAATTATCTCAATCCGGCGTGATAACTTTACTCGTTTTTTATTAAACATTTTGTTTTATCTGTTCACTAGCTGGTACAATTGTACATTTTTGCGGTTATGAATTAAAAATATTCAATCTCTCGTCTGTTCAGAAAATTAAAACCAATAGTTTTCAAATAATGCAGTATTTCGAATAATTGAAATTATTTTTTCAAATTTTCCATTTTCCCAGACTTCTAATGGAGATATCTCTCAAAGTATTGACTTTCAGAGATTTTTCAAAGAGACCAAAGTTGCAGGAAATTAAATTTCCTTTCCAGAGACCACTGATAATGCCAATTTATCTGTGAAAATAAACTGGTAATTATTATTTGAAGAATAATAAAATTTTCTAACTTTTTTTTTTCGACTTCTGAAGCCTGTATTTTTGAAACTGTCGATCTTAGGCCATTTTTCAACGAACAAAAAATTGCAGAGCATTAAATTTCCTGTCCACAACCACTTGAAAAGTTTTATAAATTCAAAACCTCGCGATCCAGATGAAAGTGATTCTCTTTAAAAACTAAAACTTTTAATTAAACCAACAATAAAACAACAACTCTAATTAAAATTCCTGTAGTGTAAAAAAAGAATATCAGTATCAGTATCAAAATAGCGTTTTAACGAGATATTGATGAATAAAAATCCAATTAAAGAACCATGTATCAAAATTACACGGTGTAAAAGTAAAAAAAGAAATCAGAAACAGACTAAGTATCTGTGAATGTGTCGAGAGCCGTGTAATAACAAACTGATGATTTAAATGGGTAGACGTACGTCGTGGTGGTGAGACCAGCTCGTTAACTACAGCCTTGGGTTCCCGGCGACGAGATGCCCGCCCTGATATCGTGACGCACTGCACCGTTGTTCCCTATCCGGTGGTAGTGTAAGTATACTTCACCATCATCACTACTATATAGACATATATATGTATATATATATATATATATATATGTAGTCTCAACCGAGTCTCAAGTCTTGTAGTTAGTGTATTGCTGCTGTTATGTTCCTTTCGGAACCTTCGACACGGACATATCCTGCGGCAACATTTACTTTTTTACTTTTTTATACCTAAGATCCTTTTAGATCCCTATTATACACAATTTAATACACCCTCGACAAAACAAAACTCATTTCGCGCAATTATCGACGTATATGGTGTTCAAATATTTATTTTTATCTTCCTCTGTACAATGAGAATCAAAAATCCCCGGAAAGTAAAGATGAGATGTGATCAGATTTTGTAAGATTTCATTATATCTGATAAATTTTTTCGCCAGATCTGATCAGAATTATCTGCCTAGATCTGATCACTATCAAGAAAAAAATTTATTAGATTTGACGAGATATGGTCAAATTTAAATTCAATATCTGATCAGATCTGGTCATATCTTGTCTGATTTAATGGTATGATAAATTTCTTTTTTGATCATTGTTCACATTTCATCATATACATTCAGATCTGGTCATATATATCTGTCCAGATTTGAATATATATGAGAAGATCTGAGCACGTATCGAAAAAAAAATTTATCAGATTTGACCATATCGTCAGATCTGATTTATTTTCACGGGTACAAAAAAAATTAGTCGGTATTTTTTTAATGGCAATAGGTAACGAGTAAAATGATATTGAATTATAATTTCCCGGGTTTTGAAATGCGGAAAGTGGTGTACGGGTAAGATAACAGGAAAGTAGGCTGTGAGTAATAGGCAGTAGTTGTTTTATGTGGGTGTATGTGTGTGTTTAATACAGAGTATACAGAGTACAGAGAGCAGAGAGTTGAGAGTAGAGAACATACGCTTCATTAACGGATCATCTCGTGTTAATATCTACTTTATCCTGGACTGACCGTATCAGCGGCGACCAGACACGTTCCCGAGCGTCCAATGCGCCCAGTGTACGTGTGCGGGTATCCAAGTTGTAGAGGTAAAGGGCGCGAGGTGAGGGCTGGGGTCAGGGGGAGGGTACAGGAAGAGTCTGAACGGATTCTGGAGCCTGGAGCGTTTTAGCTGACTGCAATCTACTGTATCTGCTCGGTGTGTATCTACCGCGGGATAATCATTGATACACTTGCTGGGTTTAGCGAGGCCGGCTCTCTGTTTGGGAATATTGCGAGTCAAGTTAAATTTGTTATTCTAGGGTTAATTAATTTTCGCTTCAACAGAAATTCTAAAAAATTATGTTTCGATTAACAAGGACTCGAACTACAAAAAATTTCTGTTGATTTTCGAATTTTAAATAAATAAAAAAAAAAGATTGATAATTTTGGTGAATAAATTTTATAAATGGAAACTTAAAAAATTTTTTTCGCTTTGATTTAAAAAGTTTTTGGAGAAAAAGAAAAAGTAAATATTTAGTAAGTGTATAAAAATGACAAAAAAAGTATCAGTTGTCAGTTGTCACCCGAGGAATATACACGATGTAGTGTAGCGAGGGGCTGGATGTATTAGAGTACCGAGTCGCAGAAGCAAAGAGAGAAGAAGGATCGCCAGAGTGTATAACTGCGGAGATGAGAGCCGAGCGCTGCCTTTTGAGGCCACGAGGGTTGACTACACGCTTTTCTACTTAGCGCCGGCGGCATCCCGAGGGGGTTAGAACTGCCGGCCCCCCCACGCCCTAATTGCGTCCGAGAGACTGGACAAAGCGCGACCTGTGTATGTGTGCGCAGGAGGTATGTCCGGCCAGCGTTTCTGTTCCGGTTCCTACCAAGGATTCTCTCTCACCCTCACCCTCACCCTCACCTCACCCTCTGAGCCCTGCTCCCTTTTCGTACTCTCGCGTTAACCAGAGTATCAAGTCGGACACACTGTTCCTGCCCTGTCTGAGATAGTCGCTCCACTTCTTTGTGTAGTATATACACACATATATATTATATATATGTATTTACTCTCTTTTTGCTTTACTCTCGAGTCTGTATTCTGTACCTCGGCTGCTAGACATGATCTATATATGTATTGAGTTTACTAGACTGAGTAAACTTTGTGGTCATTCCATTACAACTTTTTTAAAACTTAAAAAATAAAAAATAAATTTAGTCTTTATATAAATTTTTTAATTAACCCCAACTTGTACTTTTAATAAAAATTTTCATCATTATTACAAATTAAAAGTCTGAGCTAAAAATTTTTATTAAAATATTTTTAGCGGCAAATTTAAAAAAAACCAAATTTCGAAATTAGTGTTAATAAAAAAATTAAAATTAAATTTTTTGATATCGAGTTCTATGGAAATTAAAAATCGAGCTTGTGATAATAATTAATAGTTAAAAATTTTGATAAAGTCATTGAAAATAAATTTTCACAAAATTTGTTAATTTCAAGATTTTCGACAAATTTTCAATGGACTAAAAAAAAGTAATTGCAAATAATGGACTCAAAACAAAGAGCGATATGATTGAGAATAAGATTAACCGAGCAAACGATACAGACACGTATCTATTGTGCTCCGAGTTAGCCCACGTTCCAATCCACACACACATACACACACATTTCCTTGGAAAGTCACACACTTACAGAATCAGCAAGTGCGAGAATCGCGAGTAAGCCGACTTGGAGCGTGACAAAAAGAGATAATAAAATAAAACCGGCGGTAGTCTGCCGGTAAGAGGCGGAGTCCGAGGTGCGGCCTCACTCGCTCCTCCTTCTGTTATCGGCATGTCGGTGTGCCCGCGGCGGCGGCGACGTGTGTAACGGGAGTCGCTTACACGCGACGGCGCCCGCGGCTCGGGTCTTCACCGTGGCGCACTCTCATGAGCGACCCCACACTCATCGGGTCTCAGTTCCAGCTCCTTATCCTCATCCTCGTCCTCGTCCTCGTCCTTATAAACCAACTCAACTACCATCCACTGCTCTCTACACTACACTCTGTACTCCACTCGGAACATCAGTAAATATAAAATCAACAGAAAATACTCGCCAGTTAAAATTGTCCACCGCAACTCACATCCGCGTCCATTCCTCTGTCCATCATCATCACACGTCGACCATTAAATTACCTTCTTACCTTACCTAGACCTTACATTATACATACATATACAAGTATATCAGCTTCAACTTGAATCGATCTCCAAAGACTTGGATTCAAACCTCTGTACTTTTTCTCTCATCATTTATTTTCCCAACCGACTTCTGAGGAATAATAATAATAATTTACTACCATTACCATGTAATAACTTGCCGTTAGTAATAATTATATATTTTTATTTTATTTAAATATGTGTAAGGGATTTTAAAAATAAATATAGAGAGCCAACGTATAATTTTGTTGATATGAAGATTTGAATAGATCCAGGCAAGTAAGAAAATAAAAAAAAATATTGAATGATGAGGTGATTAGATTACAAGAACTCGTATTATATATATGTATATGTATATGTATATGTATATATGTATAGACAGACTGATGGGCGGTTCAGAGCAAGAGCGAGAAGGAAACTCGGAGCATCAGAATCCGACATGCCAAGAGCGCGTTGACGAAAACTACGGGGCTTCCTAAATGGAAACGTCTTGGGGATGTGTAAGTGGCTTGTCTAACATTTTGATTAACACGTCTCGGCGGGAATCGTTGGACGTTGATCGTCGGTTAGACGTTAGTTGGAAGTTGGATGCTGGTTGCCGGTTTCTGGGCGTTGGGAGCTGGGTGCTGGGATTTAGAACAAGTTTGAGGCCGCTGTATGGGCATATATGGGCTAAGGTGTGGATGCTATGCGATGCCACGGGATATTCGTATCGAGTATTTCGGAGAGATAACGACGGACGCGGCCGTGCGTGTGTGAGCTTGAGGAGAAAGGTGGAAAGGTGGTTATCCGCGAGGTGATGGGCCTGATGGGTATTAACGTGTCGGAGGCAAGTCGGCCAAGATTGTCCATCACTCAGCCGTTCGAGCGAAACTCTGATGCATCGTGAGTGCCTTCCTTTCGAGGTTTTTTTTATTGTGAAGTCTAAAGCGCGTGAGAAGATTCGTCTTTTTAAGCCAATCTCGCTTCGGGATTTTTTAAATATTTTTTCGGGTAAAGCGGTCAGCGTTCGAGGCAAATGGATATTTGATATGCTCATTAGAGAGGTTATTTAATTTTCTACTGCTTTGGATTCAATAATAAATTTTGGGGATCAATAGTTTTTGATATGGGGGTCGAAGGGTGGGAAGAAAGTTATTTTATTAATTGTTCGTTTGCTTAAGAGGTTGTAACTTTTGAACGGTTGGTTTTATGGAGTTTTTTAAAGAGACAAAAATTGTAGGAAATTTAATTTCCTACAATTTTTAACTCAACATAAAAATCCATAGAATCGATAGTTTCGAAGATATGAGGCTTAAAGCGCTGAAAAAAAAAATGTGTAATTGTTTAATAGACTGTAACTTTTCAACGATTAGATTTATGGGATTTTTTAAAGAGACAAAAATTTTTGGAAATTTAATTTGCTATAATTTTGTTATCTGTAAAAAATTTGATAAAACCAATAGTTTTTAAGATATGAGTCTTCAAAGTGTAAAAAAAAATTTTTTTCAAAACTGTGTAATTGCTATTAATATTTAGTTGTAGATAATGATAACAAATAAGTAAATTATTTATCTGAAATGTAATAATCTATATTTATATGTACATTTAATTTAGTAGGTCGTAAAAAAAGGCGAGTAATAAAATGATTAATTTATGAAATAACATTTTTCCATCATAAATTGAATTTATTGAGCTTATATATATGTATATTACACGTAATATGGAGTGTACATTGATGATGATATGTCGACATAAACCTTGATATCCATATCCAACATACATACATCCACCCACCCACATCTATACATCTATACATACATTTATATGTATTTATGTAGACGAGTGCATATATTAGGGCCTGCTTACATCAGGCGTAAAATAAGTTCTAAACGATGGGCAATTTAAGGAACGGGATATATTATATTGGACTAACCCCCGTACCCAGGGTTAGGCTTACAGAGAAACAAGGGCTCGAGATGATGATGAAATGAAAGACGCAGACCGAGACCAAGACTGAGACCGAGGCCTTTTGAGAGAGTGGCCCTACCGAGGACTAAATAACTGGATATGCAGAGTCGTCTCTTACTCAGCGTTGGGCTGTCGGTTATTCGAGTGCGTAATGTTCGCTCGGGCATATCCAAGACCCGCGAAGAGTATTAAAGCCGGCTTAATGTAAACTAGGAAGAAAGACGAGTTGTATATGTATAATATGTATGGATGTATAAAGTAATATAGGGCTGGTTGGCGACCCTAGAGTAAAGAGGGGTGTTCAACTCTCCACGAGCATGAATTTGGTTGGTGTACCTCCTTCCAAACCCCATTCGTCGCTTTTTAATGTATATGTGTGTTGTGTGATTGTGTGAGTGTCTATTTCCAGCATCCCTTGTGTGCTTGCCGACGTTACTGAGCATAAGTAACAGGCCCTAGTACACTTTACTCTCCTACACTCGGTCTCTTATTCTCTATCCTGTCTACTCGACCCTCGACTTTATAAAGTCCTTCGCTTATTTGCCCCGACGAATAGTAAAATATCAAACAATTTGTCGCGTCATAATCAAAGGACTTTGCATATATACTCCTTTTAACTTTATTTTATATTTGTGTTTGTATTTACTCGGTACTTTTCGTGTAATAAGTCTAATGTATATTCAATTTATTTAAATTAAAAAATATTGATCTCGAAGAAATTAAAGCTTGATACCTTTTATATCGGCGGTATCTCATTTAATATGGCAGATAGGTATATAATGTTTGTGTTCATTGGAAAGGGGATTTAATTTCCTACAAATTTTTATTCGGCAAAAAATTTCTTAGAGTCGAAGGTTCAAAAGTTACAGCCGCTCAAATAATCAGAAATTGAAATAATTCTTTTTCTTTGACTTTAAATCACTGTATCTTCGAAACTATCGATTTTACGGAATTTTTTAATGAGTTCAAAATTTTGGAAAATTAAATTTCCTACAAATTTTGTCTCATAAAAAATTACCATAAAATCAATATTTGAAAAGTTACAGCATTATTTTCAATAATTGTTTATTAAGACTGAAAAATTTTCGAGTAAATTTTGAAAATTTATGAGTCAGAGAAATTCTTTGGGCAAAAAATATGAGTATTTTTTTTTAATGGATATAGAAGAAAGTATTTAATATTTAAATGAAAAAAAAATCCTTCAACTAAACGTTTAAACACAAAAATAAAATGTGAATATGTTAAAAGTCATAAAATACACGCTGAGATAAATCCGGTGAGTTTGTTGTTGTTGTTGGTGTAGTTTTCATGCCAGTGGAAGTTTTGGGATTGTTGTATTACAATTATACGGTGTTATTTGAATGGAATCGATATAACGTCAATTGCATTGTCAATGCCGGCTTCAGTCCACCGTGTCATGATTACTATTGTTTGCATCGCTGTATACCATCAATTCAATTCGACATACATACATATATACATATACATATACATTCATACATATATAGATATAAAACTGGGGTTAAACGGCAGGAATGAGGATAATAATTTTGAAAACGCATGCGCTTGATAATTTAACCCGGCAATCATTTTCTCAAACTTTGACATTTTATTCACCGCAATTATGACCCCGACTATTTGCGGCAAATTTTATACCCGCAATTATTTCCACACTTATTTTTATCATTTCTTTTTAATTTTGATTTCAATGCCTGTGAAAATTATTTTTAACAAATTTTCTAATCGGAAAAAAATAATTTAGATCTACGATCTAATTTTCTGATTATTTAGATCTTGGGAGATCTTCAGAGATCTACATAGATCAAAGCTCAAAAAAGAATCATCAATCGTTAAAAACTCAAAATTTTGACTTCTAACAAAATTTCGAGGCCTTATAAAAAAAATTTTAGAAGGATCGAATCAGTTTTCATTAGATCGCAATTATTTATCCCACGTAAAAAAAAAACGATCTATAATTTTTTCAAATTTGAGATCTGTCATAATTTCAAAGGCCTCAGATCTTACAAAATTTTTTTCTCCAAATCGAAATTTTGAGTTTTCAGTTCGACAATAAAATTTTTCTTAGACGTCAATAATAAAAAACTAAGATCTAGATCCACGTGGAATGAAAAATTTAACCCTCCATAGATCTATTTTTTTTTCCTAACCAAAAAAATAATCATTTCAAATTTTCTCGACAATTTTTCATATTTATAATTCCAGCTGTTTATTAAAAATAAATTTTAAATGAGTTAATTAATAAACTTTGTAAATTGCGGCGACAAAGGGTTGAGATGGATGGGGTGCGATAAGTAATAAGTTGACTATGTCTTATCTTGTATTATAATATTAGGAGGAATATGTAAGTAGGATAGTACGTAGTGTAGTATGTAGTAAGTAGTAGATAGTATGTAGTTTGGATGTACATATAACAAGCGTGTTAGAGAGACCAAGTGAGAGGATTAGACGGTGTATGGAGTACAGTAACGTGTGAGAACAGGTGGTGCCTATTATAGAGACCAAGAGATTTGTAGTTTCATTAGGCAACGGCTGCTGTTTATGGGGGCCAACCGTGCGTGTCTACAACCACTTACATTGATACTTATGTACATCTATATATATACACCCTTACACCCTATATATGTGGTGGAAATTTTGAGAAGCTGTTATCAACTCGAGTAAAGTCACTTTTTAAATTTAAATCCATTATATTGCGACCTATTGCGAGCTTTAGTGTCCATTGTACTCAACTTTATTTATTGTTATGGGAAATCTAAAGTATACAGGAGTATATTTTTTTAAAATATGTTAAAAAATTTAAACGAGTTTAAGTTTCGATGTCTGTTAGTTTCTTAGTTCGGCACTTTGAATTCATATATATTTTATTTTGATGCAGATGATATGGGATCTGGGTGATTTTATGGGAAAAGATGAAACGGGATAAATTTTTTGTAGGAAAAATTTAAAGGCAAGTTTTAACGGGTCGAGACGTTTGGCGCAATCCGAGACAGCTGCAGCTCATTTACTTGCAGGTATTTTGTAGGACGTGTGGATATGAGTGATTGTATTAATATAAAGCTGTATGGAAAGTAGGGTTAATCCGGTCTATTCTCGGGCTTTCGCGAACAAAACTACTTATGACAAGAATAGACATGGCTTCTTATTGTTTACATTTCGATGTAATGAATAATCTGCTTAGGCGGAAGGTTTTTTTTTAATGCATAATTTAATAAGATACTATTGGAATGTATAATAGGATAACTAAAGTTAAAGAAATTAAAAAAAAAAAAAAAAAAAAAAAAAATACTTGATGGGGATTCGAACCGCGACCCTCAGGTTTTAGTCTGAAGTTTTAAATTTCAGTTTTTTGTGATTTAAAACAAACATTTTGACATTATTTCATTATATATCGATACTGTGATGATAAATATAAATTATTTGATAAAAAAAAAAATTGTAGAGGGCGCGAAGGCTAGTGAAAAAAAATGGCCGACATGAGGCACAATTAGGGCACCCAAAAAAATTATTTGCAGGTCATGCTTTAGAATTAAAGCTGATGTGTTTTTAACATATGGGGTTTTTACAAAAACATTAACAAAAATTAATGGGGACTCGAACCGTAATCCTGGAACCTACGCAGTTGCTAAAATATAAATAAAATATGTAAAAATGAAAAAGTATCAATAAAACTCGTATCAACTGACTTAAGCCCCAAATATTGATTTTTTATCAATGGAGCAGACATTAAGAATAAAAATTCACTTCAGCACATAATGTAACCACATTAGCCCCTTTATCATCGTCTGAGGCTATTCTCGGCGTGCACACATTAAACATCGGCTGAAAAACTCCTCGATTCTCTATTCCGTACTCCGCATAACACACAATACACTTTATAATTCAACTGGTCGTAGAAGTACGTGCTTAAAGACTCTGCACGCGGATTTGTCATCTCAAATGACGTAACCTAAACCACAAAACTCCGCACGTGCACAATATACATTTTTATAAGCTTTGTCAGAGATGTCTCAGCATCATCTCACTCCCCATCTCATCATAGATGATACGTCTTTTATTTTAGTGCACACCAATGCACACCACGACATACTTTGCACACCACACAGTTGTAGTTTTTCTACATGGTCATTGTCTGACGATCACTTGTAATTACATTGTTAATATATCTTTTCCCTACTCTATTACCCTTCAGCAAACACAGCGCACACACCACTAAATATATATGCACACCCCCACATTTTAGCTAAAATTTAAGGGTCAAAAATATTTATTCAGTAATTTAAGCTAAAAAATAATTGGAAAAGTTAAAAGTAATGTTTTATATTGGTGTGATTTCGCTCTAAATTAAGTTACATTCTTCGGTACACACTGATGCACACCCCGGTGTGTATTATAGGTGTGTATAGTTGTGCAAAAGTAGATTATTCTCATTCTCAATAGAAGATCCTCTTTATCATCTACAATGCAACGCCTCAAGGAGCAAACGATCACATTCACAAGGGGATAAGAAGTACGGGCATGTGCCTCTCCTGCTTTCGTCCTAAACTATTTTTAGGTTAACTCTCTCCGTCTCGCTCTCGCTGTTATCCAGACAAAACAGAGAGAGAAAGAGAAGGATACTGAGAGAGCGCCGGTTAATTTCATAGCTGATCACCCCGAGTAATCCGGGCAGGAGTGATGGCGCTCATGCGGAAAACAAAGCCAAGCGCGGGGTAGCCGGGATTTGGTTTCCCGAGCCCCTGGCTGCCTCTATCTCACTTGAACCGCCTCGCTGGCAAAGCTTGTTCCGTGTATACAATAGTGACATCTCTATTGGGTTTCTCACTCGTCCAATATCTGCGTCATCCCCGCCGTCATTTCAGGATGCCAACGATGAGACTTAGTCGTACGTCATAAGTGCTTCCGCGCTAGATTCATCATCTTAACTTAACTTAACTTTTGGTGTGTATGATGTGTCTTTCATCCGACATCCTACTTATCCGACTGGCTTTTTCCGCTTGTGTTACTACCATATAATACAATATGTTGGATACACATGTATTGTTATATTTTATATACTTTAGAAATTTTTTTTTTTTATTTCTCTGACAAAAGAAAAGTCTTTACTTCGAAAGTAGTTTAGTAATTTTTGTGTGGGTTTCATATAAAAAGTACTTTATCTTTACAACAATCAAAATTTTTATCATCATCGCGATTCAAAAATTTAATATTAGATCATATTTTTGGGGCGAAAAGTCCAAAAATAGTGTTCAGACTTGATTCGAATTAGAAATTCTATAGCTGGCAGTCAAACGTTTTCCTAAAAATTTTTTTATTCCACCAAAATTCCAAAATTTGAATTGACCCCAGTTTCTAGTGGAAAAAGTCGAGGTGTGCATAATAAAATTTTCAAAATTTATTTTTTTTTCTATTTCTCCATTTTTATATTTTGGAAAATCATACTCTTTAATTATTACATCGATAATTCATACGTCGAAAAAAAATTTGCACACCAAAGTCAAGGGTGTGCATTTTTTTTTTTTTTTTTTTTTTTTTTTTTGAAAAATTAATTATTTGGTAATAAATCCAATGAGAAAAATAAAAATTCATCTTCCCACGATTATAATGAAAATAGTTAAATGAAAGCCCGCAAAATGATAATCAAACAACGAAAACTGAATATAAATGTTTATTTGCTGATTATTATTGATAATAATTTCTGTAGGGAGGATATATAAGCAGTGCACACAAGTCACTCGAATTCGAATTGAGATTTGGGCAAGCCCTACATAATGTTTGTAAAGAAATATATGTACACATAAAATATATATATGGGGTAGTGGTTCTGTAGCCTGTACTTGTGTGTCAAGCTAATCCACATCCGTATCGCCGTAATGCAAGGGATAAAATTCATATATATAAACATTCGTCTCACTGTCCATTTTCCATAAAATAAATCACCCCCAAGTAGCCTCATAGTATTTCACTCTCCATGTCGGTATCCATCTTGCTCAACACTGGCACCATTTTTTTGTCCCCATTAAAACTATTCCATAAATGTTTAAAATATATGACAAAATACAACGCATTTGATAAAGTGTGTTGATTAATATATGTGATAAAAGTGAAGCGGTCACTTGGTATGTAAAATTTTTAAACTCGCAATGAATACAGACCTACTCGACGACAGCAATAAAGAGATTTAACAAACGGCCTTTTTGCGTATTGCTTGGTCGACTTTTTTCCGCGGTTTTACTACCACGGTTGCATGGATCATATTTTTTTTTTTTTCTATTCGCCGGTCAGAGTATTGTGCAGTGGAAATGTTGGAATGGTAGCAAGTGCAGTGGCAACTAAAATAATAAAAAATATGAAAAAAAAAAAAAAGGTTCAAATGACATGGCCAGCAAATTTCTGCAGCGAGCATACAAACGCCTACAAGTTGACTAACACGAGTTCTGCTTATGATCCCGAGCTGAATTATTGTTATTCGTGGGATGTTAAATTAAAAGCGAAATATAAAATGAAATTAAAAGTGTAAGAACCCTTTTAGCAAACCTGTCACTAATAATGAGGGCTCGGAGTCGGACGCGGGGTTCGGAGCTTCGGGTTGGGCTCAGAATCGGGGTCGGTGAATAGAATGATTGTATTTTGACAATGTTGGAGTAATAATCGCGGCACGTGCTGTTTTTAAATTCGGCCAATGAAAAGCCCTCATCATCGTCCGGGATGTTGAGCAATGGCAATTGGTGTTATCAGTAATCCACCAGCCACCAAGACACGTGTCGTGTAATGCAACTGTAAGACATGGACCCTTTTTAACCCGACTGTTGCCCCTCGTACGCTTGATCGATGTGATATGTTATTCCTAAGTAAACAATTACTGACATTTTAATTTATTTTACAATTGACATTGTATTTTCAACGGCCCATTTTACCCCAGCCATTCAAAATTTGCCTCTAGTGGCGACAATAATTGAAGTGGTACTCAATCACCTCAAAAATTCCTTTTAATTCCAATTTTACACGGCCCACTTCACCCCACTTTCGATCAATGGTGTGCAAAAAATTATTTTACCCCTTCCCTGCATTCTGAGACCAAACGAAAAAATTTCACACTTCCAGATGAATTTTTCAGGATTTAAATCCTAAAAAATAAATTTGGACTGCAAATTTTGAAATTTCCACTCCGCGGTTCGAATTTACGCAGACTCGATAGCGTCAAAAGTAACAAATTTATCGGCTCGATTTTTTTGTACCACCTTCAGAAGATCTTTGACCAGCGACTCATGAAAAATGGCCACTTAAATCCTGAAAATTAAATTTCCACAAGGAGTTAAAAGCAATAACTATCAAGGGTGTGCATAAGTTTTAAGATTGAACAATGAATCAATAATATATTATCGAAGATCCGAATCCTGTGGGAGCATTATACGTGTTTGTTAATGTTTGCAAGTACGTCGACACCCACCTACTTATGCAAATCATTTAATTTAACCCCAGGATCATGAT
This sequence comes from Microplitis deprimator, assembly GCA_964016945.1. NCBI lineage: Eukaryota > Metazoa > Arthropoda > Insecta > Hymenoptera > Braconidae > Microplitis > Microplitis deprimator. The sequence goes on from OZ024716.1 coordinate 14,897,543, forward strand.
CTTATCTCGAAACCTATTCGTATTCATTGCTTTGAGGGTCGTAGAGCCAGATGAAAAGCAGAGTAGGAGGTTAAAAAAAAAACTCGCATACCAACGAGAATTGAATCTTCAAAATAACCGCCACCCTTCACCGCTAGACGGCGCCAGCTCACCATTTTTTTTTTCTAATTCTAATTCTAAGCAAATTTTTGCCGATAAATTTTAATTTAATGGACAAAAAATTAAATTCCAGTACTTTTGTGAACACAAAGCTCATGACGTTTCGATTACACGGATTTTGTCAGTAATAAATACACAGATTTTATTGCGTGGCATACAGTTGAGTGAAAACGATTGTCGTCATTCAACGGGCAAACAAATTGGAGAAGCAAATTGCCTGTTAACTGTGTCCATTTTCTCGTTTAGCTATTGCATCGATCACATTGCTGCTGGCTGTACTGATGCCATTATATATATGTCTATATATATGTAACGTATATATATGGATTTGTATCGGTACTTTTGTGAGTGTAGAGGACATCAGTATTGCTATAAACACAGGTCACGGTACTTTAAACACACGTGAATGCGTATATCGCGTTTTCGCGGATGGTGTGTGTAGGGTGTGCATGTGGGTGTGCATTTGTGAACAGAATTCAGTACGCCGGTGCATCCTCATGACAATGTGTATGGATGAATATAGCATTGTTAATCTAGTAATCGAGTGTGTTTCAATTGGCTCGATGATTATTCTCTGGTGATGTGAAATTAACTTGATAATAAACGAAGTTATCAAACATTTTGTTTGTGATTGTGATTGATTTAAATGTCTATCAACTTTACACAAATTAAACGCTTTTGTTGATAAATTGATTTATTATGTAGTGATTCAATTTATGTCATGTTAGATTTTTTTTTACAAAACTTTTGAATCCTCAATTTCGTTTTGATTTTTTTTAATGACTTCCAATGGCTTTAGCTTCGAAATTACTGGAGCTATGAAATTTTTGATTGACATAAAAATTACAGGAAATTGAATTTCCTGTTCAATAATTATCTTATGTCTCAGATTATTTCTGCTAATTACTCGGTAATTACTTTTTGAGCATTTAAATTATTGATTCAGCTCATGAAAGCTGTCAATTACTTGAAGTGACGATATCTTCTAAAGTATTGATTTGAGAAAATTTTTTGTAGGAAGAAAAATGTTGGAAATTTAATTTCCAACATTTTTTGTGTCTTTAAAAAATTTCCTTGAATCAATAGTTTAGAAGTTAGAGCCATTTGAATCATTACAAATTTTTTTTGAAATTATCAGCTGCTTTTTTTGGATTTTTCGAACTTCTAATCAAAATATCCTCCAAAATATCGGTTTTAAAAAATTTTTTCCGGTCACAAAAGTTGTAGTAAATTGAATTTCCTTTTTCACAGCAGCTTTTAACGTCTAATTAATTCCAACCATCGCCCAAATATAGACAATACAAAAAATAATGATACTGCCCAAAAATTCTGCACTTTCCCAAAATGAATAATTAATAAAATAAATTCTGTTAAAAAAAATATTTGTGTCTTGTCCCTCGGGTGTCAATCGGCATTATTACTATTTGCGCAAGAAATGCGTGAATCGATAAAGCCAGTTTGTGTGTGCAAGAAAAACAAAGAGGAAAACATATATATATTTATATATAAGGGATGAAAGATGAGGATGTTTTTCGTTGACAGTCTTTTCGTTGGCAACATCACCGACTAGTTGAGAGCCTTTCGGGCAGTAATTTCTCTCTCTCGCTCTCATTTCGCGGAGGATATCGCCGCGTGGGAAAAGCTAACATACAAACAAAATAAAATAGAGATAGATAAAGTGACGAGGATCGTTGGCTTGGGGGATTACTTGTCCACGCGTGACGCGAGTAAACTATACATATATATACATATATACCCCAATATATACATGCGGCAGCAGCTCTTAATCCCGGATTGACTCGTGTCACTTATTAATATTTTATGCAAACATGCTTCCAGTAGTGCGCACTTTGCAAGATAACGCTCCTATAAATCCGATTATCACCAAAAACCCGACGCGGAGACACTCGCGTAATCATTTTATATGGCATGTCATTTTTTTTCTTTATACCGACACTTTATAGATGTATTTTTATGCGAGATAAAGCCCAGCCGCTGACGATTTAATGAAAATACTCAAGGGATATTTAAGTAACTCAGTAGTGTATATATATATATGGATATATATGTATACTCTGAGCAAATGAATTTTGTCTTAAGATCCAATCCAGAGTGTCGTGGTTTGCTGATTAGATTGTAAACGAAAACCCGGCGGGTTTCTGGGCGCTGTATCTTAATACCTTCTGAATAAGACGAGCAAGTTAAGTATTCGTCGGCAGGGAGGGCGACTTAGCTACTTTAATTTCAGCCGAAGAATAAGGAGAGCAGTTGGGCTGGAGCTTGAGATGTAACCCATCAGTGTGGCTTTTTTAAAACTCACTTTAAATTGCAAATATAGTAATGAGTATTTCTGGAGTCGTTACATTTACTTGATTGAAGTATATAATAATTGTATTTTGTGAGTTTTATCAGTGTAATTTATTTAATTATTTTTTTAAAATTTATTTTCACATTTTTAGAATTTTTAAATTTTAAAATTTCTCAAGAAATAAAAATATTTTTAGCGATCTCTGGTAAAGTCATTAAATTTCCATTTTCAAAAAGTGGGGGTTCAAATATTTTTTAAAAATAAACTTTCGAAATTTGTCAAAAATTTTTTCGCTCTTCCATATAATTTTTTCCACCTCCAAATATCTGTTGAAAAATTCATAGATTTCTACACAGTTTTTCTTTTCCTCAAAATTTTTTCCCTAATTTCGAAGCTCACAAATTTTTTTTTATTAATCAATTCCAAAAAAAAAAATTTATTCTCATATCTTTCCTTTTCTTCATACAATTGACACAAAATCTGTGTTCCTCATCACTGCAATTTCTCATTTCCCATCATATAATAATAAATATAACAATAATAATAATAAATGACCATTACGGTTGAGTCGTCTCAATACACATTTTAACTTTGCCGTCGACTGGTTACATTCGATAAAAGAAAACCACTCGACACATTACAAATAAAGTGTTCTCCAATCCTCCATATATATATATATATATATATAAATTCATATTTATTAAATGACTTTGGTAATACATTCGTCCGCATATTCATACATATTTATTATATTGTTTTGTATTCGAGCAAAATAAATTAATAAACAATATATATATATATATATATATATATATATATATATAAAATTCAATAAACCCATTTACAAAAACACTTTAGCTCTTTGTCATCGATACATATGTATAAAAATATATGAATATATATATATATAAATGAGAGATTGGAAAGAAAGCAAATGACGGGACAGCAGATGACGAATTTGATTTGCGGTTTCAACGATGCGAGTAATCCCAAGTCACCAAAAATACGAAGAGAAGAGAGGAGACGTACACGACATCCGTTTGACACGTATTCTGTTAAAGTATACTGTGTAGAGGAGACGAACGAGAATGGAAGAGAGTAATGGCGATAGGAAGAGAGAGTGAGAGTGAGTAAGAATGATCCTGTAACAAATGCATGCCTCCCTTATGCCAAAAGTATAAACCCGCACTCGGTGTGATTGACATATTTTTTGTGGTTCTCTCAACTCCTCGGGGCCACTTTGCACTACTCACCGATCATAATGTTCCTGTCCTTACTTGCTCGACTCAACTCCATTCTACTCTACATGCTGCTGACTAAAATCCTATTGCTTACCTCTAGTATTTTATACACCACCGCTTTTATTTCACAATCTCGTTCATCTCTACTCTGGCGTTTCCACATCACAATACAACACACTTTTCTTTTATTCCCATTTATATTTAGAAATATATATATACTATATTATTACAACACAATACTGTACTTGTAGATCTACTTAAACAATTTTCCACATCAATTATCATCTTTTTGTACCCCCAGTTTGTTTGTGTTTAGCAAAAAAAAATTAGAAAATCAATCGAGAAAAAAATTTTAATTTTAATAAATATTCAAAAATTTCTGTCATATATTTGAGCCGCTAATTATTTTTAAGTCATATTTCAAATAATTTTAAATCTCCCGGGAAAAAAATATCTTCACACATAAATTTAAAAAAGTTGATCACCTGAAAATAAGTAATTACTGGCGACTCATAACCGATCTCTCCTTCATCAGCTTATAATTACAGTAAACAAATTAGTCAACGCATCTGTTGTAACACGTACGAAAAATCCAATTTACCAAAAATAACCCGGCAACACCTTAAATGCAAACAAAAAGAGCAAAATGACCGATAATTGGGCCCACGATTCCCCGATAAAGTCCTTAGAGCCTCATTCACCTCCAACCGGTTTACTTCTTTTGCCTTCACTTCAACGCACTTGTTCTCATATAATTACTACAAGGTTTATTATCCTTAGCACTACCGCGGACTTTAGTCCTCCCCAAAAATAATAAAACCGATGTTCGAACCTCAGAGAAGATATTTTCCTTAATTATTAACATCTGAGGCCTCATCATGACCCAGCTCGCGGCAGAGTCCAGAGCCGAACATCCGTCGGTTATTTAAAAACTTATACACATAATCTACCAAATACTTATATATATACATACACATATATATTACCTTATATTACATTATTATACATTATATATTATATATTATACACAAAAATATCGCGTAAGATTGAAAAGGATACCGCGTAATGGCGTAACTGGCAAACTGCAGCTTGCTTATGCCCAAAGGTGTAAAACTTTTCGTATATCAATTTAAATATATATATCTATATATATTTTTATTCAATCCGTTCAGATGAAGACTCTATTTATTATCTGATAAAATATTTGTTATCATAAATTGCCAGTTTATTTTTTTTCCCAAAAACTTGACGCAAGAAATGAAAAAAATATATATGTATATATATATTTAATTGAATGAATAAAAATATTTAAAGTAAAATCGGTATCGGAACAGGTGCAAACAAGCATCTGCCTAATAGGTGCGTCGGCGAATAATAAATAGCTTTTTATTACATGAAAAATATATATATAAAATATAAATAATTATTTAAAATATATATATTGGTATCGCGAGTCAAATTAAAATGAAATAATGGGGATAATGTAAAAAGACTTTTGTTTTAATTTTCTTTTGTAAAATAATTATTTAAATAGAAGCGGCTTTTGTTGCCGGTGTGCTTATATATATGTAGATATATATATTTTTTTTTTGTTATTTTACTTTTACTTTTTGTTTAATGTGTGGAGATCGCAGAAGTTAGCAGTGATTGGTGTGCGCAGTACCGCTCATATTGATGTTTACAATGAAACAAACCGCGCCGTCGCAGCTTTTCAGGCTTTTATATCATATGCACACATTATTGCTATTGTTATTGTTATTGTTTGGTTTTTTTGGTTTTCAGGTAAGGCTTAATTATAATGGAGATCGCTCGGAGCATAAATTACGGCAAGTGATGAGGATATTGCGTTAAGTGCAGCAATGCCTTTTTGTACGACTTTATTTTATTTTTTATTGTTTATTTATCAAATGGATTGTTTACTGTTTTTTTGTCTTTTAATTGGAGAGCTTCTGCTTCGGGCTTAATGCAATGGGAAACAGTATTCAGCTCTTTTAATTATTTTTAATAACATTTCATTTTTTAGTTTTTGTTTTTTGATAATTTTAGTTTTTCATTTTATTTAAAATTTTTTCAAAATGACAGTTCTAAATTTTTTTATAAATTATTGAGTAATTTTTTTTTTTATCAAGTGTGAGGTTAATTGATTGTTAGAAAAATTCGAAATAAAATAAAAGTCGAAATTTATTGGTAATTTTGAAATTTAAAAAAAAACTGTATTATTGTCATAAAAAAAATTAAATGGGAAACTGGTTTATGGAAAATATTTCTGGATGTGTGAAAAAAAGTTTTGTAATGAGCCGATCATAATTTGAATTATTAAAATTGAATTAAGGAGAGCGGGTAAATTTTTGGCAGCTTCAAAAAAATTGAAAATTACGCAGGAAGGAAATTCAAACAGAAAACGGATTTGTAATGCAATTTCTAAGTATAAGTATTGGAAAAATAATCTGAATAGATCTATTGGTATCAATACAGATCTAATAAGATCTGATTACATCTAAATAATTTTTTCTAGGCCCTAAAGAAAATTTTGAAAAAAAAAAAAATTGTAAAAATTAAGACCCGCGAAAAAAAAATTTGATTTGTGAATAAAAAAAAGGTAGAGTACGATTCGCAAAAAGTAAATGAAAAAAATGTAAAATAAAAAAATGATTTAAAACAGACAATAACTTTAAAAAAGTTAGCATCAACATCAATATGTTTACTAGGGTAAACTAGAGTACCTCAGGGAGTCTATCCTTGCTTTAGTCCTGTAGTACACATCGTACAGTAAATAGTATGTATGTAGTGTTGCTCCTCGACAACATACGCAAGCAAACATAGCTCTATAAAGCTTGTATTGCTATGGGTGGTGTAAGTATAAGTGTGCTGAGCAGAGAGTGGCATCAGCATCAGCATCAGCACAAGTAGAAGCAGAAGCCGAAGCAGAAGCACGGCAATAGCAGCAGGAACAGGAACACAGTATAAATACGTCGAGGGTGCGCGTGAGCGTCTCATAATGCACAGAGTAGAGAAAGAGACGATCGAGATGAGATCAAGCCAGAGCGATCGAGATGGAGATAAATGTAAAGAGGCAATACCCGCGAGGAAAGAGGGATATATGCATCCAGCCACCAAGCCTAATGCGCATTTCGTGTCAACGGGGACACGCAAACGCCTACTCCTTTCCACTATCTCCAGCTCTCTCGCTCTTTCTCTTTACTCTTATGTCCGGAAAAAAGAAATTGCTACGATTTCTCACTCGTCGCTTTTATAATGCCCCTACCCTCGTCTATTTTTTTTACTTTTTTTTTATATATATACATATATATAAACTATAATACTTTACACTGCATCTACATCGGTAAAACGGCTGGTACAAGAAGAAACTGTCAGCTAGACTTGATGCTCGTCATCGTGACATATGTTTCTGGAAAAAATACATTAAACATGACGTTTTCACGTGCATTTTACTTATAAAAGTCTTTTTGGATTTTCGACACTCAATTTTAGAAAAAAATCCGCTGGAATTATTGTCATTATTTTTTTTTTTCTAACGAAAAGAGGCACGTGGACAAGGACTTCCGGTATGTTGAAAATTTTTAATGACGTACATGGTCCGAAAACTGACGGTACTTGTTAACAATAAGGTACTCGAGAGTCTCAAGATAATGGGCACGTGCTTGAGATAAGACGCTGCTGATCATTTCTCGTTTGATCGCGACATGGAGGTAATTAATTATTTTGTTCGTGAGAATATTTCGGGTTTGGAGAAGTTTATCAGGAGGGTTGGAAAAATTTTTATTTCTAAATAATTGTGAAACTATTTCGAAATTTTTCACGTCCGACGACTTGAAAATTGATGAAAAGATTTTTTCCTACTGAAATTGATGATTTTTCAAAAAATTTTAACTTTTTGTGGATTTTCTGAAAACTTGTAATTTTTGAGATTAAGAAAAATGATTTTTTCAAAGCGAAATTATTGTTTTTGATGTAATAAATCGCTTTCAATGTTTCCTCATCTCGAAAATCGAGAAAAATTTTTTTTCAAGCATTTTAGGAATTTTTTATAAATTTTCATCTGTTTTCTATTTTTTTCAAGTCCAATGATCTTGAAAATTGAAGAAAAGTTTTTTTCTTACTGAAATTGATGCTTTTTCGAAAAATTTGGACTTAATGAGGATTTTCTGAGCTTATAATTTTTAAAATTATGAAAAATGATTTTTTCAAAGCGAAATTATTATTTTTCATGTTTGCTCATCTTGAAAAATTTTTTTTCCAAGCATATTATGAATTTTATATAAATTTCCATCTTTCTATTATTTTCAAGTCCTATGACCCCGAAAATCAAAGAAACAAATATATTTTCAGAATATTAAATATTTTCCTCAAGTTTTTCACCTCCTGCAAGTTTTCCAAGCCCTCAGAATCTTTGAACCGGAGGAAAAAAAATTTTCAAAGCTTTTCCAGCAGAAAACAGGAAAGTAAACTATAGTAAAACTAATAGAAGAAAGCTCGGAATAAAAGCCAGAACTAGATGTCTACGAGTCCATAAAACGAAGAGGTGGGACGCGTAAAAAAGCCAATACATCCAGAAAACCCATACAAGTGCTACATGGAGGACGTGCGCTGATACGACAACCGTGTGTCCAACGTTTCTCCTCCGGGAACGATCAATGATAGGCCGAGGGGACGAGTCACGTGACCTTGCCGCGGGAGTTCGCGCAATGCATCACCAGCCAGCCCTCTATCCTCCCCAACTACACCCGCGAATACTTAAACTACTTACTTTAACCCCGCAAGTAACATCCCAGGTACACCATTTGCCGACCGATAACTTGATTTTCATGCCTCCTTACAACCCTCGCGTCCGACCACTCGCGGCACAGGTTAACGATCTTTTAGCTCCCTCTCTCTTTCTCTCTCTCGACATTTCGCCCCTGCCCATCTCCAGCCGCTACAATTCCGACAATGCTCGATAATTTATCGCCTCGAGAATAATTGCTATCCGTTATAGAACTGTTTGTGGGCCAAACTACCGTCGCCCTTTCGAGACGAAAATCCTAAAAACATTTTAAAATCCATTCTGCAGAATATGAAAAGATAAAATAAAAATAGGGTAAGTCATAGATAATTTAAAGGGGCGTTGAAAAATATTTTACACGACGGATGTGGTGATCTCGATTCAATTTATACCTTCTCCCTACGATTTCCGGCGAAACTAAGCTCAGATCTATTCCATATCTGCAACTGTGACAATATTCCACTTAGAAAATTTCCTGTTCTGCTACATCTTGGACCCGTTTCCGGATTAAAACGTGAAATATTGTGGTAAGTCTACCGGATTTCGTCGCAAGCTGAGATATTGCCCCGAAAATGTACCAGCGGAGGTCAGAAATCGTTGAATTGATTAATGGATTATAAATTTTTTAAATGAATTGTATGTAAGCTGAGGAAATTGATTTTTTGTACTGCAAAGATAGATTTGCTGCGTGGTTTCGAGACTTTTTGTTTGGGGAATTTGAAAGAGGGAGTAGTTGGTGGATTTAAGAGAAATAATGTTATAAAGAAGGATTCAGCGATGCGGAAAATGTAAGGATCAGGAGCAAGATGTTTCAGCGAAAAAGTTTCCTCCGAACACGGCTATGCTTTTGGGCTTCTTTTCAGTTTCGGATTTGTTTGGGAATTGTATAACATGCTCATACTCTTCGCCAAAGGTATAGAATGTCTGCTTAAGAAAATTCAATCTTAATTGATAACCAATTGATCTGAATCGGTAGATAATATTCTCAAAACTGCGACGGCAAATTTTCGGGTAGGAATTTTGGACATTTTGGAAAGACGGTAGTTCATAATTGTATGAAGGGAAACTGCTGGGCGACTGTTTGATAAGCGCGTCATCTGACGACCAAACCGCGAGGAAGTCAGAGAATTGAAACGGGGGTTGGCAAAGCAGAGATTCGTTTTAACGGCCTTGGAATCGGCAGAAGTCGCGAAGGGAAAACGATTTATCAGCATGTAGCCTAAATGGTATTGACATTACACAGCGTTGATTATTTTTATGGGGTGGGTTCAGGAACACAAATTTTGAGGGTCGGAACTGATTACTGGAAATGAAATATAGAAAACGTGAAAAATTAAAACTGTGACTCAATTAACGATAAATTCGTTTACAAACTTTATTAATAATCAAAATGTATAAAAAAAATTCAACTTAATGCATCGGATAATATCTGCTGTATCTGTATTTTGACTCTGAGCTTCTTTTCTTCTGGGACTTCTCTCAGCACGGGCAGCAACGATAGCAAGAAAGTTTTGTCCAGGCTCTCTTCCGTCGTCCTTTCGTTCAGGTTCTCTTCCGTCGTCTCCATATGCGAGCTTGCTATGGGGTCTAACGAAGAGTCGGGATTTATGCTGGGGGCCGATTCCTCGGACAGGGGATCTGAGGGTAGCAAGTACACTTCGCTGTGTGTCGGCAAGTAGATTTCTATTTCATCAGTCTTTCCGGAGGCTAAATTGTATTTTTCGTCTTCAATGTCCTCGTCCACTTGGACATCATCGGCCGATGGTTCGTAGATGACTGTCGAAAATGTACTAAAAAATTTCAATAATTTCAGTTAAATAATTTTTTTTCGGAACTCAGAAATTCATACCCTATGAAAAAAATCCATATGGGATTGCATGGAAACCCATAGGAATCTATAAATGAAAGTATGGACTTATTTAAGAATCCATAGAAGTTAATATAGAAGTGTGTGGGTTTATATAAGAATCCATATAGGAAACCATGGGTACCTGAATTCCCATATGGAAAATTACCCTATAGGAACTTGATGCTTTTTATGGTATTTGTATCAATAACGTGACGCTTTTTGTTAATTTTTCTAATTCCTAGTCCATACGAAATTCCCATATGGACTTTGACATGTTGTGGAATTCCATAGGAACCCATATGAGAATCTATATCACGATCTATGCTAGATTCCCATATGGATTTTTTTGATAAGATAACTTTTTAACGGTACTAATTTTTCTAAATAGCTACAGCTACTAATTTTGAATTAGATTTTTTTTCTGGGTTATAGATTGAATGATTATTTTCTTATAATAGACAATAGTTACCTCTTCGATTCAACAAACGGTTTCAAAAAACATAAGGCCTCATAATGCCTGTATCTTTCCTTTTTGTTGTACAGATCACCCAATTTTTCTTCTAAACGAATTTCTTTCGCAAATTTTTCACGTGCAAGTCGCCATCGTTTTCTCAAGTATTTTTCTGAAATATGTCATATTCAAATATTAATATTGCTGTCATAAATTCATATATTTTCTTAATATTTGCGCCGGGAAAAAAAGATTTTTAAATTTTCATTAAATTCTGTCATACCAAATTTATAATTTTTTTTTTTCCAGACACAAATAGGCACTTAGATAATAATAATTGTTGTACCGTGAATGAATTGGTCTTTGTAAGTCAATTCGTCCCAATAAGGGACCATTGCACGACAAACTTGTTCCCACGCATCTAATCTAAATGATTTCGTATTGCAGACACTTAATTGCGGATTATATATTTCTGGAAATTGCCGGACTTCATTTATTAATTTTTTAGTATTTTTTACGTATCTTTTCTCCAGAACATTGTAAGCAGAACTGCACATCACGGGCAAAATTAATTAAAAAATTTTATTATTAAATAAATTGCCGCCTTTTCACTTAAATTTTTTAAATTACTCGACTTCATTAACTTTTAACTGTTTTTTAAATTATATACGTATATTTTAAAAATTATATATATTGAGCAATGTCTATATTGTTTTTTTTTCGATTTGAGGTTATAAACAAGTGAATTCTACATTTTTCTTCGAAGTACTGCGAAGTTGCCCGAAGTCAATTTAGGCGGGAACTTTCAAACCGCTGACTTTCAGTTGTTTCGAAATTCATAATCGCGCACTTATTTACACTTTTTTCAACGAAAAATAAATTTTTATAGATAACACAAGTTAAAATTGGAGCCGAAAGTGGAATAATATGAATTATCCACAAAAAATTAGCAGACTTGCAATTTTCGCAAATGGCAAAATCTTCGGTACAGAAATTTCGATACCTTTTTCAAAAAATTCAATGTAATGAAAATAGAAAAAAATTTCAACACGACTACAAAGTCAAAAAAAAAAAGTAGATTAGAAAATAGTAAATATTTATCAGACGAATATTTTCCTATTGATAACTTTTCATGATTACGATTTCAGATATGGAATTTTCAATGTGATTTGAATATTTATCGCTTTTCAAATATTTTTCATATGAAAGATTTAATATCGTAGAATTACTGCTTAGAGTCGGGATAATTTTTCAAGGTATCATGTAAAAAAATCTGTTGATAAATTTCCTACATGCGATGTTGCCGTCACCAAACCGCGGTTGCGGATACGATGCGGAACTTTATCCTTTACCCACAATATATACATATATATATTAAACTAATACTACGCCCTGTTGCCACATTTGTTGCGGCTACAGGTATGAAGCAGAAGGTTCATACGCACACATATGTATATATATTTTCAACAGTCCTTTTTCAGAACCTAGTGGAAGGGGAAAGCCTTAAAAATTCCAGAGATTTCACATCTGGATCTACAGTATGGTCAAAAAACTATCATATGAATTTTTTCCTTAATAAAATGAAAAAATACAAAAAATAAAATAAAACTTTCAATAGTTGATTAAAGCCTCGCAATAAATAATACTTAAAAATCTAAATTATAAATTACGAGTCAATAAAATAGTTAAATAATAATAATAACTATTAATATTATTATGTATATATATTTATACAATAATTTATGGAGGATTTTAAAAATTCCAATGCTAATATTTTATTTATATTATGCATAAATTTACCGCATTATTTATTATTCATCCTTTCATTATCGCTATCGATTATTTGATTCGCAACAACGATAAAAATATAATTACACGCACTAAAAAAATTTATTGATTGAATAATAATATAATGCAATATATATCCATATATATATAGAAATAAATAACAAGCTTTTTTTTTAATCACTCCTTGATAAAAAGAAACAAAATTAACATCAGCTACTTATTATAATTATTAAATATATATGCATATTTTTTAATATAATATGTAATCATATATATTTTATATATTATATATAAATTGGAGTAGAGTAAGATTTATTATATGGGAAATAGGATAGCATGTGGGCTGTGATCGTTTTTACCGGCTTTTAACATAAAAAACATATATATATATATATATATATATATATATAAAAGTGGGTGTGTGTATGTATAACAATACACTGACTAAATTGTGCATTGAACATTGAGCTTGGGGTCTGAGTTCAGGCTTCGGTGTTCAGTAGTCGTCACGCTTCAGCCCAGAAAGCATCTAATCCGAAAAGAATATAAAATACCGATAGTTAATCCAAACTATTAATTTATTTATTAATTATCAGATTAATAAATAACTAAACTAGCAAAAATGGCAGCCGAATTTTTGGGAAAAAAATACAAACTATTCAGCAGCGACAAATTCGACGAGATGATGAAGGCATTGGGTATGTACCGGCTTTTTGCTGTTTCATCATAAATTATCGTTGCTAATGCGCTATAATTATTATTTTACTATTATTTTAACACATATTTATCATCTGTGATTGATTTTTTAATTTATTTCGAATGATTGAGCAGAGTATGAAAGAAGTAAATATAGGAGTGGTTTCTTTCTAATGAGTAATTAGTTAATAGATAAATCGTATGATTTATTTTAATAACTGTAATTAGCAGGTGTGTTTTAAAGTGCCGACATCCGTTTATGATTTCGTATATATGTATATGCTATTGACAGTATTAGTAAATTGATAATGAATTTTTATCTTTTTTCTTTAAGCCCAACAATTTAATTTTTTCTTTCGTAATTAAAAAATTATCAACTAAAAAATATGAATCATCATATCTGAGGCTATTTTTTCACAATATAATTCTTAAAAAAAAAGATGATTTTAAAATAGTTATTTCTTATTCTTCTCGCTCATCTTACAACAGACTATTAATAAAAAAGTTATTTTTATTAAAATTTCAAAATCTGTATTAAAATTTTTTTAAAATTCGCCCCCACCTTACGGCGATAAAAAAATCAGTTAAAAATTTAAAAATATTATATTTATTGTCATTACTTTCAATGGAAAAATTTCATTAATTTTTTTTACTCCGAAAAAATCTATATGAATATGGAGCAAAAAAAAATTTTTTTAATTATTTATTTTGCTAACGATGTCACTATTATTATTATATATATAATCTAGACATATATTTCTAAATTTCTCAAGTAAAGGTAAAAGAAAAAATCTTTCCGTCTTACGGCGATAAAAAAAGGCAGTTGCCAATTTTTAAATATTATATTTATATATAAATATATATGATACTGAAGTTAGCAGAAATCTCATAATTTTTGGATTTTTTTTTTAACGATAAATTATAAAAAAAAAAATATTTGAAAAAATTGCACCTGTAGTTTTTTAAATTTTCTACATGTGCATATTTTTAGATTTTGGTTTTTTTTTTAATCGATATGTTAAAAAAAATCAGAAAATTACCGATTGTCAGCTAACTCTAGAACCATTACTATCGTCATTACTTTCAATGAAAAAATTTCATTGATTTTTCTTTACTCCAAAAAAAAAAAAAAAAAAAAAAAATAGAGCAAAAAAAAAAAACAACTATTAATTTTGCTAACAATGTCATTATTATTTTTATATAAAATCTATAGACAATTAGAAAATTTTTTAATTAAAATAAAAAAAAAAATTTCTCCGTCTTACGGCGATAAAAAAAAATCAATTTACTACTTTTAAATATTACATTTATTATCATAAATATTAATGAAAAAATGTATGAATTTTTTTCATAGCAGAAATAAAAATCTATAAAAATATAGAGCGAAAAAAAAAAAAGTAAAACAATTATTTATATTGCTAACAATCAGTCAGTCCATCAGTAACTATTATTATTATTACATATTAAATCTATAAATATATATATATATAGATATGAGTAAGAATAACAAACTGGGCGGCAAACAGCAAATTCGAGCCCATGACACGCTATCATTACGTGCGAAAATTGACTGCAGCTTATTATTAACATTTTAACTTCATTGCATGACTGACTTTTACTGTCCACAATGTATCTCATGCTCACGATTTCTTAACAACTTACAGCCAATAAAGTTATCATCTATTATACAACAAATATTTAAATAAATATTTTTAAAAAAATATGTTTTTTACATAATTTTAATATCAAATTTTTATTATAGTTCAAATAAATATCAATAAAAAGCCGATAAAATCCGAGTGCGTTTCCTTTGAATAATTCGTTTGGGTAAAAAAAAATAAACTTTTAAATTTTTAATCGTTAATTAAATACTTGAGTTATCGATACTCGAATACTTTCACTCGGCACTTAACTAAAATTTAATATTCATTTATTTTTTAAATTTTAGCGATAAAAGGAAAGTAGACGATAAGCTGTGAGATAACAGATGATTGATCATTTTAGAGGTCAAAGTACACTCTTATCTATTTGTGCTCATTAATAATATTTATTTTTCATTAACTTACCATTCATTATTAATTATTTATTAATTAATTATCGTAAAACTTTCTTTTAAAATTCAATTTAATTAATTTCAATAATTCAAGTCATAATTAACCTTTTTTTTATTAGATAAATTATTGAAATAATTAAGTGATTAATTTTTAATTGAGGCTGAGTTTAAATTATAATTTAATTAAAATTAATTTAATTCAAGTACAAAATTTCTTTTATCAAAAAATGAACAATAAAAATTTTTTAAAATTAATTTTTTGATAATAAATTTTATTACTCTGCAGTAAATGTTAACATGCATAAATTTAAGCGAAAAATCCATAATCGGATTAATAAAAAAACAAAGTGATTAATTTAAATTTTTTATCACAAGGTGTCGGACTGGTGACCCGCAAAATGGGAGCAAGTGTAAGTCCAGTGGTCGAGGTGACCAAAGACGACAACGACATGTACACAATGAAGACAACAAGTACTTTCAAGACCTCAGAAGTTAAGTTCAAGCTCGGCGAGGAATTCGACGAGGAGACACCGGATGGCCGCAAAGTAAAGAGTGTCATAACTTTAGATGGCAATAAAATGAGTCACATTCAAAAGGGAGAAAAAGATACTGTAATTGAACGAGAGTTCACTCCTACGGAAATGACTGCTGTTAGTACCTATTAACCAACACTTTGTACCACTATTACCACACATTATTTTTTATACATTACATTCGGCACACGGTATTGGACATCTGATTCAACTTTTTAAAATTATTTACTAAACGGATATTCAATAATATTCCATTTATTTATTTAATTGTTACAATAGAATTATTAGGAAGTACTTGGCCCTTTAATTGTGCGGGTAATTTTAACTGATTGATCAAAAGTACCGTCTATCAACTCTTTTTAAATCTATATATATATATATAAATGCATTATGAAATAGAATATTTCAAAAGTACGAGCATGAGTATGAGAAAAAAATAATAGAAGGGATAACGACAGACAATAATGTCATGTCAAGTTTTTTTTATACTTGATGATAGTTGATTGAACAAATTAGCCATTATAATTGAATTATTCACTTAATATTTATTTTAACCACTCAATACTCATGCTATGTGTATTCAATACTTATAATGTCGGTAGAACTACTGGTTAATGTAGTGAATGAACATGAATGACATTTGAAATTTTAAAAGAGTTTTATTTTTAAATTTTATTGGTCTTATATAATTTAATGCGGACTATTTTCTTTTTTTAAATTAACATTGTTTGATAGAAATTATTTTCAAAAATTTGAACAGTTTAAATGACTGAGTCTATTTTATGGCGGCGGTTTTTTTTACTATAGAAATTTCGAGTAAATATTTAACTGACTGGAAATTTGAATTTTTTTAATGGAAAAAAATATTTCATGCAAAAGTACTCGAGATATTTTTTAATTTAAAAAAATTATTTGTTACTTCAGATTCGGGAGATTTTAAAAATTTTAGTTGGCCATTATTATGAAAAATAAGAGACTGTATTTTTTGAAAATTAACAATATGATGGTGGTTATAATACTTGATATTAAATTTTTATTTATATTAATATTGTTTATATAATTTCAGGTCATGAAAGTGGATGACATTGTCTGCACCCGTGTCTACAAGGTCCAAGCATAAGGCAGCGGACATTTTAAAATGCCATTTTCTGCACAAAGTGCACTCATAATCAATTTATCGTTTTTTATATTATTATAATTATAATTATATTAATTATTATTATTATTATTATTATGAAAATTATTAAAGATTAAATTAATCAATTTTGCAGAATATAAAACTCTTTGTATTCTGTTCAATAAATATCATGAAAGTAATCAACTATTTGTGGTTTATTATTGAAATTTAATGATAATTATTTATATTTTTATTTTTTGATTAGAAAATATTGATGTGAAAATGAATAAATCTTGCAGGTATTTAATAAAAGCGAAATTAAAAATTTTAAGCTGCTGCTCTGTAGCGCAACAGTTACGCGGGCGCATGCGCGTCGGTAATAATGACTTTTATTTAAGAAATTAAAAATATTTTACAATAACTAATTAAAAAATAAATATTTCATTAAATACAGTACACTCTTGAGTAATTATTTTGATAATTTTCTTAATTTTTATTGCCTTAATCAATTAATTACAAATATCACGAATTATTGTACGACCGCGGGAAATTTAAATTTATTAATTTTTTTAATTTATTACTCAAAATTTATTATTTATTTAAAATACAAAATCTTCTTAATTTTTTCAAAACTCAAAAATTTAAAATAAAAACCCACGTAAATATTTTTTATTTCTTAAAAATAAAATTTGAATTTTTGAATTTCGCGCCTTGAAATTTAAAATGCGAAAGTTTCAATTATACTTTTGTTAAAACTCAAAATTTCCAATTAATAAAAGTCACAATTAATTCTAATAATTTTTCGTTTAAAAATAATTTGAATTTTTAAATTTCGCGCCTAAAAATAAAAGAATAAATTTTAAGGTTATGGTCGTACACAACAATCACAATAACCTGCAATCAGTTGAATTTAATATTATTATCCTCCAGTAAGTACAATAATAAATAGAATATATCATAAATAATATAGACCGTAAATTAAAAAAAATATACAATTACAGATAAATTAAAAAATGGAGGAGTCAACTGAAGCGGCAACAGTTACTACCCCAAAAAGTCTCATAATATTCGGCAGAGACGTTGCTCAAATACCATGTTTCCGGGGAAGTTGGTTATACGGCATCACCAGCGGCGTCGGAAGCGGGATCATGACGTTCATGTTCACCAGCAGAGTTCCTCTGGCTTCCCACGTCTCCCTGGGAATGACCTGCGGGGTCACTCTGGTATATTTCACAATCTGCCGGTACCGATTCGCTAAAGACGAACTGATGGCGGCCAGGCTGAAGATTCTGATGAAAGAATCGTTGACACTTGAAGGTGTTGATCATGAGAACAAAGTCAAAGAAATGGAAGAGCTCACGAAAAAAAAGTTTGAATAATTGTACATTTTAGAATATTAATTATTAATTATTATTTATAACACGAT
Organism: Microplitis deprimator; assembly: GCA_964016945.1. Lineage (NCBI taxonomy): Eukaryota > Metazoa > Arthropoda > Insecta > Hymenoptera > Braconidae > Microplitis > Microplitis deprimator. Next base: position 14,915,947 of record OZ024716.1, read on the forward strand.
ATGTAAATACTAGGATTGTTGACTCAATAATTATTTTATAAAAATTAAATACTTTCATATTTTGACACCTGTCACTTTAAATATGTCATTTAATTAATTACACACTTATACGAAATTACTTTAATTAACATTTAATAATTTTTTTAAAATCACACCTAATTTTTTTTTCAGTATTTTACTACTAGTTCATATATTTTGGTAACTAAAAAATTTTTTTTCGATTCCTGCTTGCAGAAAATTTGATTAAAATTTTTTGGTTTAATTTTAAAAATAAAAAAAAAAATTCCTTGTTAATTTTAATCAAAAATTGAGTTTATAGTCGCAGCTCAAGTTAATTCAGCGCTAAAATTTTTAAAATATTTTCGAATTTAAGTTTTGATAATTTTTATTTATATATAAAACTAATCTTCGAAAAAAAATTTCTAAAGCTTTTAGTCGATAAATTTTTTTATTTAAAAAAAAAGGAGTAAATTTTTTAGATTGACCTCAAAAAATCCAAAAATAAACGTGTTATCAAAAACAATCTACAATAAGCAGCTTTGAAGAAAAAAAAAGTGTTTATATTTTTCCACCCGAGCCTGGTCGGTCCTCGGTTCGGGACCGGTTGCCCGCCCTTTCTTTTATTCTTATTAATTTTGTTTCATTTCGCCGTCCACACGGTCAATAAATAAAAGTACCAGAAAGCCTTTTTTATTCGGTTACGTCGACAGTCTAAATTTAGAAGAGCTCCTTTTATTGCGGGCAACCTTGAACAGGGAACTCAAGTTTACCCATTTCCACATACATTACATATTCTCACAATGTAGCGCTACATCCTCACACTAAATTATCAACCCAAACCCATAAACATCTAAACGAAAATAAACCATACAGTAATTCTACATTTCAAATAAATTATCACCATAAAGTCACACCACGAAGCAGATGCCCCATTCACTTACAATCTCTTTCCCAATAACGAAATACCTCCATTTGGTTTACTTCTACTATACTCTATTCGCCTTGAGCAAACAAAATTAAAGTTAAGATATAAATAAATAAATAAATAAGTAAACACTTAAATTCATGAAAAAGCATCATCTGGGCCTTGAAGAAACCAGATAACGTTAAAAGTGTACAAACATTTTTTTATTCATTTTCATTACTATTTTATTATGCAAATGCTCAATGCCCTTTATCATAACTCAACTAAATAATTTATTTATTTATATATAAAACTAATTTTTCACGTCTAGTATCTACGTAAATTAATCCATCTTTAAAACAAATAACAAATTTCTCAACTAATATTTAAAATTTATTACAAAATAATATTTATTCTATTTAAAAATCAAGGAACAGGATCTTCAATTTTTTTCTTATTATTATTATTATTATTATTATTATTATTATTATTATTATTATTATTATTATTATTATTATTATTATTATTATTGTTATTATTGTTATTATTGTTATGACTTTTGTTTAAATTATTGAAATGTTCTGCCCATTCTACCCCAATCACTCAACTATTAATAATAATAATAATATTAATAAATTAATTTCAATACCCTGTCCATTTTACCCCGGTGCTTCAATTATTATTATTATTATTTTTTTTTTAATTATTGAAATGCTCTGCCCATTTTACCCCAATCACTCCACTGTTAATAATAATAATAATAATAATAATAATAATAATAATAATAATAATAATAATAATAAATTAATTTCAATACCCTGCCCATTTTACCTCGGTGCTTCAATTATTATTATTATTTTTTTTTTAATTATTGAAATGCTCTGCCCATTTTACCCCAATCACTCAACTATTAATAATAATAATAACAATAATTAATAAAGTTCAATGCCCTGTCCATTTTACCCTGGTGTTTCAATTATTATTATTATTATTAACAGTTGAGCGATTGGGGTAAAATGGACAGATCATTTCAATAATTAAAAAAAAAGTCACAATAATAATAATAATTAAAGCACCGAGGTAAAATGGACAGGTTATTGAAATTAATTAATTATTATTATTATTAACAATTGAGCAATTGGGGTAAAATGGACAGAGCATTTCAATAATTTAAAAAAAAAGTCATAACAATAATAAATTATGAATAATAGAAGAGAAATAAATAAAAATCTTCATATTTATTTGTTTTATTTTTATTTTTGTTTGTAATCAAGACAAAAGACTTATTGACAGATAATTTTTTATTATTTTTGACGTTGATATTAATCTTGCTTTCTAAACATTTGTGATTGCATTATTATAATTTCATTTGTAGCTTTTATTTATTATTTCTTTAGAGTTAAAAAAAAAAAAAAAAAAAAAGTAAACGGGGCTAATTGTCGGTCAGAGTGGGCCAGAGAGGTTTTAAAATTAAAAGCGGAGGAACGCCTGCGTTAGATTGATTATTGAAACAAACATTTGCGGTATAATTATAATTATAATTTAGGTAGTGTGGTGATGAAAGTGTGTGCGACGGCCTTAAAGGTGAACCCATTAAGTGTTACCGTGTGTGCGTACCTATGGAGGCATAACATACCTTTGGGCTCCTCAATGTCGCTCCTCAATTGCTTGTTACGCGAGAGCTGTTGTCTGAAAATTTCTCTCCGGATACAGGGACTTTCACCTGAGTCTGGTGCTCCTGGTCTGGCTCTGCTCTGGCTCTGGCATGGGTTCCCGCCCTGATCGTTACGAAGATCAACTTGAGGTGTCACATTTTTTTTATCATTAGTATTTTTTTAAATCAGACTTTTTAATTATCGACAAGAGCTCTGTCTTTTTCCATTTTTTTTTCTAATATTATCTTCAAGGCGATGGATGATTTATTTTCGTAAATTATTTTGACTGAATTAGTTTCCGGACTTGATTGATTACTTTTTTTAATGTAATAGTGATTTGAATTTTTTTTAATTATTAGAGTCTTACATAACTTTGAATTAGAATTCTAGACAAACTACCCAAGATACAGCAAAAATGATAAAAAAAATTTAGTAGGAAATTTAATTATCCATAGAAAAAGTTAATTAATTTTTTGATAAATATGATATTTTAAAAAATTTTTCAAATTTATGAATTTACTTTGAATTTATTACTTCCTTTTTCCTTTAAAACAAAACTTAAATCCTAAAAAACAAAACAAAGTAAAAATATCTACTAAAAAGATCCGTATCAAAAATTCCATAAACCACATGGTTTTGACGCAAGAAACATTAAAAGTAATAAACCGTTGAAAATTTATTTAAAATTGTTGGATTAAATTTTAAAAAACTGGTAACGAGTCATTAATTTTTTTATGCCAGTAATATTTTATAATTTAAACTCTACTTGAAACAACTTTATAATTTATATTTCATTTTAATTACCATCCTACTGTTTAATAATACCCAGGTCTACAAAACAACTTTAATTTTTTTTATTATAAAATTGATTAGCAAAAAAAAAAGTTTAGTCAACTTTACGTGAAAAACGAGTCTATTTTTCTATAGTCCATATCTACGGGCATAAATCAAATTATTGACCAAAAATTCAATAGCCGCCTGCGTCAAAGGATGAAAATCTTAAGTCCTAATCCGACTTATCATTTTGTGAGCATGAATAATTTTAGATACTTTTAAAACAACAACAAAAACATTATGAGTCTAGTCACCTCGTGGGGACAAAAAAAACTTTATACTTAATATGGGCAGCAAAAAAAATAAAACAATGGCAGTAACAATAAAAGATAAATAATAATAATAAAAATAAAAATGATAATAAACGCCCGCGCATAACTCAAAGCTGTTTGATGTTTAAAAGTATCGGATAAGAGAGTAAAGAGGTGAACAAGGGCATCGGAATATCTGGTAATCTCTGACACACCGACACTAAATACACTAGGCCAATTCGCGTGGCCACGAGCAGCGACGACTCCCATACACACATCACTGAATAATTTATACATTTATAAATAAAAATGTTGCAACTAAAGCAATAATGTAACGCCAAAGTGAACATCATATTTCATTCTTACAATATCTCCCATGGCCCCGGAATTCTTTCCTTCATTTCATTACGCCCTTACCCATATCCATACCCATTCCCATTACCTTACATATCACCACTATATATTTCATCATGTAAGCATTAAATTGAACAATAACGATAAATAATAACCAAACTTATAAATATTAAAATTATTTTCAAATTTCTGTAGACGCCGAATTAATTTTTTATCAAGTGACGAAATAATTAATTGTCGTGTTTAATATTCCTCTTTAATGCCCGATTAGTTTAATTATTTTATTTACTTAATAGTTAATAAAAAAAAATTTATTTTTATTTTTATATTTTTGCGGTAAATTATTATGTACTCGGGAGATTAATCTTCGTAAGTTATGTGAATTTATTTATGTGATTGATATGACTGTTTGTAATTTTTTTTTTATACTTAGATTATTATTATTTATGTAAACCGGGAATTTCCATGCGGTTATTACGATGATCACAATTTTTATCGGACCGCAGATCATCTGTAGAATCCGGATACACCGAAGGTGGGCTTGTTTTATTTTTAATAATATTCAGCCACATGCCCCTTACCTGCCCCATCCGCAATGACGTGTGCGTGACGCATTTTGTTAATTTTTTAAACTAAAAAAAATTAAAGAATTTTTGGGTAAATTTAGAATTTGCATTTTTTTATAATTACCTATTTTGCTGAGAATAAAAAAAACTTTATTACTCATGACCTTAATTATTGGCATTACTATTTATAATTATCATGTGAGGTAATTACCTAATTACTGATTAAAAAAAATATTAAATACTTGACTTATTGGTAATAAAAAAATTTTTATATAATTGGTGTTAAGTATTTAAATAAATTACTATTATTATTAATTTTTTTAATTTAATGATCAAATTTGCTAATCGATATTTAAATTTTAAAATATATTCTACATGGATTATTTTGCTATTGACTTAACATGTAATTTTATTTCTTGTTGATTTAATTTATTTATTATTTTTTTTTATTGCTATTGATTTATTTTATTTCTATTTAATTGCTGATTTAATTTATTTTTTGTCATCGATTTCAATCTCTGTAAACATCTCAATTAAGGATTTAGATAGACTTTACTGGATTTTCCGTATTTTTATTTAATAATGCCTGAGGTAAAAATAAATTACATTAATTAGTCATTGGAATTATTTCCAATTTTAATTTTTTATTTATTTCAATTAACGAAAGGCAAAAAAAATTTTATTTCTAATAAAAATTTCAAGATTTTACTAAAAGTTTCCTGTTGTGAGCCGCTGCCAGATGCTGTGACTCATTAGGCCGCGTAAAAATTTGAAATTATTTTTGGCGGCAAACAAAATTTGAATTTAAAAAAATTTATTTACTTTTTTTTTACACAACTGAATTTTTCTGTAAATGACAGAAATCGGGCTGATATTTTACTCGCTACGAATTTTTTTCGGTAAATTTTCTGATCATAGAAGAGACCGGGGCACGATGGACCCCTCAAAAATTTGCTAAAAAAAAAATTTACCGTAAATTCGAGATCAACTTCTGCCCGTTGCTCAAAGCCACGGAAAAATCATCAGTTTAGCGGACCGTCGTGCCCCAGTCTCCCCTATATATAAGTATACGTACATATATACATTATAAAAACAAAAATTTAAGAGTATTGTGTAATAAGATCAGATAAACACAGCGTGCAGCATACATCAGAAGCAGTATTGCGATGACTCAATAATAAATCGACTGTTTGTATATATTTGCTCGTGTAATTTTCATACTTAAATTTACAAATATAAATATATGTATATATATATATATATACAGAAAGATTATTATGATCGGTATTGGCGTGCATTGTACCTGAAGTGTATACAGGTTCTCCTGTAAATATACTCGTCTCGACAAGGTTGTTCGAGGACGCTTATGAGGCCACGGCGTCTAATTTACGATCATAAATATTTGTTACTTTCTTTTAATGAAGATAATTAATTAAATTATTCACGAGTATAAACTATTATATACTTACTATGTATTTAAATATTTATTATTTTGACAAATAATCAATTAAAATTTTGGACGGGATTAGCATTGCGTCAAGGCTACAATCAACAAGAAGGTGAAAGGTAAAAATGCTTATATTTTTCTTCATTATTATTATTATTGTTACTTATTGAATGCTGGATGTTTGATGTTTGTTGAAAATAATAATTGAAGTTGATTGACTGAGGAGAACTTTATCGGGGATGGCCGACGATCGACGGATTATCGGTGGAAATATTTTTCAGATCGAGACGATGACGAAATGAGAGATTATTTTAGTGTCGAAAACCTGAGGAATTTACAATCGCGTATTCTGCGGATGCTTTTGGGTTCTGTGTATGTTGACGGAATTGACGTCTGTTGTATTGGGGTTTGAAGAATACACACGTGGTGGGTCGAGGAGATGGAGAGTGAAACGATTTTCGTTCTTGTTTTATTTTTCGAACGCTGTTTTGATGGGAAATTCGGCGCCGATACGATGGGATGCTGTTGTTTATTGTGGGTATATGTAATATATGTAATATGACAAACACGAAATGGAGTATCGGAATTTTCGGAGAAAGTAACGATCGTCGGGTAAAGGAAGGATTCTGTATTTATAAGAAGAGAGTACCGAGAGTAGTTTCTGGGTGCGGTGCACTTATTTTTATTCTTGGATTAACATGGCTGTATAACTAGAATTTTTTAAGGTTGAATTTATTTTTTTTTATGACTAGAAAATTTTTTTATGTAACTCATGCTAAAAAATTTATATTGCTTTCATAAAAATGTTTTGTTGATTCGAATATCTTTAAGTTTTTCGTTATGAAACACAACTTGGAATTTTATTTTTAGGGTTTTTCTACTCTAGCTTTCCATCTTACAGCATATTTACAATTTGAAGCTTTCAATTAATCTGACTGAATTTTTTTACATCTTACAACAAAATTAATATTCGCGATGTCCCAAAATCCTCAGTACCAAATTTATTACCAAAAAAAAAAATTAATTTACAACTATCTAATTTTTTTAACTTCCATCTTACAGCAAGACAAATTCCTTAAAAAAAATCTAAAAAATTAAAACACAAATCACCTTCACTAATACAAAATCTCATATATTTACAACCATAAATAACAAATTCCTAAAAAAGTTTTTATCAAAGTCCATCATATAAATTTACTTATTTCATATATATATATAAAATAAAATAAAAAATAATGAATGCGGATCTCGTACTAAAGAAGTGTAAAGACTCGTCCTTGCATTAAAAAGCAAATAGTCTAAAAAAACAACCTTTAAGTAATAATTGACACACATATGTGTTTTTTTTACAACAAATTCTCCATTGAAATGATTTAAATCATTGAAATTACCGATTAAACATCAAACTAGTCATCTCTTTATGATTTGTATTACCCAGTTCTCCGTACATACCTTTAAATATATCAACACATACCCACATATATAGAGCCAACATTCAGACATTAGTATAAATTACCAATTTGTAAATCCCGCATGTCATCCCGATGACATTGCGTCCGACGTCATTGGTTTAACAGTGAATCAGATATTGGTAAAGAGTAAAACGACTAAGAAATAGCATAAAGCAAAGAAATGTAAGAGGTACGTGGGTAAGCCCGCCAAGGTTTTTTGTCGGCCCACACTCTTAAATTCTTCGTGCATCAGCATCACCAGAGCACATCAACAACCACAACATCTTGGCTCTTGTATCGCGATGAACAAAAGGATTTTTATTATTTTATTGGCTGCTTTTTTTATTTAACACAGTGTGGGAGATATTATTACACTGTAATATATTTAATTGCGTCACACGGATCTAATTGTTACATCTAAGGAGATGCTAAAGAGATTCCATCCAGCGCCTCAATCTGGACTGGTGAACTCACGCAATACCATTATATTACTCATTTTATATTCATTGTACGTACGTGCGTCAATGCGTTTACTCACTCGATCATGATAAATTTGAATAAAATAAATTGATAAAAGGAATTGTCACCAGAGCTGGTCTGACGGCCTGCACTGTTGTAATTATTGTTTATTAAATTAACGCGAGCCATTGTTCGGACTGTCGAATTGGCACGCGCGAGAGCAAATCCGAAGCAGATATTCTGTCTTATGTTACCGTGTCCTTGACTCCTTTAAGTGTCTGTACAAATGTACTGTACCTTACATTACATTATGTTATATTACATTACACTACACTATATTACACATTACAGACATTTGCTGAGTGGATTCATCGGAACGCGAACACCGCATCATTGTTCTCGTTGGACGTTTGTTAAACCCTTGACTTGCTAGTTCCGGATGAGATTTCTACACTGATTGCGTTACTGTTTTTTGCTAAAACTTTAATAAAATGCTGGATGTGTATATATGTATATACAGTTGGAGGAAGATTTCCGCAATATGTTTGTATGATTGTTTTTATTTTATGATCTGCTAGATTATTGGGATTTTTTATGAGAAATTGTTGCGGGAAATGTTTTTTTTTCTTAACGAGGTCGGTTGGTTATATTACTTTAGTTGTTTTTGTTGAAGAATATTACTGTTGGTTGGAAAAATGTGGGTCGTTTTATTTTTTTCAAAAGATATGTCGGTATTCAAATTCACAGGGACCAAATTTTGTACCTGCAGTTATGCGGCCTATCTACTTTTCGTTGTAAAATAGATTTTGGCAGGAATTTTATCGTTTTTTTTTTCTCTAAAAAGTGTCATGTAGCATCCGGAATGATGAAAATAATTATTTAGTACTTGTAATCACGATAATTATATCATAACATGGGTTTAAAAATTCATAATGACCAAATTTTGTAACTGCGGCTACGAGCTTCTTTTCACAATAAAAAAAAATCTGAGGCTTTTCATTGAATTTTTTTTATTTCAATAACTTCTACTCATGTGCAGATTGATAAAAAAAATTATTTCATGCCTACGAATGTAATTATTTAAAAATTACAAAGCCTTAAAAATTCATAATGACCAAATTTTTATAACTGCGGCCACGAGCCTCGAGCTTCTTTTCACAATAAAAAAAACTCTGAGGCTTTTCATTGAATTTTTTTTTATTTCAATAACTTCTACTCATGTGGAGATTGATGAAAAAAAATATTCCATGCCTACAATTGTAATTATTTAAAAATTACAAAGCCTTAAAAATTAATAATGACCAAAATTTAAAAATCACTTCGCTACAAACGAGTTTTTTTTCTCACCAAAAATTCCTTAACCAAAGTCTCGGATCTTTGTTTCATTAAATCATATCTACTCATGCATATTACTTAAAAAATATATTCCATCCTCTTAAAGCTAATCAGCTTAACTATTTAACCTATTACCCAAACGAATTCCCATCTCTCAACTAATTAATATTTTTAAATTATTTACTCAACATTTTTTATTCACCATTTATTAAATCTCTCCGGCAGATTACAATCCTTTCATCAATACTCACAAAATAAAAACCAAAGCAATTCAATTAAATCAAAAAAACATTTCATCACTCCCCAAATCCCAATTGTTTCATCAATCACCCGTTCAACAATTAATCCAACCAACCAACCAACAAAACATCAATCATCGGCAATCCTCAGCAGCAGAATCTCCCGCAAAATTGCGGCAATTAAACCTCAGTCAAGAGTCGCAATTAGATTTAGATACGATCCACTGCAATATAATGTCTGAAAAAAATTCAAGGGTAAAGTTTATTTCGATACAATAAAATCCCATGTCTCCAAAGATCTTTATCTCTTGGGAACGTTACTGCGATTAAGTAACAAGCAGACACTAATTATTAAAATATTGAAATAGTAATATAATTCGGTGTTTCGTCTTTCGAAAAAATTTTAAATCTTAAATTAATAAAATGCGTGTTTTTGGGGCATATGAATAATTACATAAAAATTACATCCAAACATGCCGCGTCGTCCAGGACACATGCATACATACAAACATATATAAATATAAATATATATATGTAAACTAAATAAAAGTGAATTATAATTAGATTCTCATTAATATATTCATTTATTGATGTTTTGGTTAACAAGCCCCCAGGTTGGACCAGGTTGTGCTCAAGGTTGTGTTTTGAATCGGGAATGTGATAAAAATATATGTTTATATATATATATATATATATATATTTAATTCCATAAATGACTAATGAGAATGTAAAACTGAAGACGTTCGATGGAAAAGTATAAAAAATAAGTAATACGTTTTAATAAAATAAAAAAAATTATATTGGGTTGAGAAAGAGAATGTTGAACCTCCAAGTTAATCAAAATTTGAGCGAAATAGATTTGAATTTTAGTATCGATAGATATCAGATGACCAGACAAGAATTGTAGGATTCAATTTTTTATTGCGACAAAAATACGAAGGACAGATAGGATGAGAAGTTAAGAGGTAAAATGTCCATAGATATGGAGGTACATATTTATATATATGTATATATTTACGTATGTATGTATGATATGGAAGTATGGATCGGACGGACTTATAGGAATGAAACGAGTTAAGTCTGGGTGTACATTTTCGAGGTTTTTTAAGGTGGGGGAGATGAACGCATCGAGTATCGCGGAGTGAGGAGGATTATGGTATAAGAGAAGCCGCAATGTGGAGGAGTCGCCAGTCAAACAAACTCTCTCTGAGATAACGTACGTGGTTCCGTGTTTTTGGGAAGCGCGTATCCAGGTGAGTAGCGGACCAGTCGTATATTTTTCATTAACGGCTTTTTATTTGAATCTTTTTTATTGAGGGTAGTGCGCGGCTCGAGTGTCTAGTGTGTGATGTGAAGAAATATATACATATATATATTTGTATTTATATTTATGTTTATATTTATATAAATAAATAATAAATGCTAAAGGCTATAACTTTTTTTTATGTCTAGACTTGATCATGTAACGAGTGATTGTATGGAGTCGGTAGTCACGTTCAAGTTGAAGGTGTACTGCTCGTACTCATGTGGCTAGAGACCTGTTTGTGATTACACTAGTTGTATTAATTTATTAATTATTATTTATTTTTTTTTTTTAAATAATTTCAGATGAATAAATTAATAAATTATTTTTTTCGGGTTTATATTCAAAGTCATTTGTAACTTTTTTTTTCTGATATTTAAAATTAGTTGTAATTTTTTTTATAAAATTTATAAAAAAGTAAATTAAAAAATTTTAATTAAATTTTTGAAAAATCTGATAGGTGTTAAAATTACCCTCAATAAAATATAAAATAAATTTTAGTATCAATGAAAAAATAGTAACAGTGAAATTTTTATTTTTTTAAAGGAATCGTAAGAAATGAAGCGAAAAATGTTAATAGTATTATTTGCGACACTTGCGAGTGTCAGCGCGAGTCCTTACTCAAAGATATCTGATGACGATGCCTACGGTCAGCGGATCCAGAAAAACCCAGTAGTGGGTAACGCATATGGGCAGTCGTTCGCGGCTTCGTCCGCGTCCGCCCACGCGGGCGCTTACAGTTCCAGTAACAGCTTCACCTCTGCAACCGCTCACGCTGATGCTAATGCCAACGCAGCTGCCAATGCTGATGCGTACTCTGGAGGCAATGACCAAGGGTACGAACAGCAAGCCGACTATGGACACAAGGGCTCCGATGGTCAGACTCAGTACCATGTAAGCCAACAGAACGAAAACGCTCACGGAAGTTACGACGCATCTGGATCTGGAAGTCAGGCGGCGGGTGGATCTGGGAATAAAGGATCGCAGTATTGGTGGATGAACAAAAATAGTCCATTTGATGGTCACAAGTCAAATGCCAACAGTAATTACAACAGTGGCTCTGCTAATTCTGGATCAGCTTCATCAGGATCTGGTCATTTTGGAAGCAACCCATTCTTCAGTAACTCTGGATCTTCTGGATCTAGTTCACAAACGAATTACCATGGCTCCAGTAGTGTAAGCCATGGAACCAATGCAGGACACTCGAATACTGGAAGCTCAGGACACAAATTCGATGCTTCAAAAAATCCGTTCTTCAGCAAAACTAATTCTCAAGCCCATGCTGGAGCCACTGCGTCAGCAACAGCTTCTGGTCATGGTTCAAACGTGACGCCGTCCAAAGATATTCAGGTAAATAAATTTATAAATACCGTCGTATAAATTTATAAATATTAATAGCAGGCGATTAATCAGAATAAATTTTAAAGAAAAAAATAAATGATGCAACGAAATTTTTAGTTACCTCACGTATCGACGGCGTCGAAGAACGTTTTCCTGGATCAATCTATCAACCAGCAAGAGTCCGGGAACGGACTGAGCGTGACCTGCAGCGGGGAGGCGCGGATCTGCGTGCCAAAGAACCTTTGTAACGACGGGTACGTTAGCGCCAGTGTGCAAGGACTCTCCCAAGTCCGGTCAGATGTAAGTTGATTTATTTATTATTTATAAACTTTTAACTTTTAGTTATGACTCTACCGTTTAGTTATTAATTGCTCATTCACTTCCGCGGATTTTGAATAATTTAATTTATAAAAGTTAACTTGTAAATTATTTATTATTTAACATTTTTTTTTATTTATGTTTATTAATAGAATCACGTAATCGTTAATCATAATTACCTGTGTCGTAAACAATCACCTTAATGTATATAATTATTTTCGGAGACTATAAATCTTTAGGTGAAGCAGCTTTTGATATATTCAATCTTAACAGATCAAGGAAGTCGATTTTTTTTTCTTTTTTTATTTACGCGATTTTTTTTTTTTCAATGTCAAATATGTCTGAGAAATTTTTTTTTTATAATTATTTATAAAACACTTCAAAAATTTACGGAGCGAATGCGGAGCCGATGACTTTATTTTTTTAATCCCTCGGAATAAAATTTCTTTGGTATTAAAAAAATTTTTTAAATTTAAAAAAAATTGGAATCGGAGTAAATTCGGATTTAAATGGAATCCGTCATAATTTTGAATTCACTCCGATTTTTTTCAGTGTAATAATACTAAAATATATGAAATTTATGGAAAATAAAAAATAATTCATTAGATCATCATTTAATATCTGATAATTTAAAAAGTTATAAACGTATTACACAATCCCATGCCCCGCGTAACGAGGGTGGGCATTTAACTTTCACACAATTTAATACCCAGTTTAAAATTTCACTGAATAATAACATACAGGATCGAATCGATGTGTACATAAAACATAATATATTTATTTAATAATCAGCCCAGCAATTTAAAAACCCATATATAATTACTAAATAATTTAATGACAGGAGTCGCTGTTACATCGGAATTCAACTCTACCTTTTTTTCATTTTTTTTTTATTTTCTTTTTTTACGGTCACTATTTCCAGCCTAGATAAATGAAATTTAAACGGCTTAAAAGGCCGTTTTACTTAATCTGTCTATAAAAGTACTGTCCATCTCTGCCGTTGGGTCGTCACTACATCCAACTAAACTCTAATATGTATAATTTAATACCACACGATTTCTTTTTTATATTTTCTATGTTTGTAATTGTGAGGTTTAAATATCCCAAGGCCGGGATTTCCCAATTTTGAAAGTTACTTAAATAAAATAACAACAAGATGAGTCGAAAAATTGTCAACTCATCAATAATGTTAATTATATATTTTAATATTTGTCGCTTCCTACCTCCATACTCTTACTGACATACGTCACTAAATGCACTTAAGTGCTAATTATTTAATCGACAATAAATAATCAATACTCAATAAAGATTATTAGCAGTATTCAGTCAATCATTATCCGATTTTTTAATTAATCGCCGCGCGAATTAGCTGTCAAATAAAAAAAAATTTACCGTGACTTGCTAAAAAATATGAAAAAGGCTTTTGCATAAGCGCAATTGACAGGTCCTTACAAATTCAATTACAGGATAATCGATCGGGAAAAAAAAATAATAAAAATTACGACCCGCGAGTCGGCGGAGAGATCGGGAGAGGGGAAGAGAAAAAGAGGAGGATAAAATTGAAAATAAAAGTTTGCGAGCATTATATCGGGTTTTTATAACTCTTGATTACTCGGTTCTTGTTATTTTATTTTTATTTATCCTCCTTCGTATGTGCAAAGTGTGATAGATCGGCGAAAGTGATGTTATGTCACCGCATTCTCTGTAATATATATTTTCTTATATTATAAAATAAAAAATAAAAATCACCCGCACTATGGACTAAATTACGCAGTTATTTATTAATGATAAACGAGTATTCAAATACTAATATAAATATATATATATATTAAAAAATTTTTAATTCAAAATAAAGTGCCTTGAACTTTAAAATTAGCCAATAAATTTAAAAATTAATAAACATAAATAAATTATTCAAACCAATTGTCTTTAATTTATTAACTTTTTACTTGTCATTATTTAGATGCTGATTTATTTATATTTAATTAATTTATTATCATTTGCCAATAAATTTAATTAGTATGCAAAGACAATTAAATATTATTGATAAATTTTTGTCAGGATAGAATTTTTTTTTTTTTTGAAATTTTTGTAAAACCTCGCGATTAAAAAATTAAAAAAAAAATTTTAGACACAACAGTGCGATGTCAATCGTGAAGTTTGCTGTACTCTGTCTGCCAGCCAGCACCAGAATCAAGACCAGCACCACCAAGACCAAGTCCCAGCAGGTAGCTACGATGATTACCGCAAGACATCCGAGTCAGCTGGAGTCTACGGGTCATCACAGTCTCAAATTAATGTCAATGTCAACGATTACAACTCCCGAGACAAAGTAACCGGGGGTCTCTTCGACACAAAGTACCAGCAAAGCGAATTGAGCAACAGTTTCGGAAGCAAACCCTTGGTTGGAGACACTCTCAATGGATACCTCCCACCGGACCACAGCGGCACCCCATCAGACCCAAAACCCGACTTCATCAAGCCCCAAGGTTAGTATTTTATTTATAATTAACCAGCGTGAGTTTAACAAATCAAATAAATTACTGATCAATGATACAGATCCAGAGGAACCAACAGGACCAGGACCGATTCCAACTCACGTGCAGTTGGGCTGCGCAGCGGCTTTGATTTGCGTTGAAGAAAATCTCTGTGGTATGGACGGCATGATAAATTCTTCTCCTCTGGCACTAACCGAAGAGCAGCTTACGAGACGCGTACCATTGAGCGTAAGTTTAATATTAATTATTATATTTATTTATTAACTTTCTACTCATCGTAACCGTAAATAAAATATTTTATTTCATTTGAATATTACGCCTACTACCTGGTTCAGTAACGACCGGTAGTTAACATATTTTATATATGAATATATATAAAGTCTCTTTTATTGACCGATTGATCCCTGACCTTTTGGTTTTATGTGCAGGACTGCAAGAACCCGGACAACGGAGTGATCGGAAAATGCTGCCGCGACCCGAACTACGTTGACCCCTGGCCCACGGGCAACTTGCCGGCCAACTACTCGGGAGGATTCGACGACCAGGGATTCCCGACCTTCTTGAACATTCAGAAGGCAAAGCCGACCAAGAAGCCGACTCCGACCCCGGTGAAGGGACGAGTGCCCAACAAGAACGTCCAGGCTCCGACACAAAATGCGATCCCCCAGCAACCGAAACCCCAGTTCCCAGTTCCGGCAAATCCTCAGCCCAATTTTAATGTTAATGCCAATAATGAACAGCCACTGGTCAACTACCCCAATGTGCCCAACTTCCCCACCTTCCCCAAACCCTTCAACAAAAACAATTTCGTTGAATCGCCGAGTAACGCAAACCCGGTTGTCATTCCGCCTCAAGTATCGAGCTCATGCGGTGTTAAAAATTCAGTAAGTGGTCAATGCTCTTAAAACGACGGTTTTTTTTTTTTAGTTGAATTTTGAGGTTTTTTATTTTATATTAAAAAAAAATTACGTAGATTTTAATATTTTATGGTGGGGTCAGACTAGAGTAATTTTTAATGATTTTATTTTTTATAGAAAATTAATAAAAAAAAATATTTTTGTATTTTTCCGAGTTTAGAAAAAATTTTAAAATTCAAGAATTTTATATATTAAGCGAAAAAAAAATAATTTTATGATTTAAAATAAGAAAAATTTTTTTTATTAATTTTTTATGATTTTACTCAGCAGTAAAGACACCCAGAGGCTAAAATAATTTTTTTTATAATTTTCACTACTAGTTACTAGACCTAGTACATAGCATATATTTTTATACAAAAAATAAATAAATAAATAAAAAAAATGTATTAAAAAATCCTAATTTTAGAAATAAAATTTTCTAAAAATCTCCAATACTCTGTACTCTAATATCACTAGTAATTAGTCTTATGTAATAGCGTAATGAGGTAAACAGTAATTGAGCTGTAATAACAATCCATCCTCAGTTTATGTTACATCTGAATCGACTTGGATTACCCGCTAGTATTTACAAACAACAGCGAGCATAATTATTTTTATTATTAGCAATTCTTTACATAAGTGCAGAACCAGCTGATTGTTAATCTGCTGACACGTTGCGCCATTACATCTAATTACTAATTAATAATTAATAATGTTGAAACAAAAATATCATATTTTTTCATCTGATATTTAACAATTTTATTTGTTATGTCAAGTGTTCAATCCGATCGTAATTTTCTGTTTCAACTTAATAAATTAATTACATTAAAAAAAGTGAAATTAAAAATTTGAGGCGATTCTGAACTTTGAGTCGATTATTTTGGAAACTGAAAAAATCCATGAGTGAAAATAATTTTCGACTGAGTACTCAACAAATTTTTCTTAATTTTTCAAACAAAAAAAAAATCGACTGGGAAATTTTGCTTTGAAAAAAGTTAAAAAAAAAATTGGAATCAATTATGAATATTTTTGACTTTTATAAGAACTTTTCAAAAACGCGGAGATTGAAATTTTCTCTGAATTTTTTCAAAGTTCCAGAAATGATCGACGCAAATTTCAGAAAGGTCTCAAATTTAGAAGTTCACTACTACTTTAGAGTAGACTTTTTTTACATGGGAAATAACAATAATCGATTATTTATTATGTTAAGGTACAACGACCGAGTAATTTAAAAGAAGAAGAAGTAGGATTTGGTGAAATACCCTGGGAAGCAATGGTACTTTATACTCCGGAAAAGAAACTCCTTTGTTCTGGAGCATTTGTGGCGCCAAATGCCGTTCTCACAGCAGCCCGTTGTCTTGATGGGTATGTTATAGTAACTCTTACTAACCCCTCCCGCCCCTCCCCTTCCACCCCTTCTCCTAGAACTAGTACACAATTCAGTCTAGCTCTCGTTAATCCATTAATTTATTCTGCAATACTTGACTATACATTTATATTGAGGCATTTTCATTGTAAAAAAAATCAAGGCACCGTAATTACTAAAGATTTTATTATTATTATTACAGATACCGGCCCCAGGATATTTCCGTAAAAGCGGGAGAGTGGAAATTGGGATACGAATTGAAACACGAAGAGCCTTTGCCATTTGAAATAGTCAAAGTCGCATCGATTGTGCCACATCCTGGATACCTGCCTGGGAGCTCAGCTCATGATGTTGCGATACTTTATCTTGAGCACGATGTCCATCTTGACAGACATGTCGGTACTATTTGCTTGCAAGATCAATCACAGCAGTCTTACATTCCCCAAGGTGCCAAGTGCATTTCTACTGGATGGGGCAAACACATTTTGCAAGGTAATTTTATTTGTTGCAACCATCTGTCATTTTTTCTAATAATAATAAATTGTGTTTGTAAACTTTAGCTCACTTGGCGGGAGCGATAATGCACTCGGTGCAAGTCGACGCAATCGAGGAAAACGAATGCCGGCAACGGATTTCAAATGCCGAGGAACAGATTGAGGTGGACGACTCGCTGGTCTGCGTCAAACCGCATCAGCAGAGGAATAATATGTGCCAGGTTGATTTGGGCGGTCCCTTGGCTTGTGAACGCAGCGATGGTACTTATGAGATAGTCGGAGTTTATACTCAAGATACTGGATGTCTACCAACTAATCAAGTTGCTACTTTTGCTTTGATTGATGTTCCATGGGTTAAATATATGTTACAAAGTCCACCTCAAATAAAAACACAACCTGAACCATATCCACCTGCACAACAACCTCAACAACCTCAGCAGCCTTATGCACCAGCCCAACAACCTCAACAACCTTATGCACCAGCCCAACAACCTCAACAACCTTATGCACCAGCCCAACAACCTCAGCAACCTTATGCACCAGCCCAACAACCTCAGCAACCTTATGCACCAGCCCAACAACCTAAACCTTACACACCAACTCAACCTAAACCTTATGCACCTGCTCAAAAACCTGAACCTTATGCACCAGCCCAACAACCTAAACCTTATGCACCAGCCCAACCTAAACCTTACACACCTACTCAACCTAAACCTTACACACCAACTCAACCTAAACCTTATACACCAACTCAACCTAAACCTTACGCACCAGCTCAAAAACCTGAACCTTATGCACCTGCACAACAACCTGAAGCTTATGCACCAGCTCAAGAACCAGAACCTTTTGAACCAGCTCAACCTGAACCATATGCACCAGCCCAACAACCTGAACCATTTGCACCAGCACAACAACCTGAACCTTATGCACCGGAACCATCTCAACCTCGACCTTATAAACCAGCCCATTTACCTTTCGTACCAGCCCAAAAACCACGACCATTTGCACCAGCAGATTCCCAGCAACCAGAACCTAGCCAACAACCTTATTATTACGAACATCAAAACAACCAACCATGCGATTGTCAGCAAAGCAATTTACCGCCTTACGACAATCAATACCTACCTCCCGTTTAAGGGCTGACTGAACCTCTTAAAATTTATTAACCTTAAGTTCTATTATTATTTTAATTATTATTATTATTAAATTAGTCATGTAATTGTATAGAGTAACACTCGTGTAAACTAAAAGTTAATATACTTATCATTTATTTAAACTTTATTGTATTCACTTTTATTAAAAACTTTAATACGTTCGTAATTAAAAAAATTATTTACTGTGATAAAAAAATTTTTTAATTCACCTTAAGTTTATCAGAAAAAATTTATTATCACCCACTCATCCATTTAATTACGTGTCATATAATTAATTAATTAATTAAATAAATAAATAATTTACAAGAGTCCCTGGCGCTTCAGATCTTCGTAAGTCTTCCGGTTGACGACATTACCAAGAGAATCTTCGAACTCTTCTTCTTGTTCGGGCTGCCACCTCTCCGCCTGCTTCTGGGCCTTGAGTTTCTCCCAGAGGGCCAGCGCGTCCTCGATCTGGGTGACGTTCGCAAAGTGCGCGGTGTTGGGGATACCCAGACATCGCATACCATGAGCGTGTCTCCACTCAGCGAAGTGTCTTTGGAAGGCCTTGGGTCCTTTGTAAGTAAAATTCCCGCAGATCTCGCAGTTGTAACTGATGTTGAGTCCGTGCAATTTGTAGAGCCAGTAGGGAATGGGCTTTCCGTCCCAACCTAGAGGCAAATTCTTGGGATTATAAGGAACTTCATTGTCGTCCTCTTCCTCAGACTCGGAAGCGCTGGCCTCTGCGTCAGAGTCTCCGCGCTCGCCTTCAGTTCGCGCCTGCTTCCGCTGAACGTTTTCTTTAGTCGCGACCCGCTGAGTCGAGACTATTTCAGCAAGTCGATAAACCTGGGCCTCAAGACAGGCGACTTCCTTCTGCTTGGCCACATCCTTGCCCTTTCCTGCCTTCTTATTCTTATTCTTCGCAAGCAAGTTCGGGTCCAGCGAAGCCTCACCCTTGGTGCTGAACAATCTCTGGGCGCGTTCCTCTAAAGTCCCACCGCATTTGAGTCCCAGTGCCATCAGCGCGGACTTGAGTCGATCTAGACCCAGAGAAGCCAACTCTTCCCAGGAAGAAAAAGCTGATAGATCCAGATGCGCTCCGACGTTCGTCAGAGCACTGCCAGTTTCTTTTGGCCATCCCGGGAAATTATTCTGCTCCCACTGGACCTCGAACTCCTTTCTCGCTTCCTCCAGGTCAGTGTTCAGGTTGTGCAGGGGCTTGATGCGCTCGATGTAGTCCGAGAGGTAGGTCAGCAAGGCGTCGAGGTACCGACGGTAGTCAGCGTTCTTACGCTCCCGCGGGATATCGAACAAGTGGTCGAAGGTTGATAAATATGTTATGTAATCAATCTTTTCGATACCTTTTAAGTTTATGTACTTCTCGTAGCACTCGTGGAGGTCCAGATACTTGCCGTAGCCTTCTTCGTCGGTGAACTCTATCCAATTAGCGAGTTCTTCTGTTGGATTCTCACGCATTTTTGCTAATTCTTCAAATTCTACGGACATCGGAACGCTGATTTCATTGGGGTGCCGCCGGTAGAAGTCTTTTATTGATTTTAAACGGGCGTAGAACTCGGAAAATTCATTTGGACCTGACAGCGCTTGGACCTAAAATATTATTAACTTATTAATACGATAATTAAAATTATTCAACTAAAAATAAAATGTTTAATTTATTGAATTACTATTTAAATAATTTTTCGGATTTTTCGTAAAATGATAAATTATAAAAAAAAAAATATTTGAAGAAATTGCACTTGTAGTTTTTTTTATTTTCTACATGTGCATATTTTTATTTTTTTGTAATTGGTTGAAAAAAACATTCAAAAATTGTTAATTGTCTGTTGACTTCAAGATCATTTTAAATTAAATTTCTGGTCTAGTCTACTGAGTGTGAATGTTACTGAAAAGTAGAAATTTTTCAAATTTTTGAATAAATAAATAAAATTTAAGCTGAATAAAAATAAAAAAATACGTATTTAGATAAATGAAAGATCAGTATGCGAATTTTTTAAATTTATTTACTTAAAATTTATAAACTGTCTCGAGTGTGAATGATACTGAAGTTAGCCGACAACTAATAATTTTTGGATTACTTTTAAAATGACAAATTATAAAAAAAAATTATTTTTTAAAAATTGCACTTATAGTTTGTTAAATTTTCTTCATGTGCATATTTTTAGTTTTTTTATTTTTCTTCAAATTCAATTGTTTAAAAAAATCCGAAAATTTTCAATTGTCTGCAAACTTCAGGATCATCGAGTGTGAATGTAGCAGACATACAAATTTAAAATTATAAATAAATAGAGTAAATAATTAATAGAATAAAATTTAAAAAAAATGCGCATTTAAAAAACTTAAAAATTAATAAGTGCATTTTTTATAAATATTTTTTTTTTTATTACTTGCTCTATTTATTTATAATTTTAAATTTGTCTGCTGCATTCATATTCACTCTAGTTTATTAATAAATAAATAAATTAAAATAAATACTCACTTCTTCTTTACGCTGGCCATCTTTATCTTCATATAAATCTTGTAATTGCATTGCACAGTCCATGTATTGTTGTAACAACATTTTTAAACGATGCTCTGAATTAATACTGTCCCGATGTCCTGGTTTTTTGTGAAGTAGTTCCTTTACCATCGCGTCCATCAGCCGCTCACGTTCTTCATGATAACGACGTTGTTGTTCTAACAGAGTTTCCATTGTTTATATTATTAATTAACCAACTAATTAATAAACAAACAACCGATGGCACCAAATGTTGATCAAGTGCCAGACCCAAGTCCGGTTCAAATTAGAGGTTATGAATTTTTTAAGTCTGATTTTCATCAACTTGTTGGTAATATAGAAATTCATATATTTATCATATATTGATAACATATACTATATACTTATACTGTATATATATGATAATTTATATATTTTTTAGTTTCACAGATTCAGAAACTTTTGAATTCCCGCGCAAAAAGTTGAGGTTATTTTTAGTTGTTTATTAAAAATATATGAAGTAAAATATTGATATTAAAATATATAACAATAATATGAGTTAATTATATATATACATGGTAGTTTCTTATTTAATTGTTGACATAATGAAGAGTTTAAGTAAATAATTAAAAGTTGGAGGAAAAATGTCAAGTTTTAAAAGTAGAGAATTTAAAGAAAATAAAAATGAATTATTAAATAAAAGTAACGAGGAAAATTCTAATTGCTCATTAGACATTAGTGTAATTAATAAATTATTATGTGAGGAAACTCCCAAGAGGGTCAATAATAAGAGAAAAAATATTGATGATAGTTTTGAAATTTATGATTCAGATGATTTTTGTTCACCGGAAATTAAAATTGGTTTGTTTTATTTTATTAATTAATTAATTAAACAGTCAACTAATTAATTTTTAATTTTTTTAGAACCGGCAGTCAAATTCGAATTGAATTCAAATAAAAAAATTGTCAAGGTTCCGTTAAAAAATCCGCTTTGATGCAATTTACTGTAAGTTTATTTTAATTTATTTATTTGCTAATTAGATATTTAGTTAATTAATTTATTTTTTAGTTTTTAAGATCAGCAGTTGAGTGGAAATTAAATTTTAGAAGAAAAAATTCAGTTCTAGTAGAAATTAAATAATTAATTAAAGATGCCGCCAAAAAGACAATCGACGTACGTGAGTTCGGATGATGATGTCTCAAATTTGGGTACGCGAGAAACTAGAAGCCGGCGCAACACAAGTTCAGTTACAAAAAGTCCGTCGAAGACTAAAAAAATAACAAACGAACCGGAGAAGCCTAGAGAAAGTGGCATAATTGTCAAAATACGCAGGTCAACTGAGCAGAGTCAGTACAAATGTGAGATTGCGGAACGCAGAGCCTCGCTGAGGACCAGCATCAGCACGCCGATGAGGTACAGGGACGGGAGCACATCGCAGAGTCCGAGCTGCAAGAGCCCCAAGTACAAAACGAGATCAGCCTGCGCGGTAGCTGACAAAATGTCGGGGTTGAAAATCTCTGAGGACAAAGAGAACAAGTCTGATGATGATCTAGACAGTAGTCTGGAGTTATTTGAGCCAAAGGTGCGAAGAACTCAGCGTGCTATGACTCCAAATAAAATAACTCAACTGCTGGAGGAAGCGCCAGAGACTCCACGACTCCGTGGGTTGAGGACTCCTGTGAAAAAAGCTGCGGCGACTCCCAAGAGATTGAAGAAGATCGTCGAGGAAGCGACACCTCAGCGTAAATCAAAAGCTCCAGCGACTCCCAAGTCTGCAAAAGTTCCAGTGACTCCCAAAGGAACTCCACGTAATTTACGATTCTTGACTCCGTCAATGCAATCGCGAACTGCTGGAGTATCAAAACCCGTTACAGTTTTAGAAAAAGCTCGAGCGCAGTTGCACGTGTCCGCGGTTCCCAAAAGTTTGCCCTGCAGAGACCAGGAGTTCAATGACATCTTCATGTTCCTAGAAAAGAAAATAACCGACGGAAGTAGTGGGTGCATGTACATCAGTGGAGTCCCCGGTACCGGGAAGACCGCAACCGTAAATGAAGTGATCCGGTGTCTGCGTAAATTAACTCACGATGACCGACTGCCTGCATTCAAGTGCGTGGAGATAAACGGAATGAAGCTGTCCGAACCCAGGCAAGCTTACGTCCAGATACTGAAGCAGCTGACCGGTAAAAGCACCACCTGGGAAGAGGCCCACAAGGCCCTGGATAAAAGGTTCACTGGAAAAAGATCCAAAGGGGACAAAGACTCCATCACGCTGCTGGTGATCGACGAGCTGGACGTACTCTGCAACAAAAGGCAGGACGTCGTCTACAATTTACTGAACTGGCCGTCACAGCAAGCCGCCCAGTTGGTCGTCATCACCATCGCCAACACCATGGATCTGCCCGAGCGCGTGCTGATGAGTCGCGTCACTTCCAGATTGGGGTTGACGAGATTGACCTTCCAGCCCTACAACTTCAAGCAGCTACACGAGATCGTCATCACCAGACTGAACGAGTCCGACGCCTTCAAGAGCGACGCGATCCAATTAGTGGCCAGGAAAGTCGCCGCGGTTTCGGGAGATGCGAGACGCGCACTGGATATCTGCCGGCGTGCAACTGAAATCGCGGAGATGCAGGAGTCCAAGGTCGTGGGTATTTCGCATGTCAATGAAGCTCTCACGGAAATGATTGCCAGTGTTAAAGTACGCGCTATCAAACATTGCTCGGAAATGGAACGTGTTTTTCTTCAGGCTGTTTGCGCTGAAATAACGCGCACTGGAGTTGAAGAAACAACTTTTATTAATGTTTATAAACAACTTGAAGCTCTATGTTCTTTTGAAGGTTTGAAGCTTTTACTTTTTATTGTCCGTCAAATCGCTGGTGTGTGATAACGTTTTTTTTTCATGCTCCAGGTGTTGCGAGTCCTAATATTACCCAGGCACTGGGGATCTGCAATCGTCTGAGTGCGTTCCGATTGATTATTTGCGATGAGCCACGATGCGATATCATGCAGAGATTGTTCCTTAATGTCTCCAGCGACGATGTTCACTACGCGTTGCAGAATGTTGACCTATAATTTTATTATTATTTTTTTTTCTAATTAATTATTAATTTGCTAAGTCTTTACTCTACGGCTCGCATTGACAATTGTTCAAGTTTGTAATGATAGTTTGTAGTTACGACGCTAATTTATGACATTATTATTATTATTTTTTTTTTATTAATTAGCGATTTATTATTTTTTTTCGGTCATTCAATTAATTTTTGTACGTGAAAGAAAATATGACTGATTTTTGTAAAAAGAATAAAATAAATATTTTTCATTAATTGTAATTATATACAATTTTTTTTTTTTTTTTTTTTTTTTAATTATATGATAAATAGAGAGGAAGTGAGGGAAGTTAGGCAGCTTGAAATATTTATAAATTGTTTTTTTTACAAATGAATTTTTTTTCATAAATCGGCGGTATGTTAATTAGTAGTGGGTAGTTTTCAAAAGGATATTTCAATGACTTCCAAGCCGACATCATTTTAACCCTTGATTTGACGTTAACATTTTTTAGGCCATAAAAAAAATGTTTAATTTTGAATACCTCAATTTCTACTTGAAAATAATTAAATAGAATACAATTAAGGTCTCATATACATCATTGTTCTGTTGTCACGGTAATAGGTAACATTGTTATAAGTTACAGCATCATTAACACGGATGGAATTATTACCAATAAGTATAACATTATCTTCAGTATCGCATTTAACTGTGAAACTTTGCGGATCATCAGGCATGTTTTCAACAATGTATTTATGACCATTGTAATTAAAAGTCTGTTTCTTTTCTTCGTATGTTAAATTTACCGGATATTTTTTGCCGGAACACATGTACCATTTGAAAGATATAGGTTGACCCGTAGGTAGTATGAGACGATTATTATCGTCGGAACAATTAATCATATCGACACATTGGTGATTGACAGTTTCCGATGTACTTACCCATTTAAAACGCAAAGGAGACGAACCCAAATTATAAATATTATAAATAGCCTCCAGTCCATGGGATGTAAAGACTCCTACTTCAGTGATCTTGTAGTTGATGTCTTCGGCGGAATTAATGTGACAATCTCTTTTCCAAAACATGACCTGATTTTCCAGAGTCAATTGCCCGATGTAATTACTATTCGAATAATTATTATTACCATCACTATATACATAGATGGATTCGTCAAGAAGCATATACATGTTATTTTCTAGGCCCGTTATTATACCTGCCTCAGTATTAACGGCATCCCAATTTTCATAATCTTTGCAGTCACTGTTTTTAACAATATGAATTCTTCGGATGTTCATAATACTTGTAGCGAATGGATTGCATTTTAATCGCTGCTCAGTCTCACAATTCTTTAAGCAAGAGGTCGGAATACCAAACATCTGTATCCGCAAGGAAAACATAAATTTATCTGTTTTGAAATTACCGAACCCAATAGAAGGTATGATATAACAACCCGTTTCACCCTTTATATCCAACCAATTGAAATTTAATTTTGTTTTACCTTCTGAACTGATTAAGCCATGCAGTACAACATCCAACTTCGGGTGCATTAATATTGAGACTATTTTCTTGACAATATCATAATAATTACCGGGTATTTTGAGTTCCGAGTAAACAGAAGCATAAAAATCTGGATATTTTATGTGAGAAATAACATCTTTGAGGTAATAGCTGTAATCAATATGGAGTACATTTCTCGTCGGGTGAAAAGTAAAAGCTGAACCATCTTGTCGTATACCATCCAGCATCACGTGATCACAATAATCGTTATTTATTATGGAATTAAAGACGTATAATGCGCCACTGTTGACATCATGCAGATAAGCATTAGTATTATTGATGTAATTTGTCAGCAAACGCGGTGTTGACAGTTTTAGCAATTTTTTGTATTTATTTTCATCAAAATGGCCGTATGAATTTGAGTAGTTATTAGATTTTATTGACGGAATTTCGGGTATTGACTTAGTTATTGTGTAGTGGCTGACCATAGAACCGGATTTGACTGGGTATATCAACATATGCATTGAAAGTAATGTTGCAGATGCCTCAATTACATTTTCATTTTCTCCCAAAGTTTCAATGTTATTATCTATCAAATTTTTAATACGTTTTACTATGTCATTAATAACACGCGAGTATTTCCTAGAGTCTTTGGGAATATTATTAACATGACGTAATAATTTTATGCCGAATTCGGATAGTTTAATGCATTTACTTTGTAGGTTGGCCTCATTTAAACGCCAATGAACTTCATCGTTAGTGGAACCATAGTTGTAGTTACTTAAAATATCTTTATCAATATGAGTTAAATTGTAATCTTTGATATAAAAATCTTTCAGTCTACGTTTGATGTTTGATAAATTCTGGTCTCTTTGTGATATATCAATTTTTTCGATCATCGATCTAATTTGACTGTTTGACAATGTTTTCTTTATTGTAAGTAATTCTCTATTTTTATCGTCTAATTGTGTATTTTTCTGGTCCAATTTTCCTTGTAGGGTTTCTATGTCTTTATTTCTATCATCTAATTGAGTATTTTTCTGATCCAATTGCCCTTGTAGGGTTTGTATGTCTTTATTTTTATCATCTAATTGTGTATTTTTCTGATCCAATTGTCCTTGTAGGGTTTGTATGTCTCTATTTTTATCGTCTATTTGTGTATTTTGCTGATCCAATTGTCCTTGTAGGGTTTGTATGTCTTTATTTTTATCATCTAATTGACTATTTTTCTGATCCAATTGCCCTTGTAGGGTTTGTATGTCTTTATTTTTATCATCTAATTGTGTATTTTTCTGATCCAATTGTCCTTGTAGGGTTTGTATGTCTCTATTTTTATCGTCTATTTGTGTATTTTGCTGATCCAATTGTCCTTGTAGGGTTTGTATGTCTTTATTTTTATCATCTAATTGACTATTTTTCTGATCCAATTGCCCTTGTAGGGTTTGTATGTCTTTATTTTTATCATCTAATTGTGTATTTTTCTGATCCAATTGTCCTTGTAGGGTTTGTATGTCTCTATTTTTATCGTCTATTTGTGTATTTTGCTGATCCAATTGTCCTTGTAGGGTTTGTATGTCTTTATTTTTATCATCTAATTGACTATTTTTCTGATCCAATTGCCCTTGTAGGGTTTGTATGTCTTTATTTTTATCATCTAATTGTGTATTTTTCTGATCCAATTGTCCTTGTAGGGTTTGTATGTCTCTATTTTTATCGTCTATTTGTGTATTTTGCTGATCCAATTGTCCTTGTAGGGTTTCTATGTCTTTATTTTTATCATCTAATTGAGTATTTTTCTGATCCAATTGCCCTTGTAGGGTTTCTATGTCTTTATTTTTATCATCTAATTGAGTATTTTTCTGATCCAATTGTCCTTGTAGGGTTTGTATGTCTTTATTTTTATCATCTAATTGTGTATTTTTCTGATCCAATTGTCCTTGTAGGGTTTGTATGTCTCTATTTTTATCGTCTATTTGTGTATTTTGCTGATCCAATTGTCCTTGTAGGGTTTGTATGTCTTTATTTTTATCATCTAATTGAGTATTTTTCTGATCCAATTGCCCTTGTAGGGTTTGTATGTCTTTATTTTTATCATCTAATTGTGTATTTTTCTGATCCAATTGTCCTTGTAGGGTTTGTATGTCTCTATTTTTATCGTCTATTTGTGTATTTTGCTGATCCAATTGTCCTTGTAGGGTTTGTATGTCTTTATTTTTATCATCTAATTGAGTATTTTTCTGATCCAATTGTCCTTGTAGGGTTTGTATGTCTTTATTTCTATCATCTAATTGTTTATTTTTCTGATCCAATTTTCCTTGTAGGGTTTCTATGTCTCTATTTTTATCGTCTAATTGTGTATTTTTCTGATCCAATTGTCCTTGTAGGGTTTCTATGTCTCTATTTCTATCGTCTAATTGTGTATTTTTCTGATCCAATTGTCCTTGTAGGGTTTGTATGTCTTTATTTTTATTGTCTATTTGTGTATTTTGCTGATCCAATTGTCCTTGTAGGGTTTGTATTTCTCTATTTCTATCGTCTAATTGTGTATTTAGCTGTTCGGTTTCAGTCGTTAATTTCATTTGTGTGATTAACAATTCATCTTTTACATTCGATAATTCCTCTCGTTTTTCCGATAATTCTAATTTCACATCCTCTAATTCATGATTATTATTTGATGATTCTACTGCTATAGCTTCATTAAATTGTGTCTGGTTGCGAATAAATAGCAACCCTCCTATTATAATCACTACTAAGAATAGTAAGAAAAACCATGTTGATGTACTACGTGATTTATCGTTCATAATTAGATTACTTGACGAGTTTTTTTTTTTTTTTACTTATTATTATTAATAAAAATTCTATTCTAATAAAACTATCAAATGATATGACTATTTTGTTTCATAGCAGTTGCACATTTATCAAATGCCCTTCGAATAATGATGTACTCACTGACATAAGTTATTAGTACTCTTTGGCATAAGTTATCATAAACCATTACTTATCAATAAATCACTACTCAAGCATCAGTGACATGAGTCACATATTTTAGCAATAACGATATGAGACTCATAAAATTAAACTTCAAACTAATCGTGATAAGTAATTTTATTTGTCACCAGAAATATATAACAAATAAATTGGTTGAATATTTATTCTTAAGACGAGTTTCTTATAAATTATAACATTAAAACTCCGGTCCGAAGTGGTTGCGAATTGAAATAATACTTTTATTTACCCCTGATTTTTTACATTGTACGTAACAACCGGTTAAAAAACAATAAGGGAGTCGTAAATGAAAAAAAATCGGATTTAAAACTGGGTCTGGAATAACTTATCATGACACTAGAATTGTATTTAGACAACCATAGAAGCTAATACTCGACTCTCCTCTTGACCGGCTGCTCCATCCACTGTGCATCAGCTGATGGATGGTACTGTTACCTGATGATGTTAAGGGTTTTCCCCGTGGTACGGTCTTACGACCCGGGACTTGCTCTTTTGCCGACGTAGAGATGCTCGGTTTTATTGGGGTCCCTAGCCAATTTTCTTTTCTTTTAATTATTTGGGAATTTTAAATTAAAATGAGATAATCAACTATTATTTCCCTGTTTTATTATGAATAATAATAATTTATAAAATTGTGAATAATAATTAATTTATAAATTTTTTTTTCCATTATTAATTTGTCTTTTTATAGATCGGTGGTATTTCAATTTTCAGTGAGGTAAAGTGGTCATAAATTAATTTTGATGAGTTAAAGATATATATTTATAGCTTAAGATGTTGTGATGACGTAAATCATTAATGCCGTTTCAAAGCTGAGGCCTATAATTAGAATTACTTTGAACTTCTGTTGTCATTAGCATTATAAGTAATCGAAGGTTCTGGCGCGTGCATTAATTTCGAGTTATATCAAATTCAGCAGTACAGTCTACTAAAAGATTTCAATTTATTCTACAATTTAGTGCGAGAGATCTTAAAAATGGTGAGTGAGTTTGAGGCAAGAATTTTAAAATTGTATGAGGAAGGAAAACACGAAGAAATAATTGAACTGAGTGATTTTGCGGAGTGTGATGAGGTGAGAAGATTGCTGTGGGTATGGCCGAGCTTCAATGATTTGAAGTGGTTGAAAAAAATTATAACAGATTTAAAGTTTAAGGGAATAGTTAGCGTTGGTTGCGGCACTGGGCTTCTGGAATGGATTATTCAACAATATTTAAGTGAGTTAATTACTTAAATAGGGAATTTTTATTTCTAAGCCAAATATTCAATTAAAAGTTTCAAAAATTTTTTTTTTTTAAGTTCTAATTTGAATATTTAATTAAAACTTTAGTTAAATATTTCTGCATGCCTCAAACGCGAAGCAGAGAGCTAGAGCTATACTATCACCAGAAAAAGAAAAACGAAATTCACTCAGCTTAATTCATTTCCACCGACTCTATACCACACATATGGTAAAGAAAATACACTAATGGCAAAAGAACATTCCAAAAATACAATTTTGAGACAGTTATAAGTTCGTGTATTTAGACTGTTATTGAAAAAGTAAATTGAAAAAATTTTTTCTTGGACGTCAGTTAGTCTGTACGTATGTGAGCACGATATCTCTTGAAAAACTTAATGAATCACTTTGATTTTTTGTAACGAATAGAATAATTTTTTTGACAGAAGAAAATCGAAATTTCTTTACATTGCAAAAAAATAGAAGATCTGGAAATAAACTTGGGTTTCTTCGATTAAAAAAACGATTTTTAATAAAATTCTCAAATCATTTCACCAAAAATATATAAGATTAAAAATTTTGAATAGCATAATTTCGGGTAGTAAGAATATACAATTATTCTAAAAGTTTTTTTTTTCTCTCAGTGTAATTCGTTATTTTTTTCTCGTAATTGTGTTTTGAAATCAATTTTCTTCGTATGATTAATAATTCTTCTGTTACATATGATGATTACTCCAGTTTTTTTAAATAATTCTAATCATCAGTTGTCACCAACACGGTTGTTGTTTGAAGACTTACATCTCTTACAATGTCATCAAATTGTTTCACCAAGAAGATAAATAGTAACGCTCCAATTACACCGAATACTACGACTGTTATGAGACACCATATTAATATCTTATATAATTTATCGTCCATGATAAGATTATTCGTCGCGTTTTATTTGAATTTATTGTGAGCGCGATCGTATTCTAATAGAGTTATCAAATGATTTGAATATTTTTTGTCTTCGCTGTGGCTTATTTACCATATATACTTTGAATAACGACGCGCTCACTGACATGATTAATTAGTACTCTTTGGCATAAGCTATCATAAGACATCAGTTATCAATAAATTACTACTCAAATGTTAGTCATATATTTTAGGAGTAATAATTATGACTTATTAAATTCAAAATAAAATTGATTATAATTAATAATTACCAAACATGACAATTAAGGCCTTGAAATATATACATTTATGTGAGCACGGTATCTCTTAAAAAACTTTATGAAGTTTTATTAGATTCTAAACTTCGTATGAGTGATAACATATGGATATCAGTACGATAATGCTCACTGTAATCTCATACATTATTAGGAACGAATCGGATATCTAAAAAGATGTTAAATTTATAAATACGGTTTCGCTGCAAATATACTTTTTGGGCTCATCAGTAAAGTTGATTCAAGACTATTCTACTTTAGACCGTTTGAAAGATGATGAGGATAATGACGGTGATTTCTTCTTTATGATGATGTTATAGCAAGTACTTCAAGTTCGCTGTCATATTTTAAGAATAATTCTATTTCATTTATACACGCTAAAAAAAAAGTGGTAATACTTGCCATCTTAACGAAGTTACTATTCCCATCTTTACATTTTAATGATTCTCATTCTTTTATGATAACTTTTCCTATCGGAGATGGTAAGCATTCTTATCCGAGATGATAATCATTACCATCTCAGAAGGCAAAATTGATAAATTTTTTAGACATAAGAAATATTGCTATCCAGATAGTAACTATTACTATCGGCAATAGTAATTATTACTATACGAGAATAGAATAGTTAACATAAAAATGACAATGATTATCACATACAGATAGTAATCGTCCCCTATTGCAAGATGGTAATAGTTAGCATTTTTTTTTTCAGCGTGTATACTCTCTAAAAACGAATTAGTGAAAATCACGTGGACAATCGCTATTCGGCAGTGAATAGTCACATCGCTAGTGAAAAGTATACCACTATTCGAAGTAGAGACATACTTTGCACTAGGAAGCAGTGAATAGTCACTATTCTCACTATTTCATATTTAAGAGAGTAGCTTAAAATATAATTATGTATTTTTTGTTGAATTTATTTATACGATCAGAGTTATTTTATTTGTTATTAAAGAAATTACGGTTTCACAGATCTGATTAATTGACAGTTTTATTATTATTGTTAATTTTTTTTTTTTTTCAGATTGTGATGTAATTGGAATAGAAGTGGATGAACCATGGTGGCAAAGTAAATATTCACCGCGATGTTATCTAAACAAAATAATATTTACTTCAAAAAAAAATCCCGCAAATATTCCCCCGGACTACGCACTTTTATTTTGCTACTTCAATAACAGCGCGGCATTTGAAAGCTATTTGAAAAATTACTCTGGTCAATTAATTCTAGTGATAGGTCCCGCGAAGGGCACGAACCGTCACACGGACCCGCTGCCCTTCGATGATAAATTCGCGGCTCTGAAGTGGAAGTTACACGACTTCAAGAAACTGGACAACGAAATCGACTTGATCGCGGCCTACATCCGAATGTAAAATGAATCTCAATCTAAATATTTAACTCGCTGTGAAAAAATGCTCGAGATGAGGGAAAATACTCTAGATCAAAGAGACTGTAATATGACAATATAAATGACGTGGGCTCATTTGAGTTTGAAAAAAAAAATATTTTTTTCAGCAAAACTTGTTGGAGACAGTAACGGTTTCTTTGCTCAAAACTCATCTCAGTAACAAGAGTAAAGCACGCCGACGGGTGATGTTTGCAAATCATTAACTGTACAGTCAAGAACATGCTGCTCCCTAGTACCGACTATAAGTATAACTATACCTTCTACTGGCTTCTATTGCTGCAGCACATATCAACTACAAGTATAGTCTTAACACACTTGGCTTAGTTTCAAGTTTTCAAGGCAAGAGCACATTCATATATACACAAGTTCCTTCTGCCACTGCCTAGGCTTTTGTATATGTCTCTGTTCTATTCGGTTTATTACTTTTCCTCCTTTTATATTTTTTGTACCAATAAAATTTAAATGGACAAGGTTGGAGCTAAATTCAGACATTCAATTCCTGATGACATGTTTTTTTTAGATTTTTCTATTTATTTGGAAATTTAGTATGCGAATGGTGAAATTTTGGTGAAAAGATTATTATAATGATTTTTTAAAGTTAAAAAATAGAAGTATGCTTAATTTTAGAGAGATTTAGGTTATGAGTTGCCGTAAGATGGAATGAAGTTTTAATCAAATGTCCGATTGAAGATTTGATTATTTTTCAAACTAATAAATGAAATCTCATCTTACGGCAAGTCAGATATTAATATAATTCGCCGTAAGATGGAATGAAGTTTTCATTAAATGTCCGATTGAAGATTTGATTATTTTTCAAACTAATAAATGAAGTCTCATCTTACGGCAAGTCAGACGTTAATATACTTTGCCGTAAGATGGAATGAAGTTTTAATTAAGGGTCCGATTGAAGATTTGATTATTTTTCAAACTAATAAATGCAGTCTCATCTTACGGCAAGTCAGATATTAATATACTTTGCCGTAAGATGGAATGAAGTTTTAATTAAGGGTCCGATTGAAGATTTGATTATTTTTCAAACTAATAAATGAAGTCTCATCTTACGGCAAGTCGGATTTTAATCTAATTTGCTGTAAGATGGATGAAGTTTATAATTTTAAAAAATATCTCCAATAAACTACTTCTATAACTTTTACTAAAATAATTTAATGATCGCACACTTCCGTATTAAAAAGTAAAATTATGAATATGTGGTATGATTATTAAATTATATAAACAATAAAAATAAAGAAAATATAGTAATTTAGTTAGTCGTTAACTAATAAAATCCCTTTTCCCAAAGGATGAGATAAAAATACTAAAGTAATGAACCCTTGTTGGTTCGCACGAATTTCCTGATCCTGTTAACTGGATCATCCGCACACGTATAATCTAAGATACCAAACTACCAAACTAAACCATGCTTTGTATTCACATATATAAACTCATAGCACAGTTATGATTATACATTATATATATTATACTGGTCTATTATTTCTAGAGTATGCATATGAACCGTCAAAATGATCGCCAGCTCCGAGCGAGGGACAGGGAGAACGAGAGGGAGGGTCTCTTCTCCAGAGCATACACGATTCGTAACGCAAGGCCACAGTATTTACATATGCATAACCTAATTTGTATGGTATCGTATCACCAACTAGGGAAGATATCACTCGCGCGTATCCCACAGGACTCTTTTCGTATCCAAATCGTATTAGTCGACTACGGCACTTGGCTCATTCCTAATCGCCGATTCATACGCGACAAAATTGTTTAAATATGACAGATGGTGTTTTTTATTCTTACGAGACCTCAGACCAAAAAATAAAAATTACTGAACTAAAATTCCCAGGCATTTAACGCCGGTTTTACCGCGGCCCCATCGTTAAAATTTAAAAACCGCGAAGCAAAAAAATTCCAAGCAAACGCGTGGGGGGGTTGAGTTTACGTTTAGTCGTGGGTGCGCTGCCCGAAAAATCACAGCCGATGGTTACTTTTATGCCCCGTAATTACACATTTTTGTAGCATTCTCTGTTTCAAAGTCTGGCTGGATATCTGCTACTCAGAGCTCGGAGCTGGTTCTTATGAGTTCCCCAAATACTAACTCGCAAAATTTACTCTCGAAAAATGAATCAGATAAATTTTTACTGATTCACCGGTTAATTTTGTCACTGCTAAACTTGTAGTTTTAAAAATTTATTTGTCAAATTTTAATTCACTAATGGCTCAGTGAAAATACACTACTTTATTTTTAGGAAGTCTACTAATTTTTCCACTTATCAGGTTTTCCCACGACCTCAGTCTACGACACTGTCCTGAGGGCGTCTGGTGCCTGGCAAACGCCTTCGGGTAATTTCGGTACTCTCGAGGATGAAAAAATCTGAATACTTTTGACCGGTGAAACAAAAAGTCCGTTTAAAAATAGTAAAAATCTCTTACAACGTCATTTAGCATTTTGGTTGTCGAAGACTAAAATTAGTTAAGTTAGTCACGGAATAGTTTATAACTATCCACTTGTTACGCTTGCGGTCACGAATCCTCTTCTCGGTCATCTTCTCTTCCGACAAAAATACTTGGATTAATTGATAACCAATCGCCATTATGTCTTTTTTACAATACCCTTTCATAAGTATCTCAATGGATTGCTCTCTATAATTATAAACCAGAAGTAACATGCTAAGTGTTTACTGTTAAATTATCTTTCGTCAAAATAAATATATATAGATCTGAGAACTGAGAATTAAGGATTAAGGATTAAGGATGACCCGGATAGAGAAGAGAGAACGCAGCGTGAAATTTCCTTGCGGCATTGTTCTCACAATTATCGTGATCTACGGGATTTTTAGGAACCCGGGAACCAATGATGATGATGATGATGATGATGATGATGATGAGTAGAGCAGAAGAGTATAGTGAACACGAAAGCAAGACTCGTAAAAGTATATTTATCTCAATCTCTCATTCACTTTCTACTAAACGGTTCGCTCTCACTCTTACAAGTTCTTTTAAATGCTAGCTCTGGTCCTGACTCTGGTCCTGGGTTAGGCTCTTGCTTTGGTGGTTCTGGTTCTAGTTCTGTTTCTGGCTACATCTTAAACTTCGCTTCGGCTTTGTTTTAGTTATTTATTTTTTTCAGCGAAACCCTTTATCTCATAGTTCGTCTGCCCACACATAACCTACATCTTACTAGAGCTTAGGCATGACGTGTTGTGGAACCACCATACCAGTCAATGCTTGAGAGTATTGGTCTTGGCTTTAAGATATAGTAAGAATATATAAATGCACGATAGCCGTAGATGGGCATTTACAGAAACAAGTTTAGATTTTTAAAAATAATTATGGGAATAGTGGAATCTTCTTTGTTTTCTCTCACGAAAAGGAATAATTTAAAGACTGTTTGGTTATTAAATTTGGCTAATGTATGGATTGAGTAATGGGTGAAGGGTGAGAAGGTGGGAACCAGGGGAAAGGGGAAGAGGAAAGAATAAAACAGACAACGATAAAATTGGGGTTCTAATCCTGGACGAGCCTTATGATAGACATCGGTTTTAGATCCACTGTTTACCGATAGCATTTTAACCCTCGATTTGTCGTCAACAGCTTTCAGGCCATTGGGAATTCACGGGTGACATCTTCGGTCTATTCGCATCGTCACTTTTTCCTATGCGATATTGACGCGCTTTTTATAATTAACTATACTACTCTTTTTTTTTTAATAATTTTATTTTAGCCGCTGATGGGAATTGAGAATGTCTCGGACAAAAACAAACAGTCGTTTTCACTGATTAAACTAGAGTTATAATTTAGTTGAGTATTTACTGATCTCTAACTCCTAACAATATACTTATACCTTCAAAAATACTTAATATCACATTAACGTTAAAAAGTATATGATTTTATAATATTTCATAATAATTACAAGAAAGACGGAGGAAAAAAAAATAATTTTCATAATAGAACACAAAAGTATTAAATGTACACCCATTTTTTTATAGTAAAAAAGAAAATGACGTGAAATAAAATGAAAACTTTTTCAATAATTTTTTTTTTTTTTTTGGTGAAACGGTTCGTCGCGTGTAATGCACAACAGAGAGAAGATCAAAGGCGTCAGTAGCACCTGTCCTAACTCTGGTAGTGTTCAAACTCGAGTAGAGACGGTAGAGCTCGTCATCCAGAGATTGCGCCAGGAAATGTATCACCAGATCTGACAACTCTTATACTAAACCAAAAAAGGATCACCGGAGATGCATAAAAACCATTCGGATCATTTTGTGTTCTTTGTATGCTCTGTTTTATCCGTATCAGCTTAAATAGTAATTATCTTTATTGCTCACATGCTCCACGTTCAGATGTTATTCTCTTTTATTTATTTCTCTTGCGATATTAACTCTAAATGTTTCATAGCGCAGATTAAACGAATGTGATACCGTACTCTAGAGTATTGAAAGAGTGACATTATATTTCCGTTTAATGAGGACGAAAGAAAATGCGGATGAAAAAAAGCAAAAATGGAAGTTAAGTTGACGATCATCTTGTAGGTTGGTTTTAATGCACCTCAAGCCAAAACATAAGTCATCGAGGTGAGCCTCGGGCCACCCGGCCGAAGAACCCTAGAATTAACGTGAAACGTTATTGCCTAGACTCCATAGATCTTTAGTATAAAATGCTAGCTTGGCAGTTGCTCGTACACTCCAAAAGCGAGGGTGGACGACTCGTATCCGTTAAATGTCCCGAAATGGTTTTTTTCCTTTTGTTATTTATTTTTTTATTTATTCGATGACTTGTTTCTTTATAAGGGATTTTTAAAATTGAGGTTAAATGACCACTTGCTATTTTTTAGATTTATTACTCGTTATATTTATCAAAATTATTATTTTTTAACTTCCCGCAAAGAAAATCGAAGATTTTTGAAAAATTTCGGCACTTTTTGTTGTTATCTCGTTTTTTTTTCCTTATAACTGCAACCTAAGCTGTTATAAGACTTGTAGAAAAAACAAACTATTGATTGAGTATTTGAAATGTTATTATTATCAATTACTAGCTATGTGAGATAAAACCTCAACAAAATCAGTCACCTGGGATTTTTAATCACATATTGCATTGAAATGATGTAACAAAATACAAAACTGAGGTGATCGCCAGTCAAAAGAGAAGTGAATTTAAAAAAAGTGATAATTATCACTTACGTAACAACCGGTTGAAAAAACGTAATAAAGAGAATACTGAATAAAAAAATTTTGAGGTTAAGCGGGGCCTGGAATAACTCAATATTGTCTCGTTAATAATAAAATTATAATTTTATTTTTTCAAAGGCACTATTTTATTTAGGCAACCTGAAGCTAATATTTATAAACAAAACAAAAAAAAATAATAAAAAAAAAACATTTCCCGTGGCAGTCGGAAAACCAAACTCGAGCCAGAGGCTTTTGTTGTGCGACAACAGTTAGTTGCGTACATACTATATAATATAGCTGCATCGGACTTTGAGCAGTGTGCCACAAAGGTCAAAGCTGGCTCTGCCTAAGGCACATCTACGCGGGCATTACGCTGTTTTGAATATACTACGCTTATATTATGTACCCTTTTACTCTTAACGCCAATGGCGTGCACCAGACTAGTAATCAACTTTTCGCTTCTTTCTCTTTCACTCTTTACTTCACTACGCGAGCAATCACGTTCATTTTTTAATATTTTTCATTATTATTATCATTATCATTTAAATACATACATACCTACATATATTTATATATTTTTTTTATCCTAGATATTTATAGATCCAACTTTTTTCTTTGTTACTTAGTCACCGGTTCATTTTCTATTCCGGGATTTCAATCATCCTGTAACCGACTCAGACTCAGACTCGAACTCGAACTCGGACTCGAACCGACTCCACCGCGACCTACTTGTCTATGACTTATAAATTATCTTTAACGAATAGTAAATAAGAAGTTTGAATTATGCTAGACATTAACTATGGGCAATAAAATCAGTGATATTTTTATATTTTCATTAGCCAATATTATGTATGCATTCAAATTCACATATTTATTTTAATATTTGCATATTTATTCATATTTATTTACGGATAGTTACGAAGTTAGAAAATTTTTCCCAGAAAATTGTGAAGAAGTATAAATAAAATTGACTCTAAAAAAACCTTCCTGCGGCATTTATCTAAAGATATATAGACATGTCAGTAAAATTAATTAAATAACATATGGTTAAAATATTTTTTGCTAATTTCAGTAAATTTTTATGACATGAATTCTGAAAAATACTCAAACTACCCGTAAGAGTTCGTTTTATGGAGATCTACCCGCAATAAATACGTTTTGTATAACGATATGTATATATATTTCTATGGGGAATATATAGTACATATACGTGATATATATTGTGGGTGATATGGAATAAGACAGCCGCGGAGTGCAAAGCTAGAAATGATTATTCTTGAGATATGAAGAGCTGTTCTGGTTAGTGGATATGCTGGATGCTGGATGCTGGATAGTGGTTGGGCTGTGTGCCACCGAACAGCAGGCAAACGTCGAGAATTTCTGGTGTTACACGTCAAGACTCCCGCAACCACAATCAGTCACGATTGTCCTCCTCGTTTACGCTTCTCATATATCCCATAATCTGTACCGCGCACCCTTTCTTCCGTTACTCGGTTTTATTCCCTCGTCACCAGTGTTTTCGCTCTTTCCAAATCATTTTTGTAAAGTCGGCTGCAGATTAATTAAATCGATAACTTATCGATAGTATTGTGTTTTTGTAAACCGAAATCAAATTAATTTTAATCCAAATTATCTCCGAAATTGGGATGTAAAAAAAAAAATTTTTAAATGCAATTTGAAAAAATTCCAATTACACGAAATTTGACATTTTGTGAAATTAGTCAAGGTTTTGATTTTAATTTAAAAAATTTGTATTCAGTTTTGGTCAAATTTTGACATTTAAAAAAAATCAAACTTCATTCGTAATTTAGGAAAAATTAACACAAATTTGAGACTTTCTGTAAATGTTTGTCCAAAAAATACAATTTTGTAATGAAATTTCCTGAAGATTTTTTTTATAAATGACCATATTTATTTTAAAATGAAGATAAATTTAAAAAAATTAAGAAACGGGAAATGCATAATATGAAGACGAATAAACCAAGTGTACTAATGTTAATAAATGATAAATTAACAATCTAAAAGTTGTATATTAAAAGTAAATGTTAAAGCATATAACACGCGCTCGAGAGATCATAATGGTCCGCGGATTCTCTTTGTGATGCACTGGACCGAATGATTGCTCAAGTTGGAAACTGGTGTCTCGGACGTGCTTGTGAGTAGGTACGCCCTTCAGAAACCAAGATGAGTTTCTCCTTTGTACTGGTAAATCGCTAATAATTAGATAATCACTCATCCATCATGCGTTTACCAAACAAAGCATTTTTAACTTCTCTTTAAACATTTTAAACGCTTTGATAATTACTTTGAGTTCTTTTACACTTACACTCCCACTCAACTCGCGGCTTCCTAATTTAAATATGAAATGCTCGTTTTAAATTTTATTTACTCCATTTAGATTTTTTTATCCGGTTTTGCTGCATGCCAGTTTACTTTTTTGTATCGAGATTTTTGCCGGAAGAATATAAAAGAGTTAAATCACGACACACGACAGATGTCTCGGCTCTCATCGAGAGCAGGAGACTCTAGTCCGACTGAGTGAGTATATATTTTTTAATGTATATAGATATAGATATATATGGCAAGTTTAAAAAAAGTAAAGAGCAGAGTAGAGTAGAGTGAAAAGAGTGAGAGGCAACGAGGGATTCCCAACTTGACGATTTTTAGCCTACGGCAGGGTACCGATGGAAAAGTTGCATCCTTGAGTGCTCTGCTCTGTTTTTCGACTGCCGACGTTCGCTGACGAATTGAAAAAAAAAAAAAATAATAAAAAAAAAATAACAACTAAATAAAATGAAATAAAATGAAATAAAATGAAATAAAAAAATGTATAGAAAAAAAATATAAAATTTATGTATTAACTTTGTGTTGTCGTGTATGAAATGTATATAGAAAAAATATAAAATGAAATATAATTTCAAACGTTGTCTACTGGCGGATTGAAATTTTTCCCACGAGCGCGAAACAATTTCATGGTGAAACAACTTTTTTAAATTGACACGATTAGATTGCATCGGTAAATTATATGTTTTTTTTTTTACTCATATGACTCGACAGGAGAAATTTTTTCATACGGAATTGATAAAAGTTCCATTTCCGTGTATATTTAAAAATTATTTTTCAAAAAAAAAAAAAAACTTTTTTTGTCGT
The DNA here is from genome assembly GCA_964016945.1 of Microplitis deprimator. Lineage (NCBI taxonomy): Eukaryota > Metazoa > Arthropoda > Insecta > Hymenoptera > Braconidae > Microplitis > Microplitis deprimator. Next base: position 14,956,988 of record OZ024716.1, read on the forward strand.
CTTCTGGATTCGAACCCCAGACTACAGATCACTGTCGCCATTTTGTGTCGAACATAAAATCACGATTATGGTCGCCATCTTGACATGAACCTCAAAAGTTAGATATCGCCTTGATCTGGATTGAAATCGCAGTCTTCAACTTAAGATTGACCTCAATGTGAGCCAAAAAAAATTGATGAGTGTTGTAGGTTATGATCCAACAATTCAGTAACACAAAAGAAAAAAAAGGACTATGATAGTCGATTTAATAAGCCCCCAATAATTATCAAAGCTCACTCGCGTGACGAATCGAGCAGGTAGTCGGGCATTTTTCCCAGAATCGCGGATCTTATAATAAAAACCGGGAATAGAAAAAAAGTAAACGAAGCAAAAAAAGCAAAGACTGTGAAGAAAAAAGATAAACTCTGAGACGCGAAGGTACTGTAAGAGTTGTAAGCGAGGGTCTCGTCCTCGCTCTGTAGTAGACGTGCTTTTATTCCCTTGGCTTTTTCTAGTTTCTTTTACTATTTCCTTCCTTTGTACACGGGCGTCTGTTTGCTTTGCACTGAGCTCATTAGCCAACTCAAGGGGCACTATATATACTCACCTACAATATATACATATATATAAGAATCTTACTCTTTTCTCCTGTCCACAGCGAATGATTAAGATGGTCGTTATACTGCGTTAGCAAGCAGGACATTAAAAATATATCCAAAGTGATATATCACCTGATATTTGTTTCATTCGTTCGGATTCAATAATACCTTTACAATATATATGTATGTATATGTATATAAATATATAACAACACACTTTTTACTATTTTACTCTGATCCTACTCGATGAATCATTTTCGAAGTCTTCAGTAGAAAAAAAAAGACGTTTCAGTTCATATATATACATATATATATATGATGAAGATGAACTTGGGTAACCTGACTAAAGTCACCGTAAATTTTAGTGGGTTATGAATATTCAAGTCGTTGCCGTAGAGTTGATGAGTTTAACAAATTTTGCACCCAGCTTCCCATGTTAATGACCTCGTCTTACTTTTACTCGTTCCGGCTGTGACGCAGCTTCGGATAATAAATAAAAATTCTGTTAATATTTTGCGGACAAATAATATTTTATGTATAATAAATATAATAAATATTTTTGCTGGGTTTGTATGTAAATTGTAATTTGAAAAAAATATGAGTACAAGTTTTATTTAAAGAGAATTGTTTGGTAGTTTTTTTGTTTGGACGGAATAAGGGAGTGGAAAGGAGCTGGCTGGGGTGAACTTGGGGCCGGATGGGGCGAACGGAGACAGGGAGGCTCTATGAGACTGGATAACAAGCTTTGAAGTAAACCCGGCATTTAGACGCCGGAGAAAAATGTTTTTCCGTTTCTTTTACTTGGACCAAGTTATATACTTAATTCGCGAGATAAACTTTTCCTTCGTTTTATTACACAAGAATGAGACCAACTTGCGTTTGAAATGCTAAGTAAAATTGTAATGATAATAATAATAATAATAGCAAGAAAATACAGAGATTTATTCCTTGAAATTTTAGCGTTGAGGTTTTCGGTGAAATTCCTTCCCCGTCTGACGTTTTTATCAACTCATTATTTTTATTATATTCACTGGAGGATTTATTTGTAATTTTTTTTCGCCCCTACTAAAGTGAATCATGATAGAAAGTTGTCATTTCATTAATTTCCTCCCTGCTTTTAATTTAAAATCGAGGGAATTAATTTTTCAAGTTTTTAGAGGTTAGTTTTTTCCGGCGACGGCCAATAACTGTGCGCGGGAATTTCAAAATTCAAAAATAAAATGGGAAAGGGAAAAATATTTTCGGGGAGTGAGACATCAGGGGGGTGAAAAAAATAAAAAGCTGATATGTTTATCAGAAAAATAAAAAATTGGCCCTAAAGTAGCATGTGGCGGGCAAAGCACCAATTTTAACGGTCTATTGTTATGATTTATTATAATATGGATATCGGAAGTGTAGGCGAGGTACTCCCTCTTATGTTAGGCGAGCCAGCGCCTAGGGGTATTGGTCGATAGCAAAAAATCCTAGATCCTAAATCCCATGGTATTTTTTTTAGTTATTTATTTTTTTACTCAGCCATCTGTCATTGTTGCTATTATGCAGTGGTATTTTTTGTCGTGATAATATTTGGTAAATAACGATTGTTGTGGAGCAGTGATCCCTCAATGAGGATTGATTGTAATTGATACGGACGATAAATTCGTCAACAGAGCATGCCAGTGAACTTGGAGACGTTGTGGAGTAGGCTTAGCTGGGCTTGTAGTCACGATTGTGGATACGATGAGTAGGTAAGAGACTAGAGGATAATATACACACAAACAATGCCAGTAGTATCTATATAAGCCCGAGACAGCCCCGTTAAGGGCTCTTCGAGTACTTGGCACGTAGGGTTAGCTTCCCGGACTCTATCGTCCAATTACCAACTGGGCGCGTATCTTCATGGGGGGTCTCTACGCAATTGTTGTGTTTCAACCATTGTTCTCGCGGTGTGTGTGATTGGATCCATTGTTTTTATTTTTTATATAAAGATTATTATAACTCCTTTCAAACGTGTCGATTTATTTTTTACACTAATTTGGACATAAAAGGCAACAAAAAAAATTTCCCGTCTTTTTCCAAACTTTCAATTAAAAAATCAACGAAACCTGAAATTTAATTGAAATTTCAGACTTTTGAGTCAATTTTTATGGCTACCGACTATTTTGTAACCTAGAGATTTAAAAAAAATAAAGACTTTAAATTTCAAATGCAGATTACGCTTCTGAGGGAAGTCCATGTTAATGTGACATCAGATGTAAAGAAAAAAATAATTTCCAGCATTTTCAATATTCCGACATTGAAAAAAATGAGGTGAACTGTAGCATAAAAAAATAATCAATAACGTATATATATATATAACATTGAAACGTCAAACGGAAATACACGCGAGACTCGCGTCTGTCGTGGCCAGCTGCCATCGTTTCAAAGGCTTGACGTTTTCAATATTCGCAAAACTCTCCAAGCTTCCTCTATTTTCGCCACATCTATCCACTCTATTCTGGCCACATATATATGTATACATATATCCATATATCCTCCGCAGTGGCCTTTACTCTTATACAATTTTTTCCGCTTAACTTTTCCAATTAAAAACTCGCCGCCGACGAAGCCCCGAACCCGCTATTTTTTCTCAAACGACCGCCAGTGCGTTAATTTATTGGACTATTATTACTATTATTACCATTATGATGATGATAATAATTATGGTTTCATGTTTAGCAAAAAGTGTCTTTTCAGCGATCCCGTCACCAAATTGGTCATCACTAATGTAACGCACGTTTACCGCAGAATTTACCCGCCGGGTACGATGATATAATATATATAGTCATCGTGGAATAAAGATCCTTTGACAAAATTGTCCCCGGGGAAGTGCTTTGGGGACTGGTAGTTTCGCTGGGGCTATATGGCCAACCAGGAAATGACTGAACCACGTTAGGATATTGCGTTACGTCCCCTTATACCCCAATGTCTAGTAGTTGTGTGCTCAAGTATACACTACTATTGCTTATATTCCATAAGAAAGATACTCTAGCAGACTACTACCTACTACCTACGTATTATATAGGTAACTGGTAACTGGTAACTGGTAGTTTAGTTGCCCCACTTGTTGTTACTTCATATTGCCCAGGACGAAATTACTTTAGCTCCGAGCTAAAGTGACCAACTTTTATGCTACCACTTTATTATATTTATATGTCGGTAAGCGCATTGTGCTTATATTTGATAGCAACTCTAGTGTTTTCTTTTTTTTTACTAAACACTTTTTGTAAATTTTCACTGTGAAAATCTAAAAAAATTTTGAAGACAGCGGGTTCACTATAGTACTAACTGGTTCATTTCAGGGAATCCAAATCCTCTTTTAAAATTAATTTCTGAAAAGTACTGACGATCACTGACAGTCAGTACTTTTCACAAAAGAGTAATTTTGAGCTTTGAGATCGAGAAAAATTTAAGGTCTAGCCAGGGGTTGATATTTTTTTGAACTTTTGATAAAACTAGAGGGACGATTTATTAAACTGAGAAATAATCAATTGACCTGTCGGATATCCGGACACCCGTGAGTTTTAAAAATAAAAAAGTAACTTTTGCGTGATCAAATAAGACATATAAGCATGTCTGTGCGTAATTTAGAGTTCTCTGACGCAGTAGGTGGGTAAGAACCACCCGGTGGGCAAAACACCTTAACCTATACGAATAAAGGTTGTCTTATTATTTTTATACCTTATCCAGTATCACACGTGGACTCAATAAAATTTTCGATCACGCGCCATCGCGTGACCAGATGTCTTCTTTTATACTCTCTTACTCTTAAAAAGTTTGTATCGGATTTTTCGGATACCCAGCGTTGAGTATCCGGACGTCATAAGACCATTATTTTCAATTTATGCCCGCTCGGCGAACTTCCTAAGACGCCCCGCGGCTCGCCGCTGGAAACTGCCACCCCCAAAGCATCTTTCTCTTCATTTGTTTCCTTTTTGCGCCAGCTTTTATTTCTATGATGCAATAAAAATTATTTATTCTCCAAATTGGAAAAAAAACCCAGGCCGGGGTTCGAACCGCGAACCTATCGCGCAACTTTTGCTGCATTTTCTAAGCAGATCATTGCCTACATATTATATATATGTCCGGGTTTTGAGGTTATAATTATAAATAATGGAGATGTTTCAAGATGTTATTGACTAAGGAAGATGATTTGAGTCTCATCAACAGCAATAAAAAAATATATTTTATTATGTAGGATGTATATTATATGTATACTTATTTTAAAAACTGGTTATTGTAGAAAGATAATATAAGGCGAGTCTTGGAAAATGTATGCGCACACGGCCAGATTCACAAGGAGGGCTGTAAATCTAGCCTCAGGCTAAAACAGAGTTCTATATTCCATCCGAAATTTCACCCTATACCACATCCACCCGGTCCATCGCCCCTCTGATGTGACGTCGTGTTCAACACTCACTTTATACATTCATCCATATCTATATATACGTATGTGTGTGTAAGTGTGCATGCGCAGACATACAAACCAGTGACCCACGAATCAACATATTGGCATTGTTTGAAGAACTGAAATTGCTCGGTGATGTGGTTCAACGCTGATGACTGTGGTCTTATTGCGATGGATTTAATTCTGAGTATCGTGAATTAAGAGCATGACTATAAAAAATAATTTAATGAGAGAAATTTAAGGAGTCAATTAGTATATTTTTATAATTAAGAAGCGGAGAAGGGATAGGGCAGGAGGATGAATTAATTGAATTGCATAACTCAATAGATATTCCGAAAGGGATTTTTAACTTTACGCCTACGCGCACTTAATTCCGAGCGGAGAAAAAACCGCGAGAGCCATCATAAAGTTACACATGGACGTGTAAATATATGGACGGTGGGTATGCAAGCGTGGATGTGTGAGAGCAATGTATGATGGCATATGGGTATATAGCGCCCTTGTATACGATATGATACGTTCACGCATATACTTGCCACAAATTAAACTCACGCACAAACCCCCGGGCGATTGCGTCAACTAATGAACGAAAGAGAAAAGAAAACGATAAAAGTATTCGAGTCGAGCTTTGAATCGACTTATTGTTCTAGAGTAATAAGTTACCGATTTTATTTTTTTTTCTTTGCTTTTTTGGAATCTGCCGAGTCTTGGCTTTAAATTTAATGGCAAGAATGGCTGTGATCAAAATATTTTAATTGGTAAATAATTAAGGGGAAACATTTTTTTTTGTTGACTGAATCCATGGAAAGTCATGTTTTCCAAAAATATATTTTTGTGTCACCGTTTCAATTCTTAGGCTCGTAATTTTCGAATTTATTTTCTTGTAATTATTTTCTGCACCAGAATAATTTTAACGACTGGTTAAAAAATGACAGACAAGTAGAAGAACCAAAAGAAAATTTTCCAGTCAATTTTTTGGAAAATTAATTTTCAGGATAATTTTAATTGTCAGGCCTCTAGGTCTAGAAATTGCACTTATCTACCAAACTTTTCAGCTTCAAAACAATGAATCGAACAGAAGAATATCATTAGACAATCAGAGGGATGAAAAAAAATTTTTGGATCAAACTTCCAGAAATTGGATTCCATGTTTGGCAAAAATTGGAAAACATGAGTTTTAGTTTAGAGAATGGAATCACTGTCAATAATATAGTGTTTTATATAAATTCAAAGTTTTCTGCACGGAAAGTTTTGAAAGGTAAAAAAACTGCAGCCAGCAAATAAAAAATTGTAAGAGTAAATCTAAGAATCAGATAAAAAGAACTTTTTAGACAGGTTATATCGTTATTGGTGGTGAGTTCGGAGCATGTTCGCACGATGGGTGTTCTCTTTTATACTAAAATACAAGTTTCAAACCAATGTTCTATCACGAATTAAATCCCGTATGCGTTAGCATTAAATCTAAAAATAAAAAAAAGAAGGAAAAAAAAGCCAATGATTTTTTCCAAAATAAATAATCGAGTTTGTATAGATATGTAGCCTTCAAATTATGTTACTTTATCACGCATATCCAATACTCAAATAATTTATTCTATTTATTTATATTTTGATTTATTTGGTACTATCAAGTTTTTTATATTTTATTTTTTCTTTAAATCCGAGATCTGAATCCAAATAAATAAAAAACGTGATCCCAGGAAAACCAGAGGTAGAAAGGTAGGAACAAATAAGACGAGTGGTATATTTTGAAAGGTGAATTCGCCACGCGCTTAAGTCAACATACTTCACCCTACTAGACTACAAAACTACAGAGGACCCAAGAAAGGATTTCAAGTCCTTACATTTCATCTCAATGTTTTGTCAGCACTACTGATTTTATTTTTTTATTGTTGCCCCAATAAAATTCCACGGATTTACCTTTTTTAACGTCCCTATAAATCAATGCAGAAATCGATCACCCACCGACGGATCGATCGAATGTTAACTCAACCATTAAATAGGGAGCAAAGTGGATGAAAAAAAACAAATATGGGATACAAAATACTGTAATGCAATAGAAAAATTTTTAACAGATTGTAAAATACACGACAAATTTCAGTGAGAGTAATGTTTACAATCGCCCGGCGTTCGCTCGTTTGTAACAAATTCCCGGGTGTTTTCCGTCGTGTTCAGAGCAGGTACATTCACCGGTTTTATGCGTTAACACAAATACACAATGTGTTTTAATAAATATGTATCGATAGCTTTCGACAACTCCCGTACATCGTTTCTCCATTTAATTTGCTGTTCGACATTTACACAGTACTTAAAACATATACATATATATACTGCGAGTGTGCGGAAGTGTCTGACTCGAATATTCCTATACAAATTTAAAAGTGAAAATTTGGTTCTAATTTCAAATATTAAATTTTAACTTAGTGATGAATTTCTCAAAAATCTGAATCCCGGCGGTTTTCTGCTGCGAATGACGATATGCAAAATATCTAAAACGGATTTATTCAACAAAGCAAAAACATACTGATACATTCATGTTGTCAAATAATTAACCGAGACTTAAAAATAACTTATCTCGTAGAATAGACTAGGCTTTAATAATTTCTGGCTATAACTTGTGTGCATATCCACCTACGCTGGGTCTCTCGCCTTAATCTTGATTGGATGTGGATATGGATGTATGCGTTTGTGTGTCGGTACGTACAAGTTAGCACACAGGTAAACCAATAGATAAACACCTGCATGGACAGATTACACCAACTGGTTTGGCCATCTCTCACATAGCTCAATGCAATTTAACTAGTAATTTCAAACTTACATCGGCTTAACTTCTGAGATAATGATGTAGTAGGTAAATTGCATCACGACCAAGTTACCAAGTTATTGGGCATCGGTACCTTATACCTCGTACCTATATGTGCACAGATATTTATATATCTTACCAAGTCGATTTAGTTTATTGCTATCTGATTAATACTCCAGTCGCAGAGCCATTGATTTATTTTATTTACATATTTATTATTTGCTTGTAATTATTTTTTTAAATTTATTTATGGTTCGAAATTAGGTCTCACTATTTTCATTAGCGCTTTTAATTAAAAATTAACGTCGAAATTTCTTATGCGAAAAAATTTTGAAATAGAAAAGCTGCGCCCTCTAGGTACCGCCAGTACAATGGCGGCTGATAGAGAACTTGTAAGACCACTTGGAATTTTTGTCAACTGATAACTTGGCGACGGAAGACAAAAAAATGACGATCGAAATTTTTTTGGGCGGCAAAAAAGTGAATTTAGAAAAATTGCTAACCGATTTTGGAATTAATATGGAGTAGGAAAAATAAATGAACTTTTTCCAGATTCATAGATTAGAAACTCTGATGTCGAATAACGAATTTTAATACATCGTAACAGATTTACGAGAAGTAAAAATATTTTTCACAAGCAACGAGTTTCACATTTAAAATTTAAAACCATCGTCAATAAACCAGTCACGACTAAAGATAGGCGTGGTGCCGTACTTTCTATCCAAGAAGATGAACGTCTGACCTCTCTATCCCTAGCCCGAGCTATAGTTTTCATACTCTCCATCATACGACGCCATCTGCCGATCTCGATCGCCAATATTTATGCCTCCATAACTCCGATACAAAATTTTTTCCTAACCTAGCAGAAAAATTAATGAATTTCTCAAAAGCAAATTAAATAAATTGAAACCCATCTTTTCTCATGCTGATTAATCTAACCACTAAATTGTCAGTTGTGTGCATCGAGGTGGCGCTGTCATCTTTCTTATCTCAATCTCCAGCAGATCGTTATCAGAACATCAGGTATTTTGTGCTCAGAAATCCATCATGGCTATTATAGAAAGATAAAATTATTGTAATGTATAATAATAAATATATCCAGTAATTGAAATGTATATAGATATATTTATATATATATTTTTAACGGATCTATGCATCTACAGTTGATTGCTGATGTTAAGAGAAGAGGGACAGGACGTGTTCCAAGTTAAAGGGAATCGATCGGTCATGCGCAGAAACTCATGTCATGTATGAACGTAACGAAGAGGATGATAACAGCGTAGTGTGTAGATGAATTTAAAGTGTGCGCTTGTGTGTGTGTGATGGAGAATATCAGTAATATAGAGAACTCACTCACTCTCTGGTGGCGGGGGTGTGGTATAAGATGGACTTGGGGGCGCGGGGTCTGAAGCGATTTAACGTTTGCGCCGGCTCGGTACGGCTGCTGTGTGTACGGAGCACAGAGCCTACGTACATGCACACATCTCGAGCTAGTGGATGAGCAGTGGTGGGTATAATGTCGTCATGTGACTGGAGGCGTTACCACACCCCCGGCGGGGGCGCCGCGGCGCCTCTCGCCTCAAGCACAGTGCGACGTCGCGACGCGCCACGTGCGGTCCACTTTGGCCCATACAATACCAAAATCACTTCCTTCCTTCCTTCCTTCCTTCCTTTATACTCTCCCGCCGTTGCTGCCACGGTTACCGCTGCTGTCTGACGCTCCTCAAAGTAATACTAATACTACTGTACTACTGCACTGACCAACGCTCCGAATGCATACGGCCATTCGCCGACATTACGTACTATTCCATTACCGACTTACGGCTAACACTCGCTAAGTTATGGACCAAGTACGCGAAATTTCACTCTGACTCCTCTCTTAGGGGCTCGGTTTTGTTACGGTGATATTTTTTAAGTTTGTTGTTTTGTTGTTATTATTACTAATTATTTGTTTTTTATTTCCACGAGTTGTAAATTAAGTGATCTTGGATCTGATGAATTTCGAAATAAATAATTGTGATTTTTTCAAAGGTAAGTTTTTTTTTAAATTGAATAAGACACCAAACACTTGACCCGCAACTCGATGGATCGCGGTTCGAATCCTGGACTCGGACTTTAAAAAAAAAAAAAATTATACGGAATTTTTTAAAAAATATAGTAAATGTTAGATGTAAATATATGACCACGAAGTGCAAACGTAAAAAAATGTGCGGTATTTAGTTACATGTGTTTGCAGTAATAGCAAATAACAATAATAATAAAATGGTAAACTAAAAAAGTCGCGGAACGCTGAACCGCGGCGTGTTTTATCTACCGGTTGCGTGCACGAAAACTTTTTACAATTAAAACTCAGAGTTGTCGCACCTCTGGGAGTCGTATTTAACTTTGGTTAACTAAATTTCGTTGACGAAATGCCCCGAGGAAGTGCCTCGACTTTGCAGAAAAATTTAAACCCCTTATTTTACCTTTTTTTTTTTTACTTAACTTTAATTTGTTCCTCAGTTTTTTTATCTCCTCCTCTCACTTATCGCATACTTTTTATAATAAAATTTTTCAACAATCTGTCAATTAACGAATAAAATAATTAATTGCAGGTTCAATTGATTAAATCAAATGGAAATGACGGTTTCAAATTTACCTGGCACGTGAATTATGCTGTGACATTTTGTTGTGATATAAAAAATTGATAAAAGTAAAAATAAAAAAATTAAATAATAAATAATAATAATAAAGTAATTTGTGAGAATAAAATTGACAATTTACGGTCAAGATATTCCAGTGAAGAGTGACAGAACTTTCAATATGTCTTACCTTGCCCTGGATTCAAACACCTGGCAGGTAATTAAATAAAATTATTTTATAAATATCAATATTATTATTATTTTTAAATTTGAATATCAAATATACTGTAAGTAGGAGGTGGGGAGGCATACCAGGGTACTTAAAAAAAAACAATAAGAAGTTTTTGGGAACTCAAATACATTAAAATTTTTTTTTTCTTAATTATCTTCTTATTTGGTGCAAAGGAAGAAAAAAAATTGTTTATATTTTTTAGCATAAATCAAAAGTCATTAACAATTTTCGACACACTTTAGATTTTTTAAAAAGTTTAACAAAAAATACTCACAATAATTGTCAATCATAGAGGTACTGTTTTTGGCCACTAGAGCCAGTTTTGGGCACTTGAAAAATGAAAATAAAATAATTTGTAACAGACGCAATAACATAGTTAATTTTTAAAATACATTTAGATACTTTTATCCCACTGTTAAAATGGTAATTTTATTTTAAACTTTTTCATTAATTAAAATAAAGTATCAAATGTCCAAAAATGGGGCGGTGGCCATAAATGGTACCTCTACCTGATATTTACAAAAGTTATTTTGGAATGTTTCAAAAACACTGTTTTTACAAATTTTTGGGAATATCCAATTTTGCCTCTCGCTACCCCGTTTTACCTCCCTCTCTTATATTTTATTAAAAAGTTTAGATTGTTATCATCATATACACAGAGAGGAGTCTTGTGACTACGTTATTATTGAGTAAATCTTTGTTGAGTTAACTCGATAGTTGCTGAGGTATTTTATCCAAAACTATAAAGCTGAGATTATTCGGTTATAGTATAATAGTATAATCGTTGCTACTACTACTAGATAGAGTAGCTTGCATAAGTGATTATTGCTTTCCTGATGGCGGTTCATGGATTGAAAGCTCGCATCACTGACGTCGACGTCGACGTCAACATCGTTCAGCGTTAAATGGATCAACTGTGCCATGAATATATATAATGTCGAGTTATGGGTTTTCTCTATGATATTACTATACTGTTATGTATATATGTATATATATTATATATACTGTACACTACACTACATTCTCATCTAGTCTATTTTGTACTCTGAGGGCTCTGAGCTGGTCTATGGCGGCATGAATATTTATACTGAGACTATCAAACTATCGAGACCCGTGAGAGTTTACTTCGTGACTTGAGATAAGAGACAGTGAGATTTATTTCTATTGATAAGTTTATTTTCGAAAGTTACTTTTTTTTTTTAAGTTCAATTTGATTTTCAGGAAAAATTTCGGAGTTTGGAAATGAATTTTTTATTTTTATCCAACTTGCACTGGGATTAGGTCAAAATTTGTAAGAACCTTTTTTGTAGGAAATTTAATTCTCTACAAATTTTGTCTTATTAATTTTTCGCGTATCTTTGATAGTTTAGCTGGAATTTTAATTTTAAACCATGGACTTATGAAATTTCAAAATTTCAATTTGAGTTTTTTGGAGTTTTATTTATTTTGGCTGAATTACTGATGATAGAAAAAAATTTTCAGAGACAATTTTATAGGAAATTTTACGTTCTACAACTTTGATATCTTACAATTTTTCTGTATTTTTGATCGTTTTGCTAGAATCACAGCTTGAAGTACCAGAATTTGAAAATAGACAAATTTGAATTTAAAAATTTTTTTTGCTATTCAAAATTCTGGCTCAACTATCAGAGATACGGAAAAATGTCTTAAAACTTTTTTATAGAAAATTAAATTCTGCACAAATTTATATTCATGCATTTTTTTCGTATCGTGAAAGGAATCGCCGATAAATAAGTTTTAGCGGCCAAATAACCAAACTTTGGTAATAAAGAGTTATTAAAAAACGTAACTCAGTAAATAAACAAAAACAAAAAAAGTTCAATAGGTTCATTGTTATTACGACAAGCCAGAGTTAGATGAAAGTATTAATTTCGAGATGTTAACCCTTGTTATTTCAAGCAAAGACATGACCGTGCACTCACCACTGACACGCGACCGATACTTTATTGGAAAATGTGCAAATATATCTGCCCCTATTGAGCGTTTCTCTGCCTTGACTTGTTCGCACAAAAAATAATACATAGACATATATAGATACATAGATACAAAGATGCTTTAAATTTCCAAGGGCAGAACGTGAGGCTGATAAATCTCGAGTATCCGTAAGTCTGAGGGTCGCAACAAAGAAAATCTAAAGTCAAAATGATTTTCCATGAGCGTACTCCCAAAATTTAGTGTGCTTTTAACACAAAGTCCTTCGCACTCGAAATCGACAATTGAATTTAATGTGGGTTTATAACTTTGTTTCGCTTGTTCTGATTTTGTAACACTTACACATATTTCCGCTTTATAACTCTGTTTTATTCCCAAAATTATTTAAATTTCGTAAATTTTAAATAAAAAACTTTTATAAAATTATCATAAAATTTTTTTAAATTAAAATAATTATTCAAAGAAATCTAAACAAAAAAAAAATTCAATTTAAAAAAAATATATCAAAATTTGATGAAATAAAAGATGAAAGATAATCCCTAAATTTGTATTGTAAATCGTGTTTAAAGACTCGTACAAAAAAAAAATAAATGCAACAATTTGAGATAGATCTCTAATACGTGATTCACAGTCTCCTATTTTGCATGGCATATAGACATTAAGAAAAGAAAAAGGGGGAACAGTTGGTGGCAACATCAAAAACCAACCGCACTTCAAAGTTACACGGGGTTAAGGCTTTAAATTCTGATCTCTCTCTCTCTCCGTCCCCAGTATCCTTAAACCAGGACTGTAAAATAATAAGGGACGGAGCTCGCAGAGTGATGAGCCTTCGAAGAAGGGTGAACGCAAAATAAATGATACCTGAATTAGTGTAATCGCGTGATGGTTTGCTAGGGAAATACTCCTCTTTGATACGGCTCGCCAGATATACGACAAGTTGAGCGAGCCAAAAATATTAGGGGACGACAAATTGCGTTTGAATTTAATTATGGTTTGAAATAACTATCGTTATGTGTATTGACATCAATCGTACTTTTAAATTATTTTTTCATTTATATTCTAATGGACTTTTTTTTCTTTAAACTTTTTATTTTAAATGTTAAGTAAAAATAGTCGCGAAGTGGAGTAGAGACTTGAGTTGAGTTGAGAGATGAAGAGGCAGGAGGCAGGAACCAGGAGCCAGAGAGTGAATAAATTATTTAATGCGACAGATTTCGCGTGTGATAGGACCGTGAAGGTGGGGTATGCACTCAATGTGGGTATTATATGTACATATATGTATATAATAGCGAACTGGTTGTTTAAACCGAATGACAATACAGGAGGTTTGCTGGTCCATTGCTGGGACGTGATACAGCGGCTACGCTCTATTCAACCCACTCGATACAATAGACGAGAAGGTACTTTGTGCCGGAGTGTTGGCGCACATTCTTCAATTATTCAACAGACAAATTCTATTTAGTGTCCGCTGTATATGAGAGAAAGTTTTACTTTATTGTTTCATTGGTTTTTAAATTTTTTTTTTTTTTTTTTTTTTTCATTGGAAAATATTGAAAGCAGACGGAAAAAAAATTTGTTTTATAATAAAAGTGGATGCATTTTTTTAAATTATTATTTTTGATAAGGAAAAAAAATGATACTGGTTAGCAGACGTCTAATAATTTTTAGATTTTTTTAAAAACGACAAATCATTGAAAAAAAAATATTTAAAAAAATTGCACATATAGTTTTTTAAATTTTCTACATGTGCATATTTTTTTTTTTTTTTTTTTGTAATTCATTTGTTGAAAAAAAAAGTCCGAAAATTACTGATTGTGTTAACTTCAAAATCATGAAAAAAATCATTTCTGATTTTAAAATTATGCAAAAAAAAAAATAGTAAAATGTCTAGTGTTGAGCAAACATTTGCCTGAACTTTTTCACTTATCTAAATATTTTTAAAAGATCCTAACACTAGACAAGCAAGGACAGGGTAAAAAAAATTTTCTGCGCACTCGGCGACAAGGACTCGGCACAAAAGCTCGTACATTACGTCATTAAATATTAAGTAACAGTAAAACAAACATGAGAGAAATGAAAAAGGGTACACAGAAGTGAGAGTTCTAGTTGCGATCCATGTTTATGTTGCATAGGGTCAAATTGAACTAGAGTATAAAGGATAGAGGACAGAGAATGTCACCGCAGGAGCTGATGAAAATGGGATTTGTGAAATTAACCATGAAATAGACTGGCTCCTTACCCTAGTCCAGTCTCCGTCTATCTTGTCAAGTAAAGCGGTTATATCCACGTCATAACCCAGCACACAAACCATTTACAAGTCCCTCGGGTGTTTTTGCTTTCTTTGCACTCTGGACTGCTCTGATCTCTGGTCTCTGGACTCAAGACTCTAAACTGCACTCTGGAGTAATAGAAAAAAAAAAACTTTACACGTATGGGCATCGCGAGCAAATCTTTGGAGACTCAATGGCCACGATGTAATTATTATATATAAATATATAAATATGTAAGAAATAATTTTTGATGAGCAATTAGGATTTTTTATTTTTTTTTTTTGATGCAGTAATTAGTGGTGTTGATTAATATTTATAAATTCGTCACCAACATGACTGAGACTTTATTTCATTGACAAATAAGAAGTCCGGCCTTTTTATCATTAGCGGCACTTTGATGTAAACCCGCCCACGTCATGACAAACTAGATTAATTTGCTGCCCGGGACTTGAGATCGTTTATTACGAAATTACAACTGTCAGAATTAGTCCTCAGGTCTTTTTAAGACTGAGTAATAAAAATGTAATAACATTTTTTTTTTTTTATGATAAATATTGCTATTATTTATTTATTAAGAATTTTTTTTTTCGACAGACAACTAGAAGTAACTACAGCCTTTATAAAATGTCTTCAAAAAGCCATAACTTTTAGGGAATCGATTCTAGGGTATTTTTTATAAGAATCAAAGTTGTAGGAAATTTAATTTCCTACAAAATTTGTCTCAATAAAAAATACCCTAGAATCACTCGTTCAAAAGATACAGCCATTGTACTCCAAAAAAGTAATAAATTTTGTTAAATTATTTAAATAATTTTTCAAACGGCTGTAACTTTTCAAAAATTGATCTTACAGGAATTTTTGTTGAAATAAAAGTTATAGAGATTTTAATTACCTTTCCAATGACCATATATAATGTACATTTATCTCCCATATTTAGCGAAATAGCTGGCAGTTTATATGATTAAATTTTCTCATTATAATATGAGTATAATAATAATTATTAGTAAAAAAAAATATATAAAAATATATGTTGGTGGTCTTATAGAATATGAAGATAGGAATGTGATCAAAGCAATCAGCCGTTGAAAAGCTTGGTTGTAAAAATTTAGATCGGGTTGAAAAAGTATAGCGAGTCCGCGCGCGTATGTGAGTGCGTGTGTGTGTGTGTGTGTTATATGTACGTCGAGAAATGTAGAAGGGGTTTATAACTCACGTCAGGCAGGTAATTAGCCGCTTTTGCCCAGCTGTAATGGACCCGGTGAGCCACTCTTAGAATCTTACACGAGTCCGAGTCAGAGAGACCCTTAACTTATTCAAATGAACCGCGGTAACCCATGTCCAGCGCGTATGTTCATCTGCAGCTCATCGCCAAAGCAATATCGAAAAACCATTTATAAGCTACATTTTTACTTAATTATTCCACCGTCATTTTTATTACTTTATTTTATTATTTTTTTACTTTCAGTTTCAGTTTTGGTTTTAAAAAAGGGAGTCTAGCGCGGCATTGGCATCGGCACAGCCACAGCAATACATATAAGAGGATTATTGATTTTATGTTCAACTCGCAAAAGTGTGATTTGAATTTTGATTGGCAAAACGGGGAGATCGCGTAACAGGATAGTCCACGCTTTGCCAGATTCACAAGGGCTCTTCAGTTTAACGTTTAGTCATTCGTAAAATCGAAGACTATGTTTTTAAAATCACAAACTACTTCCCCTTACTGTAAATCTAAGTATAAAAAATTTTTTTGAAATTCGTATAAAAAAGTAAAATTCAGTCTTCAAAATTTCAGCAGATTAATAATTTCCATAAATGGGAATTTTTATTGTCATTGACAGACCAGCGCGGGATTAAAAATTAAATTTATTCAAATCGGGGTAAAATTAATTATAAAAATATCTTTGGGAAAAAAAAATGATTTGCTTATCAGCGATCGCTAAATCGATACTCCGAACCACAAAAGATCGTGTATCGAAAATAAAAAAAAAGTCAAAGGACACCATGACTGCAAGATTTTGTTGTGATCCTGGATCATAAACGTCTAGAGGCGTAGTCGTAGACGCTTTTCTAACATGATTATAATCATCAGCATAATTTGATAATGATACAAGCTTGGATTTAAAAACATAAAAACATGCTAATTCGCATTAGTCGTAACCCAAGATGACTATAATTATGATCCAGTAAAAAATGCCCATTAATATCATCATCCAGGCCGCCTACATACTATTATACAATATATATATATATACACATATGTTTATATGAATTTTTGTTGCTCACGAGTTTGACATTTTGTAAGCATCTGGGCCGTTTTTATCGGCCCCGAAGTATCCCGAAGTCAGAATTAATATTTTTACTTTTTTAACTTTTTTTTGTGACTAGTCTGTGGACCTTATTTTCGGTCCAATATCTCGTGGCTCCAATTAGTTCTGTACGTCAGTCTA
Source organism: Microplitis deprimator (assembly GCA_964016945.1). Taxonomy (NCBI): domain Eukaryota; kingdom Metazoa; phylum Arthropoda; class Insecta; order Hymenoptera; family Braconidae; genus Microplitis; species Microplitis deprimator. The sequence continues at coordinate 14,974,315 of OZ024716.1, forward strand.
TTCGTCGAGTTCATTCGTCTGTCCGTTGATTCGTTTCCATTCGCGCTTTGGTTGCCCGGCGTCCGGCTGCAGCCCTCGACTCAGCTTCATTAAGGAACGGTAATGCGTTTTGTTTTTCTCATTCTCTGCATCACCTGTACAACCACACTATAGTATACCTTTATTGCTATATATATATATATATTGTTAAGGCCGTATAACATTGATGCGGCAAAAAGAAAATAAATAAAATGAATAAGAGCCAACGCGGTTTCAGTTTTAATAATCTCCGAGTCGAGATTTATTATTTTCGGGTCTCAGTCTAAATAAATTCATACATCCGTGAACTATATTATCGTTTATTGCTTATTTTTCCTTATTATTTTACTACATTTTTTTCGCTTTCACTCATTGAAAAATTAGTGTAAGAAAAAAAAATTCCCAAGTTTAAATTTAAAAATTTAAGTAAGAGGTCACTCAGTAATTTTGGAAATTTTAGAAATATTTAAAAAATTCTTTTTTTTACTACGTCAAATTTTACTGGTAAAATAAATAAATTTCTCTAAAAATATCAATATCAGAAAATTTTGGAATTTTCTATTTTTATAAAAAATCTAAATATTTTTTGAACCCTTGTTTATATATATGCTATATATGTATATTTATGCAGTAATTAATATTAGGAGCCGATCACCGGTGAAATATAAAATTTTATTTCGAGATATTGGCGTTGAGTATTCAAAGTTTCGGTCTTATAAAATGAATTATTGTAAAGCAGTTTGTTGTTTTATTTTAACGAGGGTGTCTGTGAATGTGCTATCGGTCTGTTAACCAAACGAACTAGCCAGTAAATTACTCGAGCCGGTCGCGGGAGCCCTAAAAATACAATTAACGAGTCGTTTAACGGGCGAGCCGGCAGACGGGATCGGAAAAAAAATTAAAAAGACTCTAGAGTTTTAATATTAAGATTGTTTAATAAGGTAATAAAAAAAACGTTATATTTTGAATTAACCAAAATTTCATATCGATACCAAGGTACATTGTATCATTTTTTTTTTCACAGCGACATCTACGATAAATCACTCCGGGAATTTTTCGCTAATGAGTTTTATATTTTTATTTATTTATATCACTTTTTTATTGCGGTATTAATTTATAATCACCCGCGAAATCACTTCAAAATATTTGCCCGCGAATTTTAAAAATTTAAAATAAATAAATTTGTGGATTCTTTAAATAAAGATTAAGTAAAAATGGCAAAGTGGACACGTGCCGCATAAAATCATGATACTGTTACTCACTCAAGAGCTTAAATAATGAAAACCGATCTTTCAAGTATCGAGACTGCTCATATGTATAAATATACATATACTGAAATGAATATTCAAGAGTCTGATACTCCTGCTAGCGAGCAATTGTTAATTTAATATTTTAAATCTTAATTATATTCTTCAACACATAACACTTAGCGGCGGCAATAATGCGACGGTCGCCGCGTGGCCAGCACGTGGATCGACATCCTACTAAATAACGTAACGTGAGAGTGCTAAACAAAGCACGAGAGCTGAAGAAAAAAAGGACAATGAAGATAACTCGATAACGTGAATAGGAAAAAGAGTAAAAATAGTCGACGCAAGACAATGATTGAAAGTAGCACGCGAGAAGGCACGCGAGCATAAGTAAACTCAAAATAAAATAACACAGAAAATAATCTAAAACTTGGGTTTTCCGGTTTGCCCGGGAGCAGAACCCGGAGGCGGGCCCGGGCCCGGTCCTCTGTGAAAAAAATAACCAATATAACCGGCCAATAAACGCCGGTCAGCTTAACAACGCTCCTGCTGGTTTATACTCGCGAGTTAAAAGCTACCGGTTAATTACAGGCCTCGTATCGGAGTGCATGAGTGAATAAGCTCGGGCGAGCTGACCGTCTGATTCGGAGCCGACTGTCACGATTGCGCGTTTGAGTCAATTGGAAGTCATTTAGCTCCGGAGTATAATCGGTGCTGGGATTTAAATTGTCTGGGTTTTGAAGTTCAGGGCAAGAGGAATTGAGTTGAGTGAAAATTTTAGATTACTGTCGGATGGGCGACTGGAAACGGAGGCTTACAGAAGTCGTGTGGACTCCACGGGGGTCGTGAATCCCCGCGGAGCTTCAACTACTTCAAGTCTTTCTGCCTTTCTTAAGTATGACTGATGTGCCAAAACATTTATATTATTTTATTTACTAGTCACCTTTTTTTTTTTTTTTTTTTTATTAATTTCTCTTATGATAATTTTATCGAAAAATTTTTTCTAATCCTGAAATTTTCTTATTTTTACTCAAAATTTTTTAAATTAAAAAAAATAATTAACAGAATTTAATTATTGTCCTAAAATAATATTTTTGTTCCTAATTAAAAAAAAAAAAAATTGATTACTCGAAATTAATAAAAAAAATTTTATTGACTAAAATAATAAATTATTTATCTAAAAATCATTTTGTCACATAAATATGTAAAACTGCCAGCTCTTGTGTCTGAATAAAATTAATTACAATAACAAATTTAATAAAAAATAAAAAAAAATATTTAACCATTTAACAACCCCCAAAAAAAGTTGAACTCGACGCGGACCCGGACGCGAGACCGGAGATAGACGCGATAATGATTAATGTGAACGTCGCTTCGTCATTGAGATGCGCTCGAAACAGATTAATCGACTGTGGACACACCGCCTCCAGCAAAACAACGAATTATCGGTAGTAGAATAGTTAAATTGCCGGTGTGCATTTCAATTGATTATTTACATACTCCCCATAAACACAACTTCAGCACACACACATATATTTAATCAATACCAGCTCCGGCTACATGATAAATACGCGGCTCTTATTTTTCCCAATAATAGAATCGCGCAATAATAAATTTGCCACCACATCCATGCCCGTACTCAGCATCATGAGGATCTATATAATAATAATTAATACGCCGTAATAACGGACCCACCCAAATTGGGTTATTTTTGCCTCAACATTTCAATCAACTCCTCAACGTCCCCCAAAGCTATACACCAATTTCTTGAAGCCTACACTTAGTCCATTAATTAAATCAATAATTGCATTTTATTTATTTATTTTTTTTTCCCGCGAAATTTAAATGAAAAAAAATTTTGTCGACTAAACTCCCGAGCTGACGCGTCACGAATCCGAGAAACCCAAAACTGATGGCTAATTATTTTCAGCCGAGCTATGAGCAAATTTAATAGAATATCGTCGGCAGAACCTAAAAAAGTCCCTGCTGATATTTTTTTTCGAGTAAGGGCACGCGCCGGCACGTGCCCAGACGGGGTGCCCGAGATAAAAAGGAAACCAACACCGATACCGAGTTGTTACCGATACAAAACACAAAAAATAATCCATTAAAATTGTGAAATATTTTTGGATATAATTTTTTTTTTTTGTTAATTATCCGGGTTATTTTTAGCTGAGTATTGTTATTGTTATTAACATGGGCATCATGAGCGGTGTGTTGTTCGCGCCCATGTGCACGATTAAATAATTAAGTAATCAAATGCCTCGGTCGATTTACGGCGGCCCCTCCTACTCTTTCACGACTACGAGCCTGTTCGCAACCAAGCACGGGCCAATTACCGTGATTTTGCGTCAGGAATTAACGTCCGTCTTCGAGGTGCTGCAAAAAATACTGGGCATAAAACTTAATATAGCCTTAGCTTCGCTGCAGAGTCATAATTTCGAAATTTGGTCAATTGAAAACTCGGGTATGAAATAATTTAAATACTCGGAGCAAGTGGATTTGAATTCTAAGCAACCGTCCCGAGGGCAGACGTGTTAAAAGATGCGGGATTTTGTCATGGGCATGGAGAGTTTCGCTTGATAATAACAACAAGCAGGATCATTAAATGCGTGGGATTTAGGCCAGCTGCAGTAGTTATAGCCCTGGGTATGGTTTATGCGTTGAATTATGCTAAGCGATTTCCCAGTTACCAGTTACCAGTTACTTTTAAATCTTTATCCAGAACGCATCGGCTGGGCATTAGTATGCTGAATCGAATCCTCGTCACCTCGGGCGACCGGTTGGCTAGTTTTTGTTCCGAGTTAATGCGAAATCTTTTGGCAGGTGTCTCGAACCAGAGCGATTCCCCGAGCCTCGGCTCCTTCTCTCGGTATCTTATTCCCGTATGATATTAATCCTAATTTAAATCCCGTAATTGCTGTTTGCTATCAAGACTAATGCGCTAATCAAATTCATAGAATACGATAAGCGGTTGATAGCAAGAGTATCCATCGTAACGTTTAATGCACAATGAGGACCAGCACATATCTGAGCTGAACCGTAGCTGCGGGCTGATAGATGTTGGCTAATTATGTGTCCGAGAAATCTTACAGCCTCCCGGCCAACTTCCAAGACTGCTATCCGTGGCTTTTAGCTCTCCAGCCAGCAGACTAGGTACATTTATATACAAATATATATATGGATCCGTCGGGCGCGGACTTCTCCTGAAAACCTCTACAGGATGTGGCTGATCAGGATATGCAACACGCGACCACCCATCAATGAAAAAAATTTACTCGCTCCATTTTGTCCATGTCATACTGCACTGACCACTGGCTCTTGCTCTCGCGTTGCTTCAGCTCTGGGCTTAACTTGGAGTCTATTATAAATTTATTCGCCGCTCCATCCCGTGGAATTATCTCCGCGATAATTAATAACAATGACAGTGTGTCTTACATTTATATTTATATTTATACGTGTATATATTATTGGCTCGGGGTAGCAGCAGAGGAGCAAAGCAAAACAACCGTAGTATGGAGCTCCAGCTCGTTGTTGTAATTTCGAGGCGGCGTACATCCAACCTGGTCCATAAGTCCAAGCGTCCCCTTTGGGCATCGTTGCCTTACCTCTCCGTTAGTAAGAGTCTGAGGTTGGTTTTATTTTTTGTGTTCTCGCTGGAGAAACGACCGTAAGCGGGTGGAGTCACTTGCCCAAGTGAAGCTGCTGGACTATTGCTGGGGAATCAGGAGAGTTATTGGGTTGGGGATTTTGAATCCGGGAATAGGGACGACGCTGCTGATGACGGTGATGTAGTTGAGCTTTTTGCGGAATTACCGAGGAATTTATCGGAAAGTTGTTGCTGGTGGCCAGTGGGTTTGTTGTTGTTATTGTTGCTCAAAGCAATGCTCGAATAAGGAGAGGAGAGTGAGGTGGAGGCGTTGGTCCGTTGGTTCGGTGGTACTGGCCCTGTAATTGGGGCCTCAAAAGGCTCTCTCTCGAACCGGTAAAAGATTATACACCCGCATGTCCCGAGGCTCCACGAAAGGAGGCAAGAGAAACCCCAACACAGCTCACCCGTGTGGTAATATATTATGCTTTGGAGATACCTGTGTATCTGATTCACGAGGTGAAACAGCCAGCGTAAGCGGAGTTACTTTTGAGGGTTATGACGGCAGAAACCGACAGCCGAGCAAGGAAAGAGAGAAAGGGATCGGAGAAGAGGAGAGCGAGACGAAGGAGACATGCGAGAAGAGTAAAGAGAAAGAGTTGGAGATGAGACGTTTGCGAGATATTTTGGAGGTCCTCAAGGCAACTCGGCCTCAGGAATTCCGTAATTGCGTGCTCCTAAACGCTCGACGGCTATTGCGAAGGAGGTGAAGGTGGTGGAGGAGAGACCAATAAGAGGGAATAATATTTCTTAAAAGAAAAAACTTGGAATAAAAAATTACGTGGAGATGCATCGTACGCTATCTGGCCACGCCCGTGGCGAATTCTTGATACGTAACTCGTGCGGTGGCTCGACCTACCAGACCCCGGCTCTCCCTCTACTGGGTTTAATATTCCAGACTCGGTGCTTTTATTGCAATTGAATCTCAACCGTACACTGGTTACGATCCCTCTCTGCCTCCGATGGAGGCGTCCTGGGGCCTCGTCCTGGACTATGCGGCCCGTCCTCTGGACCTCCTTCTGAACCCGAGCTCGTTCTTTGTTTTTCTCTTCTGAGCTTTTTCCGGGTCCTTGATCGACAAACAAATAACCAATTAGTCCATCCGAATTCGAAGAGTCTCCGAGGAGATTCTGCGCAGCAAACATCCAGCGTGAAAGTGAATAATTCCAGAGGAAAAGGGTGATAAAAAAAAGCTAGGTAAAACATCAAGGACCATTGTTTTCTCATGGTCGCCTGGAGGAAGTAGGCTTCTTCAGGGTGCCAGGAACCTACTGAGCGGCCCACGCCGACTGCCGCTCATCGACATCCCGACAGCCCGAGGACTGAAATCCAGACCAGACTAACATCCTACATACATCCAACATACATCCAACATCAGCAAACTCTTGTTCTCTCGCGTGAGTTTTGTTTGGTACATGAACCACCTCCACCTCCACCTCCACCTTCGCCGAGCGGATACCTCTCCTGGCTGATTCGGGTCCCGAGGCAACAAAAGGTAAAACCATCGGCATTCTTGCCTTATACTTCTCCCCTCATAGCGTGGGTGTGCGTGCCTTCCTCGGTGTATCCTCTATCCACGTATTCTTACGGTAATCGTATGTAAATCGTATAGCAGCGAGAAGAGGATCTTGTGCTGTCTTGGTCGCGCGCGACTGGCATCAACATCAGCTCTTCTTCTCCCTCTCCTCTTTCTTCTTCTTATTCTTACTCTCCTGTTGGTCTTTTTCTGTTGGTTTGAGCCCCAGGATAATCTGCCTAAGAAATGCCAGGGCCTTTTCTCCGAGCACGATACGAGGATCCTCTCGCCTCTCTCCTCTCATCTCTTAACTCTTGCCTCTTACTCGTTGCTCCTCAATAAGACTTTGTCTTGGTGCTGTCCTTACTTGCGTGGCTCTTATTGCTGGGTTTAATGCTGACCGAGGGGTGCCCCAGGGCCCATGCCGATCAGCAGAGGGATAGCCCGCGTGCGTTGCTCGTAAACAAATTATCTGGACCCAAGGGTCGAAGGTCTATTGAACCGAGACGATCCGTTCTACGGTCTCATTTACATACTCAAGCCCGCGAGCTGCCGCGGGTGCATATCATCCAGCAAATCCAATACCGTCTCAAATATTTCCAAATCATTTCGGAGCTTGACATCCAGCAGGTTCATCAAGTGATCCAGCAAATGATCAACGCGAGTCTGCGACAATTGTCTTGTTCCCCCCAGCTGGGGGACTGGCACTGATTGCACCAGTCTCGGATTTATTTAGTTTGCGTTCTTGTTGGGTTCTTGTGATTTCTTTTGGTTGGCTGGTTGTTTTCAGTTGTTAAGCTGGCATTCAAGAGCACTCTGGGCAGCTGAGAGCCCGGGAACTGGCTGGCAGGTTGCTCTAAGCCGTTAAGGGGGTCTCGGGCCGCCCCCGCGGCCGCCAAGTGATTGCTCCCTCGAGGCAGGCATCGCGTGTCAGAGTCCGCTTATATTCCACCCTCTGGACCTCGTGCTCTCACTCTGGCTCTCGTCTTTCTTGGCGTTGTTCCCCCGTCGCCACCCGGACCTTTACCTTTCTCGCGCACTCGCTCTCACTCTCGCGGTACATTTTATTTTATATACCTGTACACTGGCTGTATATTTGCTGATCCGATCCCGTGTCGCTTTCTTTTGTCTCGAGACAATGGACAAGGGCAATTGCCGCACAAACAACGATGTATTTTATCGTGCTTCTAAATTATTGACGCTAAAAAAATTTAATTGTCTCGGTTGTGAAACTGCCAGCGAATTTTTTTTTTTCCTTTAATCCACAACTTTTTTTAATGGCGAGTTACTTTTTACTCTGGTGCTCGTGAAAAATTTTTATTACTCGCGCCCACGCTCAGACTAGGTCGTCAACAGATTATCGCCAGCCAGTAACAATTTTTTTTTGTTAGAATTTTTTTTTTTTGTTCTTCAAGTTCAATTTTCAGTAAAATAGTCCAGATATCAAACCTTAGAAAAAAAAATTAAAGGCAACTGAAGTGTTCGTGCTGACCAACTTGCCCCCTCTCCTTTTTTACAAACCGTAACTAATGATTTTTGACCAAAAAAAAAAAGTTTACCTTAAAAATGTGATCGGATCTTGGCCCGGATTCGCCTAAACAAAATTTTTAATTTCAAAGTGACCGTACGCGTCGGATTGATGAAAAATGAATAATTATAATAATTTATAAAAAGTATACTGAATTGCGAAAGATAATTTTTGGTGCGTGTCTCTAATACGTATAACTGATGGCAAAAATTGCTCCCCGATACTCTAATGACTTCACCTTCGTCTCTAGCTGTCAGGCCCGATAGAAACTCGTGAAAAAAAATTTATTTACTCGAAAAGTCGCAAATTGATGATAAATGTTTTGAGCATTTTTTTTTTTTTTTTTTTTCGCAAGTTATCTTACTGCCGGGGGATTTTTGAATTTAAAATTACACGAGCGAGCAAAAATGTAAAAATGTAATGTATACATTTTAAAGTTCTCATAAGGATTATGTTTTTGTGACACAACTAAATTGGGGGCTGTAAAAATTGCATGTCATTTGCAGACAGGTTTTATAAACGACTCTTTTATTCGATAATAATTGCGGCAACCGATATAAACACTCGTTTTCTCGGATTCACCTCTCTAATGACTTATGTTTCTACGAATATATCTTTCTCATATTTTGCACAAGCCAGTACTTTTTTTTTTTTTTTTTTTTTTTTTAATTACATATAATTAAAATTTAATTCCTCTCTTTACTTAAGTTCCTGGTGAACATATTTTTAAATTTGAATTTAAATTCACATTCACATAAATGTGTGACTTTTACCTGCGACGATATACATTCGTTTTAATTAATAAACGAAATATTTATTTTGAAATAAATATTTTTAATTTCAGTATGCAAACATTTACAAACCCGACAGTTCATGACTCTATTTCCGCATACAAACAAATAAACTTCAACTTCACAGTTAAAATAATTAATTTAAGTGATTAAATAGAATTTTAATTACACTTTTAACAATTTCATTAATTAATATAATAATAATAATGAATACTTTTATCAGAATTCATAGAATATGGTCAAAACTTATTTTTTTTAATTTTTGAAAATTCAAAAAAAATTTTCTCAGAATGTTTAGGAGTCCAATGAAAATTTTTTTCTCTAAAAAAATGAAATTTCGAGGGTTTTGGAAAAAATTAAAATCATGTGATTTATGATTCAATTTTTTATTACGGGGGTCGGAAAAAATTTATTCGATGTTTGGTTCAAAAATATCAATAATTGTATAGAAAATTTGTTATTTCAAAGTATAGATTTTTGGGAATGGGCAATTTAGATTTCAAGATAAATATTAATGCAATTTTTTTTTTTCAATAAAGTAAAAGACCTAGTACCCGATCAGGGAACAATACAGCTGCCCAATTTCAAAACACAGTAGCTGACAAAAATAAAATTTTTGAAATATGTATTGACTCATATTCGCGACACTCCATTGGATCTAAAAATCCTAAAAAATCGATTTTGCAAAATTTTTTCCTTACTGTCTTTTGAAATTGGGCAGCCGTATAGTACTTGATCACTTCATGTATTACTTGTATGTCTATATTTAGTGAAATTTGGTAAATATAGATATACAAATATATGAGTAATCGGGTACTAGTTCCCTGATCGGGCACTGGGTCTCTTGCCTTAAACTCATAAAAAAATTTGAAAATTTTTCATAGCAAAAAATACCTAAGTGGAGTTCTACAAAAAATTCCTTCTCCCATAAAAAAAAAAAAAAAAAAAAAAATGAGGGTGGATTCAAAGCTACATATGATTGTTTCGCAAACGAAAGTATGCCGAAATAAAATCTAAAGCATGTGATTTTGTATGTATATTAGCATAATCACCAGGATTTCATCGGTTTTTATAATGCTCACTACATTTGCTGGTTTATATATCCTTATAAATGTATTTTATCCCTATGTCTGGATGTGTGGGTTATAAGTTGATGTAGATGCTGTTACGTTGGTAGCAAACGCAGAGAAACGAAATAATGAATAGGATAGTTTCTGGTATTCGATGATTATACGCATTCGCGAGCGGCAAATTATACATTTGTGGTTTCAGACGTTCTCTCCGTAGTCGAGGTCAGCGAGGGACGATTCGTACCAAGAACTTGCGGGCGGAGTTTTTATACTCTCTCCTTACTTTCTTATATATTATTTTTTGCCACATTATTATTTATTTATTTGTATATATTTATATTTATATATACTTACGATGAGCCGCGAAAATTTAAGGAATCCGCGGAATTAAATAAGGGTGCAAGTATTTTTATTAAATAAACGTCCTGACAGCAGAGGTCGAACCACCCACGCGTCAGACTTTGAGGTGAATTACGGGTGAGTAGATCAATACGTGAACTAAAAAAAGCTAAGTGATGTTACAACAATAATCGCCTCTAATCTTCCACTTTGGAAGTTTATTCGCGAAACATTATCTCTTGTTCTTCTTCTCCTCCACATCCGCTCTCGACTCTAGTCTCAATAAATCATTCTCCACCGGTAAATCACTCAGACAAAATTTTAAAAAAACGTTAAATAATAATAACAAAAAAAAATAATAAAATAATAATGTGTTAAAAAATATTATAAATAAAAACTTTTTATCTGAATTGCCGGCGGTAAATCTGAAAAGTGTATGGGGAATTAAAACGCGGACTGGAATTATTAATTATGCGCAAGGTGTGTATGCCACGCGAACAGATACATCCGCGACTTTGTTGGACGGATCGTATGAGTGAGGACCCGCGGGCAAGTGGAAGTTGAGCCAAGTGAAGCTGGATTGGGCATGTGGAGATTTTTAAAATACGGGCTCCTATAACAGTGGTTGGTTGTTGCTGAACAAGCCACTTCTCGTCTTCCAGCCTTGGGCATCTAGTCCCGGTATCGCCGGCCCACGCATCCCTTCTTCGGACCCAGAGCCCCGATGCATCTCAAGACTTTGGATCTGACGCCCTCGAATTCACCCCCGGGGATAAATTATTTTCGTTTTTTAACGGACAAGTCTATTGCTGAAGAATCCCGACTGTACACTCTGTGAAAAATTTTATTTCATACCCTCGTAGTGGATCTAATTTTTTCATTATTCAGATCTATCTAGATCTTCAATTAAAATAAATTATCAAATTTTCCGCAGATCCGCGGATTTGTATAAAAAATTCACTGAATTTATTGCAGTGTGCGGATTAATTTTAATATTAACGGACTTGGATAGAGTGGGGGTAAATTAATATAAATGTAAGAATATATATTTATATTTATATTTATTTATTATATACGTTGCTAATTGGTATTTACGTGTCTCCAAAGTCCGCAAAAGTTTTTATGGCGCCACGAAAATTATACACCAGCTCAGTAATAATTATATACTTTGTATGTTAGACGCTCTTTGAAAGATCTCAAGATGGGTGGGGTGGGGGTGGGTGCTAAGAATCACTATGTCGATATGATGTGTTTTGGGGTTTTGTTTTCTGCTGCCTTCTATCTTTGTCTTTGTCTTTGTCTTAAACTCGGCTGTGGCTTCAACTTGAGCCGAGTGTATACTCGTTGAGCGCGGTGCCGCGCGGTTTTAAAACCGCGGGGTTAACTAATGAAAAGGTTAGTTGACCCCGGGTAAAAAAAATAAAAACGCCCTGGCGCCTCCCTCGCCCTTTTATACTCCCTATATATTTAGAGCTCGGTGATGAGAAAGACACAAATTCGTTTTATTTCTGGTGATACATCCTCTTCTGCCAATTGATCCTGTTAAATCACAATCTCTCAACTTTGCCCTCTTAGGCCTTTATTTATTATTGACATCAAATATAATATTTTTCTCTATTAAATGGCTTACATTTAATTTGGGACTTTACTTTTTTTTTTTTTTCTGTCATTAAAAATTTTTTTTGTAATTTTGAAAAGTTAAAAAAAAATTTAATTACTAGACTAGTGACCTCGGATCACTAGAGATTTTTTTTATCATTTAAAAAAAAAATTCAAAAGTCAAAGAATTAAAATAATTATTGATTGCAGAAAATTAATGGATTTATAATTTGAAAATAAATGTTGGTATTATTTTCCCTGAGCAAAAGTGATAAAACAAAGGTGTTCCCCGGCCTTCGGATGATGATTCTGAAGGAGAAGAATGTAGACAAGTTGAAATAAGAGTGCATCACTCGATTACGTGGAATCCCCAATAACAGAGTAGAGTAGAGTACTGTCCTAAAAAATCCATCGTGTGTTACGTACATGTACTCACATGCACAGCACACACACAGCTCGATAGTTCGGGTAGAGGTTTTTTAGCAAAACTCACTAGAGCGAGATGTTTTAGTTGCTCTTTCTGACGCTCGGTCGGTCGGACCATCGCCGGTCATTGGAATTGTGTGGGAAGCGTTTCGGTAATCAATGGGTACTGGCAGGTAGGCGCCCTTTTAGTCGCTCTCGAGAATCCAAACTACACATTTCTGGCTCTCAGCAACTTACTCCTCTATAGTCAACCGTTTTACTTCTTTTCCGCCCTCTTAAACTCTTTAACTCCTCCACTCGATCTTCACCAGAAAAATATTATCGTGAATTCCTCAAGTTCCCAACCAGATCATAAACGCTCTCGCAGCCTACTTTTTTTAACTTAAACGTATTAGCATTCTCTTATTCAATTTTAGGAAATCCACAGTCTATTTTTTAAAAAGTTCACACGGTTCGACCTCTGCCAGTTTCAAATCCGCCTGCCAACATCCGCTTCCATTCCCCAAAAAAACTAAATTATTTAATTATCACTTCGTTCAAAAAATCTTGGACGAAAATTTCCGGAACGAGTTTCTTTGAGCGAAAAATCTTTGGCCACCGTCAGTTTTATTGAAGCGAGGGTGGCAGGTCAACGTGAAAGAGACTGGAACGAGTAAATAAACTTGACAAAGCCAACTACTAGGGTCATCGATATTGGATCGGCGCAATGCCCTTCCAATAAATCCACGAGCGCTCTGAATTCTCGACCAAGACCTAGACCAGTCTCAACACTATATATAAAAGTTCTGGAGCGTAACAGTGTACACACATAGTGTTTGTCGAGACGAGCGTCGGTAACCGCAGTAACTGTGTTCAATTTATTTACGCGCCACTCCGTATTACCATCGACACAAGATTTTATTTCTCAACCTTCATTTCACTTTTGCCCGAAAAAATACACCAACAATGAAAATAAACGGGGAATAATAAAGAGTTTTTATTAAACCAATAACCTTTTGAGGAAAGAGATCTATTGGCTCTGAAAAAAGGGATATAGTTCTCATAACCAGAGTTTGGGTGAAAAGAGTTGCTGTTAAAAAATTTCTGACAAAAAACTGTTTCTGTATTCCGTAAGGGGAATGTTTTATTTTTGAACTCCGGAACTTCGAGTGACGGAGTCACTTTTGGCTGAAAATTAGCCTCGAATAGACTGAGGATTTTTCAGTGCAAAAGTCATTGCTGGTGGTCAGGTTAGAGGTCGCAGTGTTCTCGTACCCTCGATTCCATGTAAAGTGTAATGAAATATTTTTTGGGTCACGCTTATCAAAGGCTGCATATAAACATGGATAGGAGATGAATGACGTCGGTTCTATCAGAGAGCACTTGGCTTTGGCGAAACTGATTGGTCGGGGAGTATAGTGGGTATATTTTTAGGTCCTCGGAGTAGAATGAATTAAGAAAGGGAATAAGAAATGGATAAAAAAATGATAATGGAGTGGACGCAGAAGAAGCAGTTGAGAAAACGATGAAACCCATCCTACTGATGACAAGATGAAAATTAATTAGCGATGTAAAAAAGTAATAGATGATAACAAAAATAATAAATTAAGATTTCATTTGTTTGGGTGCGTGTGTGAGGAGAGAAATGAAATAGCTGAAGAAATTCGATTAGTTAGGCTCCAGAGTCGGGGTGAGGCTTGGCGTTGCATGGGCTCGGGGTCGGACTGGGGTCTTAATAAAAAGACAATAGGCAAAGTGGTTGAGCGGTGGTAAATTGAGGAGCTGATGCAGAAAGCTAAACGCGAATTCCTAAGATCCCAGGTGTTGCGTTCTGGATAATTAATCGAGGCCCGAGTCGCCACAAAGCGGCGAACCAAAGAGCCGGTTGCGACGGCGAGAAACAGTAAAGGGACAGAGTAAGTCGAGACACACGCTTGGACACGCATTCAATTATGACGCTGACATGATGCACATCAATCTTGACCGGCGCTTCAGATTAAGTTGATGCTCTGATTTATCGAGCCAACAGCTACAACATCATTCCGGATCCAGATGGAAAAGTCATAATCCATTTCGCGGCATTTGTGACGCCTTCTAATACCATGCTATTATTTTTTTGAGGTATCATATTATTTCGTCAGTTTCAAAGTCGGGGAGACTGGTCATCAGAGATTCGCTTCATGCAGCTCGAGAAATTGAAGTGTCTGAAGAGGTCAAGCCAGAAAAAGTGAATTGTGACGCGAAATTTTTTTATAAAAATTTTTAGGGGTGAGCCGTCGTGCCCCAACTGCGTAAAATCATGGACGAAATGAATGGGCTCGCTGTGAAGATCGTGAGTTATTTTTAGCGGAATAAAATTTCCAAGCATATCGTAGGGCGTTTTCACGTACAATGTTTTTCCGTAAATTTTTCTGCCACTGTGTTTACGTTTTATCCTGGTAAATTGAATTTTGTCCCGGGGCAGTAGAGAGAATGGAACTAGGATCGCGTCTGTTTACCCGAAAACAGATGGCCTAGCCGAGGATTGCCTCGGGATGTAGCCAAAGAGGGGCCGATTCTAATCCTTTCGATCCAGGTTCGGAGGACACATCTACCACTGCCATCATTTTATACACATACACACATACATCTATATATAAATACATACGTGGATGGATAAAATATGTCTATCTATAAACGTAAATTTAAAACGGAATTGCACCTGGCGAGTTACACCAACAGCCAATAGGTATCGATGAGCGAGTATATTTTATTTAAATTAACCGTCCGCGCAATCGAGGCACTGATTTGTCGGGATGAAATTAGGGCGGTATAACTGGAGGGTAATTTTTCGTAGTCGGAACTCAACGGCTGGTACTCCACTCCACTGTACTCCGGTCGATTCAACTAAATTTCTGTTGGCTGTACAGTACTATGTTCTGTGAGAGGTGGAATGTAGTCACATCTGGACGTTCTCATGCGATCATTTCCAGTTTACACAGCGCGTATATTCGCCAAAGAGAGGGACCGAAAATCACGAGAATATTATTCACATCTACATCTATACCTACGTCTACATCAACACACACACACGCGTACACATTTCTCGAGTTTAATATTTAGCTCCTGCATATTCCATTCTGTGTATATATTATTTCCATCGAGCTATTATACAATACGTGGATCGAGGGGTTGTTCGGAGCCGCCGGTCGGACGTTGCTCAATATATTTATGCTGCTCTCTCTACTCTACGGGTAACGTCATTTACGGTCGACACTAAACCACAGTGGTTTCATTACTGACAGTGTGTGTGGACAAACACTCATCAATAGCCAGCAATTGATGCTGCGCTGGGTCAACACGGACTAATTAATAGGCACAAGCAACCAGATAAATTATAAAAAATATTCAGCAAAGTGAGCAGCGGAGTAGCCGAACTGAGGTAGCTGTGAAAACACACGAGGCTTGATTATTTTTGTGATACAATTAGAAATAGCGTTAGCGAGGTCGAGTTGGGCTGGGATGGGTGGGTGCAGCACCTTCTGGCTCAGTTAATAATTCAATTCCTTCCGCGTCGTCGACAGGACCACCCTCTGTCTCTCGGTGTCTCTACTTTCCTTTGGAGTCTCGCATATCCAAGGTGGATCGATTTTCCCACACCAGTTTAACCCTCAGCCTCAGCTTCAGCCTCAGCCTCAGTCTCCATATCCGCAGCAGCGTTCTTCTCTCTCATCAGCTTCTGCGCGTCTCTTTTCCTCTCTTGCAGCGAGTCGTTTCTCACCCCAGCACTCCCACGGAGACAAAGAGACCATAGATAGCGGGAAGCTCTGAGCAGCGTGCCCTTGTACTAGTATAACGCGCCGAGGAATGGAACCGCCAGCGGCCATTTTGTAAGCTCTCTTCCCGGAGGAATCGATGTGACGTCGCCTAAAGGGGCGCTTGCGCCGCCGGCGAGACACCCTCTGTACTCTATTCTACTCTCGTTCTCTTCCTCTTCCTCTGCTGTAACACCCGCCACCCTGCCCGATCAATTCATCCAACGGCTGATCATACTCTGCTAAATCTCCTCACAACTCTATTCCATTGCTTATATTTTATGATCGGACACTATTGAGCCTCGGAGCCAGACTTCCCCGACAGACAACCGGCAAATTGTCACCCCAGAAATGATAAACAACCAAATACTTGCCGAGTACACGTTCCCGATAATCAGTACCTAGATCTATCTAACGAGGTGCACTTACCCAATGATATATATCCAGCCAAAGTTAATATATAAAATACTCAGTTACAAGCATGGATGTAATATAAAGCAGCTAGCTTTTGATAAACCGTCCCTAGGTCTAAATGATGCGTACCAAAGTACCCAACAATTTAAACGTCTCTCGGCTGAGAGCTAAGAGTCTGCGTCACCCCGTTTAAGAATTTATATCTCGACTATAATAATAATCATGCGTGTCTCAAGACATGTTGGGAGTGTAGAGCATCAGAAAGTAGAGGGACGGTTTGTAAGATGCACCTGGCCAGTCTCCCTCTCACTCGGAGCTGCCAGCTCTTTCTGTGCATTATTACGATCAGCTACTTTTCGACGAGCCCGGCTCTGCTTCCCCAATAAGACCTCGTATCAAGCCGATGCATACTCTTTATATAGTGAAGAGATGCTGCACGGGAGGAGAGGAATCGGGGAGTGAAAGAGAAGACTCTGATGGTATACGCGATACGAGCACACACCTCGGATTACGGCCTCGGATGATCCTCCCGATCCGCCCGAGGCCGTCGTCAGGTACCACCACGTATACCCACCTCCTACCGAGGCATACTTCATTTATTATGACTGTGATCATCGATTATGCACCGACATCTTTCTCCCTTACTTGCTCCTTTTTGTTTTATTTAACCATTTTTGCCTTTGCCTTTACCTTGTCTCTATTTTTGTTTTATGCTTCATATTCATAAGTGCGTTTGCTCGGTCGTGACGCCACGGCATCCACGGCAAGAGACTCGAAAGGGGGTAAGTCTGATCGAAATTCCTCGGGTTATTTTTTTCGATATTGGCCCTCATCGAGAACCGTCTGGAGCGGGAGTTTGAGCAGATTCGGATAACGATCTGGATTCTGTTCAGCCGAGTGTGCACAAAAAGGCGGATAAAGTAGCGATGAATAAAACATCTTATGGATTGAATGTAGAAACCCGAATTGCGATTTGAGTTTGAGCAAGGAAAAGCTTTTTCCAATCGGTTATAATGTATGCGAGGATCATTCACCAGCTTCTCAACTTTTTATTCTTAAATTTAGTTTCCTGCTTCAGACTTATCGATATTTTTGCTTATTTTTTATTCATCCTACACCCCAGTGTATATACAAAGGCGTTCGTTACCTCAAGTAAGTCTATTGAATCGCCGGCTCCGCAATCTCGGCTGGTCTCCAGAGAGAAAGAGAACTAGCTCGTGTAACATCCTAACGATATCTGATACCCTTATCTGCCTGATTTAATATCGTCAGCAGCCAGATACCACCAGACATCCAGAGAAGTGGGGAAGAGAGAAAGAGAGATAAATGTCGCCGTAATAAAGGTGCCAGTTGATTTTTAAAGTTTCCAGTCTATATAGCGCAGACGCAATTGGAAAAAATCTTTCTTTTGCCCGCGTTTTATCTCTAGGTTTTTTATATTTTTTTATTATAACGCAAAGTCTTGACAACCCCTCGGGGCGAGAGTGTTCCTAGCTCCTGGTGATTGGGAGTTACCCCTCCGGATAGAAAATCGCGCATGCGCGAGCTGGTCCCCTTTGCTTTAGGGTTAGCTGCGGTCCTCCCTGCGGCTAAACAGCCCAGGATGACACGCCCCGGGCTACCAGATCAATAAGATACCTTACACACTCACCTTCAACGCACACGTACGTCTCCATCCATGTGCACACAGATCACCACAGACCATGTGTACGTGTGTGCAAGTCTATGTGTGGATCCTTCATCCCCATAGCTCATCAGTATCAACCACTCTGGATACGCCCTATGGAACCAGCCGGCAGAATTTCCCCATCTGAGATATCTCACAGCGTGGGCACGGTTTTTAGTGCCACCGATATCTCCAACAAATGCCTTGATGATGGTGGAGTTGATAAAAGGAGCTCAGCGAGTGGGAGTACGTCTCAGCAAAAATGCTTACGTGATGGAAACAATTTTCTCGGAATGGAAAACGCCGGTATGACCAATGGCTGTTCACTCGAAATAACCGAGTAGGATTATGCTTATGCATATGGAATGTGTGTTATTATTCAAAAAATATCCACCCGCTAACGTCCAGAGACTCGGGTTTCGTCTCTGGGCTCAGGGCTCTGGGGAATAATGTGAGTGAAGAAATGGATATATATGCATGTACCAATTGCCCCTCGTGGTGGCTGGTACTCGAATCGGCTCTTGAGTACTCTGTCTACCTTTAATTTAGCGCGGGTCAATCGGAAATTTTCTGGTAAGCTCGCGTGTACGCCCAGGGCTGTCACGATTCCTACAACGCAAACCGTGGCTGTCCATGGACTCTCTACTCTACTCTGTACTCTTGACTCTGGATTCATCGAGTTCGACGTCGAGTGTGTGCAGCCCATTTTCGAAAAAATTATTCGCAAAAGCAATTTCATTGTGGAATTCCTTTCACGCCCTTGCTTACGGGCACTCGAGACTGTGTTTAGTAATAAACACAAAATCATCTTGCTTTTTTGCGGCATATCAATTCTTGGATTCCAAAGCCACGGCGAGTTTCATTCTATTAAATATTCCTGTTGTTAACTGATTGAATGTCTCCTCTACTATCTGAAAGATTTTAATGATAATCAGGGTGTCTTGGTACCGATAGATCCTTTCTATCAAGTGAATTTTAAATTAACGCTTTTAAATTCTTCGATGGCGAACATTCACTTGAGGAATAACATTCCATGAATATTGCAAATCAGGAAAAAGGTATATTGCGGCCGAGACAACTAGGAGTGGCTGGTAATCACGATTAGTTACCAGCAGGTCCTGTGAGAGTTTTTATAAATCGGGAATAAATTTATCGTGTCTCAACCTGAAAACTGATAAAAGCCAAGTAAACAAAGACGAGACTTGAAAGCAACGCTGGAGGCGCAATCGGTATTTGCGGCCATAATATTTCGATAGTTTTTTAGTAAAAATCTTTGAGCCGGATCACAATACATTGAGTTCTCCAGGTGAAAATATAAAATCCGGCTTATCCGCGGATCATGCTCGGATGTTGGTGAGGCGAATAGAAGCTGCCAGGACTGACGGCATGCAACTCTGACAGCGGAGGGGCCCGCGGGCCCAGCGATGTAGCGTCCAATCGCGTGACGCGAGCTCCTTGTGCGAGCTGGGCCCTAGTGAAACCGATTGGAGGCCACGGCGGGAGCCCGGACCAATCCCAACGCGGTCTGTTGCTCCGGGGAAGGTGTAGGCCGCACCCAGTTTGTCCCTCCCTGGCAGAAAGTAGACTCGGGAAGAAGCTGGACCCCGGTCGTCTTTCTGGTAGCTAAGGCCCCGCGGGCGCAGTAACCCTCGAGTCTTTCTGTACGACGGTCTATACCTTGGCGTCTATCTGCCTGCCTGCCTGCCTATCTATCTACACAATAAACTACCAGATCTACTGCGCGGATTTATCGGAAAACAATATCGGTAATCGTTAAATAGTAAGTGCGTTGCGCGATACCATTTTTAACTGGGAGTATTGTAATAGAGTGATTCGACGGACTGGTGGTTACTTTGCCAGCGGCGGTTTTAACCCAACCAACTGGATCATGTTTGACAAATGCGCTTTGAACCTGGTTCCTTTTTCGAGGAATTAACTGAATAGTGAATTTGTGGAGAAGCTGGTTAGAGTTGTGATGAGTGATTAAGCTGGTTTTAATAATTTAAACACTGGGACATTGCTTACTTATTATTTTTAAGTATTTGAGAGAGATTCAAGTGAGAAGAGGACCAAATGCCGAATCTAGACTACTACAACACTGCAAGGATGCATCAAATGGTAAATTTTATCAATTTTCATCCTTTTTCATTTTTTTTGTCTTCGCTGTACTTTGCCTTTGCAATTTACTATCACTGTTAAGAACTTCTAATGTAATTTTCTTAACACCATTTTCAAAAAATATTCAAATGACATCTTGAAAAAATTCCAATTCGGTTTCTAACTTTAAAAGTTCACATCTTTTGACCAAATTTTCATAAAAAAATGCGATTGGGCTCTTTTCTTCGTTACGCTGTCCGATTTCCAATGACACAGCATCAAGTACTCTAATTTAAATGTTTATTGAATTATTTCCAAAAAAAACTCTAATTGTATAATTTTCAGAAATTCAATTTCGGGTTCTAATTTTGAAAACATAACTTTTGACTAAATAGTGATAAAAAGTTGCGATTCCGCTGATTGTCGTAGCTCTGAAAAACTGTAGTGAGAAGTATTCTCACGAAAAATTCAGCGAAATTAGCGCAAGTGCGAAGCATCGACTTTTGACGAGTAAAAAAGAAGCGTATATAAATATATTTAATTAATTACAATAAATCAGGTGGAATTATAACATCAAAACAAATTACCCAACACACTAAAAGCATGCCGGAGGATTTAATTGACCCGCACAAAAGAGTAGCTCGTCACGCTCAGGTGGGCGGTCGGGTCTACTCTCGTCTACTCAACTATATACTCTCACCTAAAATATTTGCCCCGAGTATTTATCCACGCGCATTCATAATCAAAAGTTTACGTAGCTCTGTTGGACCGTAATGAGGGATGCAGTTTAAACAAACGCCTGTAACCTGACAGTCTGTGTACTGTAGTACACCGTGTAAACAAATATACACATACATATTTATGTATATGTATATATTACAAATACAAAAATATACCTCTAGATCCATTCGACCGAAAATTGAGGCTCGAATTGAGGGATCACGGCTTTGATTTCTTGACTTTTCAAAGCTCATGTGTGTTCGCGCCCATTCGAAATAAATGCATTAAAATAATGGATAATGGATTATAAATAATAAGATATTGGACCGTAAATAAAACTCAGTGTGCATTTTGTAGGGAGAACGGCAAACGTAATGACAGGTCTCAAGAAGTAACTCGTAAAACGTTACCACAATGAAATAATCCTCTGTACTCTCAACAGTAACCACCAACAAAACGAGCCTTTACCAACATTTTACCTCTAGTTTTGCGCGTGCCTTACATTACTGACTTAATATATACCCATGCATCATCAACTTTATGTGCAAAAAGTTTTTTTTCAACACCTACTTGCATTCGTTTAAACATTTTTTTGTTATTCCGACAATAATGGCTCATAAAATTTCATTTATGCTCAAAGATTCTTCATGGATAAAAAATTCATCAAGGATTTCATGCATATAAACATTCAGTTCATCAGATGATTATGAAATTTTCATCAAAATTTTCTTTTATGCAACTTTCAGGAATAGCTTTTCCAAGATTGGACTATTCCAGTCTATGAATGCCGAAATTCGGACAAATTTATCTGGATTTGAGTCACGTCGTCTATAATAGACAAAATTTTCAGTAAACGAAGCAAAATTATGCATTTATGAGGGCAATATTGTCCAAAATAATATGAAAAGGTTATTAGAACTTCGATTACATCATTTTCGAAGTTAGAATGAGTATTTTGGTCGATATTAACAAAATTTTGATCGAAAACAAAAATGCATGGTCAGAATAATTCCATAAACTGAGTGTTCATGCGCAGAAAAAAATTTCATAGGAATTTTTGAATACAACGAAGTAAATTTTTTGGACGGACGGGTCTAGTAAAATCATGAATAAGTTCAAAAAAGTATAAATATTTTTAAGTGACATTTCAATTATGAAAAGCATTAAAAGTTTATAAATATATAGTTTTATTTAAGGGTGAGATGAGTATGTAAAGCGAGAAAAGAACCGAAGCGTTGGTATTCCTAAAGCAGGACCACCTTGGCAATAAATAACCGGCGGTTTGGTCCGCGTTATTTTAATGGCCCGGTGTAGGTGATTCCAATAACTCTTCAGCAGCTTGTATTATGTTTTGTTTAACTCGCTATCGCGGGTTCGATGTGATGGCGAGAGAGATGAAAGCAATAACAATAATAATAAATAGCAATAGTAAATCCGAAGCAATCTTGCTAACTAGTGTAAGTTGTCTGAACGTTAGACCCTAGTTAACCTTTCAGCGTTTTAAAATAAAACATTATTTTCGGGGCAAAGTGTTTATGGATTTTGAATGCTCTTTTAAAAGGTCGTTATGGATTGCAGATTATTATTTATTTATTTCAAAACAAAATACTTTTGCCAGTCGCAGAAATAGAGTCGCGGGCAGACGCGAGCTTTTGGCTTAAAAAATATTTATTGGGTTAAACAATACCGACAAATTAATCAAAGGAGAGTTTTAATGACAGGGCTATCGAGGGTAATTCCCATAATTCGAGGATCGCGGTTGAATTTTAATTTGATCGGCGCTCATCTTAAAAAAGAACGCGGACGTGTTGCGTCGGCCGGTATGTATACATATATATTTTGGTTTCTTTCCTTTGTATCGGGCACTAATATGTGTTCTCGAGTCTTTATAGTTGATTTGCTTTTGTTTTATAAGGGTTTACACGAACGGAGAATAACAAATCCTGTTTATTTTTTTAGGACATAATAAACTGTAACTGAGTCAGTCAGATGATTGTTGAGACTAAAACACCCGGAATAAAACTCGATTACTGCAATTTTAAATTCCACGCAAAAGTTAACAATTATTTTTAATTAATTATTGTTGAGGTTATTAATATTATAGTTTCTAATTACATGGAAATATTCACGTTCATATTCGATGCTTTAATATTTCACCTGAATTTTTTAACATAAATTTTAATTTATAATTATTTTAAATTCAATAATGTAACGTGTAATTAGAGTCATGGAAATTTTGGACAATAGATTTATTTAATTAATTTTTCTGATGAAAAGTTTAATATTTTTTTTTATATTTAATTTTAATTAACAAAACTTTTTATAGAAATTGGGATTTTTTGGATGATCCTGAAATCAGCAGACAATTAACAATTTTTGGATTTTTTTTTTTAACAAATCAATTAGGAAAAAAAAAAATCTAAAAATATGCACATGTAGAAAATTAGAAAAACTATAAATGCAATTTTTTTGAAAATTTTCTTTCTATAATTTATACTTTTGAGTAAATTCCAAAAATTATTAGACGTTAGCTAACTTTAGTGTCATATTTTTTGGGGGTGGAAATAAAATGTATCAGAAAAAAAAAATTTTAGATCTTATAAGATCAGGCTTGAGATCTAAATGCCTATAGGTCAATTTGGATCTAAGACTCATGTAAATTTCCTGAGATCTAACATTTTTTTTCAAAAGTTTTCAAAAAGCGGGTTTCAGGTCTTCTATTTTTTCCATAATGGCCATAGCAAAAATAAATAAATAAAATCTCAAGCTCTCAGAATTTCTAAGAGAATAAAAAAAAAAAAGAATCGTGTAATTTAAAATAAGCAATAAAATAAATTTTAACAAGATTGTCTACGTGAAAAATAAAAATACGAGTTAGGGGTTTGATTTAAAAGTTGAGAAGCTAATTTTTACCGATCACGTTTTCCCTTTACGTGAATATGGGCACGGGGTAGCGGTACAGGATCCTATATAGCTATAATAAGTGGTTAAATTCCAGTAGTGGGCATCGTTACGAACCGGTAGCCTCTAATCAACTTAATTTCAGGTTGGCTTGGCCAACTCAATGTTACCCAACATATCCGAGTCCGATATTCGGTAATTGTAACGGATTGGAATGTTGCACGTCCGGAGCCTGACTGGATCTACTCCAACGCGTACCCCAAATTTAGTATCGCGAATCGCGATCACAACTTAGCCATCGAATTCACAAACTTTATTCTCTCATTAGTTATTAATATTTTTATTTTTTTCTTCATACGAAAAAAAAAAAAAAAATTAATTACAGTGGGTGATTTTAAGTTGCCATAGACGATTGATACGCAAGTGTAAAATAAATTTCGTATGATGGTGTTGTGTATATTTAATATTCTTACTCTTGGATCTTCTTGGGCACTTGGTCGTCTGGGTGGCTTGAACTGACGATAAAACAAACGTTAATAAGCAGGTGAGAAGTCTGACCCGCCTCCTAATGCGCGGGTCAAAGCCGGCGAGAAAGAGTTCTTACTTGTACACAGTTAAACAGATAGATACAACAACAAATCATTCAACTAATTACCGGTCATTTGTCTTTACAACAAATGTTACTTAGTCAATTGTTGGAGATTTTTTCATTTTTGTGCAAACAAACTGTCTAGTGAAAAATCGCTCTCAGCTTCAGAGTTCAAATAATTCATTTAAAACTGGGAAAGTTAATTTTTTCTTAGGTAATTTGCGGTAAAATTAATTACTTAAATTAAAAATCATCTTGAAATTTTCCTGATTCTGATTTGAAAATTTAAAACGGCTCTCACGCCGGAAATATTGATTTTAACGCGATGACTAAAGACAGCATTTTTGTAGAAAATTTAACGTTCTACAAAATTGTCTATATGCATTTTTGACGTATCTCTGATAGTTTTCTTGAAAATCTTGAAATAACAGAAAAGAATATTTTATTCGATGAGAGATTATTTTCTGATTATTTAAAACGTCTCTCATGTCTCAAATATCGATTTTATCGCATTAGTTATTGATATTATTTTTGTAGAGAATTTTAAGATCTACAAAAAAGTATTGATACATTTTTGTCATATCTCACTTAGTTTTATCAGAAATTGATTACAAAGACCTAAAACCAATAAAGTAAATTACAGAGCCTCAAATACTGAGTTTTAAAAAATAAATGCTCAGCTTAAATTTTAATTAAGTAATAAAAAAATTTATGTACCTTTTTTTACCAGAACAAAAAACATTTATTGGTTTACAGATATAATTAACGAATTATCTGTAATAAAATCTCAAACGAATAAAAACCGTAAAAAAAAAAAATTAATAACAATAAAAAAAATAGTATATATATATATATATACATATATATCAATAGGAAAATACTAGGAAACGATTAATTGGATATAGTGAACTAGAGCGTAAAAGCCGGCATTGGAGCGTGTGCATATAAAATGTCATAAAAGACGCGGTCCGGATTATTGAGCACTAGGTAGCAGAGAATAACTCTCGGTCTTCGCTCGTTTGCTCAAATCAAACTGAATTCTCCTCAATATTCGACATTCACCATCCACATTATATTTATACTTATACTGAAATTCAAGTACCATTAAAAATATATATTACTTTTACAATTGCCTCTACTCCGAGTGCCACCCGAGTGATTCAATCACGTCGCAATTTCGGGGATTATATTTCTCGAGTGATAAGATCACTCTGCCTTGACATTTCTGCACTCTATATATATAATATATGTGGAATAAATGGAAATCTGTATGTGGCATGTATTAGAGTGGATCGTCGAGAGGAGAGTTTCAATCTGGAGGTCCAATTTCACGAATTGGATGAAAATACGTATTCCGTATCCATTGGCTTGGATAACGCGCGGGCCACTGCTACTACTCACTACTCCATATTCAACCAGGTAGCTCTAGCATTTACTCTCGACGGTTTTACTCATGTTAGTTCTCATCTGCAGCAGTCAATGTACACTACGACTGCTATATATTTATATATATGTGGTATATACGGTAGAGAGACTGGAGAAATTCTGGCGGAATGAAGTTTGTACGGCACACAGCACAGCGGCATATTATGAATATTCAACTTGACGCTGGCATGGCTGCGTTCCAATCCATTATTCATTTCTCCAGCACCATCGTTCGAATTCTCCGCTACATAAATATATATATGTACATGTATTTTAGTATATACTTGCGTATGTGTTCAGTGTTCTGTATTATATTTTTTCCGATCACGCAAAATATCGATTTGCATTTTATTTATTTATTTATTTGGAAATATATATATTATATGTGTGATATGTATTTTAGCTTTGTGTGAAAGTGTAAATGTGTGGAGACTGGGTTCAGGATATAGATGTATATTTTAAGATTTGAGTATTAAATTGCCGATAACGAGTCACTCGGAACCTGCGGTTTGACCTTTTGAACCTCGGCTCCACCACTTCATAACTCAGCGCTATTTATTTTTTTTTTTTTACCTTTTATCTTGAGAATGCGCTTAAACTATATATTTAACTCATTTTTAATACGTAATTATTGAAATTTTTTTTATTTAAACTACAGGCTTTCAAAAAAATTTTTTTTTTCTCAAATATCTAGAATATTTAATCATTTCTTTTACTTCTCTACTATTTACTCCAAAGTAAAAAAAAATGTAAACTTTTTTTTTCATTTTGAATTTTTTTTACTCCATGTCAAAAAATTGAGTCCTAATTTTTTTTTAACTACTGAACAAGTCCACTGCAAAAATAAATAATAAATTTTTTAACTTTCCCGTCATATTTTTCTTCTCATAAAAATTTTCATTTTCAAAAGTATATAAAAAAAAGCTTTATCTCAACTCATTTATTCCAATTAATGTTATCCGTAAACTAAAAAGTACAAAATAATGATAATAATAATACATATTATAACTACAACAAAAGACACGTGCAGGATAATTTAGTAAATGAATCCTTAACAAGTGTCACGCCTCATACTTTCACCCTCAATCCACCAATCTATCGTCTCTTATCTCCAAACACGATCGTATTAAACGCACGTTCTACGTTGTACGTTATACGTTCTACTTTACCCAAGCATACATTTACACCGACTCAATACCCTCATATGACACGAACACAAATCTGAATCCGAACCCAAACACTCCAGACCAATACCAACATATTATATAATAGGAGACGGTGACCCGGAACGGGCAAAGATAAGAGCGACCCAGCGCCCGCCCGATATAGAGAATGCTATTATATCCCATTTCTCCCTAATGATCCATCATATCGATCTCTACTGTGATTACACGAGGACCTTACACACATTACACAGTATATTATACACACATGTGTTTATGATTGCAGGTAAGTGACCGAGAAGCCCGGCGATTATCTACAAATTAGAAAAAACAAGACGTTCAGATGACATTCAGATGCGACGGCGTCGGTGTCGGCGGTACGGGCGCGTGTTTCCAGCCGAGTTTTAGTGCCGTTGACTCATCTTGCTGGGTGAGTTTTCGCTTTGAATTCTCTGCGTAAACATCAATCGGAAAATAAATTTATCAGGAGTCTGAAAACTCAGACAATTTAAATTCGAAAAATAAAAAAAATCCAATAGGAAACCAGACCGTCTTTAAGTCTTAAGTCTTCAGTCGGGGATATATATATATATATATACATATATATTGTTTCTTTTCCTTTGCTTTCAACAAATTTTATGTCTTCACCCTCTTACCCCCATTTCTTTCTTTCTCTTTTTTCTTCTCCGTCTTAATTTTCTGTCCTCGTCATTTTCTTTTGCTCTCAAACAGGTAAATAACTCTAACGCCGTTTACTTGGGTTACCTCGCAGTTTATAATAGAGATTATCTTATTTAAGTCTCTCGAGACTTGTTTCAGTAAACTTTTTAAAGAATAAATAAGGAAATGAAAATACTGAGAAAAATTATTTGATAAAAAAATTATTAAATTAATAGATAGTAAATTTATTTTCTTTTTACCTGAGCTTGGAAAAATATTTATGGGCTACAAAGAAAAAAAAAGTTTTAAGTCTTAAGGATTTGCTTTACAATGAGATCAAAGTATTTATTAAAATAGCTGATAAATCCGAGGCATCTAAGTTGCCGTCGGCGGCGATTTCACAACCTGAGTCTCGATAATCGACATGAGTAACGACATGGACTACATATGTCCACCCGCATAAACTATCCAGCGTATTTATAGTTTTTTTTTTTAGCAGACTTTAGCTTGCATATATTACGGAGTTGGCACTCGTTGTCAGGAAAAATACTGTTGAATTATGCGTTATTAATTATAATTCACAGCAGCGTGTTATTAGTGCATTAGGCGAAGCCGCCCGTCGCGCTTTTGTATTCGCCGCGAGGTAAAACACCCAAAGCTACGTAAGCTTGAGTCCTTTCTAATTAGCTCTTTATCTTGAGAGAGGATAGTAGATAATAGAAATCAGGTCCGGGTCTAAGCTCAAGCCCATGACCAGGTCCAGGTCTAGGTCCAGGTCTAGATTTAAATCCAGGCCCAGGTCTAAGTCCGTCCAAGTCACTGTTGATAAATACTGTCCGCGTTTTGTGTCCCCTTAGGCTTTGACGTGAGACATAACAGACGAGACTCTGATTAAAGCGACATATATATGTAATGGATGTTTGTACAACATACGAAGATATATATTTTGTGTAATTACTATTATCAGTTCGCGGGTATTACCTGTTGCACTAGATCCATTCGATTCTTGGATTATGTAACAAAACAGCTACCCAGCGAATGGAGAAGATTTATTTATTATATGTGTATATATATTTGTAGACATATATATACAGTATGAGGAGTTTGTAATCATGATGACTTTTACTTGCGAGCTGTCGGCAAGGTGATGATGGACAGGAAGAAATGCCCATTCCAGGCTCTTACACACCTCCATTATCATATTTATGACCTAGCAGATCCTCAAGGCAGACTTTAATGCTGGTAAAAAGGTTAAGAAATACATAAACAAAGCGTTAGTGGTTAATGATTTAAAACATTTTCTTGGGGAACTTATGAGGAGTCTGAGAAGATATCAGAGAATGGAGAGGAAGAGGGGGGTAACTCACCTAGACCTAGAGTTTGAAGATTTGGGAAAGTGTCTCTGGTCGCATTGGGGTGACAAGTGGAAAAAAGTTTGTTGGGGTGAATTTATGTAGCAATTAATGCTACTGACGCGACTGCTGTGTAATTATAATTAGGCAGCAACGCCCTCTGCCCGCCTACGCCTTTAAGCTTTTGCATAGAATATGAGGAGGAAGTCTTGGTCTCAGTGGACGGGGGACCTACGTCTGAGGATTTAAAAAAGTAAAAAGTGTGGATGTAATAATGATAATGATAATAAATAAAAGAGTTAAAAAAAATTATAAGGCTGAAAGCACGAAGAATTTTGCGAGGAATGCGAACCGCCTTAGGCTCAAGAGGGTTATAGTCAGTGGAGTCACGAGCGGGAAAAAGAGCCGCGCACGCGTTTATTCAAATGACGGTGGATCTCGCACGAAAGGTGCCCGGTAAAGGAAACAGTCTTGTATATCCTTACATTTTGCAAAAGTGTTGCCCACAAAGACGGACTGAGTGCACACATTCTTGCAGTGTCCAGTTATTGCGAGCGGAGGTTATTTTTCAGCGACGCGGACTGAGGACGCCATTTAGTTGATAACTCGCGTCACGTGACTTGGCTATAGTTTGAGAGGCATAATCTCTTAGAGCAAATACCAATACCAATAGGATTACCATTACCAACACAAAAGTTGAGGATAGGATTACTGTATACATGCTCGGGTATCGGAGATCGGTATGGCTGGAATGGTAGGGACGGGGTGGAAAAGGGAGCGAGATGCAAGAGGGAACTGTGCGCGTGCCTCAGGGCGAGAGGAGGAACGAGAGGTCTTAGGATCTTCGCGTGCCCGGCCCATCGTGGTTATACAAGAGTTAAGA
Source organism: Microplitis deprimator (assembly GCA_964016945.1). Taxonomy (NCBI): domain Eukaryota; kingdom Metazoa; phylum Arthropoda; class Insecta; order Hymenoptera; family Braconidae; genus Microplitis; species Microplitis deprimator. The sequence goes on from OZ024716.1 coordinate 15,004,144, forward strand.
GTTTGTATATACATACAAATATATACGTATATATATGAGACGAGTTGTATTGGCTCTGGCTCTCTTGTTCATGGTCAGAGGTCATCCTTTAGCACGAGCCACCTTCCTCAAGATAGACGGGTTCTCAACTTATTTATTTATATATATATTATATGTACAAATATATATATATTTAGATATATACGGCGCATTACCCCTCTGCGGGATACGAAGCTTCCTCGCAAATGGACCACCCGACTCGATCACTTTCGCGTTTTTTTTCCAAATGGTCCAACTTGCCCGTCGATGATTTGAATGTATGTCAGATTTTTTGCTTGTATTTTTTTAGTAAAAAAATTAAGTACTTGTAAATCGTATTCATGGATTCTGGCCATCCATCCTGGCATCGTTTCCTCTTAATTTCGAGCGGGTGTGGCTGAAGTTATAAATCTTGCTCAAGGTTTTTTCGCGTCAGTAGGATCATTAATTGTATTTTTTTAAATATTTTACATAAATACACCCAGAAGTCTTCAAGTTTGCGAAACTGATCCTTTTTTTTGCAAGCATGACCTCCAGCGTGACCTCTCGCGGGTCCAGCTGCGGAGATTTTAGTGATACCGTCGCAGATTTTTTCTCACCGTTCCCGTGTAGGATAAAAAAACTGACAGCTGGCCGCCGATAAGCCGACTCTACTTTGCCGACCGCGGACTTATCCGCGGACGATACGGACCCTGCACTGACGACCGCAGACCCCGGGTAAGTTATCGGTCGCAAAAGTCCTCGGCCGGTAGATGGGTCTGGTTTATTCAGTTGCTAAAAAATTTTTCTAACAGGAACTCTTAAATTATACCCCCGATTAGTAATTGATTGATAATACGAAAAAAATGAGAAGCTGAGCTCTAAGCGGACAAGTTAATTGACTGGCAGTTAATAAAAACCGGAGGCTATCGATAATATACAAATATAATTTATCAAATACTCGTTAGCGAAACGATCAATTAACCGCAGCGACGGATATTCTTTAAGTAAAACCGGTAATCAAAACGTAAATCATTACTGATATCTCCTCGTTTACTTTAACATGATAACAAACGTAATTAATTTACTAGGTGATTAAACTTTTATCGACTATCTGCTCGGAAAGCTAAAAAATATATAAACGAACTCGACTCGATACTCGATCGACGAATAATAACTTTTATTTGAATGGACGTTTTACATCAGTCTGAGATTAGACTTGCGTTTGATGGACGCGAATAATGGGATAGAAAAAAATGATACTTGTTATGAACAAGTACTCTATTGGTTTGCGATATACATACATATATATTATATTATATTATAAATATAGCGAATCCCATTATGCAAACGTCGTACCGATCGATCATCGATTCGAAAGCCCCAACTGACACGCATATAATCAAATAATAATACAAACCGCAGGCTAAAATCCTATTGAACAGAACGAAATAGCGATAGAAAGTTGTAAGTTGCCCATAACACAACTGCCTATCAGTTGGCTTTGAGATCGAAAATATCTCTCATGCATTAATCATTTGTATATATATATTTACTCATACATATGTGGAGCTGTAGATACTTGTATGGACAAATGTGTTATATATATATGTATATATATGAACTGAGTTGAGTATATAGAAGTTTATAACGACTATTGGCGATTCGAGTTGCCGCCCAATGGAATCTGTCGATCGACAGATACACGCTCGATTGTATACAGCCAATCAAATTGTCTGACAACCACTTTAGAATATTGAATTTATAAAAATTTATATCGTAAATTTATTTTTTACTAGTTGTTATACATTTATAAACACAGAAATTGGCAAATCTGTTGATGTCCGAGCCCCTTGGGCTCGAAAACATTGTTGTGATACATTTTCCAGCTCTTCGAGCTCTTATCGAGAAGTCTTTTATAATAACACTGGCACATAAAAGTAAAGAAAGATAATGTCACTAGGCTTTCTCTAGGATTTGTCTAGGATTTGTCAAGGATTCAGAGATGTCTTCTCAGGAAATTGCTGGCACATGAAAATAAAGAAAGATAATGTCTCTAGAATTTGTCTAGGATTTGTCTAGGATTCAGAGAAGTCTTCTCAGGAAATTGCTGGCACATGAAAGTAAAGAAAGATAATGTCTCTAGAATTTGTCTAGGATTTGTCTAGGATTCAGAAAAGTCTTCTCAGGAAATTGCTGGCACATGAAAGTAAAGAAAGATAATGTCTCTAGAATTTGTCTAGGATTTGTCTAAGATGTGTCTAGGATTTGTCTAGGATTCAGAGAAGTCTTCTCGGGAAATTGCTGGCACATAAAAGTAAAGAAAGATAATGTCTCTTGGATTTTTCTAGGATTTGTCTAGGATTCAGAGAACTCTTTGGTAACCTTTACCACAGTAACGATTACCATAATATTAGGGGAATAGTTACCATAATATATAGAGTTTATTCCCATATACTTATGAACCGTTACAATGTGGTTATAGGATTAGTTCCTATTCGGTTATGGAAACTATTTCTATGAGTATGGTAATCATTACCATGATTCTTTCACATGCGATATAGGAACTTTTCCCAGAAAGTATGGGTCTATATCCCATAATTCCAAGTAATCATTACAATAACGGTATGGGATGATATTTCATAAATGTAATAGGAACGGTCACCATAATCTTCTCTCCGTGTAGAAAAAATTTTTATTGTAGATATTGTTCTATTAGGGTCACTAAAAATCAAAAATAAAAAAAATAAAAAAATGTAGAATGAGATGAATAATAAAATTAAATGACTAGAACCCGTGTTCATTACAAGCTGCAATAACTCTTAATATCATGGATGCACGTGGTCATCAGTAACGTTAAAGTGAAAGATAATCGTCAATTTGAGTACAACCCCGCAATGATTCAAAGTCATATCCTCATCCGAAGAGACGCAGAGACGCAGAGTGGAGCCAAGAGATAAGTCGCTTCGGAATTAAAACCTTTGCCGCGGGGGTGTGCCGTAATTACCGTATAATGTTCGGTAAATCTATATAATAGTTACGTGCTACATGACTGATAGAAAATGACATGGGGAGGAAAAAAGCTGAGGACACGATCCCTTTTTTATTTGAGCTGGACTGTCTTCGGCATGACGTAGCCGTCTACTACACTGACAGTGCAGAGCAAAGAGTACTGAGTGCTCGGATACAGAGTGTCATTGTCTGTGGGTGCATTATGTCGCATTAAATTGATCCCACAGTAAAAATGATAAATCGGTAATGATGGAGACTCGTGCGAAACGTCTGGGTCTCGCAATCATGCCCGTGACCCCTGATCGATTTTAGTCATACGGAATTATTTATTATTTATTTTATATTATTTATAATATTTTTTTATTGTGAGTAATGTTGGATGAGTAGTGTAGTGATTATGTACTTGTAGAGAGGACTACGATGTTCGCATTGTAACGGATCATCTTTATGAATGACCCGTCGTTTGGCAGTATAACAACAAGTTCTTGCATGTGGGTCTTCTAAAAAGAACTTGCCGCTTAGTGGGTATGCATATTGCTTGATAAATAGCCGATTGTCATTACATGCTGAGAGTACAATTGCACATTATTATTTGATACTTTTTTTATTGATAAATAAATAATGATAATTATCATTATCATTGTTATTGATTCTGAAGTTGACAGTTGAAAATTTTCGGATTTTTTTTTCAACAAATCTGTGGCAATAAAAAAAAAACTGAAAAAATGCACATGTAGAAAATTTAAAAAACTACAAGTGTAATTTTTTTAAATATTTTTTTTTTTATAATTTATCGTTTTAGAAAAATTTCAAAAATTATTAGATGTCGGCTAACTTCAGTATAATTTATTGGTATAGAATTTTTTTAGAGAATTTTGCATGGAGAAATTTTTATCGTGCATTTTTGGAAAAATTTGCAATTGAGTCCTAATTGTTTGAGTAGGTCCTAAATTTCTATTATTAAGTTCCAAAATGAGCAGAATTGGTCGGTTCAAAAATCGCCCGTAGAAAAAAAAAAAATTGGAAAGATATTTTTTTTTTCTCGAGACATTTTTTTAACAGAAAAAAATTAAAATTTACTTGCATAATTTCGTATTTCTGTATTTTACGTCGATGAAAAAAATTTTTTTGACAAAATGTCAATTTTGAGAAATTAACTTCCGACTGCAATTTCTTATAAAAATTTGTCGGCACAAATGATTGGTGATAAGTGAGAAATTGATACGGATAAATTTTTATATTGTTGATATAATATAAAATGGGAATAAATAAAAAAGAAACTGGACAAGGTGCAGTGGTCAGTGGGGCGTTGACCTGATGCGCCTGGACCAAACGAGTGTGAGTACAACGGAATCTCAGGTTAGGGGAGAGCATGAGACGCGGTCAAGTCGTTTGGAAAAGACAAGGAGAAAGCAATGTATGCTCATATGTGTGTATGTGCGTAAATATGTGTGCGTGTGTGTGAAGATACACTGAGCAGAGTGAAGAAGGAAAGATGATGATGAAAAAAAGATGCGGATCGTCAGCGACAAACAAAAAAGGACGCGTATTGCTGCGGATTGTAAAAAGTATAACGAGGATAAAAAAAATTTATATATAGAATGATATATATATGAGAGAAATAAAGTAAAAGAGGATTGATTTATTTATCACCCTTGCTGATGAATGTTGCGGGCAATGTCGTCGACTTATACTTTTAGATATCAACATCAGGAAGTCACATGATGATGCAGTTATGTGAACTGACATTGTTGTCTACTGGATTTTTATTTAGATTTCTATAGATTAAGTTGGTGGTGACATTCAGGAATTCGTTTCCATAGAATTTTATTTCGGAGGCTGTCTAAATTTTTATTGTAATCTTTGATTTAAATGTCATAAAAATTTATTTTTTTAACTTTTTCCTGAGAATTGGAATTTATAATAAAAATAACCGTTGACTATAAAAATTTGGAATTTTTTAAATTTTTGGAATTTTTTCTGTGGAATTTGAAAAAAAAACGAAATATGTCAAAATTTTTTTTAAAAATTGAATACAAATTTTGGCACTTGGTTTTTCAAAAAATTTTTTAAAAATTGTGATTTAAAAAAAAAACTAATGAAAATTTCTATATCTATAAATAAATTCAATATTTGAAGTCCACTGATTCCTACAAAAATATTTTTTTAAAAATTGAGTCATTAAAATTTCTAAAGAATAAACCCATGGAAATTTTTCGTCACGTCAATTTAAAAAAAAAAGAAATAATTTATAGCTACTTTGCAGTTAGTGGATCGATTTTAAAAAAATTTTCCACAATCTCAATTTGAAGTGGTTTGATACCCGAGTATGAGTTCCACCTGGTAGAATATTATCGGTTTAACGATCCGATCCATCGGAATAATGCCTACTCGTGTACCACCGATTATTGACCATAGCAAGCCATAAAAAAATAAATATAAATAACTAAATAAAATAATCCAACAAAATAAAAAAAAAGTCAACATTATTACGTGAAGGTTGAATACAAACGAGTAACGAGAACGCGTGCTGGAGAATATGATATCGCGAGTGGCATTTCTCGATTTCAAAACCACAAACCTCCTTGTTCTCCATTCTCCGCGAGCTTTGTCCAACCCAGCGCAGTACCCAGCTGTCTATACAACAGCTTACATACCTCCATATACTCATAAAACTATTGCCAATGGAATATTATCACACATAATGGCTCGCTAACTTGCTCATTATTAGCCGTTTTGTGGTTTATGAATCCCAGTCCACAATCTCACCCGTCTATTAGCCAAGTATCCAGAAAAAAAAAAATAAACCGACACTAGAGTACTGTTTTGTTACAAATAACCTGCATCCAAACAGGATTCGAGCGACAAATTTAAAAAAAATGGAAAAGGAACAGGAAAAAATTGAAAACGCCGAGGACTGGGATCGAACTGGCTTTTACTCGGTTAGAAATATCGAATAGTTGTATCGTTTTGTCCAAAGAAATGACTCGGCACTTGTATTGGTGGTTGGATCGCCTGTGTGAGTGTGTATCCGAGAAAAGAACTTGTCCCAGTGGCGATAAAATAACGAGGTAAACGAATTAATCAGCCGTTGAGCGGCAAAACAGATCCTGCTACCACGTGATTGAAATGGTAACGACGAATCTGTTGCCAGCCACACCCAGGCCTGGTCCACTCCGGACAGTCTGCATGATAAGATGAGAGAAATCTCGAGCAACTGCACAGTGCACAGATTATAAATAAAATAAATAGAGGCGGAGGTGAAAGGGAAGGGGGGGGGAATGATAATTTGTGGACATCTTGGACTGAGTCTGCGGTATTGAATTTTTTTTTTGCCACATATATGAATTGTATATGGGTTTTTCCATCACGGGACAATGCCACTGCGGTGATACAGACGAAATGTAGGGTGACTCTTCCCGCTCGCTATCTGCATCCGGCAGACTGCAGAATAGGCGAGAAAATATATGCTAGGAGATTTCTCCCGGGAGCGTATAAAGCGGAGGCTCCTTTTTTCCTCAATGGCCTGTATCGATGAATCGTTTTCATCTAGCTCTTGATATACGTGATGATGTCTTGATGTCTTGTGTCATGTATCCTTGCCTTTTATATATATATTTATATAAAAAATATACGCAGGTGCAATTTATGATAATGCTGAGTCAGATATCGGCATTCACCGCGAATAAATTTATCACATTTAATTTATATTCAATAAAAAATATTATTTTTAAATTTTATCGAAATTAGGTTCAAAAAAAACTTCAGGTCTTGTTTTGAAAAAAACGTTGCCCCAGATTTCTAAATGAATATTAAAAAATATCACAATTAATTTAATTAAGGATTAAATTACTACGAGAGCATGATAAGAAAGTAAAGGATCTAATTGTAGTATAATTAAATAATTAATTAAATGCCAAAAAATAAAATAAAATGATAAAAGATGATGGTCGTAAGTTGATCTAATGTGAACATGAGTTGATCTGCGGTGAAAGCCCCGAGGCTCTCCAAGGTCCATGCCACACAACACTGGCTGCTACTGGGATCGATTTATCCACATAATACATATACTCAAACATATAACCGGCTAAGCTATATATATATATATATATATATATATATATATATACAAATAAAACCCGCTCGACAACAGTTATCCGCGTTCATTCAAGGTGCACGACTACAACCACTACAACTTCACATAAATAAACTAACAAACAACAAAGAGCATAAGCAAGAGTGAGAGGGCGAATGTAATGCAGCATAACATAAAGATAAGGAATAAGAAATCTATTCAGATCAGGCAACTCCATCTGTCTCCATCTGTAGCAATCGTATATCTAGATATACCGTAGCCATAAACCATTTCCATACAATTTGTAAGCTCTGTCTTGCAGACTATCATCAAGACATTTGAATAGTATCAGCAGTTAGGTCCTCATCGGCATAGGCTTCGTCTCTGCCACCAGTTACCTGCGAATAGAGATGCTGAATCGGTTGCGTTTTATTTTATTGTATTGCTCATAGAGAGAAAGGAAATAATAATAAGAAGAAGAGGATGAGCTGGCGCAAGAAGAGGAAGAAGAAGAAGAAGAAGAAGAAGAAGAAGTTTAAAATCTGTCGATGGAGAAGGGAGTGAAGAGTAAAGTGGCGATACCAGTGCCAGTGCTGCGAGTGGTCAAGCAGTTAAACACTTGCTCCAACGCAAGATATTTTGCCCTCTCCTGCCTTGGGCAAAGACTTCTCTCCTCTTTTCGCCTCTAGGCCATTCTCGAGAACCGCGCGCGCCAACGCAAGTCTCCATCAGGTCTCACCGACCTCCACCAATACAAATCTTTCATTATCATCATTATTATATTTATACAACATATATACATACATATATCTACATACATACATTATACATTACACTGTCTGTTACTACTTACACGAAATTGCGAAGCTTTTCCTAACTTTCCACGTGATGACCACGTGATTAGTGAGTGATATATTTTTGAAATGTGCGGCAAGTTGATATATTTTTAAATAAGTGCGACATGTGTTTGAAATCGATATACTGATTGATGTTTTATCAAACCAAGCAGAGGAAACTAATCGATGGTATGCTGAGGAAATAACATTTGAGTACAGGCTATGTCGGTACTTGATGACGTTAAAGTTAATAAGACTAGGAATATGTCACCATTAGACGAAGTCGCCTCGCCAACGAGTGTCGAGTCGGAACTTATTGCTGACAATATGCTGGAGGAGACCGAAATCAGGGATTGCAAGCGAAAACGCGAAGCACATGAGGGGCTAAGCTTGAGGAAGCTGCCGTCACTTGACGATTCTCCGAGTAATAATAATAATAATAATGATAACAGTAGTAACAACAACGACGTGGGGTTTGTGCTGGAGGAAAGTGTGGACTTGGAGGAAGTAGAGGACGTAAGTGAAACAAATGTTATATTTATAATTGTCGTGATAAATATGGGGAGGGAAAATTCGAGATACCGGAATCGCAAAACCTGTTTCCGTGTTCGCTTTCTTCGGAATTGCCTTTAAGGAGACACATCTCGCCGCGGGCTGAGTACAGACGAAACTTAAATGCTGGGATTGGTTTTGTCAGCGAGATGTAGAGACGATTCGCGGGAACTGATGAGAGTCCAGAGGGTTCCCCAGTCACCCTCAGGGTGCCAACTGTTTGACTCACACCTTGAGGCTACTGGAGACGCCCGTTCCCACTCGGATGTTACTCATGTTTATCTTACTCACTTTTTTTTTCCTCGCTGGCTTTTATTGGTTGTTATTAAATAATGAATAAATTTATTCCCGATGACCTCTAAACAGGTTTTTTTTTTAATTTATATTCTAACACGTTTATATTTTAAGAGAGGGGGGAAATGGGCCGTTAGAAAAAATAACACGTGTAAATTTATTTTTTCGTTTTGGTTTTTCGAAAAAATATTTTTTTTTTTCATAAAGAAATCCCTTCCCTTAAAAGAAAATTTCAAGAATTTTGTTCGGGTCATTTTACCCCAAGAATTTATTTAGCTTTGGTAATTGAAAAAATTAATTTGTAATTACTCTAGCTGCGTACAGTTGAGTAATTTTTAATATTTTTTAATATTCATTGGAATTAAATGGGTTGGAAATGAAGAGAATGTAAAACGTGCAAATGAAAGATAAGTTTTTCTTTATAAAATATATATATATATGAGTATATTATTATTATGACGGTTGATACATTGCCTATTGTAGCGGTAAATAAACGAGCAGTTAACATTCTTAAAGAGTGAATCCTACTGCAATATATAATAATGATAATAATCTCGCATTAAATTGATGTTAAGTGTTTGTAGTTTTTATTACATATTTTTATAATTATGTGAAATTAATTGGCATCTTTCAAAAGAGGTGAGCTAATATTAAACGTCATCATTTTGCTGGTGGGATTGGGTAAAATTATGGATTAGGATGTTTGGTATAGAAGATTATTATGAAATTATTAAATGGTGACCGTGAAAACGAGCGTTTGCGGTGGGTAATACCTAGAGATATGTTGCTGTTATTATTATTATTATTATTATTATTATTATTATTATTATTATTATTATTATTATTATTATTATTATTATTATTATTATTATTATTATTATTATTATTATTATTATTATTATTATGGGTGTAGGATAGGCTGTATTGTAGGTAGTTACTGAGAAGACAGCGTGAAAGATTCGTGCTGCGGTTTTACTTTGCACATTTGCCACGCGCTGCTTGCGGGCATTCCAGTCACTACTTTTCAACGACTTATTTTAATAATAAATTTTATTTATCTTAGACATTATATACTTTTTTTTATTTATTTTAGTATTAAATTATATGATAAGTTTAAGTTTTATTTATATTGTCAGTAATTATAAAAAATTTATTACATAAAATTTGAATCAAGGCTGGGTAATTTTTTTTAGCAGATCAGAAATTTTTATTTTATGTCAAAGGCAAATTGTTATTTACTATATATAGAAATTTTGTAAAAGAAATGAAAGAAAAATTATTTTGGAGTGTTTTGACCGAATTTTTTTTTGAATTCTTGAATTAAAAATTTGAAATTTATTAGATAATAGTCAAGTGACAAAAACTAGGGGATTTCAAATTTTGAGCAGACAAAAATTTTTTGATCAATTAATTGGTAAATAAATTTTTGATCATAATTTAAATAATTATTCAATAAAAAAGGACTAATAGAAATTCTCATAAATTTATTTTATAATATAGAAATGTATAAAAAATTATTTGTCATAAAATAAAATTTGAAAGCCGATGAATCCGTCAATTAAAATACCATAAATAAAATGAATAAAAATATGTACGTTAAAAAAATATAAAATTAAATAATATTCCTAGTAATGTAATATAAAAACAAACGTTAAATTAGTTTTCTTGGTTTCACAGTCAGCATGCAAGGAAAATCTAACGACTTAACTCCGCATTATAATCTCTGTATATTTGTCAAGCTAGTGTTGTTGCAAACAGCCATGCCCGATAGAGTACGGAAGAGTAAACAAAAAAAAACAATTAAAAAACCCATAGCCTGTAGATGTTAATAAACATAAAAAGAAAGAGTGTCATAAAATTTTTTTCCAGACTTTACTATATTTTCTTGTACCGTTTTACGCCTGCAATTTTATTTTGAGGCAAAGTCGCATATATATGCATACATACATATATATGTTTGTGTATTTAACTACTGCAGAAGCTATTTAACTATTTACCCTTTTCTTTTTAATGTCCGTGGTAAATGTATACATATTTTTATTCGGCTACTTATCAAATAAAACATTAAAATGTTGAGACGTCAGATCACTGGGAATTAACTATTTACATAATTGTCGTTAAAGTCGTCGAATAAAATATAATTATTTTACCGCTACGCTATAGAGTTGAAGCCAATGTTTGTATTAATGTATATATTAATATATATGTATATTTATATTAAGTGTGGTCTCGAGCTCGGGTACTGCTTTTGTGGGCACGGGTATAAAAATAATAATTAAAGTATGGATGTATGTATGTATGTAAAAATGTATGTATTTTCTAACGGCGACGGCGACGCTGACGGCGACGGCGACGGCACTGGCGTGTTAGAGAAACTTAAGGTGGATTAAATACGCACTTCAAACATCCTCGTCACTGTCAAAATAAGTAGGTCGACCTATCGAGTTACGCCTCTCTCAAAAAACGATGGTTCCACGTCCACATCGAGATCAGAGAGATAATTACATTCAGAAATATAATCGATAAATCGATTGCGAAATAACTCAATTTCACAAAAGGCTTTTTTTTATTTTTGCCTTTGATTAACAGCTACATCTTTTTTTTTTTATACGATACTGCTAATTTTATTTTTATCATTTAATTACAACTTTTTTTTTATTCTCAACAAAATTTTGAAAAACGAAAAAATTTTTTTGAACTCAGAGTTCGTAAAAAAAATTTACTGCTGATTTAAAATTATCCCCCAGAGAATTAAAACCCGATTTCAAAACTACAATAAAAAATTTCGTCTCAATTTAAAATTTATCTCGAATTAAAATACTCGAAACATCTCAAAAAAAAAAAAGCGTGATCGTAAAAAGTAAAAAACCATAAAAGCTTTCACTTAAATTACCTCAGCTCGTAAAAAAGTCTCATAACAACGGAGTTATCACACATAAAAATCTTATCAATTAGTCGGAACAATAAATACCCAGCTTTCTATTATGCTAAAACAATAAACAGATATTGATACATAATTTACTCGTATATCAATTGTCAATCAGCATAACGTCTCGATTGACATGTTCTTTTCATCAATCCCGGCGAACCCAAATAAAAATAAAATAAGCCTCCCAGGCTCTTCCGGCTTAATCCCCAGCTGTCTATATATCCGCGAACAACAAAAAACAAAAACAAAATTAAAAATAAAAACATGACCCAGCTACCTCATAACATAAACAAGAGCTTTCACGCGTGAATTTTTTATGCTGAAAATAATTCATACGTCCATGCATCTCGTGCACCTCACTCGCGAATTATCATATCAGCTTGTTCTATCCTATCCAGAGCAATAACTAACCATGCCCGCGGCTAATTCGTCTAGACCCGCGATTTTATCTACGCGGTTTTACTCCAACACCAGCATCAGTATCAGTACCAACACTAGGTACCAGGTACCAGATACATGATCCTATTCAGTATATACATATATATATAGACATGTAACATTGATCAGGACACAAACGGATTGATGGATGGATCGACCACGCGAACGGGCCATTTCGAAATAATCGTTTGTCACATGACACCAATATATATATAAATATATATATATATATATATTGCTAAACTCTCGCTCGACTTTCTTCCTTATTTATTATCATTATATAGATTTTTTTTTTTTCACACAACACATTTTTTAGTCTTTTATTTTTCTTGAATAAGCTATTACTTAATAACGTTTTTATGAATTAATAAATTAATCTTTAACCGTACCTGTAATTATCATAATTCATAATAAATTTCTTTAAGGTGTAAAGTCGGAGAATAGAATTAAATTTTTATTTTTTTTAAAACTTACCATAAATCATAATATGAATTATTATTTTTTACTCTCACTCGCATTTTAAATATTTGTTCATTTTGTTTTTTTTTTACTCACTGATTTATTTATTGAAAATAAAATATATCAATTTTTGTCAATGAATATTCATAGAAATGCAAATGAGGTAAAAAAAATTAAATTGAAATGGATGAAATTTCAAAATTATTTAAAAAGTCAAATCTTGAGTAAAAAAATTGAAAGTTATTTATTTATTTTTTTTTAAATTAACGCCATTGCCATCGATCGCGGTCTATCGTTAAACTAATTACGCGGTTACCAATTATGGATTTGTGTAGCAAACTCCACAATCCCTCGGCTGTTTAAATACAGACAGAGCTCGTAGACGTCACTCACGTACTAGGCGGGAAGTTTTAATGCCTGAGCAAGATTGCTATCAATTACAACTACATACTGCACTTTAGACAACATTATGTATCAAATAAAACTATCCTTACGTACATTGTAGCTAAATAGTATGTATATAACTATATAAATATATATATGACTATATAATAATGTAAGCAAAGTAGATAAACTAGAAAGTCCAAGACCCGAGGTGTAAGTGAAGTGTATCACGACATTTAATTGCCACTGTTATTACGCTGTCTTACATCATATATTTTATTAAGATCCAACAGCACTTTTATTATTAAAAAAAAAAAAATTAAAAAATGGGTACAGGTATTTCTTGCTCACTATTTACTATTAAGAAGACCCTTGACCTTTACTACGAGAAGCTCGAAGCTCAAGCTTGTAAACTCAACGTGGGAACTTCGTTGGTCACTGATGAGATTGAGACTGAGACTGAGACTAAATAATTAGACCTTCAAATTATTACGACAGTAAGTTGCGGTATAACCATTATTACTTGTACGTTATCTCCCGTAAAGGTACACAGCTACTCGGCTTTCAAATCACTTAATACTTTTTCTTATGTATTATTTTCTGTAACGACTACTCCTTATATTTATATATCGATAATGTATATTGTAGATACAATTTTGGATTATTAAATTTTATTGACATTTAATTATTTCAATTTTAAAGTCCATTCTGCCCCGAATTTTGATTTTTTCTTTCAATTAAAATTTTTTTACTATTTCTACTCTTTAGTTATAAAATATTTTAACTTCTTATTAATATGATCAGGAAAAAAATATGTGGAGTAAAATGGGCCATAAAAAATTTAAAAAAATCACAAGGGGAAAAAACAATTTTTTGAGTTTAGTTTAGAAACAAATTCTGAAGGCCCATTTCACCCTTGATATTAATTAAATTTTATTTGAATATTAAATTTGCTTGAAAAAAAAGTAAAGTGAAAAATTGGTCAATTAAAAAAGTTTTAATTTAAAAAATTTTTTAAATTAAAATTTTCGACAAAAATAATTATTTGAGGCTGAAAAAAATTAATATCTACACATACATATATATATATTTTCTAATCATAAAAATGAGCGTATCTTAATCATAAAAGAAAAAAAACCAACGGCCATCAATGATCGACGATGATCCCGTTAGTCCGAAGCAGCTCATCTCTCTTCCATGTTGGACTTGTCGGTGACTTCCAAAATTAATAGCTAATGTCTAAAAATATTCTCGAGTCCAGAGCATAGAAAATAATTTCATTCATCACATAAAAACAAATTACAATAATTAATTTTTTTACCTCAGTCTCTACCAACACTTTGATGGGAGAGACCAAAAAAGTATTCAAGTAACGTACGTTAAATTAATTAGCAAATTTTACCGGAAGTTTCGGCATCTCTGCTTGTGTATATTGAGAGGCTCACATTATCTGGCGTCTCATAAAGCGGACCGACGTATGCATGCAGGTATGATGAGCAATTGGCGTTTAAATCTCGTCGTGGACTTGAGGTAAAGTAGGATAAGGGCGTAGTGGTTACCGTTCAGTGCGGATGCTTACAGTGGAATGTCGTTTAGCGACTTCCCTCTCCCTCCATATATATATAAAGATTTATAAATATATATATATATCTACCACAATACCAAATCCATCCTCTTCCACACATATTTTATTCGCTATATGAGCTCTCATCGGTATCTTTTTGTTCAAACTTGAACGTCTGCACTTGATATTTTCCTCATACCTCAAACCTTAACTTCCACTGGATGGTTGCTTGATAAAACTGCGGTTTTAAATAAGAGACCGTAAACAAAAAATTTATTTTTTTTTTGTTTGCCTCAAAAAACTTAACGACGCATGCCGAAATTACGATGACGGAAATCGAGTCCACTTAATTTGTTAATATGTGTTGTGATGCATACAGGCAGCAAATCTTATTTTTTTATGTATCGCTCGTAAATTCGTTAAAAAAAATTTTTTTTAATGTCCCATTCTACCCCAATTTTGATTTCACAATTTAAACTTTTTTTTGTTTAAAGTAAACTCCTAAAAATTTTTAATAATTTTTTCGAAATTAATGACATCTTAATTTTTTTCGGCCCATTTTGCCCCAATCATTGAAAAATTTTTTTTGCTCGATTTATTTCAACCAGAGAAAAAATAAATTTTTTTTTAATTACTGTAATACGTGTAATCTTCCTTAGTACTGAGTTAATTACAAAATATCTAATTACCTAAATTTAAAAAAAAATATTTCCAATGACGATTATCTTTATCGATTTCTCAACATTCTAACTAAAAATTTCGGTAATGGCTATATTATCTTTAATAACTGATAATAACAATAATTATCATCAATACCATTATTATTATAATTATTATTAGTGATGATATATTTAAAGATATTACCAAATAAATGATTAATGTCAATAAATATACATAAAATTATAGACAACCTAAAAATCAGTTTTAAATAAAAAAATCTAGGACATTAACATACAGCACGTGCCAGGGACTAAAGCGACGTCAGATTCGTCATATATAAAAGAAATACGATCTATAAGAAATACAACGCAACTGACATTTCAATCGCGAAAGTTCTTGTCGATAATTAAAAATTAGATTTGCAGGAATTTGAATCCTGATCTGACTGATAACTCATCTCCCGTCTCCTTTTACTCACATCAGCGAGTAGATCCAACCCAATGTGATAAAAAATATACCATGAATTCATTAGATATATATATATATACATAAGAAAAAGAATTCCTTCTCATAAAAAATATTTTGCGTTATAAATAAAAAAAAAAAATGTCCTCAGTACTAGAAAAAATTTTTTCTCGCCTTAAGAAAATTCATTTTTCAATTCGTAATGCAAATAATATATATATGCACAAAAAAAAGGATTTCTTGGTGAAAAAAATTTTTACCCACTCCAATAAATTTTTTAGTCTATGAATTGTAAAAGAAAAATTTATCTTGGGACGAGAAAAAATTTTATTGAGGCGAGAAAAATTTTTTGCACCAAGAAATCCTTTTTTTCTATATATCTATATATATTATTAAGTGATTTAAGTCTGTATAAAGTATAAGTTAATGTAAGTTTATAAGTACGAGATTGCTATTCGTCCGAGGGGCGTCCCCGTCAGCCCCATCCGGCGTCCTCAGTACGATTGACTGCGCGCGCGAGACCTAACACCGTAATAAGTGGTCCACGAGAGGGGAACTCCTCCCCGGTTTGTTGGGATCTAGTACTTACTGATCCCAACACTCCACGTGGTGGTCGCAGTCATTGCGCGATCGCGGTAATGTTATTTCGGCGCGAGTGATATCAAGATATATATATTATATTACACATATGTACGTCTTCTCTTACTTGCATATACAAAGTGACCATTCAAGCCGATCGTTAAATTTTATTCACCATTACTCCAAGTCCAAGTGTCATTCGAAATCCCCACACATTTGAATTTGAAAAAAAAAACTAATTAATTAATCGATCAATTAAAATGTAATTTTGATAAGACTTGAAATAAATAATTAGAGTGATGTAATGAGTCGGTCAAGCAAAATGTATCGATTAAGTCGCGGGTTTGGCTAATTATCAAGTGATCTACCTTAGGCATAAGATATTTACTGATCCCTACGGCTACGGCGTTGACAATTAAAATGACGAGTGATAGTGTGAGTAAAAGAATAACTTGAATTCAGTTTTACCACTGGTCTAATGTGGTCAGTCATTGGTCTAGTGCTTTACGAACCAAAAGAATGTATTTTGTGTGACAATGGAGGAAAAACTTGACGTTTTGACAGACTCGTGGGCTCGTGCAAAGTTTCATATATTTATTTATTAATTAATGCGATACAAATAAAACCTTTTAATAATTATTTTTATTAGTGGGCTGTGATTTTGACAGACTGATTTGACAGTCGGTTGGATGTTGAGTTATAAAATTTTTATAATAAATTAAAAATTTTAATTTTAAATTATAATATATAAATATATATTGATATATATTTACTTTAGTGCGTTTTAAGTCAAAACGTCAAGCTGGAGATCCTCGAAATGTTTCCGCCGCGCACCGAGGCGCCGACCGCTGACAAACTCGCGCTTTGTTACGCTCCACATGTGGATATGACCACTGTCATGGAGGTCGAGGTAATTTATTATGACTTTTTTTTTTTTTATATAATAAATTATTTTAAGCGAGAGCTCAATTTTCGGTTAAAGTTTTTTTTCATGTAATTAATAAATTTTTTAAAAAATGATGACGTTGGTTTTTTGAATTGATAAAAATTACTTTCTAATCCTCGGTACACTATTCGTCGATCTAATAATAATGACAATAATAACCACGATAATAATGATTAATATATATATGTTGTCGCATACCAATACCTATTATTGGGAAATAATACTTTTAGAGTGTTATCTATTTTTTACAATTTTAAAAACTCATTAAATTGTCTTTAAAACTATTAAGCCAAGGCTACCTCGCCGAACACCACACGTACATTTTATTAACGAAAATATTTTTTAGTTTAAGATTTTTTAAGTTTTTTCTATTATGACTTTTAAAATTATCCATCGAAATTACGGTTTTTTTGCTTAATTTTGTTGACATTTCAAAATTGGTGATGAACTTGTGGATTTTAAATGTAAGTAGAAATATAATATCGATATATAATCAATTGAGCTTAGATTTGTGACCTATTGGAACAGTTGTCTGCCGAAAAAGACTTGAAATTTTTAAACTCAAGTTTGGTGAGTTCGGGCATAATTTTGGGAATTATTGCCGAGTTATTTTATTTTATTACTCATTGGCTTGTATTTTATATCATTTGATCAGTCGCTTTTTGGTGACGGTAATAGACTAATTGTGGAAATAATTGACGTCAAGTAGAAACAAGATTAGTGACGAGTTTAATTTTTTCTGAGTTATTACAAATAAAATTCATTTTAGTAAAATTATCTGCGAGGTTGAAATTTTGAGCTTATGGTCAATAAATTTTTGTGATATTTTCCATACTGAGAGAAAAAACTTTGGAGAAGTTTAAAAGTGCCAGCGATTTTGGAATGAAGATAAAAAAACTGAACATTTTTTATTTCCATTAAAAAAATTATTTGAAAATTAAATACCAAAATTAAAATCCCGATTTGCTAAATTTCTTGTTTAAAAATTTTTTTGAGGTATCTAGAGAAGAGTGGGGTAAATTGGTCTCAATTTTTTTTCAGTGTTCATTATTGGAGTCATATATTTTTTTTAATTAAGAAGAAAAACAGAGGAGCGTAATGAACCTCGGGAAATAAAAAAATTTCTTTTTATCAAAAATGCCTCAGGTGGTCTACTTACTCCATTTTCCCTAGACCTCGAAAATAAAAGATTACAACTAAATGATAAAAAATTTTTTTTAAAATTAACGAAATTATTTAAAGATGTGACAAATATTGAAAAGAAAAAAAGTTTCTACCAACACTTGGAATGTTTTAACACACGAATAATTATCAATAAAAAAAAATTTCTTAGTTATTTTGAAGTAACGGTATAAAAATAATTCGATAGTAAAAGAAAATTGTAAAATAATAAAATGCTGTCCCTTTAATCACTCGAATTTAAAGTGAATAAAAAGACGGACAATGTTTTGTACGTAAAACTTTTTGAAGTGCTCATGCCCAAGGATCGATATCTCGCGGAGATTCCTGAGATTCCTCAGTGAAGCGGGTTCTTGATGTCCAATTGTATGGGGAATAAAAACCAAAAAAAAAAGAACTTGTTTTTTATTTAATTTAAATGCATCACTCATACATTATGTATTATATGTTTTGTTGATATTTTTGTTGCAGGATCGTTTGACGAGTCACGGAGGAATATCGTCGCTCGGTGGTGGTAATTCGTCACCTTATTCGGGTGCACATCATCATGGTCATCGGGGCAATGGGAATAACGGTGGCGGGATGCCGCATCACGGTGGTGCATCCTTACCAACTTCGGACTTCCAACCTCCTTATTTCCCGCCGCCCCATTTCCCGACACATCACCACGCACCGTCTAGCCCTCAGCATGGTTTGGGACAACCGCAACATCTTGATTACCTTGTTGGCGACCCTTACACACAGACTCTCAATACCCTGCATCAGCATCATTATAATCATCTCAGTGCAGCGGTTACTGCGGGACAGAGAAGTGGCGATCTCAGAAGAGATGCGGAAAGTATACACGTGGTAAGTTTTTTTTTTATTTTTATTTCGAGTAACGTTAAATTTTTTTTGCCGCAGATAAATGTATTTTTAAAATTAAATGATAATTTATCTTCATTTCAAATTTATAAAAAATTAATTAAAATCACTTTTTTTTTTTTGCCGGATTTTTTTACTTTTTAATATTCTAAAAATTTTACCAAGTAATTATGTAAGTCCGTTACATCCGTTTTTAATATAAAAAAATTTTATTTTTATTTTTATTTTTACGTGTCGATAAGAAAAAAAATTTTAATAAAAATAAAAAAAAAATGAAATTCATATTAAATAATTTTTTTTATTCAATTTATTGGAAAAATTATATATGTATATATTTTTAGACCCAATTTATAGTCAATGCTATCATTTTTTTCTGTCCATAAAATTTTTCGTCTGCAAAGACCGCAAAAAAAAGCAATTGAATTTTTCTAAAAATAAAAATTACAGTTTCAAAAATAAAAAAACATTTGTAAGATCTAAAATTTTATCTGACCTCATCAATCTGATCATTAATACGATATATATATAAATAAAGACAAAGAAATATTGCACAATTTTAAAGTTCCGTTAAACCATCTCGTCTGAATAACAGAGCGAGCATTGATCGAAATCGACTGATAGCTCTCATAAATCCAAAACTAAATCATCAAAGCTATTTAAACATTATTTTAAAATAAACTAAATTCGTATTTGTAACCGATGATTAATTACTGCACTCATAAATATATATAGCATACATATATAAGTTAATATTACAAGTAGACGCGTGTCATTTCTCATGCAAAATTCATCATCGATGTCCTGGGTTAGTTTGAGTAAGACCTCGAGTAACTTTCACATCAGGCGATTGTCGGCACCGAAAATAATAACACACACGGGCCAGGTCCAGCACACATGTGATATACCACAGTCTCCAGCGAGTCTCTCCACTGCCTCTTTGCCACCAAAATTTCACTCTAATTGACGCTCCGCGATTCCCCCTCCCCACCCTACCGCGATGTACTACTGCCGCTCCGTTCATGCTCACATACCACACGCAGTTTTGCGAGCGGAGGGACCATTGCGTGCTCCATATTTTTATTCCGTCTCAATCCCACGGGCCGATGGACAATATTAAAAAAAAAAAAAAAACGACTGGAATATCATTCAAGAAATTCGAGCCTAGAATCCAGAGAATCCGGTGGCCTTTGTATTTCTCAATTAGTGACATCTGTCGTTACATATTACATACAAATTCCTTCTGGATACAAATAACTATCATTTTCACGATTTTTTATATTATTATTACTGTTATTATAATATTCGAGTATATATGGGAGTAAGTGATGTTGGATCGAATATTTTGAATGTTTATCCAAATAGTCGGAACAAAATGCTAAGCGGCGCCACAGCTGCTACAAATAGTTGCCCATAGTTTTGGTAAAATAACAGCCGAGTTATGCGTAACATTACTTTATTTATTAATATACGAATGGAAATGTTTAAAGATACTTTTACTGAGCTGGCGAAATGGCAAAATTTCGAACTTCAAATCCAACTTTTAAAAATCACGACCTAACGAAATAATTCTAATTTTTGCATCGAATACTTTAGAACTTATCTATAAAATTTGAATTTGTTTCTTGCTTATAAAAAAAAAAGACAACAGAAAATTTTTGAATTTTTTTACGGACCTGATATTCAAAATTCATAAAAGTCAAAAAGTCGCAAATTTCGAAGTTGACTCGGCAGAATGTTTTTGGAAAAAAATTTTTTTGATGATGGGGACAGAATTTTGGTTTTTTTGAGTAAAAATTCAAGATTTCAAATTTCATGGTAGCAAAAAAAAATGTCAGCTGAATGTATAGATTATAAAAAACAAAAAAAAACTACTTTGACATTCTATGCCAAAGTAATTCGCTTATTAAGTTCTGGGCTTTGACATTCCTTGGAGGTAGATGCCACGGACGTTTGCTTTGAGGGAAAATATGCCAAGAATCGTAAAACGCCGGGGATGACGCAAGTTGCCGTGCAAAAACACGAGGGTTAAACCCCGCATTTAAACAAATTAATATTTTTTCCAACTGATTGTCGCTGAGTATAATCAGAAAGAAAATAAAATAAAAATAGTCCAGTAGTTTGCTAAGAAGAGCGATCACATATTTTTCGGCGCGATGAAATAACGATAAGATATCCGCCCGCATTTGCGAGGGGAGTCAGTGAAAGAGTGAGGCACTGAGCACACAATGCCAATAATCAGCCGAGTGGTTCGATCAACCCCAACAAATAGCTTTATCCTTAGAAAATACTCCAGACGATCATCGTTATCTTGTCCTCCCTTATTTTTTTCTTTACGATACAATTTTTATTTTTCAACAATCAATTGTCGCACATGAGCTACAACGGCTAATATTTTTTTTTTAAACCATAAAATATCCCGGCTCACTTTTATTTGTATTGCACATCTTGAACATATATATGTATGTATGAAATTGTATAGCGTATGGATGATCACGACTCCGGAAAATCCGAAGAATTGTATGTGCGCGAAAAGGCTTGAACGCAGCCGCCCTTTCATATTTACTGCAAGATAACCTTTTACTGCCTTCGACCTTTTCAAACACATTATATATAGAAGATGAAAGAGTTTTTAATATATTACATATATATACATATATATACTATTCATTATTATTATCAATGCTATTATTATTATTATTGGGCCGAATTAATTTAAAATATAAAAAATTTAATTTACTGTAAAATTGATATAAATTCAAAAAAAATTTTTTTCGATTATAACTTATTCAAAATTATGAAATTGATCCAAAGCGAGTTTAGTAATTTTTTTTAATCGTCTAAATAAATTATCAATGATTGTTATTATTGTTGGCCCGAATTGATGTCAATTCCAATAATTTTTTTTTTTAATAACAAAAATAAATCCTAATTTATTATAAATTATGCAAGCAATATATAGCAATTTTAGTAATTCATAAATAAATTTTTAATTTCTTATTAGTCAAGATCGATACCGATAATTATTATTAATTAATAAACTCTTATGAGTAAAAAAAAACTTTAGCCAAACAATAAATTAAATTCTTTAGTCAATAAATAACGTGCGCTTCAATTAATAAATTTTTTTTAAGTACTTTCTATGTAGCACAAGAACAATCTGGAATTATTAAAAAGTAGAGTGATAGCAATCTCTTTTGTCGAGATAAATAGATTGCGAATTAATTGTATCCGTTATCTTAATATTGAATCAAACATGACGAGTAGCCAGTAGACAAGTATACGCACTCAATATATTTATATATATATATATATTATTAATAAACCGGTATGTGGTTTATAAAGCAAAAATAAAATAATAAACCGCGAACACCAGCCGTAGCCGCAACTTCAACTTCAGCTTTAGCTAAAGCGTTAAGTAAATATATATCTATATATATTTATATATATTTTATTTCATTATATAGCTGTATAATCTTTAACGAGAGAAAGGCGATCACATTTCATCTCATTAGTTGGGGCCAACTGTGCTTGAGGTTACATCAATTTATAAGCCAACCCGCGATGCAAGTCCAATAGTCGCGGTCGCAGTCCCAGTCCTCGGCTACTTACACCGCCCGCCAGTTAATTAACACCGTTTTTTTTTTTACCGCGTGAAAGTTTATTCTGAGAACACTCTCAATGTACACTCGCGATAAAACACCTCCGTCGTACCGATAAAACACTGATTTTAAATCCCTTTTTTGAATGCCCGCGATCTGCCGCGCAAATTTGAAAAAAATTATTATCAGTTATCAAGCACTAATAAAAATCATAATTAATTGTAGGTGAATGACGGTCGTTAAAATTTAAGGCTAATTAAAAATATGAAGTACTTTTTGGGACATAAAAAACATTTTTTAAAAATAGATGATAATAATGATCGGGTGGATAAATATATAAAATATATAAGCAAGTGCATGAAGCCTCGGGTTATAATGTAAGCAGTCGAGTTGGGCATAATACAGAGATTAAATTAACTGGAAAAGGAGGTAATCGTACGCGTGTGTATATAACCGCTGATCCTCGTGGGTGATATGTAGAAAGAGGTTTATATATATATGTATTTATGTATGTATGTATATAAGACCAATTGTCTTGTTTTATGGCTTAGCCTCGAGCTAGCTGTAGTAGTAATGTAATGCAATGAAACATTTGAATGGTTTACTTGAATGTTCAAATTTAATAGTTTAAATTGTTGGTTTTATTTTTTTTTTTATTTTTTTTTTATCTGCAGGTTATTTATGGATTTCGATAATCGGTACAGTTTTACTAATGAAACCGTTTATTTTATTGTTATAGGGATTTAATTCATTTATAGAACATGATTTTGATACTCGGAGTGGAAAGAAAATAATTTTGTAGGAAATTTATTTTTAATTTTAATTAATAAGAAAATTATTACAGTGGGATAATTTCGAGCTTGAGAAAAATTTTGAAAATTATTTTTTTGTGAAAGTAAAAAAATGAAGGGGTAAAGTGGACTATAAAATTTTTTGGGAGTTGAAATTACGAGGGGTAAAATGGGCTAAAGTTTTTTTTAAGGGGTAGTATTTCGAATGTGGGGTAATTTGAGCGACAGAAAAATTATCGAGAACAAAATTGTAAAAGAATTTTTTTCTGAAATATTTTAAGATAAAATTGGACTAATTGACATTTTTTTAGTATGTCCATTTTGCCACTTTCGGTTGGTTATTTCGCTGAGTGTACAGAAAAAAATTGAAGCAGTTTATTTTGTAATTTATAATTTATAATATTTGATATGTATTGAAATTAATAAGCGGTGAGGTAGAGTACAATTATATGGAAAATAAAAAAAATTATGTGAACCCTTTAAATATGAGATATATTATTATGAGTAAATTAACATAATTTATGTAAAAAAAATAAAAAAATTATGTATCGAAGGTAAAAAAATTTATGAAAATTTTCTCATTTATCTTAAGCGCTTTTTATTTGTGAGTGTGTGTGTGTGCTACTTTGAGTGTGTGGAGCTGCCGAAACGATAAAAAATTACCGTGGGCCAGTTTCCGTAACGAGAATAATGACCCTGGTACGAGTGCATTAATTAACTTTGTGTTGTGTGTTCTGGGCTCAGTTGTTTCGAAATTATTCACTAATAAAATGTGATTCTAATGCAACTTAACTCCCGTTTGGGCAGACATGACACGAACGCGCGCGGGTTTATTTAATTCAAATTTACTTTTAAAATTTACGAGTAAATTAAAAAAAATCCTCGTGCACTCCGGCTTCTTTGTGAATTCGTCAGCAGATTCCATCTTCCGTGATCTGATCAACGTTTACTTTACTTGTTTTTTTTTTTGCCTCCAGCTTCATACGTGAGAACCGACAATCACAAATAATAGTGACAGTTTCTTTTCTTTTAAAAATATAAAATAAAAAAAAGGACCGGTTTTGTTTTGAATTTTTTACGCTGACGCCTGTGCTCGATTTTGAAATTTTTATTTCGCACGATGTTTATGGCCATCGTAATTTGAATGAATAAATAGTTTTTATGTACGTGGTTTGATCGTTTTGCGATTATTTCTACAAAATTATTCATATGTGATGTGAATTATTAAATTTACTATTTTAAATTAAAATTGTAGCTAAAGTATTCGAGATACGGTAAAAACGTACTGAGACAATTTCATAGGAAATTTAATTTTCTTTAAAAAAGGTCTCTTATAAATTTTTTCTAAAGTTGATATTTTCAATGCAATTTTAATTTCTATTCCGGAAAAGAAAAGTCAACATAATTTTGACTTTCATAACTTTGGATCAAAATTCTGATCAAACTATCGTAGATATGAGAAAAATGCACTCATATAATTTTATAGGAAATTTTATTTTCTACAAAAAAGGTCTTCAGTAATTTTTCCCTAAAATTGATATTTCATAAGATATTTTACTTCAAACTCCAAAAATAAGCTTTGTACTAATTTTCAGTTTATAAAACTTAAAATTCAAATTCTGGCTAAACTATCAGAGATATGACAAAAATGTATGAGAGCAATTTTGTAGAAAATTAAATTTCCTATAAAAAATATTCTTAGTAATTTTTACGTAAGCCCAATATTTTGGACAGAATCAATATTTAAAGTAAATACTAATTAATGACGTTCCTCAATTATAAAAATTTTGCTATTTAATTTCAAATTAATTAAAAATATTCGTATAAATAAAGTATATACAAATAAATGAAACGTTAACTTGTAATAAAAAAAAAAAAAAAAAAAATAACAATAGTGAAAAAAGAAATAAAAATCAGCAATTCATTCTTATCTTAATAGAATCGCGGTTACAAGTAACATCGATTACTTTTAAAATTATCATCATGACGTTTCAAAACTCAATCGGTTTTGTATGTCGATCAATCGTGACCCCAGCAATCATCGACGAAAAAATTATAATTAATATTTAACCATTACAGACAAATATGCACGCGTCCTTTCCATACGACGGCAGCAGAGGCAGCGCGGGTGCAGGTGTCACAGGTGGAAGAGGAGTCGAATACGGAGTCCGACGTCCCGACGCACTTCTTCCACCCCACGGACTTGATCAGACAGATCTCGTCCTCAACTCGAGTCTCGTTGACGACCCCCAGGTGAGCGACGATGTACGTAATCGCAACGCACATTTTTTTTTACTCATATTAATAATTATATATAAATTTATTTCCAATTTTCAATAAATTTGAATACAAACAAATTTTTTTTATAATTAATTTTTTTTTTATAAAAAAATGCGATTATATCGAACTGATTGGCCTTGCAGATAGAAGATAGTATTGATTACGTAACAACGTTGGGAAGAATTTAATTTTGGTATCTACTTGGACGTCGGACCCTCCCTATAGTAATTTCAAAGTATTCCGACCGGCCACAATATATAAATATACATATTATATATATATATTGTGACATAGCTTGTGCAATCATGAATTGCAATTAGAAATTAATTATAAGCCCCAATAACAAAAACTAATAGTCATTATAATAACAATAATAAGTAATAAAGAATCAATTGTATAATTATTGAAAATAATTTTTTTTTAATTTACAGAACACTAATGTCGATGACGGAGGATTTATGAATGATTTACCTCTTCTGAAAAGTGAGTAATTAAAAATATTTTTTTTTTTTTTTATAGAAATATTTCCAATTTTTTAAGGAAAATTACTGATATGATTTACTAAAGACTTAAAGGGCAGTTATAAAATTGGATCGGCTAAAGAGTAAGACAATTATATTTAATGCGGCTGATAAACATAAAAATAAAAGCTGGAAAATAGTCAACGGTTACTGTATGTAATCTATTATATATATATTTATGTATCTAACCGGCGTATAAGTATAATTTGTACGCGACTGGAATACATAATCGGGCAACTGGTTTAAATTCACGTCGATATATATATATATATATATTGGTTCAGTAATATCGAGTAGTATGTTGGGTTGAATTGCCAGCAGTTGAGCTAATAGCAGTTTGTAACATAGAGTCGATCGAATTTGAAATAAGAGTAAGACACAAGATGGGTTTTACCTCAGATATTTACGCAATACAAATGAAAGTTAATTTTATAGTTGTAACTATAACTATACATAAAAATCTAGGTGACTTGAGGCTTGACGCCTGATATGGAAATTATTTTCATAAAATATTTTTTTCTACTCACGAATTCGGGGATTTTTTTTTAACATGAAATTTTCGGGTAAAAGGTTTCAAGTCAAAAAAGTAATAAAATTTTTTTTTCGCCCGAAAAGTGGCCTAGGCACTAAACATAAGGCCAAAAACTATCTAGGCCAGTTTGGCTGATAATTAGGCCTAAAAATCGCTGAAATTTAGCCGACGACCGGCCAAATTTTATTCGCGGCTGATTTATCGTCAAAATCGTTCAGAAAAATTGTAAACTACGGCCTGAGTTACATGTAACAGCAAATACTAGTGTAACACAAACATTACCAGAGGCATCGGGTTACACTAAAAAAACTAGGGAAACAAAATTTGTAATAAAACCCAGTGTATAAACACCGGCCACACACAAAGTCCCTAGATTACCCGCTTATTAACCCACAACGGTTTTTATTTCCCCCCATGACCTCAAACAAACCAAAAATTTCTGTAATCTAAAGAAAAAAAAATAGACTCCGACTTGCTCTCAACAGTAAATGACAAACTCTCACTTGAGTCTTTAAAATTTAGATAATTTCGTCTAATAGAAGACGTTAAAGACTCGGATTTTTTAGTGACAATAGAATCACATGCTTTCTGGCACAATTCTCATTGTGTCGGGGTGTGTACCTCGACAATGGTAATAAGGGAGAAATGCTATAGAATTACCAGTATAGTCACAGTCTCGAGTAGACACGAGGTATCCGAGGTGTGAAAAAAATAAAGAAAAAAATTCGTGCCCGCGGGCGTATCGAGTTTCGTTATTGTTATTATAATTTACACGCCGGGTAGTAGTTTTTGGGGAGGTCCTTCACCACAGGGGTATTACATACAGATGGCTGTTTGTTAAAATGTCATCGAGGGTTATTATATGCCTCGTTACTTACTACTTACTTACCGTCTACTAAATTATTTTTATTTAGACCGTCACTTTCATTTTTTTACCCCCTCCCCTTTCTAACCTCACTCCCGTCTCTCCCCTCATTACCATCGCACAGAAATATTTATTACTTTAATTACTTAATTAATAATTACCCGCTAACAGACTATAAAACGAGTCCGACTGACTGAGTCTTTGAGGTTTTTATTTATAATAAATAAAAGTTTATAATTATCAGGTAAATTTTTAATAACTGGAATGATTTATTGAGATATTATTATGAGATGCGATTGTACTTTTATTAATATTCATCATGTATTTACTCTTTGAGTCATGGATATGATGATAATAATAATAATAATAGAATCTGCAGACGTGATTTAAGTTTACAAGAGTTTAAATGAAAGAAAAGACCGCGGATTGTAGCGTGATCGTTAAAGATCACTCACCCATTACATCAAGGACGTGGATCTGTTGCTTACGTAAATAATGATATACATCTAAGTTGTATATATTTATTGCATTAACGTATTAACGGGTAAATTATTTTTAAATTGATATTAAAGAAATTATTTAAACTCGTGCTTTGACTCTCGTTTTAAATTATCGGTAGGTTCGTGAGAAGATTTATCTCTTTACTACAAAAGAGGAGACTGCGGCAAAATGAGACGTCAATTTTATGATTAAAAATTACTAAGGGCAGCTTGAAAAAAAAGAACGGGCAAGTTGGCCACTTTGAAATTTTCAGTTAATTTCGCACACCTTAAGGGCGAAAGCGCTGTTACTTTATAGAGGATCGAAAACTTTCGAGTAACTGACCCACGTTCAATCATTTCCACTTCTTTTCTAGTTTATTTGAGGTTAATATGAAGTTAAAAACGGTTAATTCACAAAAAATCTAGTTGCCATTTTAATTTTACTATTATTATTATTTACTTTTATTTTTTCTCCGCCAACTACCGGCAGCAGCACTAGTCACGGTAAAAAAAAACCGGGATCTTTAAAAAAAATTTAAATTAAAAAAAACTATGATTGTAAAAACAAAAATAATAATTTAATGTTCAATAAAAAATTAAAATTAAAATTAAAAAATATAAATACTAATGAACTTGAGCCGTCTATTTTTGGATTTTCCAAAAGTTTATTTTTTCAAACGGCCTATTTTCTCCCACATTTATTTTTATGTTTTAACGACGGGCAATTAATATTATATGATTAAACCATTAAATACTAACAGTATAAAACAAAAGCAAATTTATTTTTTAAGACCGCCATCAAAATAAAAGTAAATAAATATAACTTTCTTATCTTTTTAAATTCCAACAGCATTTCAAAATTATAATCATTAAAAAATATCATTGCTGTTATAAATATATTGGTAAAACTGAAAAAATTATTATTTTTCTATTCAATATAAGTTGTTATTACACGACAGACATACGTGATCAAAATTTATAGATTCATTTCTATTATCAATAAATTATTCCAAAATGGGTAAAATATTAACATATTATTATAAATTGTTAATAATAATAATTATAAATATAAATAAAGTGAAATCATGTGGTAGTTCATCGAAGTCAAAGTGTCCCGAGTACACGTACAAAGATTACGAAGAACGTCCGGACATACTATCAAATTTACCAAACGCTCGTCGACTAGGACAACTGTCTTTAGTCGGCACTCATCAGTCCATGACCTACACATCAACAGATTCAATAATCAAATCGCAAGATTTGAATGTCGCTGATCAATTGAGACACGGGGTCCGCGTTCTAGACGTTACAGTCCGATTACAAGACAGTAAATTCGAACTTTATTCACGTGGAGTGGATTTAGACATTACTCTGTTCAATGTTCTCTACGAAATAGAACAATTTCTCCATTTTTATCCACGGGAATTTGTGGTGTTAATAATAAATTACGATCATGGCGACACTGGAGATATTGGTTATGATAAAAAAGACGCATGTAAAAAAATAGATCAATATAGTCGCAGTGTTGGTGGCTGGCGTATTGTCAAAAATTGGACACTTACTGACAATCTACGACAGCATCGTGGTAAAATATTATTAGCGACAAACGAAATTTTTTTTCGACAATGTGCTTACTGGCTCAAATCTCAGTGCCTATTTTTAAATGATATAAGAATACAAAATCAAACTGATGAAATTTTTGATAAAGTTAATTATAAGTATGCACAGTACTCGAAACTTCAGACAAATTGTCATTCCTATATGTCTTTATGTTTTGTTTATAATATGGGACTTTATGTTTTTGATAAAAATTATAATACACGAGACGTGACTAAATTTCATGGTTACTATAATAATGACAATAATAAATGTATGGAACCGCTAAATTATAGAATTGGTAATTCCAATCAAACTTCTTGTTTGTTAGCATTAAATATTTATGTACTTGATTTTATTACACAAGAAATAATTGATAAAATTAATAATAATAATAATAATCTTATTCATTATGACATTCATAATTAATTATTTACATAATAAATTTTATTTTGAACGACTTGAAGTTGTTATATTTTTTCCCATAATTCAAATTTTTGTCAGAGGCATAGAGCTCAGACAAGAAAATCCTATTTTCCATGCATGGTAAAAATTTATTACTTTACATGCCGGCGAGATATCTTTGCAATGAAAACTTTTTGGCCAAATTTCAACAAAAAAATTATCCGTGTAATTGAAGCTCAAAATTTTATAATCGAACGTTAGTATAAAGTATTTTTTCCCCGCGCAGATGTGAAAATTGAATGTATAGAGAGAAATTAGAGAGGTTGAGCTCGACAAAATGGAATCGCCGTCCGTTTTATTGAATTTCGAGTTGACAAAATGGTAAAAGACGTCGTGTAGAGACTTGTCTCTATTTCCGTGAGCTTTTGGGCGCGTGCACACGCACAATTTCCTAGGTAATCAACGCCGCCGGAAGCAAAACCAATCGTCACGGGTTCACTTATGTCGCAGAACTTGGATTGGTCGGTCATCATCATGTAGGGTGTGACTTTGCACCCTTGCTTACAGTTTAGACTTTTCAGTTAAAACTTTTCACCGTCTGAATCCCTCGCCGTCTCGCCTCGGGCCCAAAAAGTCAACGGCTATTAGTTTTAATTTTATTATACTTTTTTTTAGAGAACTCACGTCGCGATCTCTCAATTACTCGGCACGATAATTATTATTTTAGATTAGATTCACTCGACTTAGATACCGATTCCTCCGATACTGCTGGTCACGCAGCGATGGAAAACATTCCAGCAAATATAATAAAAAAAATATTTAAGAGAATGTATGAGAGTTTTTATCATCCACATATTTCTATGGCTCGTGAAAGTTTAACGGGTCATGTCATAATAAACTCCTGCAATCATTTGTTATCGAGCATCAAGCTAAATGTTCGATAAATATGTCGACAGATTATCAAAACTCTAGTCTTTTTAAATTGAAAACATATTTTTTTTTTTTAAAGTTCAAAAGTTAATAAAAATTTTATTATAAATTACACGTCAACTCTAAACATGTCAATATTTAAATTTTATTATTGTCTTTAAAAAATTCAATCGACTTTTTTTTTACGGTATCATAAATTTTTAAAAATTTGTTTTTGTCGGTAAATTATTTATAACTTGGTAGTAAATAATGAACTTTTAAATTAATTTAATTTTAAATTATTGGACACGTTTAATTAATTTTATAAATTATATATTATATATTATCTGTTATATATTATGTATATATATTGTGGAGTG
Organism: Microplitis deprimator; assembly: GCA_964016945.1. Taxonomy (NCBI): domain Eukaryota; kingdom Metazoa; phylum Arthropoda; class Insecta; order Hymenoptera; family Braconidae; genus Microplitis; species Microplitis deprimator. The sequence continues at coordinate 15,035,737 of OZ024716.1, forward strand.
AATGCATCTAATCGTTAATTAAATGTAGCGCAGATAGTTGATTTATATAATTTATATAATTGAAATAAAGTATATAAATAAAAAAAGGGCGGAAAGAAAACGTGCGCGTGCTTGCCTGAGGTATCGAAAGCCTTACGGGTATTAAATATATTTATTATTATTATTATGCGCGGTGTGCTAAATATTATTGCGAAAGTATATAAAATATAATAAAATTTATATCTGAACTTAATGACCGAGGACTTATCCGATCGGTCATCGGGATCCGCGAGGTCTGGGAAGAATTTAAAATTCGCGCCAATAATTTTTAAAAAATTTATATTTATTATTGAGCAACTTGTAAGTATGTTTAGTAAGTAATTGATAGTTGGATTATTTTTTTTAATTTTTGAATGAATTTTTAATAAGTCGAGGCAAAGAAAATGATTTGATCGAGCCCCCGGCGGTAAAGTATTGGAGGATAAAGTTTTGCATCTTCGGTGAACTGAGCATGTTTTATAGGATAATGCGCGGCAATATGCCTTGACCGTTTTATATTATAACCGATTCACCCTTGGGATGGGTATACCTTGTAGCTGATATTATTAAGCATTCCAATGGATGCAATAACTTTGTTTTCAGTGCACATACAATTTTATATTTTATTTTTAAATGGGAAAATTAAATTTTTCATCCTCAAAAACATATTTTTAAATTTGCTTGCTCAAGCAAATTAAATAAAATTTTCATAAATTTTTTTGTGTAACCAAAATCTGAGAATTTCTTAGTAAAGTGGGAGGGGTAAAATGGGCATCTTAAGAAAAATTTCATAATGCAAATTTTTTGTCCCTAAATAAAAATTGGATGTCAAGACTCAGCTTCCAAATAAAAATATGGACCAACTTAAAAAATTTTTTTTATATTTTAAGACTGTCATAAACAAAAATTTTTATGTGGGGTAAAATGAACCTATAAGTGAAATTTTTAAAAATTTTATACTCCAAAAATTACATAAAAATTTGCCACTAATTTCGCATGGCTCAAATTACCCCACCTCCTTTTTTCCCCTTCATGATATTTAAAAAAAAAATTGCCGCTAATTTTGCCCCTTGTATTTTAAATTTATTCAAAAATTTATACGATCTATTCTATTCCAGGGTCCATTTTGCCCTCTTTGCCCTCCATAACAAAATTTTAACAATCAAAATTTTTTTCTTGACAAACTTCTGTGATATATATTTAAAAAAAAACTATATATCGAGATAAAATAAAAAAGAAAGTTAATTAATAAAAATGTCATAATTATTGCAGACATAAAACAATCAGACAGAGGTGAAAAAGCAATGCTATCAGGCAATGCCCAGCCAGTGGATGTATTCTGCTCTGTACCAGGAAGACTATCATTACTAAGCAGCACAAGCAAATATAAGGTCACGGTCGCCGAGGTTCAAAGACGACTCTCACCACCCGAGTGTCTAAACGCGAGTCTCCTAGGCGGTGTTCTAAGAAGGTGAGGCCATCATCACACAACTTTATAGTCCTTCAGATCTTCATCCTCATCTTCATCCTCATCCTCGACGAGTAAAGAGAGAGTAGAGATTGTTAAATCCACAATGTTTATTTCGACGTCACGTTTATGAAAAGTAATCTGTTGATTCTCACACACCTGCACCATCACCAATGTCCACCTATCTCACCGAGACACACTGACCCCATGCTAATGACTCTCTCTCTTTTTCTATCGTTCTCTCATTCATACGCGCATTCACCAATAATTATTTACAATCTTTATATTCATTCACATGTGTATATATAAAATATAACAGTATCTTGTCATATAGTTATTTAAATTTTGCCCTGTCAAATAAGTTGTATACTTAATATTGCATGTTTATGTTTTTTTTAAAACAATTAAAAATTTTACAATCTTCTTACATAAATTTATTGTTTTTATCCATTAGTAGTTTGATTAAATTTTAAAAAGAAAATACTCTAGAGAAAAGGCGGGAAAATGAGGAACTCAAATTATTTTTTTAAATTTTAGATAAAAACTCATAAGGGGTAAATTGGGCCACTTCAAATCTTTTAATTTAAAATAAACAATTTTTTTTTTTTGACAATTTCATTAAAATTTTACTCAAATATTTTTTAAAAATTTTACTTGCAAAAAAATTTAGAAAATTTTTTTTTATTATTTTAGAGGGCCCATTTTTCCCCACGTGAATTTTATTGATGACTAGCTCACAATAATTTAGTCAGAAAAGTAAAAAATTACGTGAATTTTTCCAAGTCCATTTTGTCCCTTTTCCCAACTAATTTTTTTTTAAAAAGTCTCAATAATTAAAAATACATAATAAATACAATATTAAAATATTTTTGCTCCAAAACAATAAAACTAGATAAAAATACCCCGCGTAAGATAACGGTTAACTCTAACGGTAAATTAATATCCCGAGTTTTTGTAACGTCTTATCGACTAACCCATGGAAAACAACACCGACACCAGCACATCCCCGATTAATAACTTCCCAGGTACTTTTGTTCCTTTATCAGATCCACCAGCTTCAAAACTATCTATTACGCAATCCTTTATACTATCATACCTTGATAAATAATTTCCCAGTTCGTAGCTCCGTCTTCCCCGTCGAAGTAACCGGCACTTCTCCATCCCAACATAAATTTCATCTTTACAACAAAATTTCTCATGCCCACACTCTCAAATGTAAATTTTATCACATAATCTAGTGTCAATCGGACCCGCGAGCTAAAATTATCCTCATAAAATTAATTTTTTTCTCAATACAACCGACTGATTAAATTGCTCCCTATTAAATTACATAAAAAAAAATTCGATGTCTTAATAAATTTTCATTTTTTTTTGGTCATTATAAAAAAAAAATATGGCCGACTCTGCTGTAGACATTTAACGATCACGATAAATTTATTTTTGAATTATATGACGAAGACTAGTAGTCTCTGTCTGGTAGTCGAGTAATCAGGAGATCGGTGGTGAGAAAAGAGGGTCCTCATCGTCACCATCCTTACTGTAGGACGTAATAATAGTAATAATAGTAATAGTTATATTGTATACATATATATATATAGGAGACTATAGTCGACGGGTTTTAGTTTATAAAGACGATGGTACAGCAAGCGACGGTAAAAGAGCATAGACAGGAGGATATCGTTTCTCAAGACAAGCCAACGTAATGAGTCAAGCATCCTTCGCATCACGTCCGGTTATTTTTTATCATTTTTTTATTTTTAATCATTATACTGAAATAAATTTTCCTTATGAATATTAAATATAAAAAACAAGTTATATAATATGTATTTAATTATTTAAAATGTGAGTAATAATTTTTTTATTTTTTTTCGTGAGAAAGATAAAAGTTAAAAAAAATAAATGATTTCGAAAACCGTTATGACGATGATGGATCGGTAAAAAATATGTGAATTCAATTGGATGATGAGAGTCAGTACATGAAATCTGTACCAGTGAGAAAGAGTATGATGACGGGCGAGCTTGCTCAATAGTTACATTATTGACACGACGGCAATAGAATATGCTAATTACAATTATGACGAGTTATATTATGAGTTATTGTAGGTGATTAATAGCTGGCTTTTGTCAATTCATCGCGAAATGTATTTTTTTTTTGTACTTTGAAAAATTATTTTATTTGTTATTTATTTTGTGTGAATGGAAATTATCTCGTGAGAAAGTAAATGAGTGATGAAAGATCAAATTTAATGGCTCGATTTGTTTAAATGGGATATTAATATTGTTGGGGATTTTTGCAGAGCTAAATCGAAAAATGGAGGCCGATTGCTGAGGGAAAAGCTGGAAAAAATTGGACTCAATTTACCTGCTGGCAGGAGGAAGGCTGCTAATGTTACTCTACTTACGTCACTGGTTGAAGGTAAATTGATATTTTTATTTTTTTAGTTTTGGAAAAGACCGAAATTTCATGTTTGCGATGGTTGGGCTTCCATCTGACGGCGTCGATAGATAGGTGTTTGATTGAATGAGGTATAAACCGCGAAATTATTAAAAATTCTCAAAGCTTGTCGACCATATGAAGGTTGGAAACTTTTGAAAAAATTTGAAACTTCATTCCATCTTACGGCATAAAAAGCTTAAAGTTTAATTGATAAGAGCTACATGAAGTAGAAATGAAAGCTAGGCAGTCTTAGGTCTTTAAAAATTTATAAAATTAATTTTTGAAACTTCATTCCATCTTACGGCATAAAAAGTTTAAATTTTAATTGATAAGAGCTACAGGAAGTAGAAATGAAAGCTAGACAGTCTTAGGTCTTTAAAAATTTATAAAATTAATTTTTGAAACTTCATTCCATCTTACGGCATAAAAAGTTTAAAGTTTAATTGATAAGAGCTACAGGAAGTAGAAATGAAAGCTAGACAGTCTTAGGTCTTTAAAAATTTATAAAATTAATTTTTGAAACTTCACTCCATCTTACGGCATAAAAATGAGATATTTACAAATTATAAAGTTAATAACTGGTGTATTAAAAAAATTTATGAACAAGTAGAAGTCAAATTGAGTTTAAAAAATGACAATCTATAGAAAATCAGTACTCGACACTTTACTAGAAGATCCATCTTACGGCATAGGTGAAATTTAACCAACCAAAATTTTTTTCAAGCCAATTAAAACTAAAATTTAAAAAATATGTTAATCAGATTGTCTGAGGTTAAGGTTCTCCCAAATAAATATAAAAAACATAGAAAATTATGTTGAGTCAATCTTACAGACAGACGTAAGCTCCCGTATCTGAGCACTGACCGACGTTAAAAACGGAATAAAAGTCTATTGTACATGAAACAAACTAAAAAAAAACCATATATATCAATCGTCGTCATGTTTATATCGACGGTAGATTGAGACGTCAAAGCACCAGAGTAAGAGTCAGAGCCCGATACAAGTGGGTCTTTTTTTATTCGCCTGGATGACTGTTAATCGCGAGCTCTCCGCCTAGTGTATTGTATAATATATAATGTACGTCAGTAAATGTACATACAAGTTACGACTAAAGAAGATGAATAAGAAAGGATAATAAAGAAGAGATAAGAGCGTATTCATCATCAGCCCTAAACCTGCCACTCTTAAAGACAATGTTTTAACGACATCGTCGAAGTTTGTCAGAGTGTGCTGGTGAAGACGTTGATTATAATTTACGAGCATTACCCTACACATAAAACACCGTATTTAACCTTTGCTTTAACGAACCGTGCCTCTTGGATGTACTATATATTGTAATACATTGCCTACATTATCTACACTGGCTTTCATGTGTGTACATTCGCCGGTTCAAGGGAGCGACCACTAAAAACTTATCAACTTCAAATCAGTTCCCTACTCTGCCGTCTAATCAATAATTTACCCAATTTTTTTATCAATATTTTAAATAATTTTTGTAAGAAAGCGACTAAAGAGACCTCGTTAAATTTTTATTAAGACTGGGGCAAGTTGGGCCATTGAAAATTTTTTATCAGTCAGCAAATTTTTTTTACTAGAATTAAATTTTTAAAAATTCAGACCGAAAAAAAATTGGTGACCCATTTGGCCCTGTGTAGATTTTTTTTTGATAATCGATAGTGATTTGAAATATTTGATGACTCAGGAGAGTATAAATAGGCTATTTAACGGCCGATTAGAATTCGCTGGGATAAAATAAATATTTAAATAAATTGTCTGATTTCTCTTGTATTCCATCGCCCACATGGTTCAGTTTAGCATTCTCACCATCGGGCTTATCTACAATTAATATAACCCAGGGCTTACTGGCCGCAATGACAGAAAAAATGAATGAATAAATAAATAAAAGCAAAGGGACAGAGGGCTGGTAGTGATTTCTGGAGCGCGAATGAGGTGTAAAGATGCGTTTAATTTGAAACAAAAATTACGGAACTCAGTGGAGGGCAAAAGAGTTTAGAAAAGAAGCTGGACAGTGTGCTCAGTGCCCACGCTCTTACGTGACGCACTTGCGGTCCAGCTCTCGGTGTCGGTGAGATGAATAAAGAAAGAGAATCCCTAACGGCGTTGCGAAAGTGTGGGAACCGCCTCTTCCATTACATGCCTCCCTTACCCCCCCCCCTCCCCCTTGCTCTTTGAAAGTCTCTTTTCCATTCTACATTACGCTCCGCAATCGAGACAACACTTACTCGGTGCCAAAGGTCCTGGATCGATTCAGTCCGTCCACTCAAAATATCTCATATGTTTTTAGGCCAATTCACTCAGTTGTTAATTTTTGATTAATCAAATTCGAAATTTTTTTTTTTTTTGTTACCAAAAGTTTGGATTAAATTTTTTCTCCGTTTAAAATAATTAGGGATGGTGGGGTAAAATGAGACACCATTTTTTCATAAAAAAATTTTTTTCATATATTTTTACATCGTCTCTAAAAAAAAGTATGGGTAAATTGGCACCGAGTAATGCGACTAAAATTCTGACCCTCAGCCAATGGTCAGCCGCGTAAAATAAAAGTCCAGTAACAAAAAAAATCTTCAGAGTATTTTTGAAAAATCAATTTTCATATATTTATTGAAATTAGAGGTGATAAAATCGAGATAAAAGATATGACACGTGTAGTAAATACAGATTTACACCCCTGTGCGACATTAAATGATCAGTATCTAAAATATACTCTTTAGTATAATATATAGATATACTTGTATATCAAAGTATCTATTCTAAGATCAATCACGTTCACTCGACCGCAAACGCTGCTCCATTATCCTCCTCACGATAATGATGAAACTCCATAGGTATTTCGACTATTTGTATATATATGTATATATAAATCTTACATATTCCTAGTTCTCATAATACCGCAATAAATAAATCTTTATATATAAATATATGAAAAAAAAGTAAAATAATTTGATAAAAAATAATCAAGTGAACGGTGAATTAAATCGAAAGTATCGGAGGCCGAGAGACAACGAATAGAAGAAGGAAAGGACGAAAAACGTTACAATATAAATTCACATGAGGAGGACGTGGTATATAGTTATAATGGGTGGGTCGACAATGAATCCTCATCACGAGTGTGTCAGAGCCTCGAAAATAAGACCTCGTTACCGGATTCTCAACAAGATTGTCGTCAACAAGTAACCGTCGTATAAATCTTGCACTTTCACATTCGTTAACTCTCTTACTGTAATCATGTGTAACGCGAAAGGACTAAAAAAATTCGTAACTTTATCACTCTAGATTAAATGATAATTTTATCGGGACGGCGAAATTAAGATTATGCATTTTTTTTTTTATGGGCAAAAAATTTTCAAACGGATCTTGTGCAATTTTTTTTATTTTTCTTGCTAACAAGAATAAAATCTAGTGGGTTATTATCGTGTCACGTCTTGGGTGACACGACACGTGTCACTGGTCTGCGTACACAGGTTTTGTTAAATAAAAACACGTTAAATCGATGAAAATTGTTTTAACATTTTTATGTCGGCAATTATTTAATTCTACAGAAAAAAAAAAAAAAATTATTTTTCACTTGATCGAGTTGTTATTGCGGACAAGAAATATTTTACTAACATTTTATTTATTATTTTTAACGCAAGGATGTTTAGAGTCCGAATTAACGCCAAGATTAATAAAAAAAAATATATATGTATATATATGTAATAATATTGAGCAAAATTATGAGGGGACACGAGAGAGAATGAGGAAGAAGGTGAATGGACGTAAAAAGCAAAATAAAATAAAAAATGAGAATAAAAAAGAGAAAAGATTTGTGAGATGTGTGAATGTGTGCGAGCATGAGCATGAGGAGATACTGAGGACTGAAAGTGGGACGTTTTTTTGTTGCAGGTGAGGCTATTCACCTTGCCAGAGACTTTGGATACGTGTGCGAGACGGAGTTCCCGGCAAAGCAAGTTGCCGAATACCTCAGTCGGCAGCACTGCGAACCGCAGGACTCGTACAGGAGAAAAGAGCTACTTCATGCCACCAAGTACGTTTTAATTAGTTCATTAACTACTTCATCAATCAATTTACTTAATTATTACTCCAATCAATCGGTACTTTAACCGGATTTATTTTTTTATCGGAGGAATCATTTGCCTGATTTTTGGTTTTTTTTTTTTACAGACAAATCACCAAAGAGCTGATGGATCTGCTGAATCAAGACAGATCGCCGCTTTGTAATACACGACCTGCGCATATTTTGGACCCGAGTATACAAAGACACTTGACTAATTTTTCATTAATATCACACGGTTTTGGTAGTCCTGCTATTGTCGCTGCATTGACAGCAATACAGGTAAATTTTCTATTTAAAAAAAAACGGAAATTTGGTCGTAAAAAAAAAATTATGGCTCTGCAATGAAAGTCACGTTTTCTAATTTTTTTTTTCGGCCAAAAAAAACGAAGATAAAATTGGCAAAAGTTTTAGAAGCTATGACTGATAAAGAAATGATTTTTACAGAAATTTTTATCGGAATCACTGACGCACTTAGAAAAAATGTATCCCGGGAACGGAAGCGGCGTTACGAGCAGTCAGCAATCGTCTCTGGACAACAAAAACAAGGATGGATCCTTGATGAACGACATGAAAAAGTGACGCCCGGAAGACCCGCCTACCTCAAATGTGGTCACGTCAATCAGCCACTCTTGGCCCTACAATTAATCTATAAAAACCGTACGCTAGTCTAAGACTAGTTTTCAGTGGACCACTAATTGTATATTTTTTAAAATCAGAGGTTGGCTGGTCGAGGTAACACCAATCTTGTAAAAAAAAAAAATTCGATTTTAAAATCTAATCTTATGGAAAATTATATATTATATATTTACGGCGCGAAAGCGTTTTTTAAATTCTAATGAGCTACGCACTGTATATTTTTACTTTTAATGTATATATTATTAATTATTAATTATTATTATGTAATTCTTCGATACCGCTTCCAATTTTAAGTATAAACACAAACTTCAATACGTTCCTGATATTTGCATTTAAAAAATTGATTTTGAAATCCTTTCAAAACTAATTCCTTTAGTTTAAAAACTAGAGCTTAAGTTTTATTAATTTAAATTGTATTAAAGCCGTCAGAGGCTAATTACTTACAATTCACCTGCAATGCTCAGATCATTTACTTAAAAATCCAATGCAATAAAAAAAAAAACGGAAAGCAAGCTCAGCTTTCTTAATTAAAAATTTTAATTAATAGAAAAATTAATTAATTAATTAATTAAAAGATAAAGAGGCGAATTCACCGTAAAATTTAATGTAAAATAAAATTAAAGGTAACATGGGTCAGTTGTATTTTTTAAAACCCATGGAAGATAGAAAAAATTTTGTAATTTTGGATTTTTTAATTTTTTTCCAATGGCCCATTTTGCCCCACAACAAATTTTATTTAAAAACTGGGTCTTATTTATACGAACTAATTTTTATTTTCTAAGAGAGAGAGATGGAAAAATTATAATGAAATTTTTTTGAGACCCATTTTACCTCGTTTTCAATTAATTGTTAAGAAATTGATTAAAATCCAGAGAATTGTTGTGCCAATGCAGAAAAAACTTGCCATTAATTATGTGCCAATCGTAGCAGGAAAATAAAAATAAACCCGGAAAATAATTGATTTTTTTTGGCGGTAAAATTTAAATTAAAGGAACGATAATTCACATAACGATGTGCGTTTTAACTAAATATTGATAATTAATTAATTAATTACCTGAGCGGAGTGTTGATTAATATAAATTGCACATTGTAATGTTATCAAGTACAAGATCGGGTAAACCTGAGACATATCTAACTTTGTAACTAATTACTAGATATCATAAAAAAAAAGTATAAATAAATAAATAAAAATATATTAATTAATATTATTATTAAGAATATGTTTTAGTTTTTAAGAAAAATATAAATTTAAATGAACTTGGAAGCATTTTTATGTTCCAAGATAATGTGTACAGAACATATTTGATCTTTCTTGTGATATAATCATACATTATTGTCAGATAAATAAAAAAATATATATAATAAATAAATAATTAAATTTATTGACAATAATGTCAACATTCCATGTTTATACTTAGAGACATTATTAGAGTAATAAAATGCCGCAATTTCATGCGTGGGTTAATAAATTTTTCTAAAATAAACGCACGAAAAAAATTAACAATGAGTTTTATTTATTTTTATTTAAAAGTTTAATTACTTGAGCGCAAATATAAACGCAGTAAAAGCAATTATAGGAAAAATAAATATTTAAATTGTTAATTTGACCGCGACTTTAATAGAGGACCGTAGAATTTAAGAAGTTATTTAAAAATTAGTGACAGTATGTAGAGAATACTTTTTTCTACTAAGAATTTCTGTGCCAACTGAGAGAAAAAGTATAAGTAATTAATTAAATTAAAATGTAGATTTTGATCCATGATGCGTTGAATCTTTTCTAATCTTGTAAAATACTCAGATCTTTATTTAAAATAATTATTTTAATGGAAATATGTTTCTCACTTTTAAATTTTCTACTTGAGTACAAAAATATTGAAAATTTGTGTGGGAAAAAATTTTTTTCACTCGGAAATTCGATTCAAAAATATTTAATCTATGAAATTTTCATTTGACTTCATTATAATTTGGTAGAAAATTTTTGTTCCAGCCAAGAAAACTTGAAATCCTTCAATTATCGACTTTTCTATCGAAAAATACTTCAGCTCCAAATATAAAACTTTTGATTTTTTCTATTCATGACATTTCTATTCACAATTTTTTTTTATTTTAACCCGAAATTTTTTTAAGTAAAGGAGAAAATTTTCAATTTAATTTTTTGGGATTAAAATTTTTTTCCAATGGAAAAGTCACAAATGGGATTATTTCAAGTTTTTTTGGGTAAAAGAAAAATTTTGTAATGAATTATCGTAAAACAAAATAGAAATTTTTTAGATTTAGAATTTTTGAACAGAAGTGTTTTCAGATATAAAATTTACTAAAAGAAATTTTCAATAGTTTTGCATTAGAGTAAGAAAATTTTGAGTAGAAATGAAATTCCATTTTATTTCAATAGCTTATTATATTCCGATACAGTTCATTTTTGTAAATTGGTGTGTGATAAATAAATAATAATATTGTTTATAAGTAATCTAGTGAGATAGATTTATTTTATTTCTTAAATCCTCGTTTGCCACTTTATTGGAAATAACGGACATGAATGTATTTGTAAAGTACTGCGAACCATCAGCAGTATTTGAATCTTTGTCTTGATGATTGCAAGAATAAATTATATTATTTTTCTCTGCTATATAATTGAATAATAAGAAATTGGTAACCAGAGCATTAAACAAACTACAGAAAAGATGGCCGTGGAAACTTTTAAATTGCCTTGGGGCATCCCCATGGGCCTCAGAAGTCAAATAACTGGGAAAACTACCGGACCGCGGGCTCAAATGGCTCTCAGAAATCGAAAAAGCTATAGATCGGTTCAAAAATTAGTAGGGGCGTAGATTTTGATCTGCTGCGTTGAAAAAAAATAAGATATTGCTTTTTAAAAAAAAATTTTTTTCGTTGCACGAACGTTCGGAACTTCAGGTACATGTGGAAACCACGTTTGCCATCTGTGCGAGAGGGAAATCCCAAGTTCCACAATTAAGCTTCATGTATGGACAGAGCACAACCGCGGTAAATATTATTGTAGTGTTTGCAAATTCCAGTACCGCGGATTAGACCACGTGCATGTACATGAGCTTAATCGTGTCGGAATCGTCTACCAGTGCCCTAGGTGTACCAAAAAATTCAATTCAAGACGTAAAAAAATTGTACATAATCACTTTGACTCAAATAAGTAATAATCACTAAGTAGAGAAATCTACGAAAAGACTTTAAATTTATCAGTCTTCACTTCTTTAAAACAAATCAATAAATGAAAGATATAATAGAAAAAGGACAATATTATTTTCATTTAAAATTACTTTAAATTATTCTGAATGAACAGTAGCCTGATTTACTAACGCAAGAGTAAAACTTCCGCTGGTATTTAAAGTCATTAAATGTCGAAGCGACGTCACACATATGACAATAATGAGTGTCAGTGATGGACTATAAAACTTCTGAAATTAGTATCTTATCAGGGATACCCCAGAAGGTTGACCGCTATCTCGTGGCGAGCACCGAACTACTTCCACCGCGACTGTCTAACTCTGGTGACTTCCCCCTCATTCTAATTCATATATTTCATTTCACTCAGACAATGTTCTCTCTTACTCTAAGCGACTTTATTCCGTCGTTATAGTATACATTCGTTTTCGCGTTAAAAGAAGAATAGATATAAGCGCCGCGTCTCTGGGATTGATCGTAAAAATTGCGGCAAAAATGTTCACAGTCGTAATTATATAATTTAAGTCTTCAGGACATTCTCACAACACCCCCCACTATTTTAAAATATTCAATGACTTTTAATAAATAAATCAGAGCTAATTTTTTTGACTCGAGTACGAAGACAATCAAAAAGAATAATAATATTCGATGGATAAAGAAAAATATTTCATGCTAAAAATCACTCACCACACCGAGAAACATCCAGAGCAGCAGACAATTCTTTCAATTTCTGTAAAAAAAAAAAATATATACGAACTCGATTAATAAATTTATTAATCAATTAGAATATATATTCTTATGTAAATTATTTGGTTTTATTGATAATTAAAATAATTCACCTCGGCGGAAGTATTTTTCTGTTTCCCGCAACCGGAACCAGTAACTCAGGACATATTTTAAGTACATTGAATAAAATCACTGCTCTTATTCATCATATTTACCAGTCCACTCTAATATTTACACAGCCTACTGACTGAATTCTTTGCAGCGACTGAAAAAATTTTTACAAAAAATTTATTAAAAAGCTTGATATTTTTTTTTGCTTTTTAGATTATCACGGTCACGAAAACAACGATATTATTGAGAACTTCGAAACGTGAGAACTTGAAATTTCTCACCTTAAAGACTTTCTGTAGCTCCGACAGTTCAGGATTAATTGTCAAAATCCTTTATCTTCATCTTAAACTAAATGATTACAAATGATGTCAGTCCTCTAGACCTGTAATATGATAATTTATTTACTTAGATTAATGTTTTTTTTTAATTTATATTCATTAGCCAAAATATTTAATTAATTAAAATTTATGTGTTTGAAAAGAATGTCTAATAAGTATGTAAGCCAGATTGTTGCTTAAATTTTTTTAATAACAAAAAAAAATTAAATATTAATCATTTACCTTATTTTCGTTGAGAAAGACTTTAATGTCATTGTCATGTTTTGAGATATAGAGCTCTATTGACTAGATCCGTGGTATTATTACTCGTAAAAAATTTTTTTGTTTAATAATTGAAATATTTAGTCCCGTTTCTTTAATTTATGAACAAATGAAGCTGTAAAATATATATAAAAGAATAATTTTCACAGATTTTCATTCAAGAAATTAACCTTTTCTTAATTTTACAACGAGAAAATAAATACCAGAAATTTTATCAATGATCTGAGCTCAAACAGCGGTGATGAATCAGCTGGTGCAAGTTTTTTTCATCTTTACAGGCGATACAACTCTCGTTGATGTTTTGAATATATATTTTTTTAGTTAAAGAAAATTTTTAGCAAAAATTTAAAAGGATATTTTAAAGGAAGTTTGCTATAAAAACCGCAGAAGTCAAATAGCTGTATGTCGATTTTTTATAACAAGTTCTTTCAGATTTAATATAAAAGCAAATACCGAATTATTCCTGCCTACGAAATATTCTAAAGCTCTGTTTTCCTGCCTATTAAAAAATTTTAAGGTACTTGGGTATATTTTAATAACAACATTGCCAAGAATTGTATCGAAAGATCGAGTTTTGATAAGATAAATTTGAAATTGAGTTTTAAAAATAATAAGCACCCATAGCTCCGACTCGAGTCAAAAGAAACCAATAAAAATAATTATAAATCTATTTTAAAAAATATCATGCAGATAATCACTCACCACGCCGAGAAATATCCAGACCAGCAGACAATTCTTTCAATTTCTGTAACAGAAAAAAAAAATAAAAAATTTATCAATTAAACAATGCAAGATTATTTTGTATGAATTCTTTAGTTAAATTTATGAAAGTTACCTCGGCGGACGTAATTCTCTGCTGTCTGCAACCAAAATCAGCCCAATTTAATGAAGATCAGGATCATCCTAATAATTCACTGCCTTCTTCTATATTTTGCAACTGCTGAGTTCGCTTCCGAGCGAAAGTATAGATACCAACTGGAAAAATCAACACGAAATCATCAGTAAATGATGATTACACTTTTTATTTTGATTTTAAATAATTCGAAATAATTAAATGATAGAAGCTTACCAAGACATGTTGGTTTGCACAATTATCATCACTTTTTCGGCTGCCACTTGCTTGCAGTCACTCAATTTTGATGACAACTTTGGTAAAATGTGTCACTGCTCATCCTTTTGCAGAATTAAAATTTTTTTGTTGAACGTTATCTTTATTTTCAGTGTTTGAAGCTTGATCATTAAAATTTTTAGTCTCGATCTCCAAAAGATATTCTCATTGATAGCCCGCGCTGCAAAATAATTTAAATTTTCTGTTTAATTTAATTTATTTCATTTAAATCTCCGAATTAATATTTGCTAATTACTCTATATGATAAATTTAATTATTTCGTTGAAAAAAAGTACGAATAGTAATTTATGATGAATAATTGTTTTCCTTGATGACTTTACTATTAACAAAAATTAATCCGAGTCATTTGCCAGAACTGAACTATATTTGTAATCTCAAATTAATTTTTCAAACTTTAGGAAGCTAATTGTTACAAAGTGAAATGATTAAATAAAATAAAATGAATAAAATAACTTGGCTTATCCGAGGAATGTTTGCTGAGTGGTAGACATGACAGTTGTGAGAATTGCCGGGTACCTGCTCGTTTGAACGCACGCTTGCGCACGACACCGACGGTGGGTTTCGAAACTACAGCGCTGCTGTATTAGAACTAAAAGTTTAAAATTTTTTTAAATTTTCTGTTTAATTGAATTTATTTTATTTAAATCTGTGAGTTAATATTTGCTAATTACTTTTTTTAGTAAATTTATTTATTTTGTTTAAAAAAAAAAAAAATACAAAATATAGTTATTTCTGCTGAATAATTGATAATTTAATTAATTGATAATTTTCCTTTATGACTTTACTATTGTTAACAAAAATTTATTCGAGTCATTTTCCAGAAACAAAATGATACTGAAGTTAGTCGACGTCTTTAAATTTTTTAATTTTTAAATTTTTCAACAAATTAATTAGAAAAAAAAAACTAAAAATATGCACATGTAGAAAATAAAAAAAACTACAAGTGCAATTTTTTAAAATATTTTTTTTTTTATAATTCTTCATTTTGAAAAAATTCCAAAAATTGTTAGACGTCGACTAACTACGATCCTGAAGTTAGCAGAAAATTAAAAAATTTTTTATTTCTTTTTGAACAATTAAATTTGAAGAAAAAAAAAAACTAAAAATATGCACATGTAGAAAATTTAAAAGACTACAAGTGCAATTTTTTGAAATATTTTTTTTTTATAATTTATCGTTTTTTAAAAAATCCAAAAATTATTAAAAGTCGGCTAATTTCAGTATCATGGTTAACTTCAGTGTCATGAACCGAACTATATTTATTATCTCAAATTATTTTTTGTACTTTACGAAGCTAATTGTTACAAAATAGAATGAATAAAATAACTTAGCTTACCCGAGGAATGTTCACTGAGCGGTAGACATGACAGTTGTGCGCTTGTGTGCAATGCCGACGGTGGCTTCCGAAACTACGGCGCTGCTGTACCAGAATTAAAAGTTTGAAAATTTTCTTCTTAACCGCCATCTTTTTTTGTCAATAAAATTTTTTTCAAGCATCTTCATTTCCAGCAAACAATTTAAAATTATTTCAGCTCGCCAAATCTGAAACATAATTAAATTCCATTAAATAAATACATCAGCAGCATCTAGACCAATACCCTGTAATGATGATATTTAATTAATTAAAATTGACAGCTAATTAAATAATTTAATTTGATTTATCGAAATAATTATTTAAATAGTAAAATAAAATCAGAATATTCTGTAATTACCCGATGACAAAATAAAAAAAATAGTCATTGGCCAGCACCGAGCAACCCGAGTATAATTAACATTTTTTAGATTATAAATATTAAATATTTTTAAAAAATTTTGATGACTAAGTGATAAAGATGACTTTGTAAAACTTTAGAATAGAAAATTATTATCAAGTGACTCGAATAAATAAAATAAATGAATTAAATAAAAGGAGCGGACATGAGAGAAGTGATGGCTGGCCGCCGACTTGTTGAGGAATGAGCAGCAGCAGCGCCAATGGGACGACAAGACCCGAAGTTTTGAATCCAAGTCGGAATTACCCGAGTCAAAACTACGCTCACTGATTGGCTGCCACTAAACTGCGCACACAGCAATCGTATCGGCCATTATTATTTTTTAATAACTAATATTAATTTATGAAAAACATAATTAAATAAATTAATGAATTAATCATAAGTGTGAATGTATCTGACTATTGTCAATTTTAAAATTTTGAAAAAAGTTAATAAAATTTAAATCGAATAAAATTTAAAAAATGTGCATTTATAGAATTTAAAAATCAGTAAATGCATTTTTTTATTTAAAAATTTCAAATTTTACTGTTGGTTTATTTTTAATTTAAAATTTGTCTCATATCTGCTGCATTCACACTCATAGATTAGTCTCCTTCAAAAACATTTTATAGACTTCTGTATTAAAACATCGTTTAAAAATTCTTAATACTGATTCTAAAATAATTTATAAATTTGTATGCGCACGTAATTATTTAGTGTCATATTAAAAAATATATAAATGAAAATAAGTCAGTTTACAGCCAAATACCAGTAGCCAGACTTGTTGGTTTTTCATTAAAATAATAAATCAACTGATGAACTATTATTTTATTTAACCTGTAATATATAAATAATTTGTTTTTTTTATAAATTTATCATATTTATTGATATAAAATTGTATAGTGAGCTAGGATAATATCAGGGAGTCACTGCCGGTGCATTTAAATCTGCATTATCAATTCAATCCACAACCGACATTAATTTTCTTCACTTAAAATAAAAAAAACATTTGTATGCTCACTAGTAATCTAGTATTTACTTATTTACTAACTATCTTATTATTATTATTATTAATTCTTAATTGATATTAAAGTACTAAATAATTTAAATTATTATTTATATTAATTACTTCCATTATTGGGATTCACTTTTTCACTCTGATAAACTTTTGTAAATTAAAAATTCAAATGAAAAGAGTTTACTTTGTAAAATAATTATTATTATTTTTAATGGAAATTCAAAGTTCCATTGAATACACGTATATAAAAAACATCACAATCATTTGTAGTAAGAAGTTTTACATAATTTTTAAAAATACATAAATTCAGTCGAAATTTTATTGCATACTGAGTTATTTGATTTTATTTTATTTAATTCCTCGTCATGATAATTGTAATAACTAATTTTGATATTTTTAATATTTTTCTTAGTTATAAGTAAAGATTATTTGATAATCATTTGTTGAATGATTGTGAATCACTGTTGCTCACTGGCCACCAGGGCAATCATTGTAAAGCGGACTTCTTCTGGGTCACGAGCCATGTACTCGCCGCAAACTTTAGCAGCATTTTCCAGCAACGCGTCTTTGGTGGTGGGCCCGTGGTTTATTGGAATTGATTTGCGGCCATCTAAATTATTAAATTATTTATGTAATCTAATCACTGTATGCTTAAAATTTTTAATTAAAAATCTCTAATGGATATAAGTAAATTTAATTACCCAGCTCATATAGGGACCCGTCTTTTTCAACGAACGCCACAAAATGATGATAAACTGGTGCGTTCTCCTGCGGCGCTGGAGTTTGTCCTTCCTGAGCTAATTGTTCATGGGCGTCAATTATTTCACTTGCTGTATTCATTAATAATTTGCCTCGTTCAGCAAAAGACAAATCTATGGCTTCTTCTAAAAAGTTTTTCAGGATCCCATCTTCTAACTCGATTCTAAAAAAATTACAACAATTTTCAAAATAGAATGCAGGTATCAGGTTTGGAAATTATTTTACTGGATGCTGCTCTGTATTTGTTGACTTACTGGTCAAGATTATTGAGGATTGCGTGAATCAAAGCAACAGTTCCACAAGCGTTGGGAACGCACTGCTGCATATGGAACACATTCTCAGGTGGTTCTCTGCCTTCCTCTTTTATTTTAGCTTCTAATTCAGCAGCGTAAGCCTGTGCCTGGTAAAAAAAATCATCATAATTAATATATTTATATTATTCTACACATAAATAAATTTATCAAGTAAAAAAAATTTCTTTTAAAGACGCGCGAGAAAAAAGTTCTTGACTTATTTTTTTTTTACTCGAGAGTGGGACTTAACAAATTATAGAATTTTATATTTCTTTTAATTTATTAATTGATTATTATTACAGCGATTTGTTAAGCTTCCGAAAAAATGCATAAGATTAAGATTTCTATTATTTGAGTCTCATAAATATTAAAAATGTAATTAGTAATGAGCGTGAATGTACCAGACATCAGACAAATTTAAAATCATTAATAAATAGAGTAAATAATTAATAAAATAAAGTTTTTAAAAAATTCACATTTAAAAAATTTTGAAATTATTAAGTGCAATTTTTAAAAATATTATTTTTCAAATTATTTATTCTATTTATTTATAATTTCAAATTTGTCTGATGTCTGCTACATTCACACTCGTGAAATTTTAATATGAATTTTTAAATAAATAAAAATAATTTTTTAAAAATTTTTACTGCATTTTTTTATTTATTTTTTCTTAAAAAAAATGATTTGCTTATGAAAACAAATAAATTATCTGACGTCTACTATTTTTAGCATCATGCGACTTTTATTATCATGATCTGAGGGGTTATCAGCATGAACTGATGGTTTAAAAACCGCCTGATTTAATTTTACAAGAGTAAAATACCTTTTCAGACTCTGGGTACAGCAGAATCAGAGCTAACGCCGGCTTGGGGACCATCGCTAATAATTCAGGATCAAGGCCGTAGACATCATGGAGTGCCCAGTTTGATGAAACTCCGATTTGGTGAATGAACTAGATATAAATATATTTAATTTGAGTATAAATTAAATTTTCATAGTAAACAATATCAAATATTTAAAGTCTGTAATTAATTACCTTCGTCATAACCTAGAAGGAGACAGAGAAAAAAAAATTAATTAATTTTTAATTTGAATTATGATGTAAAAAAGCCGGTTAATTAAAATTGTTTGTTTACTTACATCGGGATTTGATTCGAGCGGCACCAAAGCCATTGTTGATATTTATTTACTGAGTGTTTGAATAAAAAAATGTCACGGAAAGTATCAACGGATGTATTTTTTATTTCAGGGCGTCAGTTAAATTAGCAACAAAGAAAACGACTGAGAAGATGATGACTAATATTTTTTAGGGGGAAATATTAATAATAAAAAAAAAATTAAATCACAGAGTAAGAGATCTCAAGTTCACGAAACTACTGTCATTTATTTTTAGCAAACGTCATTTTTTAGAGGATAAGTATGACATTTGTGATCATGTCTTGATAAAACAGGAATGTGTTGATAAAACATAAATTATCCCTGATAGCCAGTTGAGCTCAACCAACAGTCAAAATGCGCGTAAATTTAACGTCAGATTGAAGCCGCTGTTTGACGTACTCGAAAAATCGAAAATTGAGTAGCAAAATTTGACTGCAGCAGTAGCTCAAATTGACCTCAATTGTTTAGATTCGATTTTGCGTTTGATAGATATTAAAGAAAAGTCGGCTCGCGACATCTAGCAACTATTCAACAAAATAAATTCAAAAATCAAAAAGTAAAAAATATCTCAGCTGAGGTCTTGTTGACGTCATTTGTTGCGTCTCAAATTTTGATGTCTCACAGACGTGAAATAGCAGTTTTTAACTTACGTCAAATTTATATAAAAAATTTTACATCAAAAAGAGCTCTAAAGTTGACATTGAAATTTTTCATGTGTACCGTACGTCACTGAGACAACAAAAGATTCAGCTCAAAAATTGCGTGAAACTCTGGTTATCTGGGTAATATCTGGATCCAGGTGCTGGTAGAAGGGAATTCTGTTTTAATACTGGCTCAGTTGGACATTTTTTCGCAACATGACGTAAATTGCTGCTGAAACTTGACGGCAACTTTCTTGCAAATCGGCGCGCAGTAGTTTATGGCAATTTGTAGAAAATTTCTGTAGTTTACAGCCACTTAACTGACTTTTTACCCAAATAACATGATCATGGGCCTTTTTGGATTTTCGTAAATAAATTTCTGTAATTGACCGCTAGTTCACTAACTTTTTACTGAAAGAGAAACCATGGGCTTTTTCTAAGATTTTATAAAAAATTTCTGCAATTTACTGCCAGTTTACCGATTTTTTAACGAAACAGAACAACTATGGGCTTTTCTTACGATTTTGTAAGAAATTTCTGCAATTTACTGACTTCTCACCGAAATAGAGTAATCCCGGTCTTTTTCTTAAGTTTTATGAGAAATTTTTGTAGTTTGCCGTTAGATTACCGACTTTTTACCCAAATGAAATAATTACGCGTCTTTTTGAATTTCCATAAGAAATTTCTGTAATTGACCGCTTGTTTACTGGCTTTTTACTAATGTAGAGTAACCATCTGCTTTTCTTAAGATTTTATGAGAAATTTCACTAGTTTACTGACTTTCTACCGCAGTAGAATAATTACGGGCTTTTTCTAAGAATTTATGAGATTTTTCCGTAAATTTCCAACAGTTAACTGACTTTTCACCAAAGTAGAGTAATTACAGGTTTTTCATGAGTTTTCATAGCAAATTTCCATAACTAGCCCAAAGTAGAGAACTAAAGGCTAGTAGTTAAAAAAAAATTTTGACTTCCTTGAACTCGAAAAGCAGGAAATTTTTTGTTTAGCCCACAGAGTCAACAATTTTTCATTTTTTATTTCACCAAATTCCCATACTTAAATTTTCCATGCATATTTATTTTACTGCATTAATCCTAATAATAAATCATACAAAATAATCAGACAATTGAAATAAAAATTCATATTTATTAAAAAAAAAAAGAAAGTAATAACGTAAAAAATAAAAAGACAAAATAACATCAACTACAGCATCAAGGCCGATGCACTTTGATTAGTTACCAGTGCAGTTTTTATTAATTAATTAATTAATTTATTATTTTTTTGTATTTTTATTTATAATATTTAATTAATACATTCTCAGCCAATCGGCCATCAATTAATTAATTATAATTTTTAAATCCCGTAGTACTAATTACTACTCGGACAAAATAAATCTAGTATTAGCTGTAAGTACATCTTTGTACATCTGCTCCGACTAGGACATTTTAATTTACACAAACGGATTAATAAATCCCCTCTCCGTCGTCCCTCATAATTACCATACTAATAATATTAATAATATTAATAATCAATTAAAATAATAACAATACACTTTTTAATTTAATTTTAGTTTGAAAACTCGCTATACATAATTAGGCGCGAAGAGAGGACCGTAATTACAATTTCATATAATTTAAATATTTTTATATTTTATAATTATCATTATTATTTTAAAAAGGTGCATTAAATTCATATTGTGACATTTGCTGCAGTACTGGGCTCTATTTTCTAGTCAATTAATAATTAATTCTTAAAATTCCGACAAAAAGTTTGTCCATTTTTTTTTAAATTTAGTACTAAACAAAAAAAACACGTCCCCAGGACATTCGGCAACGTAGTCTTTGGATATATTATTACTTATATATTAATATATATATATATAATATAAATCAATAATTTTAAATCTACATTAAGTCGCGGTGGTTGTTTTTCAGTGAACGCAATAATATTAATATTAATATTAATAATAACAATTAAAATTTAATGAAAGCCGTTAATTTAAATCTTCTTTTGCTTTTCGTTCTCACGACCCACAGCTCAAAATTTAAAAAAAAAGTTTCAAGTGATGAACATTTGCGTGTAAACAACGAGGCTCGTTATGTATTTAAATCGTGGACCAGCCACCGTAAACAATTAAGTACAGGGCAAGTATTTTACGCGTGCAATTGCTAGAGTAATTATTAGTTAATTAATTAGTAAATTGATAATTCAAAAAGGACAGTAATGACAGCGCAAGAACGATAAGCGCAAGAAGAAATGGCCTTAATACGTCCGGTGGATATAAATCTCATTAGATGTATATGTTTATATGTATATATATATATGAGTGGCTGTAGCTCATCATCATTATCGTGGTCGTGGTCATCATGATAATCTAAACTCATCAAGCATGATAGTTGATATGTCTTCAAGACGACCAGTCTTGATGACTGAGACTGAGACTGAGACTCTGATTACTCGGTAATTCGAATGGTAATTCGAAATAAGGCTGATGCTGATCGACTGAGGTGGTCTCTTGTCACTTGGCATGTTGCTTAGGAAGATGCCGTTTCATGTGCA
Source organism: Microplitis deprimator (assembly GCA_964016945.1). Taxonomy (NCBI): domain Eukaryota; kingdom Metazoa; phylum Arthropoda; class Insecta; order Hymenoptera; family Braconidae; genus Microplitis; species Microplitis deprimator. The sequence continues at coordinate 15,058,313 of OZ024716.1, forward strand.
ACGCTAAATGATCGCTCCGTGCAAATGATCTCTCACAGACAGCGCACTTGAACGGCTTAGCACCTGTGTGCTTGCGATAATGACGGGTCAACTCGTCGCTCCGGGCAAATCTCCATTCGCACTCTGGCCACTGGCACTGGTATGGCTTTTCACCTGTAATATTTATCATTAATTAGTCATCAGGTATTGCAATTAAAGATAATCTTAATTTAAATAAAAATTCATTCGCTTCGCATCCAATCCGCACCGGACCCGCATTCACTCCGCAATGAATCCGCCTCAGGAAACCAGAGTTTCAGCTCAAATTGAAATGGAACTTTTGACATCTAGATGATGTAGGGCATAAAAAATTTTAATTCAAATTTTTGGCTCTGTTACGCGTAAAGTAGCATGTAAATTTGACGTAAAATCAAAGCTGCTATTTTACATCAAGTTTATGTGTAATCTTACGTGTGGGATGGAGAAAAAAATTTTAATGAAATTTTTTATGTGTACTAGACGTCATTAAGATGTCAAAAGTTTTATTTCAATTTTGGAATTAAAATGTTGATCATCTAGAGAGTTTTCATTGTCAGTAAAAAAATTTTCTTACTTTGGATTCCCCCATTTTTTTAGCCACCAGCATTTTGACTCTGACCTTTAGACTTCATATTTTTTTTGTTAACGAAATATTCAGTGGTTTTTAAGCCAACTTGCGTAATTTAATTATAAATTGGCCTAGACATTTATCGTGAATTACTCTAGTATATTTCCAAAAATTTCAGGGAAGAATTAAATCATAAAATCGGACAGAATCCGAAATTTTGATTATTTGAAAAAAATCCATAATTTCAATAAACGAAAGGTGGCCGGTAAAATTTTTTTGTCGTAAATCGCTAAGACGGAGAGAGTAAGAAAGAATAAAGTTTAATGTAAAAGAAGATGCTTTGAAGATATAGAGGTATAAGGAATGCTGCTCGCCTCGCGCATCGCGCCCGCACACGCTACACGCGAGATAGTGTCCACTCTTAACTTGGGTAAAGATGTAGTCCAGCATCTTTTATTTTACATCTGTGTGTGTGTGTGTTTAGTTACACGCAGATAGTTGCGGTTAATCGGTGTCGTGTGTTGGTTTGTCGAAGACCGGTGGTAAGAAGAATGAAAGTGTGTGCGGCGCCTCATGAATGCGTTGCCAGGACTTACGAGATGCTGAGTCCATTCAAGAAGAGACTAAGCCACGTGCCCAGCTCTCAAGTCTCAATACAACTTCTATCCCAATCCCAACTCGGACTTGTGAGCCAAGACTTAGCTACCGATCTATTCATTTTTCTTGTCACACATAAATACACACATGATCCAACAATAATCCGACTACTTGTCATTAAAATAACCATCAATTATTTTCAAAGGCCTTTTTATTAATAACTTCTAGAATGTCTCCTCGATAACGGATACACATTTTAATAAACTGTCCGAGTAAAAACTCAATCTACTCCCGTAAAAATATATATATTTATAATTAACTATAATCAGTTATTTAAGTTGTGAATAATTCATAAGATAGAGTAAGAGGAAACTGGACATTTTGAAAGTGGTACATTGCACTCGAGACGCCTCTTGCATTCCTCATGAGGACACCAGGTGAGCAACACACTGGTCAATGTTGTTGTAAGTCCCCACGTACAGTCTACACATCAGCCAACTACACGTTCATACACAAGCTAAAAGAACGTCTTATAATATCGAGTTTACAAGTCTAGCGAATCAACATTGTGGTTATTGCTCTGCTCGCATGTGTATTATACCAACGCACGGTGGATGTGGGTCGCTAACTCGTCGCACACCTTGCCGCTGGACTTCTTTCTGCATTATACTTACACTCTACACTGTACATTATATTATTATTTTGTTTTATACAATTACACATACATGCATTGATATATGAGGAGAGAAGAGGTACGCTGGCTAGATAGTAATAGTACAGAGGCTCTCCCACACGATTCGCGAACTCAATTCAACCAAGTGAACCTGCCACGCCCTAGGCGCATCATTGCCTGAACTATACATCATCGAAACCTATTTTTCATCCTTTCCTCATATCAGAGAACTTTCCGGATATGCAACGCGAGCTGTACTTTGATTGCTATCGTCGTTATGTAACGGCTAATTTTCAGGACTTCAAGTGTCCAATTAACTGGTACTGGTACTGACCTGTGTGTATCCGCTGATGAGCTTTGAGGTGCGAACTTTTTGTATAGACCTTTGTACAACCTGGAATTAGAGATAGAAGTAACAGTTGGTGGTAAATTTATATCGAGATCTAGGCACGGAGATTAAATCGGAACAGTTCTGTGGGAATTATTTGCAATCATTGCAGGGAGAGATTTTATGTGGATGTTAAGTTCTGGGAAATTTAGATGCAAGTTCTAGGGCAAAATGTAGAGAAATTTTTAGGGGTTTCTATCAAATAATTTGCTCTATAGAGACTAGAGCGTTCTTTAAGATTTGATATGTAAAAAATTTTTCTAGAAAAAATTACCGAGAAAATTTGGAACTCTCAGGACATCTACGCAGAAAAAAAGGATTTTTTCGCGGAAAAAATTTTTTGTATTATGAATTAAAAGTGAAAATTTTCTCTTTGCCCCAGAAATTCTTTTTTTCTCTGTCGTAAACATGAAATTTTTACCATACAGATTATAAAATTTACCAATAACCTGGTAAAATTTTTTACTGTCTAAATGTCCTCAGACCAAACTTTCTGACCAATTTTATCTAAAAAATTACCCACGTAAATTCTCTAAAAAACGTAAATTTTTATCCCCGTGGAATAGTTTCCGTAATTTAATCTTCGTACACTAGACAGCCGATTTGAAGCCAATAAACTCACCGATAAAATCGCAATGATGAACCCGTCGTTTTTCCAACTCCGGATTATTCCTACGATTAAATTTAGCGATCCCAGAGGTCTGGATCCTGTGGGATGGATTCAGCATGGGCGGCTGGGGATATGGAGGCGGAGGTGTCCGTCGAGGAGGGCCACCGAGAGGTGACCCAGGGTCGGAGATTGGGGGCGTCAACGGAGAGACGTACATGAGCCTCGTCATGGATCCATAGAGCGGCGAGGTGGCATTACCGCTCGGCTGGTGACTATGATGATTACCCGGGGACTCATTGTTATTACTACTACTATTATTATTATTATTACTACTGTTATTGTTATTATTGTTGTTGTTATTAGTATTATTATTGTTATTATGGTTATTGTTATTGGTAGTGGTGTTGTTGTTGTTGTTATTTTGAAAGGTCTTGAGAGCCGTCCGCTGATGGGGCTGCTCCCTGGCGAAGCTCGGCACGTTGTTCTGCCGACCCTCGAGTAAATGGAGGGTCGGCGGCGCGGCCAGTGGCTCGCTCTTTATCTCAACCGGTGATAGTACAGGTGATGTCACGTCCTCGGTTTCCATTTTGACGTGGGACGACAGCGACGTCGACGACGAAGAGGTTGATGACAACGTCGACTGAGAACCGAGCATGTCGGCATTCTCCGGGTCAAGCTTCTGAATGCTCGACGTGATGTCCTCCCACAGTGGCGGCCTGAGAAACACATCGTCGTCGCTGCTCGCGGGTTGACTTCGTGACGAAACGAAACTCGCTTGCGGTCTGCATGCCGCGGGTCCAGTCGTCTCGAAAAAATCGTCAATCGGCAGACTGTCTCGCGCATTTTTTTCTGGGTCATCCTCATCGAGTTTTTGCAACTGCTCGAGATCTTGCCGGCAGAGCAGAGTGTCCAGGTCCGATGTCTGTCAACAAAAAAAAGGTTACATGTACTTACAGTAAATAAAAATATCGAAATATCGAATGCAGTCATATAGGAAATCAATTTATCAAGGAATTTAAAATACATTACCATGACTGGTAAATTTATATATTATTATAAATTATAAAATGTTAAATTAAAAATATATATGAGTGACTTGCTGGATATTATGCTGATAATGCCGTTAATATTCACCACGGATAAAATATCCCAAGACTATTTTTATTTTTATTACATATTCTTGTTCTTATTCTTTCATAATTTCTTTCTTTTTTTTTATTAGATCTACTAGTGTAGAGAAGGGTGATGTTGGTCCGGTGTGAAAGACAAAACACAGGGCCATCGACATACAATATAATAAAAAACAAGAGGAGAGAAGAACATGGTTTAGGTCGTAGGCCGTCCGATGCTGCGTCATTTCTTGCATGATTTGTACACACGCGTAACGCCTCCTGCTCGCCAAGTCACAGCATCAACCGCATCATCTTATTCTTGTTCTCTCGGTGCACGTGCATCACATCTGTGTTTTTCAGATACAGATACAGATACAGATACAGATACAGATACAGAAACAGAAAGAGAGAGAGAGAGAGAGGGATTGGAGTCTGTGGTCCAGTGTTGAGCCACACATTATAAAACACTACCGGCTCGTCCTTTTTTTGTCTATTACTTCTGCCCTTACAAACGACGTATGGACAATATTGTGTACATGCTACACGGACACAACAGTTTGAATATTTTAATGGTAAACAGCAAGAGCATATAGAGGATAAAACAGCTAACACGAAATACAAACGCCCCTTGGACATGCTGACTATTGATGAATTATATTCACTGGATGCAACACACAGAGTTAAATATATTCATGTATTTTAAACTTTTATTTAGCTCTCGTGTTGTTAGTTATATATTTTTATATTTATATTTATATATATGTGATTATGAGCATGAGTAAGTGAATGATTGTCAGATATACGAGGGCATCAAAAGGTGAAGAAGGTCATAAATTGTTTTCATGTTAACGCGATGATGACGATGATTTAACAAAATAACCAAACTAATTTGTTGACGTGTCAAAAATTTTTAATCGATTGATCACCAAATTTAAATTATTTTCGTTGGTTGATTTATTATTTTTAGTGATTGATTTTATTTTATGGAAGAAAAGGAAATGGAAATTATAATTTTAATTTGTATTCGATTATCTTGAGGTGGGATCTCTTTTATCGACGCATCGGAGAACAAGAGCGAGCACTAGATAACCTAGAAGAGAGTCAATCTTTTAATTATATTGCCCCTGTTAGGAATAACCCATCACAATATTAACGTTTTTTGTTTATTATGGTGTCCTCTAGTAGGAGAAACCCTAAAAAGTCCTAAGAAAAATTTATTTTTTGAGTTCAGATCCATATGAGGATGGGTGAAGATGGGTGAGGATGAGGCTGTCCATGTCTTTCTATGAAGAGTGACCCGTAACTTTGCTCCTACTGGAAATAATCCATCACAATATTAACGTTTTTTGTTTATTATGATGTCCTTTAGTAGGAGAAACCATAAAAAGTCCTAAGAAAAATTTATTTTTTGAGTTCAGATCCTTATGAGGATGGGTGAAGATGGGTGAGGATGAGGCTTTCCATGTCTTTCTATGAAGAGTGACCCGTAACTTTGCTCCTACTGGAAATAATCCATCACAATATTAACGTTTTTTGTTTATTATGATGTCCTTTAGTAGGAGAAACCATAAAAAGTCCTAAGAAAAATTTATTTTTTGAGTTCAGATCCATATGAGGATGGGTGAAGATGGGTGAGGATGAGGCTTTCCATGTCTTTCTATGAAGAGTGACCCGTAACTTGCTCCTACTGGAAATAACCCATCACAGTATTAACGTTTTTTGTTTATTATGATGTCCTTTAATAGGATAAACCCTAAAAAGTCCTAAGAAAAATTTATTTTTTGAGTTCAGACCCATATTAGGATAAATGATGATAAATAAGGGTAAATGAGGATGGCACTGTTTATGACTTTTTATGAAAAGTGGCCGGTAGCTTTTCTCCTGTTGGGAATAACCCATCACAACATTAACGTTTTTTGTTCATTATGATGTCCTCTAGTAGGAAAAACTCAAAAAAGTCCCAAGAAAAATTTTGTCATCGAATGGTCACTCGTCAAACGGGGGAGGATGCTTCTGCCCACTGTAATTTTATGAAAAGTGACCCATAGATAAACTTCCTTTGGTGTTTTTCAAAGTACAAATACAATTTAAAAGTGAAAAATATATAAGTGAGAATAGAGAATACTAAAAAGTATGTAATTAGTCTCGAGTTTAGATAGACGGGTGGACTTGGCGTGTGACAATTCTTAATGTTTGTCTTGAAATATAATTCACGAGGCCGTGTCATTTTGCTGGTGAGATAATGATAGTGCAGAGAGAAGAACAAAGTTCGCCGGCCTGGCTATTAATGCGAGTAATAATAGATATATATATATATATATATATAGATATTACAGAGAAGGTGGGTTTGTTGGTGTTAATAATGCCTTTTGGAATCCTCTGGAGCTTAACCCACTGTTGTTTATATATATAATGTCGGATGTATAGTTTTAATACGATTTTGATGTTAACAGACAGCTATGGGAAAATGTCTCGCGACTCAAAGACTAGAGACGACTAGAGAGAGTCATCCGTGACATAAAAATATCTTTTGATATCTTATTACGATCCGCAACATGTAATTTCCTGTTTCAGATTGATCAATTAATTCCATCGAAATTAATCTTTATTTAAAAATGGTAATAAAAACAACAACTTGAGATAATTAACTTAAACATAATGAAAATAAAAATATAAATCAATTAACCCCAAGGCTTTCTATTTTATTTTATTTAATAAAATATAAAAGCTCATTAAGATAATTGTCTCTATAATTGATTAGCTGATAAAAAAGGGTATAATAATGTGTAACAAGAAAGGCCGAATAAAAAAAAACGGGCGGTTGCCTAGGGGTAGAAGCGCGTGCGTGAGTGGGCAAACGCGCAGAAGCCGGTAACCGAGTCGAATCAATCTGGGGTGGCCACACCCTTGTTTGATTCACTACCTTGTAAAATTACACGAATAAATTCAACGTCAAAATGGCACAACTCCACGGCCATTTTTTCGCTACCCCACACCTCAGTCTACAACAATCAGCATAATTGACAGCAAATAATATCAATTATTAAAATACTTCTTTCCCTCATTATTTATTCATTGTTTCGTATTTTAATCAATTTTATTCACTTAACTCTGTAAAAGGCATTAAGCGTTAAATTTTTTATTTGCCTTGTCCTTTTTTTGTGCGGGACGTAATATCATGGCATTAGCGTTTGAAAAGATGGAGAAAACGTGCGTTAAATGCATGGCGCCATGCCCGAGGGTTTTCGTATTTATATTTATATATATTTATATACATATGAGTAAGAAGACCTCAAGGGGCTGTACCATCTACAATAAAAATGTACACAAGTGCGTATAAGCTTACATATATATGTATTATATGTAGGGATAGGGCCCTTAGAGTATGGGGACTTAAAGAAAGTTTAAAGGAATAAAAGAATAATAAGAATAATAATAATAAAGAACACATTGCGGCGGTGGTAACGGACGGATGGACGCGTAGATTCTATCTCTCCATTCACTCGCCTCGAGGGTAATAAAACTCCACGTCCATTATTTACTTGCATTATCGTTATTTTACGCCCACAAAACTCCATATTTATGGTGAAATTATTCAGCATTATTTCTCAGATATGAATGAAATGGCTGATTTCAGGGGATAACACGTATCTTTAGCCAAAGCCGCGTAAGTCTTGGTTGGTTTTTTTTCTGATTATGATTATTCCGAGACACCGGTATAAGGACTGCAAGACACCAGAGAAACGGAGACTTAATACCGGCACGTGATGCCCATTTGCTGGATGGCTAAGAAGCTGCAGAGGTGATTAAATTAATGGCTCTGAGACAAAAGAAACTAGAGAGTCTTTAGTCTTAAATCTAAAGAGTCCTGGGTATCGTCTCAAGTTGCCAATTGCTCGGCACTCGTGGCTCAATAAAAAAGATATCACAATCCATAAAAGGTCAAAGTGAATTCTTGAGGTACAGCGAGGCTAAATAGCTGAGTCGGGGAACTTCCAGTGTCAGGTTATGGTGTAATGATGTGTATTAAATTAATGGTTAAATGTTATTAAATGTATTGTAAAATGTAAAATGTCACTCTGAAGATGTCAACAAATGGCGCAAATACTCTGCTATGATATTTATAGTACTAACTGTTAATAATATGTGGATGGTTCATAAATATAGAGAGGATGTTAGACTTATTCTCAAGTTAAATCCAAGGTAACCCTTTAACTCTGTATCATTGTGTTCAATGTTTCGTAAGTAGATTGGCATTTGTGAGACGGCGGGCGCGAGTCTGCTGTGACCTTTGAGGTACTTTCTTTGAGCCACGCGTGACTCGATATATAGCTAGCATACGCTGAGCTAAACCTTAATAGACTGCTTCACTAATGTAATGTATATAGTATAGAGTATAGCATACATATATAAGATATGAAAACTAGTATCGAGTATAGTGAATTCAATGTAATGGTGTAAGTAATAGTTTGTTGCATTTGAATCGTGCTATTACCAATAAACCATACTACCACCGTGCAATGGAATGGCTGAATAAAAGCTGGAGCTAAAGTTCCTGGGTTGTATTCCTTAAGAGCAACTGCTGAAATATGCTGTGGCAATCACACGTTGTACATTAACACCACAAAGCTATTTATCAAATTAGTTTGTTTTGTTGTTTCGATACTTTGATTTATTGCTGTTCGCATGCCCAAACGCGAGGCGCCTAACTGACGTTTACTTCAAGGCAGAGAACCTTTTCTGAACAAAAGTTTTTTGTTTGTATTGGTTGTTACATGACCTTTGAAAAACTCCAATAGTTATTTTGTTTTCAAATTGACGTCAGTTTGGGAATTCAGTTTTCCCGAAATCTATGCCCGGTATTGGATGGCAAAACTCTAGCAAAATTTAAAGAGCACGATTTGAAATAAAATTTTTGTCATGCACTCATATTGTAGTCAGAAAACTGAACAACAAAAATTTTATATTTGCTGTAAAATTGAAGGAAAATCTGCTCAGAAAAAATGGAATTCAGTTTGCCTGAAATCTAAGTCCGATTGAACAGCAAAATGCCAACAAAAAATGAAGAGCATGATTATGTTGCTCTCTAAACATGAATAAGTGAAAATAAATGGATATTCACTAATTTCAAGTGCAAACCGAACCATTAATTTCAAAAAGTGGTTCGATTGGCACTCAGATTTAGTGATTATTCACTTATTTCACTTATTCATGTTTAGAGAGTAAAATACAAAAATGCCCTAAAGTCACTTTAGGGATTTTTACAGAACTCTGACAATATCTCTGAGATGAGACAATACCCTAAAGTTTTTGTTGGCAACTGATTACCTGTAATTCAATAATTCATCTTAAGTAATGAATTGGATTGAAAGTTACGGTATGGTGTAAAAAAAAAAAAAAAAGTTCAATTAATAAAAGTCATTCTAAAATAAATTGAAGAAAGCGTTATAAATATTAGTGGATAATAAATAGTGTAAGAAGATAAAATATCGAGGATTTATTTATTTTTTACAGTGACTTAACATTAAGGAAACTCGAGTAAATGCTTTTTCAAACATTAAAAAAAAGCGGCTTTTGCCTCTGGGTCATGGGAATTAATGAAGACAGGCATGCGATGCATTAGTGTGTATTAAAAAATGAAATAAAAAACCGGGTAATGTAATGTAATAAAAGCGGAGCGTGTTGTAGATTTGTGTTGATCTTAATGACAAATAAATTGACAAAGGCACAAAGTAATGGCCACAGCCACGTGTTACTCTACCCGTGCAAACAAAGTTATATTTATTTTATTAAATAATAAATCGAGCTCTTAATTGTCTCATATTACAGGTAAAATAATTAAACTGTTATACAAGTAAGACTTTTGATCCCGACTCAATGACTAGATGATGATAATAACGGGCGCCAGACCCAAATAAAGTCAAAGGCAAAGCCACAAGCACAAGCACAGGTAAAGCCAAAGGTAAAAGCAATACAATAACACAAGCTGGCGCGAATGGAAGGTATTGAAAGGAAGAAGAATGAAAGGGAGCTGCTGTAAGGCTGTAACGTAACGACGTGATAAAGTCGCGTGCGTGACCTGTGGCCAGTCTGCTGGGGCCATCATCTATACATATATATATTTATACATACATTTAAACCAGTATACACACATACATATTAAACTCTCGCCTGCTGCTTCATCATCGATCTCTGTAGGCCTCCAGCTCACGCGATTTGCGCATCCCCGTCGAGCTAAACACCCTTTTCATCGCTCCTCTACCTCCATCAACAGTTACCAGCTCACATTTACACACACAACCACACGAAAATATTTTTAAATTATTATATTCCAAATAGTACAATATACAGCTGATGATATGATTAATTGTGGATTAATCACAATATATCAGAGCTGCCTTACAAACAATCTATCATACAATCTCGGTGTCTATCAGCTATCAGCGTTATCCTCGATACCCGGAGTCGATAGAGGATAGAGGAAGGATTTGCCCGTTGCATATATCTTCAGCACGAATACCCAGGGATCAGGCATCAGGCATCAGGCATCAGACATGAGCATGAGCATTGAGCATCAAAGATCCAGCTCGACAGCGAATTGGTATCTCCAATAATAAAAGGATGCATCGATGATGGCGTATCGGAAGATTGAGCCCAGGTTGTATTGCTGAACTCAGAATAATCGCGTATCGTGTATCGAGTGTGAGTCATTCAAAAGTCGACGGGGTATAATATTAAAATATAGTTAACGCTGCATTGTACAGTAACAGTACACTACATATATGTATATATATAGAAGTTGTAGATTAATATGAAGGCAAAGGTGGTGTGGCCGGTAGATGGTTAGTGCATTAACGTGATTACCCAGCAGTGTTGATGGGCCCAGGAGAGATTATTCGATGAGTTAGGTCAGCTGGTTTACTATATTCCTTGGAGCTATATCACGTCATAGTTATTGCCATCGCGTTACCACCAATCTTGTATTTATATATATACGATACCCTGTGCCGGTGATGACTGGCTGGTGGTAATTTGCACCTGGTGTCAGAATAATATTCTGATTCTATCGGCGATTACTAAAGACTGTAACTGACGAGATAGAGGCTCGAGCCCCTCATTATTGACTAGCCAATGCTTAGTGCCACGATGACACGTGGCTATTATCTCTATTTTATCAAGGATAAATGACGTATATCGATTATATTAAATTAGTCATACTCACAGATCTTTAAATTAAAAGTCAATATCATTTTATTTATTGCTGTCATAATTCAGGTAAAAAGCTGTCGTTATTTTTTTTTTTCATCCCAGGCGTATATATACATACATATATATTTAGTGTAACATATATAAATGTATATATGTTCTGTAGTCTTTAGACAGCCCACAAGACCCGTTAATGCACTTTTAATTAATTAAATTGACGTCGGCCTCACCCTCCCTCGTAACTATACTCTAGCACGGGGGCATTACGGACGCTTGACCTCGCGTGCCGGCTGTCCACTGACGCAAACTCATCCCATTATTTTCACCAATTCCCAGTTTACTTATTTTATTTTTTTATCTGTGGGTAATAAATACTTTGCCGTGTAGTAAAAAAAAAATGAAAGATAAAAGCTCATGTTAGACTAAATAGCGGGTTAATATTTTTATTAGTGTCAGTATTGGGGTTTTTTAGCCCGAGCGATTTATTAACACGGTGATGAATCACGTGGCGGGTACTTTTTATTTATTGCATTACAAATGGATCTTACATGCTCTACGATAATTTAACGTCCGGTAAAGAAGGCTACTTAATTCGAATGGATAGCTAGCTGGTTTAGTTTGTTTGTTTGTTGGGAATAAGTAGAGGTAAAGTTGGACCACCCGAAGGCCCAGCGGGTCATCTTGAGGCAAACGCTGTAGGAGCGCTCTCATAATTAAGCTCGACGATGACATTTGATTTAGGTACTCGCGGCACCGACATGCTCACTAGATCTACGGTTGTCCGGCTTCCTTCTATTCTCCAGCTGTGTATCAAATAAATATTAATAACTTAACTCTACAACAATAAGTAATGAGTAATAAGCGTAAGTTTGAGTATTAGTTTTAGTCTGCTCTTAAAATTAATCAGTGAAAATTTTATTGGATCAGACGAGGCTCACTTTGTTACGGATAAGACAGTATTAATCTCATATTTAACTAGACAGGATATTGTACATATGGTTTAGCAACTCAGTGAAAAAAGTTGCTCAGTGATTTTAAGATTCCGTCTTCGACTCAGCAAAAAATAAAAAATAATGCGGTCCTATTTCACTGACATTATCAGTGAATTCCTCTGGTTCAATCAGTAATTTCATTTCACTGAAGCAGTAATTTTATATCACTGACACAGTCAGTATTTTTTTCACTGAAGCAAGTAAATTTTACTGATGACTTAGCTGGCATTCCACAGCAACAATCAGTGATTTTTACTAACCGTACTTGTAATAGAATGTAACTAATTCAATTAGTGGTTAATTTCTAACTGGTGATAATAAATTTACAGCTGATAAAAATAGTAAATATGTGACTCTGAAAAAATATTAATTTTCTCGCGTACGTAACTTATAGTCTGGTAGTTTATGGGTTTCAACTTTGATTCAGTGAAAGATATAATATTTTCATTGTATCAATACCAGTGGTCTATAAGGATAATAAATGTCTAGAAGACACGGGATTTCATATCTCACAATTAAGAGCACACCTGACACACAAAGAAAGTATATTTGTATTTATTTATATCCAAGTAAAGGGAGAGATGATGGATATAAAGGCAATAAGCTATATGACCTGACACCGAGGAACATAAATAAAGTTATGAAATCACCGTGACTTCTGGTGTATACAAGAAATTCAACATTATGTTGGTGGTTTTTTTTAGCTGGTGGTTATAAAGATGAAACTAGAAGTCGTGAGTGAACTGTGGAGAATCATTTGACAGTCTATAGTATTGTATATAGAATTTGTGGTGAGTATTGTACGGAACACGGACAACTACATACATATATAATACCGTATATGCAGAAATTTTTAAATACAGAGTATGTAAGAGCAGTAAGTTGATAATAATATTTATGCTTCGACAAGCGAGTGAACCGAAAGTACATATGTCACCGTTAGTTATTATTATTCATTATAAAACATTAAGAACTTTCAAAAACGTCAAGTTGATTGTAATAAACGTTGTTTATCACCGAGAACCTGTCTGATTAATAAAATATTGAATTCGAAACACGATGACGGCCTAAACACAAATCCAGGTGTTTGCAAACACAGATTATTGTCGGTTTTTTAAAATAAAAGCCGATGAATGAAAGGAAAGTGTTGAAAAAAAAAAGGACGTTGTATAGTTTTCGATGCTCTATTGTTGATCAGGCCTGAATTTATAGTCATTGAAAGCGCGCGACAAGATTCTTCACGAGCTACGAAAACTTGTTAATTAAATGGTTTATGGGTGCGACCAAATATTCAAGTTTTTATAGTCAATTAGCCACGGTCCTCGGTTGCTATCTTTAAGAAGTGCAGCCCCCAGTAGACAGGGAGGATGTAAGATTCAGGACGATTAGAATGAATGGCCGCTATAAATCAGCTCCCTCGTTGGCTGGTATACCGCAAAACCACGTTGCTCTACCAACGACACCAAACAGCCCAACTTTGGGAATATTTTTAAACTCACTCTGCTACTCGGGATAGTCCGAACTCTATATACACTCATATAAGTTCCTTGGCTTTTTTTATTTTATTATTTAAAACTCTGGGTTAGAAGAGCTTCATTTCTGTTCACCGTCTCCATTCGTTCTGCCTAATATACCTTCTTTAGCACTGTCCAAATCTTGATCTACTGGTACCACTTCTGCGTCCACGTGTGAGATTTATTTTACCCTTTTGCCCATTTAATCCACACACACGCACACACGAATGATATTTCTCTGGATGAGTGCTGTTACAGGCTACGAGAGCACACACGACTATCGATAACACACTAAACCAGTATTACCTGACGATAATCTTGTGTCTATAAGTCTGCTCTCACCTCATTCTGATTACGAAAACCTCCGAAAATTAACCCGACATTCACTGCTCAACTCGATGCTTTTAACTCCTTTTTTTAATTCGTCTGACGTCCCAATTATAAATTATCCGAGACTCTTGAATATATTTAGCAACGGACATTAAATATTCCGTACCATGTGTTGAAGGCTGCATATGGCAGTCGCTTATCAAGACGAAAAATCATCGAGTGTCATACAAAACATTACGTGTTCATTAAGGGGATCCTTTACAAGGGGCTGAAAAGTCGAATTTTTAATTCATATATTTTGGGCAAGGGATGAAATCATGTTTCCATCGCGTGTTACGCTGTATTTTTCATAATTATCTGCATTCAAATTTAGAGTTCAATGCCTAGAGTCTGTCACAACAAGATAATTTGGAATAAACATCTGCGATTCTGAATCTTTGAAAACTTGAAAAAACGCAAATTTTTTATCGAAAAATTTTTAGATTTGAAGCAGATTCTTTTGCACGCCTTCTAATTCTCAAAAACTCATTGATCTTCTGGGTCGAACAATTTGATCGGTTTTAAATGTGAAATTCAATCAAGTTTCGCCTGTACTATTTCTTATTCAGACTGTTTTTGATCACCTCTAGATCAAAATCAGACTTTGCTTCTCAAAATATTTTACCTTCTCTTGTTATCATTCAGACTAAAATCTGACTTTTTCTGTCTATTATTTTTTTTAGCCTGTTTTTGATCATCTTAAGATCAAAAACAGAGCAATTAATCCAAATATAGTCTAATTAGACTAAAATTAGATAAAAATTTTTGATCCAGATCGAGATTGGCTCGTGCCGACTGGTATTTTTCATGGTTTCAATGCCTGATATGAAATTTCCCACCTAAAATTTTGAAATCAGAAACCAAACTTTTAAGGTCAATTCAATAAAAAAAATTTCTCAAATTCGTGAAAAAAATTTCATAATTATGACACCGGAAGAATAAAATTTAGTCATCAACATATCACTGTCATCAGTCAACGATCTTTGTGTACTCAGTTATATATATACGTAATCTTTGTTTAAACGGACATATATATGTATACATTTGGCGGTTCATAAAAAGGCAGTATGTGTGTTTCGTAGAAAAGATGACAGTTGTTTCAGGTTTTACGAGACATCATACTCACAATATATAAAATATAATACAAAATACAATATTAATATATACTCTATAGTACACAAAGACAGCTCACCTATAACTCACTTTCTCGTATTTAAGACGCTATCATTTTAAAGGTTATTTTATTATCCGGCAGAGTATTATCTATTTAGTACGTACTGTGCGAGTGGTATCGCGTCGATGTAACATTATTCCTAATAGATTTAAACTAAACATTAAATTATTAAAGCACCTCAAGATATAAGACATGAGTCTTAAATAAATTACCATTGATGTTTATAGGCGAGCAACGGTAATTTTGCTTCGATTAGTGACTTGCAAGCTGTACATATATATTCCTCGGACGTACTCACGTCCATACATGTATTGGATGGATGGATGGATGGTTGGATAGATGGATAGATGGATATAATGGTTAAAAAGAGTCTAGAAGAGACAGGGGAGTATCAGCAATTGACTGGTTGGAATTCTCTTGCTCATTTGTACATATATATTTATTTATATTTATACTTATATACTTATACTTGACTCGGCTAACTTGTATACTACCAAGTATATTTTCTGTATTCCGCATACTACATATGTGTGCAGTGATGTGTGGGCGGGTAGAAGAAGACAAGAGCTGTATTGGAAGGACGAGTGCCCGGAGGCAGGCATCAAGAAGCATCAGCAACAAACCGTGTAAGCACGGACGAAAAGTTAACTTAAGGATTGTAAGTTAAGTTAAGGCCGGTGTGCGTGTTCTCTGATGGGGTCATCAACGGGAATTAACATACTGGGTGGACTCGTACCACCAGAAAGATGACGAGAACATGAGCAATAGGCCATGCTACACTGATCTCAACACTTAACTACAACTTTAGTATAATACAGTCCTGGCTGCTTCTGACTCATGTTTTCATGCTACATGCGATTTTCAAAATCCACATGCTTTGAAAAATTTTATTCGGAACCGCGAATCCGCGGAAAAACCAAAGCTGTCGTATTCCTCATTATAGAATGACTTTTTCTGATGACTACAGTTTGAGTTTCTCAAATTATGACATTTTCTATAATAATTAAAGTGGACGAAATCAGGACCGTGGCATTTTTTTGGCAAATGCCGTAAAGATGCCACATTATCGACTATAGTGATTTTTTCTTTCCAAATTTTTGGATGATCCGTAGCGCCCCGGTTTCAAATTTGGTAAATTATCAAACTTATGAAAATATAATGATGGCAAGAAAAATGTTATTTGGTAAATTTTTGATGGCTTTCGTGCCCCGTTCTTCTCTATAGTGAAATCCGTTGAACATTTTCCAAAAATACCATCGGTTCAAAAACGCTAGATTAGTTCGGAAATAGTAGAACTCTTTCTCATAAATTTTCATAAATTTTGTAACTGTCTTGGAAATGCCCGCCTCTATTTTATTATTTTTGATTCTAAAGCTACTTCTATACCTCCTTGGTGCGATTGTGCCTGTGTCCAAATATTCTGTATTGTAAGAGTGTCACATTTGTCGAGGACTAATGGGAAAATGACAGAAAACCTTCTATCGATAGTCAATATTTTATTGGTTACGCTCGCGGGTGGGCTCGAACCCAGTTCTCCAAACGAAAGCCTTTTCCAATTTTCGACTCAGCTTATATCAGTGACATAAATTTATTTTGTTCAAAATTTGAAAGTTAACTTGAAGTTGTAGATCTGATATACAAAATTAATAGCCGAGGCGTGAGAAGTAAATAGCCGAGATTTAAAATGTAACAAAAAATAAATAATAAATTCAAGAACGAGAGGAAGTAATTCAAAGTCATGATGGATATGGAAGCGATATATTTTATTTTTTTTGTAAAACCACAGGTGCTCGAGGATTTTCATTCACTACAGGAGGTAATCGAGTCAAGATACGAGATCGATCCTTGAGAATTGATTCCCAATTGGCTGGTGCGTCAGTCAGATACAATGAGACAATTATGGCGATGGATGGACACCAAGATATCCGTCGGATTAGCCGGTAGCTGGGTCCGCTGGATCTCTTGGGTTACTCAGATATGTATATAAAATATTAAAGAGGAATAAGAATAACAATGAAAATAAGAATAAGAATAAGAAGCAAGAGCAAGAGGTAAGCCTCCAATCAACTCCTTGACTTGACTCGAATCCGTATCCGTCCCGGGATAATTTTATCAGCTTCAGTTGGGTTTACATCAAAACACCGATTACTCTCTCATTCATCCAGAGCTACTCCATTATACTGAGGCTCTGCTGGATCCATCCGGATGTCGTTTCCCCGTCTACATACATACTGATTCGACGACCGAATCGTGTCCTCGCTTATAGACATGATGACGCCCAGCGGGACACTAATGCTCTCTCTATGGACTTCTGGATCAGCTCGTGCGATTTTAGATAAAAAAAAAAAAGAAATGAATCTATTTATTGTCATGCTAAGGCCATTTTTCACTGGTAAATTAATTGTTATCCAGAATTAATATAAATTTATTTATATTTAATAAATACCAGGCACAGGAATGTAAATCAAAGCATTATAATAATAAACGCATTGTATATTAAATTAATATTACAGGTGGCTGAATTTATAGTCAAGAGAATTTAATGGGCGAGGTCAATAAATTGAAGTGTAAACACTCTCAAGTGGACAGGAACACTTGGAGTCGTTGTATAGGTACTGAGATGCTGTGAATAAGGGATAGGAATGATATTCATTCTTGTCTCCTTGTACTGCTGTTGGTGCTAGACCACCGAAGGGACTGCACTCGGAGACCGGGCACTCACACATTCACTTACTGAGGACAAGACGAACGACGGGAATAAAATGAAAATAAATAAATAAATAAAATAAAAAAGGAAGAAAGTGAATGAGAGAAGAGCACACAGCTGAATGTTACAAAAAGGATGGTACTGTTGATTTGTGGTCAACTAATTTTTAGGCTCGACAGGACCGCCCTGCTTCTCCATTAGCCAGCCATTCTTAACTCAAAAATAAGTCCAAACATCTGTGTATATTAAGTCTTGAACATTTCACCAAACTCTATACAAATTATATATATTTATATAGAAAAAAAAGAGGATTTCTTGACGCAACAAATATTTTGCACTATAAATTCAAAGCAGAAATTTTCTTAAGAATAAAAAAAATTTCGGGCGTAAGGATTTTCTTTTTCGTGCCAAGAAAATTTTCTTGGAACGAGTTGTTTTGAACCAAGAATTTTTTTTTTCTATGTATATAGGGGAGGGGGGGGGGGGCAAAACGGGCTACTCCCAAAATTCTATAAAAAAAAAATTTTATATTTTAAATATTTTTTAAATATTCCAAAATCATTTTTGTAAATATAATTGAGCATTATTTGCAACTTTTTTTTGTTAAACTTTTTCAAAAATCAAATGTCAGTCGAAAAATGTCAATGGCTTTTATTTTACGATAAAAACTATTAAAAATTTGTTTTTCATCCTTTGTATATAATAGTCATGTAAAATATAATTTTTTTTCATGTAAATTACTTACAAAAAAAATTTAATTTAATCAAATTTATTTAACATCCAGAAATTTTTTTTTTTACTTTTTTAGGGGGTATCCAATTTTGCCCGCAAAAATGAAAAAAAAAATTTTTTAACGGTAACTGAAAATTCTTTCTTTTTAGTTTGAATATCGAGTACCCCGTTTTGCCCCTCCCTATATATATAAATTTGACATTTACATATTTTTTCATTAACTTGTTTTATCATAAAAAAAATTTCTATTTTATTTTAATGCCTATTTCTAATTTAATTTAAAAATTCAGGAATGCATTTGTAGTTTAAAAATTTATTATTTCCTTGTAAACTGATTCCAGAAACAAACGTTGAATTGTAAATAAAGCGACTCATTTTGTTGGAGCGGAAATTATTGTAAACTGCGGAGTAACGGTAACTTTTTTTTCATCATTTTTAACGTTTAAAAAAATTTTCCGAGTCAGCATATCGTGAGCCGATGGCTTACACCGTGCGGGACTGCGGCTTAAGTGGCTTTTAGGATACCAGTTCAATAGCTATTGAATTGAGAAAATTCCCCGCGGGGATCCAGAAATCAAGATCCGCATCACGCCCCAAAGGGGACCAGCAGTTTGACTAATCATGTTTGCGAGTGACCGAGCATCACTTTTACTTCAGAGGCTCCCTACAGGTGCAGGGTATTGGGTATTAGGTATTGGGTCCTTCCAATATCCTTAAAATATAAATATATCATCATTATTCAATTTATAATCAGCTTCTATTCCAAGAAAGGTTACAATCGAGTTGTGAAATCGCTGGTATATTAAATATTGAATATAGATCTCAGTAAATCCATCAGGTTGTTAGATTACGTTACATTGGATCATTATATTATATATTGAATAGTATGTAAAAAATAAAAAAAAAGTGTACAGTAAATTTCACGACTATGGAAATAAATTTTCTATAAACATGAGGTTGTTTTTAGATGAAGAATGCGCGACCTCGATACTCCCTAGTTATAAGAAAGAGCATAAGAAAACCAGGAAAGGTACAACTCCACCTAGTGCTGTAGCAGTTACCGGAGAGAGGAATCGCTCGAGGATGAGCGCTACGATTAGTCCCAGGAGTGTGTTAAAATCACGTATACATATATATACATATATACAAACTTTTGCCGTCTAGTCCTTGCGCTCGTGGATGGATATAAGTACATACGGAGTAACCAGATAGAGTTACCGAGTAGCCTGGTGTATAACCGTTATACTAGCAGAATCAGGCCCAAGTAAACGAGTCATGGACAATCCAGCCACCAGTTTTAATGCTGCTTTAAATGAATTTATTCATAAGTACTTATTTTTCATCCAACCTTATCATCGCCACACTCGGAAAAATATTCATACTGGACGCGGGTCATTTGCGGATTCAATAAGGAATTTATTTATATTTTTAAGGAAGCGAAGTTTGTTTATATCACCATCAGCTGATGGTAAAAAGTAATCGAGCTCGCGGCAGAATAGACATCCGCCAGAAATTTTTTGCGGAAATCTAATCCACAGCAGTCAATCTTTCTGGTTCAATCAGTAATTTTATTTCACTGAAGCTTTCAGTATTTTTTTCACTGAAGCAATCAGTAAATTTTACTTTTCGATTAATAATTTTTTTACTGAGTCTATCAGTAAATTTTATGTATTCAATGATGGCAGTTTCGTTTCACTGAAGTAAGCAGTTTCACTGACGACAACTGTCAGTTTTAATGCTGCTTCAAATGAATTTATTCAAAAGTGCTCTTTTCTCATCCAACCTTTTCATTGCTACACTGGAAAATTTTCATCCTGCCACAGATTCAATGCAGAATCTATTTATATTTTTATAAAAGCGAAATTTCGTTGATATCAAGATCAGCTGATGGTAAAAAGTAATCGAGGTGATATTGTGCCCGCGGCAAAATAGGCATCCGCCGGAAATTTAATGCGGAAATCGAATCTGAAAATGTTAAACAGCCAATCGACACTTTGTGTAGTTAGTTGTGTACATTGTATCATGCGTAAATCATTATATATGTATATATATATATTGAGGATCAGAAAGAAGGGGGTGAAGGGAGAAAATATCATTGAATCGAAACGGGTTGATGGTCTAGGCATTCACTCGTCCATGCATCCGGAGAGTCAAAGGTGTGTTATATGATGCCATAGCGCATAGGCACTCAATACACGCACATATGTTTATTTACATTATTATATACATACATAGATTGATAAATATATGTATTACAGACACACGAATGCGTGGGAGTTGCCTGACCGGACCATTGGAATCCACATAACGGGAATTTCCATTTATTCACGGATTATTGCTTCTTAATATTTCGATAAGCGACACTTTCATTCATTATCGAAAATCTAACATCGAAATAATCATCAGTATCTGGTATAATACATCAGGAATATTAATTAACAACCGGAGATTACGGCTCAAATCCATGGTACGTCAAAATAAACCCAAATCATAATATTTTAATTAATTAAATTCGTATATAAAATAAAGTCGGCTTTAAATTTAAATATAGAAATTTGAATAATACGCTACCAGATTTTTTCTCCGATCGTTTGATTGCTTCATTGACAAGGATAAAAAATGTTGTTTAGCTGAAGTGTACTCGAGAACAGCGAATACCAACGAAAATCCGTCTGATTGCGCGTGTCATGCAGCCACCGAGTTTCAGTCTCATAAATATTAATCCCTAGGTAAGTTAATACCTACTACACCACACGTCCACCCGGGATATACTTAAATATTTACACACACATGGATATTTTTGTTATTTTTATCTCGCATCAGCTTTATCCGCGAGATTATCTGATCCCGGCTCGTGTTTAGTTAATTTAGTTTGACTTTATCGGATCAGCAACTTGATCCGATTGATTTCTAGCCGCACGAATGCCAAGCGACCGAGCACGGGACCAAGCAAGACCCAGGACCAGGGCCCAAGAGCCAGCACACGCAGACTCTGCAGCAGACAGTCTGATGCTAAATCTTATTATTTTAAATCTCAATATTTAAT
Organism: Microplitis deprimator; assembly: GCA_964016945.1. NCBI lineage: Eukaryota > Metazoa > Arthropoda > Insecta > Hymenoptera > Braconidae > Microplitis > Microplitis deprimator. The sequence continues at coordinate 15,080,019 of OZ024716.1, forward strand.
TCAGACATTGTCTATTGACTATCCCAGACAATAGTCAGCCCATTGTGTGATACCCGTGTTATTTAATCAGTAATCCCGGGTTTTAAAATCCCCGCATATTGTTAATGTAAGCAGCTCGCCAGAGAAAGTGAGAAGTTTGTCTTAATGAAGCATACCGTCGAGCGGCGATGTAAGAGCTGGCAAAGGGACCTAACGATCTCCCGTTCGAGTATGAGGGAATCTTACGCCCAACTAAGCAGCCAGCGAACAACAAACAGAAACAGCAACAGCAAGAGCAATAGCAATACCAACAGCAACAGCTAAACCAACATACAGACCTACGTTAGTGCGCTCACATCACATTCTAGGCTATTCCGCATTCTGTTCTCCCACTTGTGGTTCTCATCTAGAGCCACCGGCTCACCTCTACGCCTTCAAGCTGGAAAAGTTGTTGTACACCAAAGAGCCAGGCTCTTATCCTACAGTATGCCTCCATACACTCAACACAGCACACAGCACACAGCACACATGTCATCCATGTGCGTGTATGTGGTACCAAGTGAGAAGAGGAGAAAGGAATGGATTGCTGGATACAAACGAGGAAAGACACAAGACATGCAAGATTAAAAAGACACTGCTGGAGAAGCGTGCTCCATACATCCACATGTCTATATATATATGCAATACATACATATATGCGCGTTTATAGCATATAGCCACAGCTAACAGAGTGGAGGACCTCTTACCATTATACCACCTTCTCCTTCAGCTTTTACCAACTCCCAGCTCGCATATAACTATCTATATATACACATATATGTATATATAAATTCAAACCGGGCGTACGGCCCACTGATCCCGCGTCTTCAACCAGCCTACGTGAGTTCACGCGAGAGATTTCTGGACTTGTCGAGTTCCCACTTTAGCCCACCACAGACATCCAAATTACTTGGCACTGGAATTTTATGTATACATTTCATTCTTACGAACACACACATGCACACACGCACACTTGCAGGCATATATGTTATTATTATTATTAGCCTTATATTTATTTATAAATATATATATTTATGTGGATGATGTTTTTATATATATGTAAAATGGTGGACAGTATGAACTTGTCTTGTGCCAATTGTTCGACGATGCATAGCAAGGACTCGAGAGATGAATTGTTGCTATTTACCACGTGGAATTATACTTGCGCAATTAAATTATTAACATATTAACTCTGCAGCTTTTTTTTTTATGTATAAACGTTTTTATGTGTTGTTATTATTATAATTATAATTATGTATGAGTGCCGGAGTAAGATTTAGCATCAAAGTGCATGAGAAAATATACAAACGTCGTCTCAGTCTCGGTCTCAGTGGTCGTCATGTGCATGGATAAGTCGCGTGGGAGGTTTACCTTGCACGCATAACCAGATCTCATTTTATTTATATTCACCGATATGGAATTATCAAGTTCGAGAAAAACTACATACTTATATTGCACATGTGTGCCGAATAGAAATGTATGTAAATGTTTCATTTTTTTTTTAAATTTAAATTATACACTGCCGCGTATTTTTTATTGATAAATTATTAGTATTATTTAATTAAGTATTGATACGAATTAAATAGCAGATAATGTGTGTGTGTGTGTGTGAATCGTCCTTGTGTGTTGCCACCTCACCCGCACATTTATTGTACTGACATGATCCCAATTTACATTTCCCGTCTTAATGGCATCGGTGACTTGATTTATATACGAGTTTAGATCGATTGTATGCTGCTACGTAACTAAAGATCGATATAATATATATATATATATATATATTTTTAATATGTAATTATGTATGGGCATGTAATGCTGTATAATTGTGAGTTGAGATGCTTATGGAGATAGTTGGCTATGGAAAATGATCTGCATTGTTGTATCGACTGACGAAAAATCGATTTCTTCATAACAGTACTAGTGTGTGTGTATGGGTATTATATATATGTATGTATGTATGTGTGTATGGGTGCAGATATAGTTGGAGGGTTTCATCATTATGTTAGTGAGGCAACGATTAAAGTTCAGGTCAATTAGATCTATGACATTTCAGTGAATTCACGCTTAAACTAATGAATTTTTTTTATTCAATATCGTTATCGAAATTATTTTATCTAACTGGAGTTATTTTTAAAAATTTATTTCTTAATACGTATGGTATTGATATAGATTAGATAGTTTTTTACGATCACATTCTTTTTGAATTACAAATCGATTTTATTAAACGTCAGTTAGAGAAATTTTTTTTTAGTAATGATCAATATTTTTAAAAAATTATTTTAAGTTTTTAAAAAATTTTTTAATTTATATTTTTGAGACAAAAATTTTTAAAAATAAGTAATGCCAGTTTTGAAAATTTTATGATAAATTTTTTAAGTAATTTCGAAAAAATGTTGATTTAAAAAAAAAAAATTGATGTTAATTTTTGTGATATAAATTAAAAAAAAAAATGTAAATTTTTTAAAGAAAAAATTTCAAAAAATCATTTAAAATAAATAATAACAATAAAATAAAATAATTTAAATATTTAATTTAGTTAAACTATTGTACTGTCACAAACAGAATAATCTTGAGGTTAAAAAAATAATTTAAATCTATAGATAAAATTATTACAAAATAAAAAATTTTCTCGCATCCTTTCTCTCATTTGAAAAGTGTATTGTAGTTGACAATGAACAAACAAACGATAAGGATAATGAGACAGTACTTTTAAAAGCTATTATAATAATGCAACACCACGCACTCGCACTTATAAATTCCCCACAATTTTTATATAAATATATATATATATATATATTTCCATACATCTCGGCACAATTGACTTGTCTTATCTTTTTGATACTTTATTACATCTTTCGTCCTTGTCTTTTTCTGTCCACCAGCACGGTCCCTTTTTTACCCGGGAATTAACAAGGCCGCGCGTTTTAAAAATCCGTGGATTAATCGGTCTTTGTTACTGAACCATGACATTATTCAATTGGATCATACAATAAAAATAATTATAATACTAATAGCAATAACAACAGCGCTGACAATAACAACACACACTATATTTTATAATAATAAAACTTTACAAGTAAATTATTATTGTGTGTTAATAGTCTGTATGTCGCGTTGCCAACATGTAAAATACACCACTGGACAATTAGTATAGAGCCATATATCAAGTCTGCTATCATGTGATGTTATGTGAGAGTGAATGTTCACTATACATATATATACTTATATATATATATATATGTATGAAAACTTTTACCTTTCGTTAATGCAACGTATAATGGCTATCACTTGAATTTATAAATTAAAAATATATTTTTACTAAAACTTTTTAATGCCCCACAGGTTTTTTTTAAAAAAATTTTTATGTTAATTTTTAAAGGAATTTGTTGAAAAAAAAAAATAAATGTCAGTTTTAAAAGGAAATTTGAACAAAAATTTAATGTCAATTTCTAAAATTAATTTTTTTAAGTAAATTTTGTAAAATTGAATTCCTAAAAAATTTCAATGTCAATTTTACAGAACAAAATTTTGAAAAATATTTCGTAAAGTAAATTTTTGAAGGAATTTATTTAACAAAAAAAAAATTAATGTCGATTTTTTAAAAGAAAATTACTAAAAAAATTTTAATGTAACTTTTATAAAATAAATTAGTAAACATTTTGTGATGTCAATTTTTTGAAATTAAATCAACCCAAAACATTTTTATGTCAATTTTTTAAAAAGAAATTTAAACAAAAATTTAATGTCAATTTTGAAAAATATTCTTAAAATAAATTTTTGAAAAACTTTATGATGTCAATTTTTAAAAAGACGTGTGAATATTTTAGTACATAAATTTATTTATAATTTTTATCTTTCGCTAATGTACCAAAATGACCATAACTTAAATTTATAAGTAAAAAAAAAATATATATATATATATATACATATATATTAACTAAAACTCTCAGCCTCAATCGCTCGTGGCAAATTTATAATAACAGCAAAGTATGTCCTGAACCGCGAAATAAATAAAATTGTATCAAGTAAAGAGTAAGCAGCATCAAGTACACATACTCTTAATGTATACACATCCACACATTTCTTGTTCCATTCATCAACTTTTTATCACCTCTTACTACTCTCGGTCTCTGGTAAGGTCTCCGGTCTGGTCTCTGTTCCCTGGTGTCTCAGGTAAGCTCTCAGTCTCTGGAGCCGTACATATAAAACACTACTACTATACGTTATACACCGCGAGTAGAGGAGTCATGTTGTGTTGTTATGTCTGAAATAAAGACTCGGTCTACTCACTCCGAGCATCAGCCCTCGGGTCTTAAACAACCAGACGAAAACTACATAAATCAAGTGACCAAAAGTATAAATGACTAATTAGCAACTCGATTCATTTTATATTTAAATAAATATCAAGTATTAATATTAGTTTCCGTGTTGCGCAACATATTTTTACCGTATGTATATTTATTTAGACTTTATTTTTTTAACAGGTCTACGAGAGAAAAAAAAAAAAAAAAAAAAAACATAACACATAGAAATATTTTTACGCAAAGTGTATTTATATGAATGATAAGGGCCATGCGACGGAACTCGCGGATAATCTGAACAAATACCGAAAACCCACTACGAGTGGAGCGACGAATATAAAACGTATATGTTTATATATACATATATGTGATGATAAACATTCTAATCTCAATGTGACATTGAGTACCGCTAATAATTCTCGGGGATATTACTCAGCTACAGCAACGACAACATTTTCTATAATACATATACATATATATTGGACATACATATGTATATTGTATATTAATAAATAAATGTACGGGCAGGCGAGTTTAATATCTCTCATTGACGATAAAACATCCGGGATAATGCTCGAGGATATGAGTATGAGCCATTGTGTAATATCGTAAACAGCAACCCTTTCTTTTTTTTAAATTAACAGCATTATTATAACTTTAAATAGATACTTAAATTATTTTAACGGCTAAAAGACTGTCCTATTTTGTCTTGGGTTGAGTTTAGTCCGGACGGGCGAATACAACTCAATAAATCTTGGCTATAAAACCTCTAACATTAAATATATATCAAAAATATTCAGTTCAATGATCAGTAAAATAATTTTTTTTTTAAATTGAATTCTATATACAGAAAAAAAAAATTTCTTAGTTCCAAAAATTTTTCCTCACCCCAAGAATTTTTTTTTTTCAATTCGTAATGCAAAAAAATTCTTGGGTCAAGTAAAAATTTTCTTGAGGCGAGTAAAAATTTTTTGAATCTAAGAATTTTTTCTCACCCCAAGAATTTTTTTTTTTTCAATTCGTAATGTAAAAAAATTCTTGAGTCAAGTAAAAAAATTCTTGAGTCAAGTAAAAATTTTCTTGAGGCGAGTAAAAATTTTTTGAATCAAAGAATTTTTTCTCATCCCAAGAATTTTTTTTTTTCAATTCGTAATGCAAAAAAAATTCTTGGGTCAAGTAAAAATTTTCTTGAGGCGAGTAAAAATTTTTTGAATCAAAGAATTTTTTTTCTGTATAAAGTATAGAAAATTTGCGGGATGAACGCGAATAAAATTCGGAGTAAATGCAGTGCAGGTGACTGTTAATTAATTTAATTAACCCAGAGTGTAATTAACTCCAGGGGGAGTTTATTTTAGTACTGAAACTTTGGTTCGGAGTAAAATTTACTCTAAAAAGAATTTATTTCAACATTAAAACTCCAAATTGAAGTGAGTGCGGATTGAAATAAAATCCTTATTGACTCCCAATTCAATCCCAATTTTTTCGAGCCAAGTGTCCTAATGTACTAATATTAAATTAACAGTCACGTTTTATTTTTTCTTTGGTAATTGTTTGCAACAAGCTACAAACATCACGAATTATAAATCGAATAGTTTGAAATTCTGGAAAAGACCAGGAACACGTGATTAAATAGTGTAACAAAACTTCCAGGTTTCAGGGTCAAGAGGCTGACTGTAATTTCCTGTTATCTCCCCCAAAAATTTATACCATCGGCCATCAATCTGTTATCAAACAAACATAAAGAACCGAAACCTCCGAATGTAACCAAAGATATACCAAGCAAACAAACCTCTCAAAATAAACGACCACAGGTGTCTCGATCCAGTGGCTCCGTTCTATCGCCCAAAGTCTCACCCTTTCAGTTCAACAAAATATTAAAATATTATTGTATAATTGTGCTCCGATTTTCTAATATTGATATACATAATTTATATTTATTCGTTCAGTGGGTAATAAAATGGGCTGCAAGTCCTCTGAGGAAATGGTTTCGCCATGCTCACTAGCATCGAGTACAAGAACATCGACATCAGCAACGGCTTCATGGGAATCCATAGGTCACGCGAATTCCATCGCTATCGAATTGTCGTGTAGCATTACTATATATATAATATATAATATATATATATATATAGATAATGGTAGCAATAAGTATCTGTTTAAATAGATCAAGGGAAAAAATGAAATGTATATTTATTATGCCGTGTTAAAGAGCGTGAAATTGTAATAATTCCGGAAAAGATATCCATTGAGGGCGGAGTCAACTCGCGTCTACAAAGGTGTAAAAGCAAGATTTTTCCGAGGCGAGCTTCTTTGTTTCATAAGTTACGAATGCGCTCAGTCACGTTAGAAAGTCTACTGCAGTAAGCGCACATACATACTACACATATATACTATTTATATTGTGTTACTATATATCCCCATGCACTTCATTGCTCCACTCGTCGTCGTACTCAAACTCGAGCTCGGTGTGCAACCACCAGCAGCAGCAGCAGTTCTACCCGTACCTCTACTCAGTATAAGTAAACTCTCGAGTCTTGAAACAAAACTTCTCTCTTGGTTTCAAGTCTCGTCTTTGTCTTTCTCTCAGTCTCAATACGATTCTCAGCTCCGTCGCTCACTCGATACGATACGATACGATACTCTCGTGGATAGGAGGCTCGCGGGCTCCACGCCGCACAGTAAGATACCAATCTTGTTTCTTGACCTATATCCGCGTTTGCATCCTTGCGCAACTCGGCTCACTCTCAAGAAAGGCGTCTTCGGTTAAATTTTAACTGCCCTGGTCCTCAACATACTCACATTAAATAATAATTATCTCTGTACTTGTTATTACCCACTCATTTACATCACTCTGTATTACACTATCGCCTCGGTTAAGCTAAACTCAACTCATTTCACGATTAATCTTGGATTTTTGTTTGCTTTTTTTATCTCCATTCATTCATTAATTTAATGCTGGGTCATTAAACGTTTTTGCTTTAGTACTTGACGAATTTTATTTTAATTGTTATTTAATGCGATAAATTAATTGCGGACTAGCGGTACTTTTGCACATGTATGTGTATGTGTATATGTATATGTATTTATTACACCAGAGACGAGATGATCAAACGACGATGTAATTCCCTACGTGATCACGTCCTGACAAAACGTGATGGATATCATTGAACGTTAAATAACCGACACCACGTACTACCAATCATACATGTATGATATTTACTACAGTACACTGTAGTGGCTGTTAAAATATTTAATAAAACTAATATGGAAGTTCAAGTATTCAGTAATAATATAGGGAAAAAGGGGGAAAAATGGGCACCCAAGTAACAAGTTTTAATGTTTGATTTTTTTACCCTTTTCGTTTTTCTAGTCTTGTGCCATGTGCGCCAAAATAAAAAATTCAAATTTGGAGCCAAATGGGCCCTTGAAGAAATCTACTAAAATTCGATTATTATTTTATTTCATCTTAATAGTATATTACACATCAAGGGAAAAAAGTAGGAGATTCCAAACCGAGTGTATAATTGTCGGGAAAATTTTTTTATTTAGACGAGTTAAAAGTAAACCACAATCTCGAACACTTTGCAGGGGTCCGTATTCTTGAATCATTTAAATTGAATAAAAATTTTGGGGGGCTCATTATGCCCCCTCTTTCTTATACAGAAAAAAATTATTTCTTGGCTCAAAAAAATTTTTACTTGACTCAAGAATTTTTTTTTCTGCACCAAGAAAATTTTTACTTATCCTAAGAAATTTTTTGCAACAAGAAATCCTTTTTTTTCTGTGTAATAATCTAAGAATCCCATTAATTTCAACGCCTTTTTACATTAATTCCTAATTAATAAATAACCTAGGGTTATTATTATCATAATTATTAATATTAATATTATTAATATTATTGTTATTATTATAAGCATTATGGCCAAAGGGTCAGAATGAAGACGTACCGCCAAACGTATACCGTAGAGTACATCCCGAGTAAAGCTAATTGGTTCCGCATAATTACTTGGCATATATATCGACTCGAGGAATCTTCATAAATCACCGTATAATTTATCATCTGATTAATTACCCAGATTATTCTAAAATATAAATTTTTATTATATTTATCTTCACATCATGCATTTGTCAGTTTATTATTTATTTTCCTGCAGCAAGTCACTTAGTTTTTATACCAATAGTAAAATACTGCTCATGTATTTCAAATTTATCTACTTGACTGCCAAGCTGACAATTAGACATTTATTGACATCTTTATCTTTAGCGTAACCTAGATCGTCTAGATCCCCTCGTCTAGATGTCTCGCGGGTGCAATTGCAATCAAAGTATTTTAAGTAAACGGTTGAATCTTTGGTTGTCCTGCTGTATTGTGGATATAATACGTAACATATTTCGTTGGGTGGAGGCTTATAAACTCGTGCTGCTTCTGCTCAGGCGCTTTCCTTCCGATTTACCGTTACTTTGCTTACTATAACCTGGCCCCGCTTATGTATGATCCCAACAAGACCCAACATACATACATACATATATATAGAGAGTTAATAGAATGGGTCCGGGATCTTAAGTCCCTGACCACGGGCCTGGACGTTCCCGCCGGGCCTTGAGCACGCGCCGTTGCTACCATACTTCTTAACTGGTATCCACATATATATATAAATATATATTAAACATCCACATAGTTACTGTACCCTTTCTCTCCAACTCTTTCTTATTAATATACAATCAGATCGCATCATCCTTAGCTCATGTTCTCTATCCATACCAGTACCAGTACCAGTACTAGTACCAGTACCAGTTGTCCGTTGAGTTTCCTACTCGTCCGCGCTCACTCTCGTTTTAATTATCATCCGCAGCCGCCTCGGTCAAACTCGTGAGCAGTGAGCTGGACTCCTGCTATTGCTGCTCCTGTAGTTACTGGACTACTTGATATAATATATCAGCATTCCACGACGGTCTTTAGGACAAATTTGATAGAGAGATAGATCAATGATTATCTATGAGTCCAAGCTGCTCAAAGGATTGTACGTCACGACTTGACGTATAGCTTTTAATCTATTCAGTGGACCAGTATATCTATATATATAGATATATTAGTTGTACTTTATAGAATTACGAAATAATAATTCCTCTCTCGGTTATTTTATTTATATATTTATATATTTATATATCGAGCCGTTACCGGTACCGAGTCAGCCGAAAAAGAAAACAGATGCCCGCGAGTTACTTTCACTTGCATCGACTCGAAAATGCGAAATCGTGGGCTCTTTTACTTTACCAATTGATTATATTTATTCGCAGGCTGTATTGTGGATATATTTTATGGCTGGAACATATTTATGTTCATGTTGCAGTGATATTTTCTATGATTGCCAATATGACTCATAATTCCGCTTTGTTTATCGGGATTCCCGGAGGAGTTTCAGTCGATTGACCGATCAAGAGGTTCGAAAAATAACAATAAGAGTAATAAGAAAAATAACCGACGGTACTCTAGGTACTGTGTTGTAAGATCATCATCGAGCTGGTGACTGTTCTTAAGATGCGCACCGTCGCGCATTAAACAACACGACAATGTCCCTCGACTGCGTAGCAATCATGACAAGCAAGCGCGATTCAAACAGTCAGACACGATGGAACGCATGTAAATTTTTTTTGTTCAACATAAACTTATATATATATATATGTATATGTATGTAAAATATATATATGTACATAAATGTCCAACCACCATCAAAGTAATTCGTACACGTAATACAACAACGCACTATGTATATATTATTAAAATTTGTCTTCACATTCTCTTTATATATTTTATTACTATTATTATTATTAATATTAATATTGTTATTATTTAAGTATTTATTAAGACGTCCAATCTCCGCTTGGTATTTAATTTTTATTAATATTTTAATGGAAATTAAATTCATTTTCTAATTGGTTTTCAATATGCCGATAAAAAATTATTATTATTATTATTATTGAAGTATTTATTGATATATTTTATCTCCAGGTAGGATCAAAATTTGATTTAAAAATTTTTTTTCAAATATTTGAACGAAATTTTTATTTTTTTTTTTCAAATTTTTTGTGAATACGCCGGAAAAAATTTCAAAATTAAAAATTATTATTTAAATATTCTCGAGTGGCAATTGGATTAATTTTTTTTTTTTAATAAATTATGAATTGAAATTTTACTAAATGAAATAAATTAAAAAATGTAAAATTTTATTTTTTACAGGTGAAAGATGACACAGCATTCGTATGTCTGTATTCTATAATACAACTACTGGGCCAGGTATAAAGCCAAATGTGATTCCCCGAAATAACGAAATATTGGTGAAACGTTGTCGTAAACTCAAAAAGGAAGTAAAAACCCATAGGCTCTGAGCCGGTGTAGCATAGGATCGAGCCAACACCGGCTAGAATAAAAATGTTTTTAAAAAGTATGAGCTGGTAAAGTTAAGAAGTTGGTGGCACAGAGGAGAGTTGTATCTTTGGCTCATCGCACCATTAAATCGAGGCTCATTAGCATGGATGGCGTGACGCCACTTCACAGTTATTACAGTAGATACCAATGCTTTACAATCCAGCCTCGGTGCTAGCTCGCAATGCTAATGTGTTATACAGCCTTACAGGTTTAGTTACACACCAGCTACACCACCAACATCAACTCCAACTCCAGCTTAATTCCACTATACAACACTTCCTTGCCCACAAACTCTTTGCAGATATTGGGTATCCAATAACCAGACTCAATGAGACTTCTGCATATAATTACATTATTTATCTCGCATTCCACCCGGTAAACAATTTATTTTGTTTATACTCTGCATGTTAAAAAATTTTTGGTGTAAAAATGGCCCCCGAGGACTTAACACGGTTTGCTGGGTGTGAAATATCAAGGGTGTACTTTTAACACGGTCTGTGTTTTCTTTCACACCATTCGGCCTTTTACCTCAAATATTGTCCGACAATACGGCTGCCCAATTTCAAAACACAGTAAGGGGCAAATTTTTCAAAATCAATTTCTGTCAGAAAATTATTAAATAATATACAGGTTGCAGCATTAGTACACAGAAAAAAAAGGATTTCTTGGTTCAAAAAATTTTTACTCGCCCCAAGAAATTTTCTCCTTGGCTTTAAGAAATTATTGCACTATAAATTGAAAACGAAAATTTTCTGGGGCGAGAATTTTAGTGGGAAAGTTCTAATTCACATGGTCCAAAATTTAACACCAGTCGTGTTAAAACTTTTAACATCAAATAATCACACCACACCACGGACTCAAAATTTTTTACACCGTACAATTAAATAACATATTATATTTATGGTATATAATTACACTTATATATTTTTTTTACTGCATGCTAAAGAATAAAAATATTGTAATGAATCATTGTTTGGAATATTTAAATGATAATTGAATTGTAAAACAATCGTATATAAGTAACCGCGTAATTTAACTTCGGAGCATAAATTGTTTCAGTTTCCCTGGTAGTATCTCACCGCATGTAAATTACCTCTGTGCAGAGTGCGCACGAAAACAATCTTCATAAAAAGTTTTGTTTGGTTGGTTGTATTCATATATATTTATATATGTATGTATGTCTATATAGGCCGCCGGATAGCCCGATCGAGCGAGTTGTCATTTGGTTTAGTTTGTGCAGCAAAGGACCGCAACAATACACAATAAGGTCGGTGGGTAATTTCCTGTCGCGACTCTTGCCCGATCTATGAGTCTTGCCCCCTCGCTCAGTGTAATGTACAATAATATGCCAGCACACATTTGTCTTTTGTGTCCGACGCCACATACATTTTTTTATTTTTTTTACGGGTTTTTCATTAGTGACACGGACTGCTGATGCGTAATACTTTTTGTACAGGACAATAAAAGTTACCAAAGACATCAATAATAATGGATCTGTTTAAAGACAATCGCGCGCCGATCTAGACAAAACAACGAAAAATAATGGCCGAAACCGAGTTCACCGTATCCTGTTAGCTCAGCTCACTTCAGCCATATAATGATAGTAAATATATACGTCACAGTTTTGGCCTCGATTATTGGCATTATCCACATAAAGACAACAACTGCCTCGAGTCTGTGCCTGAAATAAACCCGCCAATTGTGTAAATACTCAATTAAATAATTAAAAAAACAAAATGATCACGAGGGCTCTTAATTAGGATTAAAAAAGTGTCTGTGGGAAAACGGACAAAGACCCGGGGAAGGTATATGTCATATATATATGTCATAGTCGGTCGTTAGAGGGGTTAAAAATGGGCTTTATGGCAAATAGAACGTTTAAAAACGTAACCCGTTATAATAATATGCTTGTTTGCTCTTTTGCCCGAGCATCCTTGTTCCTTCTCTCTCGCTCTTTTGGTCATCCAGCTCTCCCCCAAGACGATTACATTATTAGGGTGATTACACAGTTCCGTAATCGCGAGTGTAACGAGCTTTGTGTCCACTCTACTGGTACGATATATAATGAACAGAAAGTTCTGAAAGGGCTAAGGAAATAAGTCTTGGATGTGGAAGACGTATGTAGACGTAGACTTCCTCTATGTATGTATATAGACATATATTAGCAAACTCTCCACCGTATCCATTCCGTAGCTATTTTAATAATACCTTACGCCCTCGCGAAAAACTAGCGCCCACGATCTCATCTTCGTCGTCATAATAATCGTAATGATAATAATAATAATAATAATCAAGAAAGAAAGGGAAACTACAATTGAACATCGCTAATGTATTTACATGTGCTAGTGTGCATATAATCGGTATTATATGGGCGCGCTCAGCGTTTCACGCTCCGCGACGCGCATCATATCTGTTTCCTGGCTAAACTCCTATAGACTACTGCAGTCCCTTCTCCAACCACCCGAATCCTCTATATATATTTTTATTTGCTCAATGAATAATCACCCATAATTATCAGGCATCAAAACAATCTCTGGTTAATTATCTGTCAACTGATGGATAATTTGATGTCAAGATTAAGATAGGAGACTGTCGAAATCAAAGACGGACATTTGACGTTAGAATTGAAAAACTGGCCTTGGATCGGACGCTGGTTTAGTTTAATTGTCCCCTTAATTTGTGGGCTGGGCGGTGATTAGCCCGAGACACCGATCACCAATGACAGATAATTGCGTTATTGGACAGGTATTTTTAAAACGGGAGGTCCATCTCTTGATTGTCAAGTAAATTACTCCCAAGCTCTGATGCAGGATCATTTAGGATGCCGTAAAATGGATACTGTAGGTTAATTCAGACGGTTATGTACATTAAATGTATGTTTATATGTGGTGTACGTCAGGTAATAAATCGGTATGTATACGAGTATAGTTTTAAAATCCATTATGGTGGCCTCCGTGAACAATAACTCTTGGCAACTCTCAGCATTTAATGGTCTCGTCCATCTATTTACCCGCGGAGGAAGCGGAAGTGGCTGATGGGCAGATAGGTCGAGCGTTTTGTAACTAATTTCGTGAGTAAATTGTCCGGAACATTGGTTTGGTGCACTCTTGTACATAAATATACATATTTACATATATATACACACATATGTATGTATGTATGTATGTATATCACATCCACACATAAAACCCCGGGTCACTTACGGCCGTAAGCAATGTGCTAATGCACACGGGATATTTAAATGCGAGATTGAAGGAATTTTTGCAAATAAGAGTTGGCCAATACTGGATCCAGTGCTTGCAGCAATGGGTAAATTCCCAACCGAGTTAGACTCATAACTAATCTAGCAGTTGGTTTCACTCAAGCAACCCAACTAGTTCAACTCAAGAGATTACCCGGTCTCCTTTTTAATTCCTCGTTGTTGTTGTTCATAAAATATATACACATATATTTCTCGGCGTACTACTTAATGAAGCTGTTTACCTCCATCATCAACGATAATTGCCATCTGCATTTCAGGTTTTGTTTCGCCAGACAGAGTAGGCTTGCTCATATGCATTATTCCTGTACACATATAATACAATTGAGTGTATGATATGCTGGTACCTGGTACTTGTTACTTGGTACACGTTGCCTGGGATACGAGAGTTTAACTTGGAGATAATACCGAGACGAGCTGAGACCATGGTCTTAGGTTTGCTTGCATTACCGTTTGGCAAGTTTTAAGTTTAGCGTGGGATGAAGGAGAAAGGAGTATCATTTGGACTCATCAATGTGTATATATCAGCTAATATGAGTATGTATGTAAGAGACGAAAGTTTTACATTTGCCGACTTTAGTTTGTCTCTAATGCTATGCCAGATTTGTACGGGTACGATTCAGCCGGCCCACACTCGCCCTCTGCGATACCGACTCGAGTGTGAGCCAACACCGAAGACTTGTCTCAAGACATGACTCACTCTTCGGGATCACTTACGTCTATTATACCCGAGCTTATAAATATTTAACACGCTAATTTAATGCGTATTATATGTTTTCTTTTTTCTTCTTTAGTTTTTTTTTCGACTCTTATTAAAAGGTCTGCGATGAGGTTTAATATTTTCTCACCCCCGGCTGCGGATCAGTTCGCCCAAGCTAAAGCTCAGCGATAGCTGAACCATGGAACCGGTGGACGTTGGCCCGGACATTGTAATAACAAATTTCCGCTAACTTTGATATTATACTTTAAAAATTAACCTGCACACATAACCATACGTTAAATACCTGGACATATTTTATGGCCATGTCCATGTCCATGTCCAGCAGTTTAACATCCAGGAGCCGGCATTGTTCCTTTTTATTCTTATTTATACATCCAGTAAACAGAATTTTCATTAAACAGGCATTAACTCCAGTGAACACAACACACATGTGTACCTACGATGTGTACTAATGTCACGAGCACAAGAAAGTAAGTGGTGGCTGTTTCAATTAATTAGCGTCGACCCCAATATTGCCAGTTGTCACTGTAATTCAATCTCCAAGGGTGATTTTTTAAAATCAATACCCATTTTATACTCTCTTACCTCACACATTTAAAATACATTTCGTTAATGTTCCAGTATTAGAAAGTTAAACATTAATTTCCTCGGCATATTGAGCAATGACTTTTTTGAAATATTTTTTTAAAATTTAAATCCAGTTATAAATTTTTCATTTATTCATTTTTTTTTTAACCGTTTAGTTTTTAAATTGAGAAAAAAAATACCTGAAGAATAATAACTTTCAACAGTTAGGTTTTTTTGTTCTGTTAATTCAGTTTTTCCATGAAAACTACAAAGAAATATATTACAAGTACAATGCAAGCTAATGTATTATGTAAAAAAAAATAAAAGGTAACGTTTAAAAAAATTATGAGATGCGTAGAGTGTACTCTATACTATTAAATATATATATATGTGTACTCCATTCCGTGGTTTGTAATATGCGACGCGTGTCCCAAGAGACAGACGGTGTATCAAAGAATATTTACCCTGTCAACATTATAGCTTTAACGTGTGTGCTACAGGGATATGTATATGTATATGTATATATATATACAGTGTACTGGTATGATACATACATATATATAAAAAGTAAAGATATATATGATGAGAAAGACAATAAAGTGAAAAATAAAAAAAGACAACGGACACAGCAGTCTTGAGTTCTAAAGCATCATGATAGTAATAGGTATCATTACTTTGGATTATTATTTTATTATTATATGATACCTTTTATAAAGTCAATACATTATCCATATCACTAAAAGAGTTTGCGCTTTCACGTTTTTTTTAATGTTACTCATATTTAAACTGTCATTATACTCTTACTATACACACACATATATATATTTATATCGTAGTTCTCAATAGAAAATCAACTAACTCCTAATTTTGAAAAAATTACTCGCATTTCCTGTTAGCAACATTCGTAATACAGATTTTTAATTTTTGGTTCACATTTTTTTTTTGAATTTTATGCAGATTTTAATTTTTTTTTTTTCAAGTTAAAAAAATGACTTTTACTATTTTTTAAAATTTCTTCTGTACACAGAAAAAAAGGATTTCTTGGCGCAAAAAGTTTTTTCTTGTCCTAAAAAACTTTTACTTGACCCAAGAAATTTTTTGTATTATAAAGTGAAAAAAAAAAATTTTCTTGGGGTGAGAAAAAATTTTCTTGGAACAAGAAAAAAATTTTTAAGGCAAGAAAAAAATTCTTGAGCCAAAAAAAATTTTTGTCTTCAATTCATAATACAAAATATTTCTTGCGCCAAGAAATTCTTTTTTTCTGTGTATGATTTACAAAATCAGGCGATTTTCTATTACGGTGTTTTTGAAAATAATTTATGATTGCGTAGAAGCGATTCTAGGCCAGAATATCCAATGTATTAAAAAGATCCATTAAAAATATCCAATGGAAAAATATCCAGTGGAAAAAATATCCATAAGTCATTAATTTTCCGTATAAATGGATAATTTTTTCAATGGATATTTTGGGTTGGATATTTTTATGATGGATATTCTGACCGGTCACCCATGAAAGCGGACTGGGATAAATTTGGCAGAAATTGAACTTTCTAATGGAGATAGAGTGAAAATATGGCGGAATGTTTGTAATTTATATATATAATTTTTTTTTTATAATAATGGACGACTAAGATAAGATGAAGAAAAGGAGCATTAGAATTGCAGGTGAAATATTTGACACAAGTACCGTACAATCCTGACCTAAATAACCCGAGGAAAGATCGTGATGATCAATTGCCTTCTAGTGTACGCATCTCGGATCCTATCCCATCCCGGTACTCATCGCTGAGGAGTAGACTCTACTCGGTACTGGAGATATACGCGAGCACCTCCCGACACGTACGGATTTTTTGTCCGTTGGACGTTCCGCATTCTCTTCTAAGGAGCTTTCACACCCGTAGCATTCACGTACACGCACACATACCCGTCGGCTCATATCAATAATCACCATCATACCGAATGTGATTATTATTTTATTTTATATCGTGTGGTATTAAACTGTACTTTATCATTTATCATCTTTATAAATTGCGATGACATTCATTAATAACAATCAATATTTTTTTATGGGATGAGACAAATTTTTTTGTTGCTACTTAATTCGTAATTAACCCAATAATGTTCTACATCACTGACATTTATATCTCACTTCCATAATCTTCTGTCATTAAGAAATAAAAAGCAGACAATTCTGGTGCAATAAAATTATTTGCGGTCACTCTGAATTTTAAAATTATTGAAATAACTGTTTTTTTTTTTATTTTTATCACTTTTTTATGAATATTCGCTATAGATTTTTTAAAATAAATTAACTTTTTATTTATGATTTAAAAATATTTCAAATTCGCGCCTCTGGAAATTTTTTAAATCGGGCTCCAATTTTTTAATTCATTATGATTTGAAAAATTTCAAATTTCGCGCCTCTGAAAATTTCTACATTTAGCTAAAAGTAAAAGATTTTACACGATCTCAGAATTCGCGCCTTTGAAAAACTTTTACCCAGACTCCATTTTTAAAAATTGCAAACTTCCCGCCTCTGGTAATTTTTAAATCAGGCTCCAATTTTTAAATTAGTTATGATTTCAAAAATTTCAAATTTCGCGCCTATGAAAATTTCAACATTTGGCTAAAAGTAAAAATTTTTACCCAGACTCCATTTATAAAATGAATTATTTCAAAAATTTCAAATTTCCCGCCTCTGGTAATTTTTAAATCAGGCTCCAATTTTTCAAATTATATCACAAATTTCAAAGAAACATCAGCATGTAATTAAACCCTAATAAAAAATAATACGAATAAACTGACCTGCATTTGCAGCCATGAGTAATCAATGTAAGTGGTAGCGGTAGCAATACCGGCAGTGCCGGTGGTTGTATTTTGCTGCCAAGCATCCTGGGCAGCGTTGACCAGCGCAAGTCCGTCGGGCTGACCCCGATCGGGTACTATTTGATCAGCATACTGATAAGTCGGCTGTATCGTAGGCTGTCCAGCAGACGGCAAGGCACTTTGGATGTGGTTATGGTGGCTGTGACTGTGGTTGCCGTGATTATGGCTGCTGTGACTGTGGTTGTGTGTAATGTGGTTGTTTATGTGATGGTGGTGGCCGTTGTTGTGGTGGAGATTGTGATGAGAGATGTGATGGGGCTGGTGGTGATGATTTGAGGAGGAAGGGTGCTGGACCCCCGAGCCGGCGCTGGGCTGCAAGCAGCACACGCTCACGTCCATCCGGGGGGGCGGCGAGTCGTAAAAGCCTCGCTGTTCCGGCTCTGGATGCTCCCAGACACTCTCGAGGGCGGCCTCCCGCGGAACCATTCAACTGCCACCAGAAGATTTTATTTCCTCGCGGCGCTTAATTGTCACCTCTTGTCACACCAACAATTCAAAATTAATTATCTATAAATATTATTATTATTAATTCAAATATTACTCAAGTTCTTTTTTTTTTTATTTATCACAAAATTGTCAACACGTCAACTCAAACACTTTACCACTTTTTGGCACTTTCTGTCACCGCTGCACATTTTCAGTGTCTGGTAACCATCAATACAAGTACAGGTAAAAAAACTGGCGACATGTCTCCTGGTATTTAAATCCCCGGAGACGTGCCAAACTACTCAAGTCCACATTTATAAAAATTTATTATTTATTTTTATCGCTTCCATAAAAAACCATTTGCAACAATAAAATTAAAAAAAAAAAAAATAACTAGCACTGGTAAGCAAAGTGACGTTTCAAGTGACAGCTCCTGTCAAAAAATAACTTGGCAATAAATGACGTCCTTAGTCTTGGAGAACAAGAAGTCTAGGAGTCACAACAAAAATAAGAACAAAAGCACAATTTAAAAAAATAAATAATGGATATTATTTAAAAATCTGAACGCGTGCTATGGCGACTAAACAAAACACAACGTCGAGTAGACACACGAGAGAACTAAACTCTGAAGGAAACCAGGTATAGGTATAAGGTGTTGTATCATTTACAATAAACAAACACGATACCGCGGGTCTAAAGGCGATAGGTGTGCGCATGCGTCAACACACGCGTGTGTCGTCAAGGCAACGGTTCCGCGGTAACTGGTGCTCGTCTCGGAGTACGACGTAGCCAGCGCTCCTCTACTCTCTACTTCAATACCACCTCAAACCCATGCTCTTACTCGGCACCGTATCGGCATAAGCATGCAGGCTGTAGCTACACTACTACCCAGGTACCCAGCACAGGCCCAACTCACTCACCGCTCGCCGCTTTACGCTCCACTCACTCTGCTCTTTACTTAAAACTCAACTCGATATCGGCTGTGCTGCAAGACCCAGTACAGAGCAAGACCTCGGCAGAGGTGAGTATGCCAGCAACCAGCCACCAGGTAGAGTTAAATCACCAGTCCCAGAGTCTAGTCCCAGTCCTGGTCCCAGTCTCCGTACCAGAGTAAGGGATCCTCGCTCACGCCCCGGGCGCGACCGATCCACGCAGCAGAGCCACGGCCTAGGCGGCCATCGAGCGGCTCAACTTTTATATATATATATAAATATATATGATACTCAACACAGATGTATATCTCCAGCTCCTTATACATTACTATCGCCAATCTTATTGCATATATATTTAAATATATACATATATATGTGCCATCAAGTATAGAGTACTGGCAGTACCTCTCTCTTTCTTTTTTAAAAGCTAAAAACTACTCGATCCATGCCGATCTAACGAGTGGGAACGGATCTATATATACAAGCAAGAGCTGCGACAAAAGACTCAAGTCAACTATATATATATATATATATATATATATATATATATGTCCATGGTCATTCCGCCAACGCTTGTTTTACGTCAGCGAAGACGAGTTAGCGTTGGTAAATATTTAAATCCTGATGGTGTTGCTGATGAGGATAATAATGGAGATGGTGATGATGAAGGTTGGGGGTCGAGGTGGCTGATCATTTACCCTTTTAACCCCTGGTTTTAATTTAAACTGCAATGTAATTTGAATAATAATAATTATGATTTGAGGTTCATTAAATCCTTAAGTATAAGTAAGCGCATAGGATAATTGCTGGATAGGTAGAGCGTAGAGTAGCTCCAGCAGCCAGCAGGAGGATAGAAATAAGTAAAACAGGTATTTATTATTATTGCAGATACTCACGCGGCATCCCCGTGGAGAAGGCGCGAAAGGCGCAAGATTCCCTTTCTCTTTGGGATTGTGAAATCAAACGTTTATTCTATGGCTCTCAAGCTCCGCATCAGCCATCACCACTCGATTTATTATCTATTTATATATATAGGTTTTAAAGTTTTATGTTGACTTTAAATGGTTTAGATTGCTAAAAACAAAGTGCAGATATTTCACATGACCTTCAGCAATTATACGGTAGATATATAGAGGAAGCTCTGGTCTATCGCACGGGCTGGGGTTTTCTCATGTAACACCACGGCCAAATGAATAACACCCCGGCATCACGGATAAATAGTTCTGCTTTTTAAATGTCTCGTTACTCTGATGCAGAAGCTAACATTTAACCGCATAAGGAAATATCTGATCGGGTTTTAACCTTAAACAAGAGTAACCAACTTAAATAATTACATTTAAATTTATACAAAAAATTACTTCTGTAAAAACAATATTTTCTTAAGTAGTATTATTTACTCCATTTGCGGAGAAGTTTTTTTTTCAAATCCAGAACTCCGAGTGACGGAGTAAATTCGGATTTAAATAAAATCCGTAATCTTCCGAATTCACTCCGAATTTTCTCAATGTATTTATTTTTTTTTTTTTTAGTTATTCGTAAAATCAAGTTCTTAAAAAAAATTTTTACTCACCCCAAGAAAATTTTTCTCTTCAATTCATAATTCAAAATATTTCTTGCGCCAAGAAATACTTTTGTGTACACATCCATACATATACATATATATATATATACATATAAATATAAAATAATGTTACATGATGGGAAAGCAATTATTGTCGTGAATGTCTTATGACGTAAGACACTTCTGGATCATTGGTATTGATGTATCGGTGGAAATGCCGTGATCACAAAGACTTCGTCAACTCTATTGCTCTCGCTCTGTGTGCATTAAAATGTATACATAATACAGACAATGCCCAGGTAAAGGTGGTAAATATATATTATCCAGTAAGTACATATATATATTGCATATAAAAAAAAGGTTGGAATAAAAAAGAGAGAGAGGATTAAGCTTTACTGCATGCTTCGCGTTTAGTAATAAAAGTTGATCTCTCTCCCTCTCATAAGTACATATATGTGTAGTTATTCTGCCACCAACGCGTATATTTCCAGGCAAGAGACTACATAGTACTAGAGACATGGACACACGATCGGCAATAACCATATTTCATCCACATTTACGGGCCTTCCGTTCCATTTACCCATACGCGAGTTACAGACCCCCCTTGAGCAGCTCCAGTCTTCACTAGTGGTCATACAATAAATCTATATTATTCTCAGTGACGTGACGAATAACGATTTACCTCCATACATATTCATATTCATGTGGATTTTAAAAGGTACTGAGGAAAATTATTATTTACTCCGTTAGCTGTTTGTTCAAAAGGAGGATCGTTAAGAATAAAACCTTGAGAGGGTGGTTGGGGATGAAGCCTGCGCGGTGGAGATAAGATGGAACCCCGTTGGTCACTTTCTGGATGACTTGCTGGAGGTTAAAAGTGCTGGCTAGGTATGGATGTAAGTTAAGTTGTATGTGATATATATGTATATGTATGTATATATTGTGTGTCCCCTTGTACGTGGTCTCTTTTCCCCTTTACTCCCTGTACTTCCCTTGCAGAGCGACGCAACTTATGAATGGAAGTAAGAGCTGATTGGTCTGGCGTGTCGGCCAATCGCTTGCCGTGATTCCTCCCGAGACTGAGACGGTATAGCAAAGCGGTAACCAAAGGCGCTATACTAGCCGTTACAATCGTTACTAATGCTGAAAAGAGAGAGAATATTAATTCACGGGTGTCAGATGATAAAGGAGAGAGAGAGGAGAAGATGACGAGACAAAAGGATTACGGAATCAGCTGTCAGACAGACGAATGGTGGTGAGCCGCGTGTTCGCCCCCGGGGAGAGAAGAAATTGCCCTGGTGTCGCGCTATACTCAACAATATATATTTATATCCGTGAGATTTAATATTATAGTCACTGAGTACTGACTGTTATGTGCACTGGGAACAAAACTCAGATCCGAGACTTTGAGGATCGAGACATGGAAGAGATTGAGGAAGAAATGCTGCCTGATAATAAATAATAATATACATTTTACATTATATATATGTTTGTATATACATTTTTTTATTTTATTTGCTTAAGATTCAATCTATTGACTTATTGAGTCTAGAGTCCTTGAGCAATGATCTGATATTGTGATTAAATAGTTCACGATTGTATTTATATATTTATTATATATATATGTCATTGTGAAAGAGATTATGGGTGATAAATTGTCGCTGCTGTTTTATAATATCACTATCGAAAATATTTTAAATTTATTATTGCTGGGTCATTTATTACGTAATTGCAATTAATCACGAGGGTGTAGATCGATAATTAAATATCGCATGTAAATGTCAAGTTAAAATATTTTTTTAAAAATATCTTCAGTCGCAATCCAAGTAATTGATTATTGTAAAAAAAATAGAACACGAGGGAGGGGGGCAAAATGGGGTTTGAAGGCCTCAGACAAATCTTCTGGAAGAACGCGAGCACACAGAAGCGAATGAAAAAAAATTTCTTCTCTTCGAGCTCCAAAATTAGTTTGCACACACACTCACACGTCCATCTGAAAATAGTCGGAATAGTTTCCTAGGACCTTAAAACGTCGAGATTTAATGAAAACTCGATTTTCGAAAATCTGACCGAAACCAATAACTTCCCTTTTTTGAAAATTTTCAATTTTTATAGCGGGAAGTCAAAACAAATTTAATGCATTTAAATTTTCAAAAACTATTTCCTTAAGTGCTCCGTTTTGCCCCCCCCCCCCCACCCTATATATTTAAAAATAATTGCGCAAATATATAAATGAGTTCGCGGAATGGAGGAAAAATAAACGCAGGGTTATTGCATTGGTATCCGAGTCCTCATATCATGACTATCATGTAGCTGATGATTAAGAGCGGCGTTTATTTAATGGGGATTGTAATATGGTAATTATGATTACCGCGGGTAGTTTCAGGCTGTAATTAAGTAATCATAGGTGGAAATCTGTCGAAGCTTGTATATATTTATTATCTATAAAATAAATAATATGATGCATTGAGTCTTTTACTCTGACATTTGATGTATGTACACAGCATTATAAATATATTGATGAGTGCACTGGTGCAGGCAGATAAAGATAAAAGTTTTCGACGTATATATGTATGAATAACTAAGAAAGAAGAAAGAAGAAATTAAATTAAATGCCGATGGTAATATTGAGCATCATCAGTGACCCCATTACCTTGACGTGCCCAGCATTTAAATTTTCAGTCCCCTGTCATAAGGACTATTGCCGACTTACCACCAATCTTCCCTGTATTTACCATAAGTTAAAGCGACAATTGTCTCTGAGATTACTACATTGCATTGATATATATTTATATATATATATGTATAAATATGATAGACTTGTAACTTGTAACATATGAGTTTGCGGCGACGAGCACGCGTTTATTTGCTCATTCCCCTGCAATTTTCGCCATTGCGCAATGTTTGCATTAAAGTACTTACAAATAATAATAATGTATATTCTATATACTGATGTATACATGTATATAAATATTAATGTGTATTCATATATGTTTGAAAGCTGATTCAACGTACGAAATGTAAATAACGTATTATTTATAAATTTTAATATTATTTTTAAATTATAAATTATAAATTACTTTGCATTTATCTTGCGGATAACGTAAACTTTTTATTACCTGGATTTTACGCTGTCATGAAATGAGATTAAATAAGCCAAGCCACGGTAAATATATAATATATATGTGTAAAGTTGTGTTAAAAGAGATCCATGTTTGAATTAGTATTAAATATTCAACATTCTAGTGTGAAATTAACACATTCCTGTTGTTTGGAATTTAAAATCAATTTATATTTTGAAAATTTTTGAATTTTAACCTGTAGAAAAAATATATAAATAAGTAAAGAAATAATTTCTGCCACTTGGAAATTAAAATTAAATTTATGGTTAGAATTATGATGGAGGCCATTAAAAATTAATGGAAAAATTCTAGGATAAAATAAACATTTTTAAAATGCTAATTTTACAGGAATAATTTGGGTTGAAAATAATAATTATAGTCACGCATTTTTTTACCATAAATTAATAACCTATCTTTTGATGAATGTGAGTGTAAACTTCTCTAGAAAGAGAATGAACTTCGAAACCCGCCCGAATGCTGATTATTTCTAATCTGCGCTTGCGCAATGAAGAGTGGGGGAATATTTGATACTCAGAACACCCAGAGTGGGAATAAAAATCAAAAATACCTGAGGTTCTTTTTCACTGAGAAAATTTAAGCTGACAGTTGGCAATTTTTTGAATTTTGAAATAAATGTAAATAAAAATTACAATACAATTTAAAAAACGAGTATTTAGATAATTCAAAAGTACGCGCGTTTTTTTAAATTTCATTATTTTGATTAATTAATTAATTCATTTTTTGTATTTAAAATTTGTGAATTGTCTCATGTCTGCTACACACATTCATATTTTTTCAAATATTAATTAAACCTCAGAATTAGTTTTCGAAATTTCGACATTCGAAACTTAAATTTTAATGATCTTGAAGTTAGCAGACGATTGAAAATTTTCGAATTTTTTTTGAACAGTTAAATTTGAAGAAAAAAAAACTAAAAATATGCACATGAAGACAATTTAAAAAACTACAAGTGCAATTTTTTAAAAATGTTCTTTTTTATAATTTTTCATTTTAAAAGAAATCCAAAAATTATTAGTCGGCTAACTTCAGTATTATAAATTTTCAAATTTTTTTTTCAATTGATTGAAATTAATATTTAAATTTAAACATAAAAATTAATGACTAATTATAAATTATTGAAATAAAAATTTTCCAACTTTACCTCAGAAGTGAAATTGAACCCAAATAAAATATAAATTTTCTCTTATCAATTATCGATAAATAAATCACCACAGGTAACTTAGGAATCAACGACAACACCCACAATTATTTATAAATAAATAAATGAATGTTTAAAAAAAATTAAACAATAAAATTACTGATGTCAATTAACTGACAATTATTCAATGACAGCAACAATAAGAACAATAAGTTCTAACCTCCCAGCCTGGGATTCAAATCAGTGTCAATTTCACCCGCTAGAGCGCAATTGTCAATAATAAAATGGCAGAAATCAGAGTCTATGCACACACACAGTTGACCGTAATTGTTAAATGTGTGTAATCAGTGTTAAGATCAAGTGCCAGAGCTGAATCAATAAATAAAATGAAAATTAAACATGTGAACAAAGTATTTAAATGTTAACCTCAATCAAGATTTAAAAAATAGGTAATTTCATAAATTATCATACAAATTACAATTAAATTAATTTAAATATTTAAATAACAATTAAAATAATAATACATTTTTTATCTCCACCCAGTCTCCCCGTGTCGAGTGACAGCTTACGTAACAATAATTATTTTCGCAATGATAAGAGACGCGGGACTTTTGTGTTTCTGCGTGTCTGCTAGCTGGCAACTTAAATAATAATAATAACAATAATTATTATTATTATTACAATAAGAAAATTCGGGGAAAAGTAAAAAAAGTGTTTATTCCAAGAATCAGAAAGCACAGAATCAGTGACCCGGTTGTATTACAAATAAAATGTTGAAGCCGAGTCTTATTTACGTTTAATATTAAATTAAAATTATTTATATTATAATTTTAAGTATTCTTTGTAATTTATTCTGGTGGCGGCTATTAAAACACGCAAAATTTTTTTAGTCCGTCTGAAGGAATAATTGACCAGAGCTCCAATCGATCCACCTAGTCTTGCTTGCTAGACGAGCTATGACAGCAGTCGTCATGGAAAACGTTAATTGGAATCCTGGTGAGTTTATTTTTTAATACTCGATTTTTTTTTAAGTTATTAATTGGTTTTTAATTCAACTTCTTGACAAATTAACGCGCTGGTGGTTCAAATAAATATTAATATTAATTACGGGACAGTTAATTATAATTTAATTTTTTTTACTAACTGGTAATTACTTTTTATTTACTTTACACGATCACAGTTCATTAAAAGATAATTAGCACTAATGATTAGTATTTATTTAATTAAGGTAAATTACTCAGTCACTTGTCAGTATTTAAAAAACCAACCGCGTAAAAAATTATTTTTTATTTATTCGAGAATAATTACAACTCATTTTTAGTCTTGTAATTATTAATTAATTCATTAATCAAGGGATAAAAAATAAGGTACTTTACTCTATTTGTTTTTTTGCCTTCACGCTGTTAATAAAAAAAATATTTTAGACTAAAGATTTAAATTTAATAGATAATTAATTTTATACTTAAAATTTAATCTTAATGCAATTAATTAGTTAATTAAAATTTCTCTATTAATTAGAAGCAGCACTCGTACAACAAGCGCACACTAAAAAAGTTTAAATTTATTAATCCTGTAGTAAAAAAATCAGGAGCCCAGAAAATTAGTCTTGTGTTGACGCTGGTAATTCTAGACTTCACTTGCTGGCTGACTGTAATTTTGAAAAGATTTGTCTAACATCCCGTCTGCTAAATCGTGGCTTAGTAATATCAAGTTCATTGCCAAATAATTTTGATTCGTATTCATATTTAAATATCTAAACTCTAAATCTAATAACTAAATATCTATTTAAAGACAGCCAATTTATCAAAAAATTTTTTGGTAAAATTTATTAGTAAAATTATTCTTTTTTTTTTAATCATCAATGAAAATTTAATTACTTATAATTATTATTAAATTATTATATATAATTCATAAATTTAAAAATGTTGACGTTAGTGTTATTTATACCCGAGGTTTAAAAACAATTTAAGTTGATATATTTATAGATTTTAAAAATATATACTGTGAGTTAAATATTTACAAAAAGTATCAGTCAAAATTTACAACGTATAAAAAATAATAAATATATATATATATATATATATTAAGTATATATATTTATATCTCGTAGGTAGATTAATTTATCGATTCGCTCAGCCGCTAGCTGTTCTAATTTAATTTTCTATATTTACATACTAATAACCAGCAATAATTATAATAATAATAATAACAATAACAACAATAATAATATTTAAATATTATTATTTACAGCATTATCAACACTTCTCAACTCACTTGAGGAAAACAAGACCGAAATACCCAGTTGTACTGACGAGGAGTTCGGGTTCCTCAGTGAATTGCTGCGATCAAAGGAATTAAATGCCCTCGTAAACGTTCACAAAAAAATCCAATCAAATGTCGAAGACGATAAATTTTTTCCCGTACTGTCAAACTCAATGGACATCGACGTCGAGATTCTAGATATGCTCGCGTCGAAGACACATGGCTCGGAACTTTGTCGCGAGCTGTTTCATTTGCTCCAGAAACCTCACATCCAGGTACTGACTTATCCTAGACCTTACGAATTATCATTATTTCTAATTAATTAATCAAACTTAGGGTCTGCTGTGTACACATGATGCAGTTGCTCAAAAGGATTACTACCCCCGGCTGTCGGAAATTCCCCTGGAAGTCGACGAGGACGAAGAGACAGTGAAGATCGTCCAGCTGGTCAAGTCAGACGAGCCACTGGTACGTCAAAATATCGGTATTTTGTGTACCTGAGAGTATCTAAAGACGAGCAAGCGGCTCATTAATTCGGGATTATAGTCGATCTAAATAAATGTGTGGAGTGGTACCTTTTAGCTGGACACCGGTCCACGATCTCCACCTGCATGTGTTTGGTCCTCTTATCCACTTCACTTATCCTGGGTCCAAAAATTCATTCTCTCCCTTCCTCAGGGTGATAAAAAAAACCCGCGTCCCAATTTCGCGACTCATAATCCGCAATATCTATTCCAAGTAATCACGTGTTTTGTTTTATCCTGAAACTTGCCGCGAAGGGCGGTGACGGCGTTGAACCGATCGTGGTAAGTTTTCCCGTGGCTTTAGTTGCATCAGCTGAGCTTTTATAAATATGCTAATATATTGTTATATTTATTACTTCACTGCAGCAGTGAAATACACAAATTTATTTATGTTTTTTTATGTAAATAAGAGAATTATTTTTTTTGTAATTGTTTATTTATTTATCTAGACTTAATTTATTATTTATTTACTTGTTTATTTAAATTGCATGCCCTGTATGTTGTACGTGATGCTGTAAATAAAGCATTTTTTATTTATTTATTTTATTTTGTTTTATTTTATTCAACGCATGTAATAGAAATTTTTTTTTTAGATCCTGATCCTTGATCCTGATTGAGTAAAATAGTTGATGGTTTTGTTTTATGTTTTTTGATGGGTAATTAATTGAATTTATTTACATTTAAATTGACAATAGGGAGCGACGATAAAGACCTGCGAGATAACAGGGAAGATTGTGATAGCGCGGATAATGCACGGCGGTGCTGCTGATAGATCTGGATTGATTCACGTCGGAGATGAAGTATGCGAAGTAAATAATATCAGTGTTGAAGGTAAGACACCGAATGACGTACTCAAGATTCTTCAGAACTCCGAGGGAACTATTACGTTTAAAATAATTCCCGCTGACAGCAAAGGAGGCATCAGAGAAAGCAAAGTAATTTTTATATGTTTACTTAAAATTATTTTACTATTGCACTGTAAAAAATCGGGAGTATGTTCGGAGTAATTATGGATTTTATTTAAATTCAAATTCACTTTGAGCTTTAATATTAAAATAAACTCCCCTTCGGAGTGAATTTTAATCCAAGGGAATTAAATAAATACCCAATCATCTACTCCACATTTACTCCGGATTTAATATGCATTCACTCCGCAAATTTTTCACAATCTATTACTATACTGTATTTTAGGTACGAGTAAGAGCTCATTTTTCATACAAAGCAGCAGATGATCCTTACATACCATGCAAGGAAGCCGGCTTGGACTTTAACAAAGGCGATGTCTTGCACATAGTCAGTCAGGACGACGCTTACTGGTGGCAAGCCCGTCGTGAAGGTGACAGAAATATGCGGGCTGGATTAATTCCCAGCCGCGCGCTTCAGGAGCGACGTATAATCCTAGAGCGACAGCAGAAGGATAAGACTGATGATGAAGAAGATAACTTGAGTAAGGAACCAATGCTTCAAGCTTCAATGCTTGCTTTTTATGCTTAACTTAAATAAAGGACAGTTTTTTTTTTTTTTTAATTAACATGATTAATATTTAAAATAAAATGAGTTGCGTGATGGGAGTTTATCCTACTAACAAAACTCGGTAGCTATAATATGCTGACCTAACCCGCTCGGTTAGGCTTGTGTTCTGTTCCAGTGCCTTTGCCCACATTGTGCCCCCGTCCCAGTACCTCTTCATTACACGCTTCGCCTACAAAGTGCAATTTACAAGGAATAAAAACTAAAAAAATAATGTATGACGCTGCAGAGAACGACGACTTTGATCGCGAAGAGATACCGACTTACGAAGAAGTTGCTAAGTTGTATCCAAGACCTGGACTCTATCGTCCTGTGGTGCTTATCGGACCCCCTGGAGTCGGTAGAAATGAATTGAAGCGACGGCTCATGGCCACTGATCCAGATAAATACAAGACTCCAGTTCCATGTAAGCAATTAATTACCTGATAATTTTAAAAAATGATAATAATTATTATTATTTATTTAACTTCCAGACACATCAAGACCACCGAGACCTGGAGAAGTCGACGGCAAAGAGTACTACTTTGTAAGCCGGGAACAAATGGAGCAAGACATCGAGTCGGGAAAGTTTATCGAGTACGGAGAATACAAAGGGAATCTTTACGGCACAAATGGCGAGAGTGTCAGCTCGCTGATAAACGCCGGGTTCGTCTGTCTCCTCAGTCCTCATTACCAAGCACTGAAGATGCTCCGCACCCCGCAGTCAAAGCCCTACGTCATCTACATAAAGCCCCCGCGGTTTGAAATTTTAAAAGAGACGAGAAATGAAGCCCGCGCTCGGTCGACTTTCGACGAATTAAACTCCCGCGGGTTCACCGACGACGAATTCAATGAAATAATTCACAGCGCAGCACGCATTGAGTTCCTCTACTCGCATCTCTTCGACGAGGTCATTGTCAACGGGGATCTGGCAATCGCATTCGAGCAGCTCGTCACCGCAATCCACAGGGTCGAGTCTGAGCCGCTCTGGGTACCGGCTTCCTGGGTCCAGTAAATTTAAATTTAAATTTAAATTTAAATTGTTAAAGAAGCCGATTCCTCGGGCATTTTCCACTAGATTAGTTTGTTAACAAGTGAATCACCACCTCCGTCATCAACACTTGAGTACCTTTGTCATAATCTTCCATTACTTGCTCATCATCAAGTCTAATAAAAGTATAAATAATAATAATAAATAATAATACCGCTAGCATTATGATAAAGATTTAATAAAATATAAAGTTTTGTCATTATCCCCAGGATAATTCCTCACTGCCAGGAGAATAATATCTCTAATTAAATCTTGTGGTGATCACGATTATTATTCACATGTTAATTAATTAATAATTATATTAATTCAATTATAAATTAACTGTAAAAAAAAAAACAATTGTATAGAAATTTAAATGATAATAATAATGATAATGATAATGATAATAATTAATTCCTTATTCATTAATAATTATCAATTATTATGATAATTAAATTTGAGAGATAAATAAGCGGTAATTGTTGTTAATTGTTGCCAAATAATTATTATAAATAAATAAACAAATGAATTGACGATACAATTGATAAAGATAATTACATATATTAATAAATTGTTCAATTATATTTTCCACTCGGCTATTTTCCACAATTAAATTTATTTTAAATTAGAAAGTAAAATAAAAACGCTGATAGTTAATTGTAATTATGATTAATCAGAGATTTAAATTAATTGTCGTTGGTTAGATTAATCTCCGATGTATCTTGTCGTTAATAAAAAAAATAATTTTAAAATTAGTGACTAATTATTTATATTTTATTTATTGTTTTTAAATTTTTTTTTAGCGCGCCCGGATTATTTTACTGGCCCGTCAATTCCCAAAGCTGCGAGTGTCGCGTTTAAGTTTTCGAGGGCACTAAGACTCCGAAATAGAACGCGAACGCTCCCCACGCGATCTAGCTCACTAGCGATAGACATTTACAAAAAAAAAATGTCGTTTTTAAATAAAATTACTCGACAATTAATAAATCCAATCATCGATTAAAAGTGAGTACCAAATTTTAAATTTACCGTAAGTTAAAATTTAAAAATTTACCTTTTAATTTAAAAATTTATAATTAAACGTTTTGTCGATGAAACCTTGACACAAATTTTCAAAATTTACAATTGATTCGTTAAACTTTTAAAATTTCCACTCGTTAAATTAAATATCAAACTCAGCCCGATCGGTAGCTTTAAAAATTAAAATAAAAGTTTTAAATCCGATCGATCTTGAGCAGATCTCTAAAGTGGATCTCGGTCTTGCAATAGCGCATTGCCCATCGGTAATTAAAGTAATGCAGTGCGATAATCCTCATAAAATGTGAGATTATTTTCCAGGTAAAGGTATCACCGCCTCGCACCTGGACACGATCCGCGCTTGCGTGCTCTGGGGGATAGTTTACAAAATTTTTTAAATTTTTCCAGTAGACAGTAGGACGTACGAGGGTGAGCATCTGCGGGATATGGTTTTAAACCTCGGCGACTCCGCTGACCCCAAGGTAACTTTTTCCTAATCTTCTCTGATAAATTATTTAAATAATCAGCATGTGCGCGCGTATATAAAAAATTGTAATTATTAATGTTAAAAATTTACGTAAATTTTTACGCTGCTGTTATTTATAAATAAACCAAACGATGACGATAGATAGTTCCCTCTCCATTGAGTTGCTTTACTTAACTCAATATATCTATTCTAATCTATTCTCTTTGTCATTTGATTAAAAAGCCTACGTGTACATCCTCGAGAAACTCAACGCGGTGATAAATTTTGTAGTCTATAGGTCAAGTATTTAATTCTATCTCTTAAATTTTATTTTAAAAATATTTTTTTCAAATCATCTTGACTTTTGCTCCAGAATCGATAACTTTTTTAATTTTAAATGAGAAAAAAATATTAATATTTAAATAAGAAAATTACATATATATGTATATATATAAATTTGATTCTTCTAACTTTCATAGATGGGTCGAATTAATCCAAAAAAAAATTTCACGGATTTAAAATTAAAATTTTGTCGAATTTTCGACAAATATTTTATATATGAAATTAAAAAAATTCCTGTAACTCGCGAACGAAGGACTTTAGCGACTCAACTAAAAAGACCTTTTTTGTAGAGAATAAAATTTCCTACAAAATTGTTCTCTGCATTTTTACTGTAAATTTTGTTTTTTAGTCAGTATCAACTAAAAACCAAAATTGACATCAAAAAAACGACTCAGAATCAATACAGAAAAAAACAGAGTTACAGTGAAATTACTAAGGAAACATTTAAAGAACATTAAATTTCCTACAAAATTCCTGAGCTTTAGAGAATTGGAAAAAAATTGTTAGATTTCCTGTGCATTTTAAATGGAAAAATTTGAAAATTCAAAGTAAAAATACCAGAAGTAAAAAGGGCTAAAAATTATCGGGAATTTTTTTCGTAATATACATGAATATTTAGCTGTCATATTAATAAATTCATATATTTATTATTTATTACCATGGATAGTTATAATTAACTCAAAGATCATGAATTAATTTCCCGTTGATCTGCAAGTATAAGCCCGACCTTGAACACGAAAGGTAGTTTACTCGTTACCTATATATTTAATATATATCTGTATATATGTACATGTAGGTATGTACACAATTGAGCACTCGAGAATATTATCTTTCACTTGGAGCTGTTATGTTACACCCTCGTAGTCTCTAGGGGAAAGTCAAGCCCCCGTCTGTGTTTGCTGGGTTAATAAATGAAATTAATAAGGTCCAATAAAAAAATGATATGATTATTATGTTGATGTTTGCTATAAATAAACAAAAGCTACATTACTTCAATGTTTTAAAGAGATTTTAATTAAATTTACCGACACGTTCCAGTGCTCCATCAACCCGCGGCTCAATCAACGTCTCGGGGAAATCACGCACGGTA
The DNA here is from genome assembly GCA_964016945.1 of Microplitis deprimator. Taxonomy (NCBI): domain Eukaryota; kingdom Metazoa; phylum Arthropoda; class Insecta; order Hymenoptera; family Braconidae; genus Microplitis; species Microplitis deprimator. The sequence goes on from OZ024716.1 coordinate 15,113,638, forward strand.
TCTAATCATCCAACGCTTCCGTACTACAAAACTCTTGACCTCTTTCTTCCTAAAATTAAATACCCGACAAGATGCTCATAAGACTGATAGAAAAAATTAAACCTACAATTTTTATTTTTAAAATAATAATTAATTAAATTTTTTTAAAAATGGGCTGGTGTTTTATTGTTGGAATTTTTCTGTTCAAATCGATATTGCAGGGAAACTATTGGTCGTAGAGAAAAAAGTTTCAAATGAAAAATGTTTGTCTTTTTATGTAGAACAAAAATGTACTCATATATTTTTTTGATATTTTAAATACTTTTCCAGATAATTGCGATTTAATAAATCATTACCAAGAGCAGCGCGCGTATATTTTCAATGACTAATTTACTAAATCGCAATTATCTGGAAAACTAATTAAAATATCGAAAAAACACATGAGTACATTTTTGTTCTCCATAAAGAGACAAACATTTTTTATTTAAACTTTTTTTCTCTACGACCAATAGTTTCCTCACAATAACAATTACTCCAATTGAATAACCCGAGTATCATTAATTTCCAACGGACCGACGTCACATTTTATTAAAAATAAAATAAAAATCAGAACTTGGACATCTTACGTGTATCTGGTAACCCAAAATTAAAAATAGATTTTTTTTTGCGTTTCTTAGTTAATATTTATAACCAAAATTACCCATAGTTACATAAATGTTATACGCATGTGCGATAGATCTCCGACATTTGAATTTCCCATTACCCGCAGTATCCAGTACCCAATTCAGTCATTACTTATTACTCACCAGTAATTTAAATAATGCCTTGACAATAAAGTTAAACGTGATTTATCTCACACAATACAATCCAACAACAATAATAATAAAATAAAGAATATCTAGTATAAAAGTATGACCATGAATTGTTTGCCGTCAGCAGCAGCAGTTGATGATGGAAACAAGTACGACGACCGGACGAAGATGGAATTCGTCGGGGATAACGCATCACCGGGAGAGTATTATAAACGTGGGTGCCTCGAGTGGTAAAAGAATCCCCACTTATGTCGAGCCCACCACTCATCAAGTGAGTATGAGTATGAGCATGAGTATGTAAAGTAAAAGCTAAAGCAATGCAAACCAAAGCACTTGTTTAATTCTATCTCTTACTTCTATCCGTACATTTACAATTAGCCTTAATATTATTATTATTATTATTATTACATTAGTGTATACATCGTACGATAGACTTTTGACTCTCTTTAGTTGTCGAGTCAGCGTCAGAATCAGAATCAGTTAAAACCGTCAGCGGTTTATGATACTGCCGAGTATTTATCAACATTATCTTCAATTTAATCAGATAAAATATATAAAAAATATATATTTATTTACTGGACAATTGCAGAAAATAAATCGTATTATTGAAGAGCACAAGACAAAATCTTCAAGAGAACGCGCCAAGTCTTTGTCATCGTCGTCTTCTTCAAATTTGCCGAATTATATCGTCGCGTCGAGAGGTGAACTGTCACGGGGGTTTTTTACGATACCAGAAAGTTGTCGAAATAATTTTGTGCTGACGGAGAGACGTAAAAGTTCTATTAGCGAGTTAGTGAACGGGCGGGAAGATTTAAGCAGAGCTAGGATCAGTTCCAAGGGAAATTGGGATCGGAGGCGCGAGGACAGATCAAGTTCTAGGTCGAGAAGTGTCAAGAATAAATCCGCTGCAAAAGACGGTGAGTAAATTATTGTTTTTTAAATTTCCCGCTATGAAAATTTGAAATTTAAACAAAAGGGGAAGTTATTGGTTTTCGGTCCGATTTTTGAAAATCGTGTTTTTGTCAGATGTCGACGTTTCGAGATTCTAGAAAATTTTTCTGATTATTTTTGGATGGAAGTTCGCGTGTGAGATTAAAGCTGATGAAACTTTTAAGTCAATCGGCCGAGTAGTTTCCAAGTTCTTTGAAAAATTTCAATAAAAAAAAATTTTTTTTTAGGTTTTCGTTACGTAACTCGTAGCCGCTTGATTGATTCGCTTCAAAATTTGATGAAAGTCTCAAAAATACTTTCGATTACCGGAACTCACGTGCAAGAGCTCAAAAATTTACGCATAATTTTTTCGAGCTCGAAATCAGCGGGAAGTTTTTGATTCGCCCAGAGGGTCACCCGTTTTTTAGATTTTTTTTTTTATTTGATAAAGTTGTTTGTTGATATTATTATCGAGTAAAGATAATTTTAAATGCTGGTTTAATATTTAATATTTTAAAAAACAATATTTATTGCCAAGTGAAATATACAAAGTGTGTGTGTTCTATTTCCTTAATGTTGACGCCAGGGGTATATTTAGTTGGGTCAGGGACGGGCGTTATTGATATGACGTATGCTATTTGTTGTATAAAAATGTTTCAGGATTGGGAGCTATTCCACCTGGCAAATTACCCACCGATGGAATACTAAAGCAATCAAAAAATTTTGTTTATAAATCCGCTGACAAGGAAGTTCTGCGGGCGTTTAAAAAAAGTACGCCCAGTCGAGTGGTTAAGTCGACGAGTTACCAAACTCTCAGTACATCGGATTTTAAAAAAGACGGACGGATTAATTTTAATAATAATAGTAACTCGCGATTGGTTAAAAAATCCGTGTCTTTTAGTTCGGACACGAGTTTCGTCGCCAAACGGTTGCCTGCGCGCAAACCTGCAGTTCATGAAGCCAAAGTTTACCACAAAGGTGTCCTGAGAGGTAAAGAAAAAGTTTTATTGCTTTTGATTAATTAATAATTTTAATTGGTTTTAGACATAAAAAATTTTGACCAGCCAAAAAAAAAAGTGAGGGAAATAAAAGAGAATATGAACCAGTTGCTACTGAAAGCCGCGCGCGACGCCGATGAACTCGCGCTCAGTGACACGATCTCCAGGATACAGAGGTCCAGCGGCGAGCCCATTGACGTTAATTTGAGAGACGCTAGTGGCAGGGTAATTATTTGTAAATTTGATGACAGTGTTTGCGTAAATTAGATTTCCAAATTAAGCGGGAAAAAGTCAAAAGGCGATTTGGGGTTTTTATTAATCCTCGCGTGTAAATGGATGATCAAGTAGCAATCGATACGCAAATTCTTTCTGTTTCGCTGTTACTGGTAATGTAACTGCTAGTGTTGCACGCGATCAGTTTTTTTTACGTCAGTGTTTTTAAAATTCATTATAAATTCCCGGGAAAAAGAATAATTTGAATTTACGGAAATCTACATCTGGAATTTCGCGTAGATCTATTAAGATCTACATAAATCTTGGCGCAAAAATATTTTTAAAATTCAAAATTTAAAATTTAAAAAAAATTGAGGCCTTAAAAAAAAATCAAAATTTCAAATCTTGGAAAATTTATATAAATCAGAATAAATATGAAATTATTAAAAATTCTAGTAAGGTTTTGAATTTAAATAATTTTTTTTTGAAATTAATAAAAATTAATCTCGGGAAATTAATACGGATCTGAGTTTTAGAATTAAATTTATCACTTGAATATCAAAATAAGTATTTTTAGATGAACTATATATATGTATGTTGTATACTATTCTGTAATGATAATGATAATTATACACGTAGACTGTAAAATTTGAATCGTGAAATTGTACACATGTCCGGCCAGACATTTAACGATCTTCCGTTTCAAAAACACTCTTTGAGAATAAAACGTAATAGCGTATCGATAAGTTTATAAACAATCGGATTGTTATTAAAACAACTGCCGGGTTTCATTTGAAAGCTACTTAATTGCATTTTTTCTTTTTTTTTCTGTGAGTTGATTTTCTAAAAGTCTTGATCCTACGGAATGCTGAAGACCTTGACCGTATGATTCCGTAAACTGTAAAGCAATTCCACTAACCCCGATGTCGCTGATCTATTTGTAATATGTAAAAACAAATAGTCAATAACTTTAAACATTTTTTTATTTATTCTACTAGCGTAAGATTATTTTGGTTTATTTTTTTAAAAGTTACCGAAAAAAAATTATTATTCATACGTAGAAAAAAAAATTCATCAGTGAGCTTTGAATTAAACTTTTTTTAAATTTCAGGACCAAAATCATTTATTTTGTAAATTTTTTCATTTTATTTAAATTATTCGAGTTCATTAAAAAAAAAAATCAAAATTTTGATTTTAATTTTTTTAATTCCCATGAAAAATAAAATCAACTATTTTTTTTTCTATTTTCAAAAGTCAAATTTTGAAATTTAATTATGAAAATTTTTTACGCGGGAATATTTGAAGTGTGAGAGAAATTACTCAGATTAAATTCAACTGATGGAGAATCCGTATATTTATATAAATATATGTGTACAGACGGTGATAAGTTACTTGGCTGGTAATGGTGCCGCTGAAGTGTTGGAGACGGTGCTGAATTTTCCTGACGCAGAGGTCGATGCTGCAGACAATGAAGGGAACACGGCACTCCATTTTGCCGCTCAAGCCGGTAGTTAATTAAAAAATTTATCATATAAATGAACTTTACAAATAAATATTTTTACTGCGACAGGACAAGCCGAGTGTCTGAATATTTTGCTGCAGAAGAGCACGAGCGTCGAGCTGGACGCCCGTAACATTTTAGGATTCACTCCGCTGATGAAAGCCGCGCTCCAAGGACGAACCAAGTGCGCTAAAATTCTCCTATTCGCTGGTTGGTACGAATATAAATTAAAATAACAGCTGATGTTAATCATGAGATTTATCACCAGGAGCCAATCCAACTCTGAGAGACCACGGGCGAGGGTTAAAAGCCGAGCAGTGGGCGAGATTTTGCGGGCGACATGTGTGCGCTGACGTTATCGAGCGGTTCACTAGGCATCGATTGATGGAAAAGACTTCCTGTCGCTGGGGAAGCGAACCAGAGCTCGCGGCTAAGGTTCTCCAAGGAAAGGTAGACCTTGAACTCAGTTATAAATATTTTATACACATATTTTATTTATATATTTACCTGCAGGTCCTACCAGTTCCTTTTACTCCAGCGCCGGTGGCATCGTCCGGATTTAAATCAAAACTCAAGCGCGTCTTCCGCAATGTCGGGGCAGATAAAAGTTTCTCGTTGGTTTCCCAGCTCACCAATGCCGCCCTGTGTGCCAGCACTCCCGCATTACCTAAGCCTGGTGACGCCCCAGTTAAAAATCTTATCAGGCCGCTTAATATTCCTCAGCTCAGGTAAAAGTTTTAATTGCAATTAAAAAAGTCTTTGATAACAATTATTATTATTTTTATTTTAATTACAGAGTGACACTAGTCGCGCCTATAGACATAATGGACAAGTGCGAGGTAAATTACACGGAAAAACTTGAAGGCACGACAAAAAAACCACCGCGTTTAAAAAAAAAGACAAAGTAGCATCAGTTTAGATCATCGTCATTTATAAATTGCTGTGGTTTTCACGGAACGCCGGTACTGGATGACAAAAGTGTAAGTTTCCCAGTTTTAGATGCTCGCTGGATGAGCAACGACAAGACGCGACGATTATTTCAAAAATAATCACTCGGTTCGGCGGGTAAAAAAATTTTTGTCCTCTCCGACGACTGACCAACGAAATCACTGATCACATCCGCGCTCACATCGCCAATTATTTTTTTAATCACCTCCACCTGTACGCCGCGGTAATTAAAATTTTCAAATCACGGTCGTGACAGTTTGTCATAAATTATAAATAAAAATAACTAATTTATAATATTAAATATTTATAAATTATATTTGATTATAAAATATAGATGCGCTAAGCGCAAAGTCAAAGACTTGGTGGTGGACTGATGGAAAGACATAATGATTGTTAAATAAATAAATAATAAATATATAATGTATATTAAAATCATCCATTGCGACGATTTTTACGTTGTCGTCGATTTTTTTTGCTCGATAAAATTTCGTACGCCTGTTGGATCTCCATAAATCTGTCTTGCGCAGCTTTACGCTCTTCATCCGAACCTTTTACTTTGTCAGGATGATGTTCTTTGGATAGCATCCGCCATTTAGTTGTGATCTCACTCTCTGATGCTGTTTGAGATAAACCGAGGACCTGAAATAATTATAAATAAATAAATAAATATAAATATAAATACATATATATATTTACTACATTTAAAAATTATAAATATTTATAATAAATTATTTTCTACACACTTTGTATGCATTCATTTCCCCGCGTAAATCTGACATGTCTATCAATTGTTGCCACGTGGCCCAGAATCCCTGATTTTTTATTTGCTCCCACGTTGTCCATAACGTCGTCTAGCAAAAAAAAATTAATTAATTAATTAAGTAAATATATAAATAAATAAAAAATAAATTACTTTCAAGTCCAGCCACATGGGCGAGGTAAAGAAATGTTTGACAGCTTCAGATAATTTTATTTCCTCTCCGTCGCTGTCAGTGACAACGGCATTGAAGTAGAAGTAACTCGTCCACAGAGCGAGGTAGAGAGTGACAGCGAGAGCTAACCCGAGGAACCGTTTGGCAGCTGATTTTTTTTCCCGCGGTTTGAGTCTCCACTCCTTGCTGAAGGTGTCGAACACCAGGGCGTCCACTACGACCATCAGACTCAGCCAGGTGCTGTCGTCCCCGATGTAGTAGAGGGTCGGGTACATCAAATACGAGCACACCAACGTAGGCCACAGAGATCCTTGCTCTCGGCCGATGTTTCCTATTACCCATACACCTGGAATTGTGTCAACTCATTAATTACTTGCTGCATGTATGCGTTATTAATATTTATCGCGATAGATAACGAATGCTAGAGACCTTGAAGATTTTTTTTAATAAACAACGGATATATTTACCTAGAGCAACTGCTAGCGGTACCAAGATCATGAGATGACGTAAGTTCATTCCGTATATTTCGTCTTGGGGTATTGCCATCCATAATAATAAACCCCATAAGTATCCGACAATAAGTGCGCCGATAAATCTTACTGTTGAAAACGTTGGCTGTAAATTTAAATAAATATTTAATTTATTACTTTTTATTTATGCGAGAACTTGCATCGGATGTTTTTTTTTATGTACTAAAAAAAAAAATACTGAGTGTTTTTATTCTCGATTTTAAAATTTTAAAATTTTAAATAATTTTTATCTCAAACTTTTTTTTATTTTGCAATTTCTAAGACTTGAAATTTTAATAATTTTTTTTTTTATTTAAAAAAAATTAATTAATAAAAATTTAAAAAGTTATTGAAATTTTTAGTAAAAATTCGCGGGTAAAAAATTAATTAAAAAAAAAAATTTTTTAAATATATAAAGCTCTTTAATATTTCTATATATAAGTAATTGTTTATTTAAACTAGTAGTAAATCAAAGTATGTAAGCAAATAATACCTTCTTGTGGTGTCTCACTGACAGCTTAAACCGTTCGACGAAATGAGGATGATCATTAGCGTCATCGACGTACGTAGAAATTTTAAACAAATCCCTGAGCCACCCGATACCAAAGTATCCTCCTAAAGTTGAAAACCATATGAAAGCATGCGCATCTCTTCCAAGATAAAGATGATGTGCTCCAAATATCCCGCCAAACACCCACCAGAAATAAGCCCAGTACTTGGACTTTAATTTTCTATCCTTAATTATCGGAGCGGTTCCATTTGCCTTCGGCTTCTGTTCCTTTCTGTTGTTCGTCAGTTCCATTTCAACTTTTCACTCAAACTAATACTAAAACAATCAGGATTCAAATATCAAATCCAATTAAATATACAGCAATAAAAATTCTTATTACGTTTTAAAATTGCATGAAATAAAAAGACCGTCACTGACTTTCTTCAGTAGCACGTTCCCAAAATATTTAAAAAACTGTCACCACGTAAATAAAAACCGACACGTAGACGATCTAGTCACCGGTCATCAATTGACTAGAGCCCGTTAATTCAACCGACAATTGTTATATTTATTGTCGATAATTTTATGATAAGTATTAAACTATATATAGTTTACCTCAGGCAATTACTTGTATGACTCGTGTCCACGTTGCTGCCTGTAGACTGTAGACCCACGTCACAGTTTTACGTTATACCTGAAGAATAACGGGATCATAAACCTGACGTGGTTCTCATGCGATTGTTGATCCCTCTCCACTCTTCTCTTCTTTGTACTCTCCAGTTATTTATTTAAAAGCATATTTACCTCCCAACCAATTCTTACCTTGATCTTGACCATGATTATTTCAAAATCTAGGTCAATGACTTTAAACAATCGACGTATTTAATTTTATTGCAATTAATTAATGACCCGAAGTTTGCAGACAATTAACAATTTTTGAATTTTTTTTTTCAACAAATCAATTACAAAAAAAAAAAAAAAAAAAAAAAAAATATGCACATGTAGAAAATTTAAAAAACTATAAGTGCAATTTTTTAAAATATTTTTTTTTTATAATTTATCGTTTTTAAAAAAATTCAAAAATTACTAGACGTCGGCTAACTTCAGTATCATAATTAATTAATTTTTTTCATTTTAAAAATTCCACTGAAATAATTTATTTAATTATTTATTAATAATTAATTATTTAAATTCCACATTTTGATTCAAATTTTTTTATTTGTGCAGAAAAATTAAAAATAAATTTTTTTTACTTACTTGTGATGATGAGTAAAGTAAAGATGATAATTAAATTTAAAATTTAAATTCAAATTTAAAATTCTATTATTTAAATTTAAAAATTATTTATTTAAATAAATCTGTTTTACCGCCAGAGTAATAATGAATTAATTTGAAAAGAAACCACAAACAATAATATGGCTGTCATGGAAGCACATGATGCAGGCGATATAATCGGTGATAAATTGACTCGTTTAAAAGTATGCAAGTATAATAGTGACAATTAATAATAATAATAAATGTTGTGTTATGGAAAATGATAAGAATGTTAAAATTAGTCATAAGGAATGGAGAAAAGTGGCTAAAAAATTACGACGTAAACGGTTGAGACGTAAAGCCGCTCAGCTGAGAGATTTTGATGACGAACAACTGAGGGCAGCGTTGGAAAGAAGCGCGGGATATTTGAATTGGGTTCAGGAGCAGAATAAATTACGCGAGGAAAAAGAGAGAAGGGAGAAAGAGGAATTGAAAGAACAGGAACAACAGTGGCTGGAAAATGAGGTATTTATTTTTTTATTCACTACTGCTGGTTATTAATTTATTATTAATTAACTAATTAATTAATCAATTAATTTTAGGTTAAGGCACAAAAAGAATGGCAAGAACTACAAGAGCGTAAAGCTAAATCACGTGCTGAACAATTTAAACAAGAAGAAATAATACGGAAAGAATTTGAAGAGAAACAGGAAACGGTGAAGAAGAAACGGGAGGAAATAAAACGTCTGCAGGAGGAACATCTTGAACGGCAAGTAGAATTTGAAAGAGAAATAAATAATTATATTGATAACGGAGCTAAAACTCCAGAGTCTCTGAGGTTAATTAGCGAAACTCATCCTACGAAAGAGCCCTGTGTGTTCTTTAGTAAGACGGGGGCATGTAAATATGGAGACGCTTGCTCTAGGAATCACCAGAGAAAAGCGCTGTCGAAAGTGATCCTCATTCCGGGTTTTTATTCTCATTTTTCGTTGGAAAAAAACTCCAATGAGTATGACACCGATATAGGGCTAGAGTTTGAGTCTTCAGAGACACGGAGACACTACAGGGAATTTTATAATGACGTTGTACCTGAATTAGAGAGTTTTGGGCGGATAAAAACACTCAAGTGTTGTGTCAATCGCGATATTCATTTGAGGGGTAACGTGTACGTTGAGTATTACACGGAGAGAGAGGCTGCGAGAGCTTGGAGGAAGCTGAGGAACCGGTGGTACGCTGGCAGGCAGATAAATTGTGAGTTTGCTAACATTTATTCTTGGAGGACTGCCGTCTGCGGGATGTTCAATTGCCCTAAGGGACGACTTTGCAATTTTATCCACGCGTTTAGGAACCCCAGGGATCAGTACGAGATAAAAAGTCCGCCCTGGTGGGTCACGAAGGCTGAGAGAGAGTCGACGAGCTCGAGGAGAGATAGGATTGACTTTAAAGAGTCGGTGAGAAGCCATGGGGACAATCACAGAAATTGGAGGTGGTCGGAATCTCCGGAAATGGAAGTTGACAGTTCGAGGAAGGAGACGAGTGAGGAGAGACGCAGTGGTTCCAAGAGTGAGAGACGTTCTGAGTCAGTTCGTAGCTCGAGGTCTGATAGATATTCAAAGTCTAGGCGGGAGTCATCTAGATCCAACCACGATTCGTCTAAATCGAGGCGCGAATCTAAGTCGAGACGAGAGTCATCTAAATCTAGACGGAAAAGTAAAAGACACAGCGATTCTGATAGAGATTACAAGTCTCGTGATGATAAAGAAAATGGTGATTGCAAAAAAAATGAACGTCACAAACGATCGAGTAGTAAAGATGATGTAGATTCAAAAAATTCGGATTGTGATAGAGTTGATGACGCAGACAAGCCAGCAAAAGTCCAACGCTCTGAGTGGGACACAACTGATTCTGATAATAGTTCATAGCTCGTACTTATAGTTAATATTAAATTATTATATTATAATAAAGTGTACATACAAAAATGACTTTTAAGATAAAATTAATTTTTTTTTAATTAAAAAGTGTAATAAAGGAGTGAAATCTAATTTAACATGCGGGCTTTTGCAATAACAATTTAAAAATCCCGCTTCCTTATTTTAAAATTTATGATGCTTATAATATTTAGATTCTTTTTTGTTACTTTTATTTTATTTATTTATAACACTCGGGTTTTTAATTGGAAATTGATTTTTTTTATCCTGTCTAAAAGTCGAGGAAAAAATTTGAATATAAATGGAAGGATAATTTTTGGGACAGAACGAGTCCAAAAAAAATCAAACTTGTCATCCTTGATAACAAAATTTAAATGTCAAGATCATCCGCGATTTTTTATTTTATAATTACGGGGATAAAAAAATGAACATAAAAATTATAAAATAAATTTTTTTTTATTCATGATTACAAAAAAATTTACTGATACTAAAATCAAATTCTACAGTTGGAATTTTTAAAAGCAATCCAAAAATCCCAGTGCGCATGTCTATTCAAAAAACTAGTGAATCGTTTTACTTTTTTTTTTTTTTTTTTAATACTAGTGTAAATTTAATCTTAATTACTAAATTATATTAATTAATACAAAACTCGTTTTTCAAAATCATTGAGAAGCTTAAAAAAAAAATTGCCACGAAAAATTTTTTCTAAAAATCTTCAAAAAATTTAAAAAATCAAAATCTATAAAAATATTTATAGCTAATGAGTAATAACTTAAAAAGTAATTAATTTAAGATGAAAATCAATCGACTTCCAATTTTCTGAATGATCCGCTGAGTCCGTGTATCGTTGAGTCTCCGGAACTGAGATCTCCGCAGCCAAATCCTTGTTTCAGTGCCGAAATCGCGCCTTCGCGGGCCTTTTCCGAGTACATGTTAATGCGTACTTTCATTTTATCATTTTTCATAAGGTTTGGCCGTGTGTCCAAAACTTCCTTTCGCCACAAATCTATCAATCGAAAAAAACTAATTAGCTCCGCCCAACAGATTTCATCACTTATTAAATTATAATGACATTCAATGACTAGTAAAATTAAAAGCTTTTATTCATTACTAGTCGTATCATACTCACCAATCATCTCCTTCATGGGCATTTTGCCTCCGTACTCTTTCGGCAACATACTAGTGTCCATTCCCTTCGCAATAGCCTCCTCCAAATTCTCATATAAAGTAACACGCTTTCTAATTTTATCAGACACCAATGACATGCCGAAATCCAAAACGTATTGTAATTTTTTCGGTACATTTATCGCAATCACAACTTTGTGCCTCATTGGAATCGTGCGCTATTACAAAAAAAAACAAATTAATTACATTTAAAATATTTACACATAAGGGGGGCAAAATGGACCCAGTAAGAACAAAATCCGTCATTTTTTTTTTTTACTAATTATATTTTTCTGACCCCCAAGTAAATATTTGATTTCATTACGATCGGAAATAAAAAAAATTAAGTGTGGGGCAAAATGGCCACTGGAAAATTAAAAAAAATTAATTAACAATTCTATCTAAATTTAATCGCCAGTAAAAATAAACTTTTTTAGAAAAATTTAAATGCTTCGCAGTAAATTTCAAATTTTTCCCGCGATAAAAATAATAGACTTCAAATTTTAAATTGCAATCATTAATTCCTAAAAGTTTAGACGGCCCGAATTGCCCCACTGCGCCCATATTGCCTCTATAAAATTAAAAAAAAAAATTTCTAACTCATTTTACCCCCACTTCCCAGTATAATTACAAAAATTATTTCTACATCAACTTTCACTTTTCTATCAGTTCTTTAAACATCTAATAAGCAGTATATGAATTCTGTTTCCTAATAAAAATATATAACCCATCAAATTACATATTTTGGGCTCCGCCACCGACTAAAAGTCAGAGAACCGGTTTTTAATTTTTTTTTTTTTTATCACACATTGAAATGTTACGTGTGTCACATGTGGCCTTGGATTTACCAACAATAAAATATCTCAGCATGTTAACGTAAACAAAAGTGAAAGATCAATAGTTTATTTGCATAATATTAAATAATTGGCATATATCACTATTAATGTTATATTTATTTATTAGTAAATATAACATTTGACATTTACCTCTCCGTTCTTCACAATGCGGACGGCTTCACGTGGTGTAAATAAAGTTATATGAGGAAACCCAACTCCAGCACCATCGGCGAAGTGAACAAACCCACGTACTTGATTTTCTTCATCTTCCATCAGCGTTTCATAAGCAATCCCATGCATCTTACACATGTCGACGTTAGTAAATTTGTACGGATCAAAAACACCTGGGATTAAAATTTAAATTTAATTTAATGATTATTACTAAAGACTTTAAATTCAAATTTAATAATTACCGGGCCTGGTTATAATAAGTCGTCGCCCATTGGCATCGCGACCGGGTGCGGCAAAAATATATCTTAAAAAAAAAATATTTTATTTTAGTATTTAGTTTTAAAATAAGTAAATTTAAAATTTAAAAGCGTACCCAAGTGATAACAGCTCGTCCATATTGGGCTCAGTTATATCCAAGTTGTTAAAAGCTGGATGATAAACTTGTCTGAGTAGTAAATATCTTTCGATAGCTTCCTGGGACATGGGTACGCTGAATTTTTTAACTCGCAAAAATCTCAGAAGAAATTGGGCATCTAAAAAAATTTAATTGCATTGATAATTAATTTAGTCATTAATTATTAATTGATTGCACTGTAAAAAAATCGGAAGTCAATCCAGAGTGAGCATAAATTTTTTTTAAATCCGAATTCATTTCACAAATGGATGAATTTTTTTTCTCCTTATCTACTTCACCAGAGTTTTAATGGTGAAAAAAAATCCGCCCTTTAATTAACTCTGGATTAAATCTACGAGTTCTCAAATATAATTAATTATTTTACCAAGTCGACAATTTTCAATCCGTTCATTTCTCATAATATAATCACGCATTTGTTCAAGCGCAGTATTACGTCTCGATTCATCTTCTCTAAGTTCTTCTTTAGCAACTTCTTGGGTTTCTTTTGACAATTTGCAGACATAGTTGTCCGGTTCCGTAACCCATTTTATTCCTTCTCCAAAACCCATTGTTTGTTAATTAATAAATTAATTAATAACCAAATTGAGCTGGTAAATATCTAGTACAAAAAATAAATAATTAATAATAATAATAATACGTAATGATCAACAGCTGGAGTAATGTTATGTCAGGAAACAAAGAAAGTAATGTAGGTCAACATCGCGGCGGACCAACTGCCGACTTTCACTTCTGGGTCAATGTGACCTCGAAATAACATTTATTTATCACTATCTAATTATATATATATATTACGCCATCTTATCGTAGACCAGGCTAGATTACGTTAAAAACGGAGAAATTTTTCTCTTCCTTGTTTATTTATTTATTATATAAAGCAATTTATTAATCAGGGTCAATTTTTAAAAAATTAGTCAATTTTTCTACAGCCAATGCTGCGTAGGAGAATGGAACGCAGGATTTTTTACTTTTACCTACTGGTCTTCTAGCATTTTATGATAAATCATTTATTGTATTTGGAATTTTGCTACCTCTGATCTTTTTATCTCTTCTACATTTGGGGAATTTCGTACTACTGCATACGATTTTTTTTTTTTAGATGTAAAAAGATCGAAAGTTAGACTTTAAAAATTGAACTTTTCATCCTTTTATTGGCATGATCCTGACGTTATCCAACGTCTAATAAGTTTTGAATGATTTTTCAAAACGATAAATTTGAAAAAAAAATATTTGGAAAAATTGCACCTACAGTTTTTTGAATTTCCTAAATATGCATTTTCTTAGTTTTTTTTTTTTTTTAATTGATTTGTTAAATAAAACAATCCGAAAATTGCTGATTGTCTATTCAGGATCATAACTGGCAGACAGTGAAAAATTTTTTGATTTTTTTTCAACAAATCAATTACAAAAAAAAAAAAAAGAAAAAAATGCACATGTAGAAAATGAAAAAAGCTACAGATGCAATTTTTCAAATATTTTTTTTTTTATAATCTATCGCTTTTAAAAAAACCCAAAAATTCAAACGTCGGTTAACCAGTATGAAGAAAATCTATATATATTTATACAATTTGACTGATATATATATAATGAGAAATAAGTGTTACAAGCTATATAACATTACATATGAGTATTACATCCGTGAAGAAAGGCAAACCTTGAAAGAGATCAACAAAGTAAATTAATAAAAATAAGTAATAATAAGCAGTCAACGTAATAACCACGTATCCAGTGATATAATATACATTAATGGGTTGTAATGTAAACGTAATATCAAGCCGATATTATGTAGAGACAGTGGAGGTGGTGGAGATGGAGATGAAGGAATGAACGCAGTCAGCTCACTTAAAGTTAACTCGTATCAACTCTTTCATAATAACTTTCTCCAGTTATATAACAATTATATATCAAGTATGGGTTGTTCACCCATCTTTCTTCTTTGAGTAACCAGGCCTTCAATATCTTTATCTCTTACGCGGTTATTTTATTTTAAAATTAATAATAACTCGAAAATTATTTAATTATTCACGGAAAAAATTACTTAATTTTTTCTAAACAAACTTCATATGCGTATTAATATTTTTATTATTTTATTTACGACATCCGGGTCGGTTTTAATTTATCGCCCGTTAACAAGCGACAGGTAAAATTTTCTACCCCAATTAAAAAGGCCGCAAAAAGTTGTGAAAAAAAATGAAAATAAACAAACGTTTGAAAAAAATAAAACTTGATCTCCTTGAGGTAAAATTTGAATGACTAAAAATATCGCGACCTTTTTGATGAAAACTTGATCGAATATTAATCAAATAAAATAAAAAAATATCCTTGATAAATGTATGCCGCTGAGAACATCAAGTTCAACTGGTGGCATGCGTTAAATATTTAAGTAGTCCCGCGTTTTTTATTTGTTGCGACTTATTTATATTCAAGATTACGCTCAAGTTTTATTGAGATGACACCTTATATATGCGGAATATGTTTATTATTTTATTGATATGATCATTGTGATTATGGTGCTCGTGACAAGTGACCCCGACACGCATCAGCGAATTTGAATTATAATACTCAGGGTTTATATTGTTATATATTTATTACTTTTACTACTGATTACTGAGTCGGTATGCAAAAAAATATATATATATATATATATATATATATATGAAGAATGAAGTAAAAAAGTTTTCCGCGTGGAAAGTTAATTCGTATAACTCACCGAGCAATTTAATTATCTAACAAATGTACTGCAGTTTTTTTTTTTTTAAATTTAATTTAATACGCGTGTAATTTTTTTTTTTTTTATGAAGTGTTTTTTAAAATTTTTATTACTCTGTAATGAGTGATTTTTATATTAAGAAATGAATTATATAATGTGTTAAGATAATAACTGGGGTATTATGAAAGAAATTACATTTTCATAAATTATTATTACGTTTTAAATTATCTCACATGCAATATAATAATTAATTACTTTTTTAAAATCAAGATTATAATGATTTAACTAAATGTTTTTGTTTAAAAATTTAATATTTGAATTATTTAAAATAATGACACTTTATTTAAAATTTTGAATTTAAAATTTGAAAAATTTTAAGTGAGATAATTTGTCACAGCCACAAAATATTTATGTAAAAATAAAACACATGAATAAAAATAAAAATTCACAAAATGAAAAAAGTAAATTGGAGGTAATGAAATAAAAATAAAAAACGCACGTACCCCAAACGCTGTTGCTTTGCGGCAAACTTGTAAGCAACTGCCCCTTCGCCGGGACTTGATCACTCTTTTATAATTTTCACGGGCTCCTCTCTTTCTCCTTACTCTCTGGTGAGTTCACCTGAGCCTAAGGCTATCAGTTTTGTCCCAACGTCATGGTCTGATACTACTATAATCCTCTACCTCCACCTAAAATTTATAATCGTCGTGCGCGATATCATTTTTTTTTATTATTCGCTTGTGGCAATTTCCATTCATCTATCGATCTGCTTATAAAAAACAAAATATTATCATTTATTATGTGTCAGACGTAAAGACACGTGATTGTTTTACATAGAAAACTTGTTGATCAACATCATAATGAATATGACAAATTAAAATTTAATTTTGTATAAATTATATCACTCGTGAGCAGTAAAAAAAATCATTACAGTAAACACTTTTTTGACTAAATAATTTTTCAAAATATCAGATTTTACTTAAAAACAATTTAAAAATTTTTAAAAAATTATTAGCGGCTTAATTTTTAAAATTAAAAATTACCGCCATTTCAAATTAATTGACCATTTCTTTAAATTTCAAATTTTTTCGCGCGCAATTTGAATATTTGTAAAAATTTTCACTTTTTGACCGCAAATATTTTTGGAAGTAACGAAATATTCAAAAATTTTAAACTCCCGCCATAAAAACCAATTAAGTATTAAAATTTTTTTTTAAATCTACTGAAAAACTATCAGCTAAATTTTTTTTTCAACCTCGCCATCAACATGAACTATAAAAATATTAAAAGACAAATTTAGTGAAAGTTTTTCCGGTACAATAAAAATAAAATTTCCAACTGTCTGATTATATCTAGAAGACACGGTTTTGTTACCAAGATGATGTCTCTACTTATCAAATGCCCATCATCTCATAATTCACTTAATTCACATCATAATAAATCACATGAGTTAAAAAAAAAGCTTAAGGAATTACCTCAACTGGACATTTCTAAAAACAATTAAATGTCCCATTGAGTAACCATCGATCGTAATATTTAATCTGTAATAATAAAAATGTTTATATAAACAAAAGTCCATACAATAGAGAGTAAAAATAAAAACAATATCTGTAAGCAATTGAGTGTGACTAAAAAAAGATATTTCTATAATTTAAAGACCGCAATCCGCTGTCGGTACCCGTTACATAATTTCGGACATGTAACAGGTAAATATTATTAAGTAATTTCGTCAGCTAAATGATATTTAAATTCAAATAATTACTATCTGTGATTATACTTTTTCTATAAATATACGTACGTCCGTCCAATAATATATAAGACAATTACAGGTGCCGGTTAGTAGTATAAATATATATACGTTGTAGTAATGGTTTATTGCTTTTGCTCATATTTATATTTTAATTTTTAAATGAGATCTTCAACGTGATACTTAGCGGCCAGTAAACTTTCTTCTGGTTCAATTTATTTTATACATATTTTTTTTTATTTTGCATAACTGAACGAACGTAATAATGTGTAATGCAATAATATACTTTCCTACAATTTCATGATATGAGTGCGGTATCAAACTTGTAGACACGCAATATAATAAAAAAAATAATATTCCATAGCAAGGGAGTCCCGGTTGTTGGGTTTATATATATATAATAAATAAAAAAGTGAAATGTCGGTAGTACTCTATACCCTGAAAAAAGAAAAAAAAGTTACAATAGTCATTATCATTTGTTCATTTAATACTTAGTACTTAATACTTGATACTATTATTTGTACATACTCCATATTGTGCAGTTGTTTAATAATTATCATTGTTATTTAATTTTTTAAAATTCTTTTGTTATTTAATGCTTTGAGTCTCTAAAAAGTCATTAAAGCGGATAAATTAAAACAGTTTAATTGTTAAATATAGCACTTTCTTCAGCGCTGCGGTAATAAATTATGTATGAGGATTAAAAATTTTTTTAATTACGCGGAATGTTTATGTCAAAATTTTGATTTATTGTTTGATGATTACATGAATTTATTTTATTTTACTTTATGAAATTTTTTCCTGCTATAAGATGAGCGCGCGGGGGTAATTTTTGAATTTTTTTGTTGCCGTAGAAAGGAAAGTAAAGGCGGGAAATTTAAAAAAACTTAATTCAAATTTTGAATGGTTTGGTAATTAAATTAATTTAATGCCATGAAAATTTTTTTTTGCCGTAAGATGGAAGTGGAGGGAAATTTTAAAAGTAATTTAAAAAAAAAAAATTTAATTTAAAATATTGAATACAGACTGAAATTATTTGGTAATTATATACATTATTAAAAAAAAATTAATTTATTGCCGTAAGACGGGCGGTAGAAAAAGAAAACTTACAAAATCTATTTAATTATTATTTTCCATAATTAAGTAGCTTTGGTAGCGCAATAAAAAATTGAATACCAAGAAAGTTAAAAACACGATAAAGAAGTTGGTGCAATTGAAAACTAACAGCTATAATCATACAATTATCTACTTCAATATCTAGTAATTAGTGTTGAAGTAGCATAAATAAAGCCAAAGACAAAGTACTCGGACATTTTACATCACGCATGCGCAATAAAAAAACCTTCAGATCGGGTTTGTAATAAAATTTAAATCCAAATTTAATTAATTAAATATTTAAATTTATTAATTACTCAGTCAGCAATTAATTGCATTCACAGCAATTTAAATATCACAAGTAAATTGTCCAGAAAAATAATAATTATTTAATACAGATGACAATTTATTTAAATTGAGCAATTGCCTTTGATTTTACGCTTTGACAAAAAGTCGGACTTTGGCATAAGCGCCTTTGCAGCCGCTCTGAAATCCCATGATACTTTTTTTGACTTCTTCAATCTGCTGGTCCGTCAGCTGGATATTTAAATTACGCGCTTCTTCTTTGATGCAGGCTTCGAGAACTCGCGGCTCCAGGTCTCGGAACGCAATAGCTTTTATGGGAATATTAACATCCAAAAATGCCGCTTCGATGCTTCTGATGCTCTGGTCCAGGTCAATGGATTTGTGCAGATTGTCGTCAACAGTCTGCGGATTAATCATCGCGAGAATAATAACACGCGGCCGGTCTTTCTGGTTATGAAAATATTCAACGAAATTCACTAAATCTTTTAAATCTTGAGTTCGTAAATTTTCCAAGACAACTAAATTACTGTGGAGTGCTGATAAAATACTGTACGCCTGGATGGCGTTACTCAGCGGCGGAATGTATTCATAAATATTGTGTCTATACGGAAAATGATCCTTGATAATATTACCCGTGTAAGTTTTGCCGACTCCGGTACCACCGACCAGAGTGACGACATCGAAGTCTCCAGAGCTGCGCTGAAAATATTCAGACAATTGTACGATGGCCTCATCTTGACCGTAGATCTTTCGAGCAAGTTCTAAACTTGCATTAGCAAAATTAAAAGGTTGCTCGTAGAACTCTGTTACGAGACTTGAAATTATTACAGCACTCAAGACCACGAGTATGAAGAATAAAGACTTTGACCATCGATTAGTTAACTTTGGACTTGAGTTCACAAACTCTTGAGCTATAAGCGGTCGAATTTTTTTTTGTTGATCTAGATTTTCTGACTGAGTCTTTAAAGTTTCTAGTTTTAAATTTATTTTATCTTCTAGTCCTGGTCTTGGTCCTTGTTCTGATCTTGGTACTGGTACTGGTTCCTGTTTAATTTTCGGTGGTGATGAACTACTCCTTCGATCATCATGACTAGAATGACTGCGTCGATGTTTTTTTAATTTAAATAATTTTTCTTGACGTTTATGCTCAGGCGAATCATCAGAAATTTTTAATCCGCTTAAATTAAGTGACCGCAAGTCGCAAGGTTCATTTTTAATTGGCATCAGTAGTTTATTAACTGATGATGACTTTGTTAATCCAGAGTTTTTTACCCATAAATTAGAAGCAGAATTAACACGTGGGAAATTCGATGTCCAGATTTCCTGGCTCTGAGATTTACCGTCAGTTGTTATTACCGTCGAGACTTTGACTTGCCTACAAAAAATTCTATTTATTACTGATGATCTAATGAGCGATAATTGATTCAATCAACACTCGATTTGAATTATTAAATATTGAATGTAAATTTCATAAACCCGATACCTGATATTTGAATTTTTATCTAAAATCTGCTCGCAACTGTACTGTTTGACAAGACCGCCAGCAGTTGTCAGGTGTTCAAAAATTACCTTACGGTTTTCTGATGTCAGGTCCGTAAAACTTGACGTCCTCGTAAGCCCAAGAAAGTTTTTATCCATCACTCATCCAGCTAAAAAAAATACATGAGTTTTTTTTTTTTTTTGCTACGGACATAACCTGCCCGATTATTTATTATCTAATCGTCTTTTATTTACGGCAATTATTTAAAACAACAAAAAACTCATTATTTATTTTAAAAGCATAAAAATATGATATAAAAAATTACCTTATGTTTTTTTTTTACTTTTGCTTTTTTAATTTAAATAATTTAATTTAATTTCACTAGTAAGACTTCGTAATTATTTTTTGCGCGCAACTTAAATAATTTATTTTAATGACTTAATAACAAAAAATAATTATTATAAACACTTATTTATAATTACATTTGATAAACAAAGCTAATTATTTATGTAAAAAAACATTAAGTGCGACCGGTACACGCGGGACATAAAATAATTTAATCTGCGCGCGCAGGAGGAAATTCAAAATAGTATAAAATAATTCAGTTGCGTTTAAAAGTTTTATTTGTGATAATTTGAATATAGAAGTTCATACATTTGATATATTATATATATTTGATATTCTTGATATATTTGTGAAGAAAAAAAAAAATTATTTCATAAACAAAGACCGCGACTCCACATCGGGCCATGGAAACATTTGTGGTCGCAGCATTCATCGCGTTTCAAACACTAGAATAAATTAAATATATATCAATATATATATACGTATATAAATAACATTAAAATTTAAATTAATTGATAAGGAATTGCATACTTACTGATTCATATTTTTTTTTGCAAACAAAACATTCGCTATTCGTATTATGACTAATCGCGCATGCGGCGAAAAACCCAAAGATAAAAATGATAAAAATAAAAATCGAAGCTTTTGACATTATTCAAATTTATATAATTACTGATGTACTTCACAAACAGTTCTATAGACTCACTACTTATACAAAATTCCAGATGCGTAGTTTATAAAATAATTAAAATAAAATTTAATAACCCGGAAAACACGAAGATTTAAAACAAACTTGATTATTTCCCTAAATATTAAAGAGACATAAAAATATGTTGATAAATATCTACTTACCAGTAATGGTTTTTTTTTTTATCAGTAATTAATTAAATTAATTAGGTATTTTATTTATTTAAAATTTCCTGAGTCTGAATGTAGCAGACATGACAAATTTAAAATTATAAGTAATTAGAGTAAATAATTAATAAAATAAAATTTAAAAAAATTGCGCATTAAAAAAATTTTAAAATTAATAAGTGCATTTTTTGTAAATATTTTTTTTTTAATTATTTACTCTATTTATTTATAACTTTAAATTTTTCTGATGTCAGCTACATTCACACTGGTGTAAAATTAATGTGATAAATTTTTAAAAAAATATTTAAAAGTCAAGATGAATCATTTATTCATTGTAACATCATTTAGCGTCATGGTAATTATTTTTATGATAAAAATACAAGGATTAATTCACATTACAATTATTTGTCTTGTTATTTTAATTATAATTCTACAAGTTTATTAAATAATATTTTTTTTCTGTTTCATTCGGTTTATTTAATTAATTAATTAATTAACTACTAGTATAGACATCGAACAATTTCACTATATAAAACAGTTGAGCATCACATTCTGTTTTAATAACTCGCATCCGTCTAATAATATTCATCAATTAATACAATGCAATAATATTAATATTAATAAATTGATAATAATAATAATAATAATAATAATAATAATAATAATAATAATAATTAATAATCGATAACAATACCCTGCAATACATAACTTGAAGCCATGTTTTATACGTTTTTTTTTTTTTTTTAAGTAGAAATTTAAATAACTCTGTTATTTATGGACAAAATGGGTTTTTTTAATGATATGATTTATGTATAATACAGAAATATAATCATAACTTTTGAATTAAAATTTTATTATTATTATTTTTTCTTACTTTTCGATGCATTCACTCATACATTATCATAATCACCAATTAACTAAACAACAAAAATCTCATCCTTATTAATTTACAATTTAACAATCGGCGGTGGTTCGTTTATAAAGTTGTAAGTGCACGTGATTTATCTTCAGGCTCATCAGGTTTTCTATAAAAATAATAATTTATTAATTAATTAGTTAATAGACGTAAAAAATTTGCGGAGTGAACGTGGATTAAATCCAGATTGAATTCGGAGTGGATTTCGATCAAATTTAGGTCACTCCGAAATCACTGGCGGAAAATAAACTCCCTATTTACCCCGTTTTCGGAGTTATTTTTTCTAAAATTTCAAGTGACCGAGTGAATTTGAATTTAAATAAAATCCGTAATTACTCCGTAATTCACTATCGATTTTTTACACTGTGGTATTTTGTGCGGCAAAGAATTAATCAAGACGATTTTAGACCAGAGTAAAGTTGTCTAACGTCATCCGCTGATTTTTTCTGTGCCACACATAATATTCTTTATGATTTTGCATTGAAACTTCAAGTTTCAGTCTTAGCACTCAGACAAAAAATTAATTCCAGATTAATCGTGTGATAAATTATCAGCGTAAGCGTAAATTGTAATTAATAATTATGAAGAAACAATGACAAGTATCGGGACTGAAATAAAAAGAGAGCGGCAGAAATTTCTCAAAGGACGAAATAAATTTTTTCCCGCCGACGTGTCCGCGGCATTGGACTGAAACTTTGAGTTCCGATGCTGGTATACAAAAAATTAAAAAAATTACCTATTACTGGGAGTAATATTCTCAATTGGCTCTACATTAGCGTTATCATTTACATTTATTGAAGACACATTACTCTCGGGGTTACTAATTTCTTTAACTGTATTACTGATAATTGTATTTTTTTCTTCCTTGATATTTGCTGCAGTAATTTTATCATCAGCGGCTGATGATTCCACAGGCTTGATATCAGAAGAAGGAGAAGGAGATGGAGATGAAGACGGAGAAGTTGGTACGGCTGAAGTTGAAGTTGTATCTTTATCTGTTGTACTTGTCGTTGTTTCAGGTACTTGCTGTTTATTATCAGCTTCGGCAACTACGGCACTAGGTACGAATGCACTCTGTAGTACATTCATACTGGCAATATGGAGTGAACTATCAAAATTGTCAAAATTAGCCCAGCCTGATGATTCATCTGTAGGCGATGTTGATGAATCCCAAGGGTTTACTTCCGGTAATATTGTGTTGCTTGATAAAGGTTCTGGTGTATCCCAAGCTAATTATTTTATTGCAATTAATTTTATCAATTATTATTATTCGTAATATTTATAATGAGTATTTATTTTTAATACTAACGATCAGCAGAATCAATTTCCATTTGTATGTCTTTTGTTTCTTCATCCTCGTCAGAAGATATTGAATCGTGTTGCTGCTGTTTGAACGGCCAATCACGTTTATCAATTACGGTTTGGAAAGTTAATTCACCTTCATCACCCCATTCAAGACCATCTTCTTCTAGGCCGGCTTTTTGTTTTTGTTGACAAATCTATTTTATAATTTATTATTATCATTACAATTATACTAATAATAATAATAATGATGATAGAGAAATTAGCGAGAAGTTAAAAAATTTCTTTATTTTTTATTTAAATATAATTAAAGCCAGAACGTAACATCTCTGAATAATTTTCCATTATAAATATGACCCAGACATACAAATAGATAACTTTACA
This sequence comes from Microplitis deprimator, assembly GCA_964016945.1. Classification (NCBI taxonomy): domain Eukaryota; kingdom Metazoa; phylum Arthropoda; class Insecta; order Hymenoptera; family Braconidae; genus Microplitis; species Microplitis deprimator. The sequence goes on from OZ024716.1 coordinate 15,137,855, forward strand.
ATGTGGGGAAAAATGAGCCACCATTTTTTTTTAATTTGTTCTAAAAAAATAACCAGCGGCCCACATTGACACGTACTTATGTTACCCCATTGAAGTTAAAGAAATTCTACGGTCCATTTGACCCTATTTTCTTACGTATATCTAAAAAAAATTACCTTGTTAAATGCATCTTCTTGTTTAATAAGATCTTCTTCAGTTAAAGTGAAAGGCATTGTGGTTATTTGGTCTACCGAATTACTAGGCCTATTGAATAACAACAATAATTAAATGAATTAATTTACACCCTTAATAAAATACCAAATTACTAAAAAAATTCTTACTGTAAAGCATCATTGCCCTCATTAAATTCATCATCATATAAACCATAGTTAGTAGCAAAACGTGTTGTCATCTTTTGTTCCTGATAATTTTCATAAACCTGACATTAAAAATAAAAATAATTACAATTAAAACTATTCCCGCAAATAATTATTTATAAATTACCTGTTGTATATAATTATCCTGTGAGTAAGAATTAAAATCTTCTGTACTGTCTTCCGATGATGTGATGTACGGCTGAGTCTTTCCACCCTGCGATTAAATTTAAAATTTTAAATAGTATTTTACGCGCCGAGGGAGGAAAGTCACCGACTCGGGTCTACTTTCCTCCCTTAGTGTGTAATGTACTATTAATAAAAAGTACATTAGTTAATAATTACCAGGAATATTTGATGTGTTTTATTTATTTCCGCTAACTGAGTATTTACAAGAGCTTCCCACTTTTGCAGAGATTCTGCCGCTATATTGTCTTTTAAAAACCTATCAAAATCTTCACTTTTTTCAGCCTTTTTGACAATATTATTTGCTATATTTATTAAATGACCCATGTAACCTTGGCGTATTCCATTTTCTTTTTTCCTAATCAAATTAAATTTAATTTAATCAAGTAATTAATTATCATCATTTGTGTCAATTAAATTGACTTAATTAAATAAAACAACGTACTGCTTATCGTCGTTTATCACCCAAGCGTCTAGTATACGATCAATCAATTTACACTGGACGAATATCTGTCGTAGATAATTAAATTAAATAATAATTATAGTGAATAAATAAATGAATAATTAAATAAAGTAAAACTGTTGAAATCTTACGTGCGTATATACTGAATTACTCTTCTCCTGCCACTCTCCGCTAATAACTAAAGCCAGACATTGATCGACTTGAGTATGCAGGAAATTATTCCAAGAGTACTCGAAAAATAAATCCAACAGAGTCTGGAATGTACCGAGTTCGGCGAGCTTTCGAAATACTTTAATGTTCTCCGATGACAAAAGCGCTGTCAATGATTTGGCAATATGTAAGCGCGTGTTCCCTAATGGAATCTCTAGTAATCCAACTGTTGTTTTTACTGCAGGCTTCTGTACCGTAAATATAACAATTTAATTCCTATTAATTAATTAAATTTTTTGTGGAGTAAATTAACCAGCCCCGGTCTACCCCTTGAAGAAATTATTTTTTATGGCCTAAGATAATTTAATTAATTAAATACATAGAGGCTGGGTACTAACTGGGGCTGGCTATCGGGTGGTTTACTATAAATAAATAAATAAATATTTTCTTACAGGCGGTGGATTTAATAATAGCTGTTGTAATTTTTCCAGGTACGGTAAAGTTGCATTTTGGATTTTAATACGGTCCACATTATCTGTCACTTCCTCACCAGGATTATTACCTTGCATTTTTGGATCAATTAAAATGCTGAAAAAACAATATTATTATTTATTGAAAATTTAAGCTGTCAAAAAAAACGTGATTCGTTTTTTTAAAATATCTAAGTAAATATTAAGTTATTTGAAAAATTGTAAGAGACCTTTTTTGTGGCGCTTTAAATTCTCTACAAAAAAGGTATCTTGTAAATTTTTAAAAAACTTGATAGTTATCGAGATATTTTGAGTTCAAAGTTCAAACAAGTGGATATGGAAGTTGGAATTCAATTTCCCGGGCTTTTTTGAATTTCAATTGACCAAGGGTTTCATTAATAATTTATTATTACTATTATTTGTAATAAATCTTACTTGTTGGTTTCTTGACCGAGTAAAACTAATAGCACTTGAATGCCTCCTACGATGCTGCTTTCTTTATGTTCACCAGTTAAAATAGTTTCTAATATTAGCGAAACTGTTTCTTCTCTGTAAAAATAATTTATTATTAATAATAAGAAATAAATTATTTAATTTAATTTAATAAAATACTTACGACTCTAATGTGTTGAGAATAGGATCAGGGTCAGTACGTTCTGTACATGTGAGCCTGTACTCCCTTGCTAATTTAATAATATCACAAAGTAACTGTGCCGCATTAGTGTGTTTTTCTGAATTTGATTCAGATGACAATAATTTAATCAATCGTTGTACAAGTTGTTGAGTATCCAACCACTTTTAATAATACAAAATAAAAAACATTAATTACTACAATAATAAAAAAAAAACTAAAGCAAAATAAATTAACAAGCGTCAATCCGCTTGTGGTCCAAAGACTTAATATCCTGGGCACGGGAAAAAAAAAGTTCTCTCACATTTAAAATATTCTGACGCATATCGACACCCTCGACTTTGGTCACCAGTTTCAATACTAAGTCCATTATCGCCGAAGTCTCCAAGTGCTCGAGAAGACGATCCACGCATTTTTGACGACCTTTAAGAAACTCTAATACCTGCAAGCACATGAACTGATAGGAGTACCAATTCTGGTAGTCGGAAATGGAGTCCAAGGATTTTTTTCATGAATAAGGAGTTTGAGGTTCGGGAAAAAGGAAAAAATACTCATATATTAACTATTAACTTAACTTACACACAAATATTTATTTATAATAATAAAATATACTAATTTTTTTTAATTTGCGCATTTATATTTTCATCATAAATGAGGATATTCAAATTACAGCCACTAAGTAATGGCTCCAGGTAATGAAATCCTGAACTAAAATACTTGTTAGCTATTTTACTAGTCACTAAGTAAGATAGTAAACTTTTTACTCCGTTATTAATATTTCTATTATATGTCAAAGTGACACAGTAACTTTACAACCCGATATCTTTGTGCCGAGTACGTCAACTCTGCCTCAGACTATCTCTCTATTAGTACGAGCGGAAGTAAAAAACTGTTGCGGTCTTCGATGCATTAACCCGAGAGTAAATGTCGACGGATAGTTACTAATTTCTAATTAGTGTAAATGTAGCAGACATACAATTTTTTAATTACATATAAAAAAAAAAAATAAATGAATAATTAAAATAATAAAATTTAAAAAAATGCATGTACTGATTTTTGAATTTTCTAAACGTGTATTTTTTTATTTTTATTTTTTAGAAATTTTATTTTATTATTTCAGTTTTAAAAATTGTCAGATGTCCGTTAACTTTACTGTCATTAATTTCTTTGCATTACGAATTGAAAACGAAAATTTTTCTTGCGTCAAGAAATTCTTTTTTTTCTGTGCATCTAAAAATCTAGGGGACCGTTTTCACACCAAAAATTTTTTACAGTAGTTTTTTATATTGATGAAAATATCATACATATAAAAATTTTTGATCTATTTATGAAAAAAATATAAACGCGCAATATCGTCAGCTCATAAACTATAAAAAATATTTTTTTAAATGCCAAAAATTAAACTTGATACTTAAATAAATAAAATAGTTTTTAAAAAACTGACAATTTATAATAAAATAAGATAAATTACCTGATCGCTTTTACGTATCAACAAAACTCCAATTATTTTACTGAAAAAGGAGGCAAGAAGTGGATTCAAAGGTTCATCAGTATCAATAAAAGAATACAATTTAGCCAGCAGAGTTTCCGAGCCTAAAAATAACCACAAGTATTTATCATTACAACAAAAACAATTTAATTTTAACATAAATATAATTATTTAAGTAACACTGAAGTCCAATGACGTTACCTGCCAACTTTTCATTAAGAGTCGGGACATTGCACGTGAGCAATTCGCAAGCAACATTAGGGTATTTGTACCTCCACCTTTCCTCGATGTCCTCAGGCGGTTCTTTAGTCGTCAATGCCACCAACTCCTCGATTATTTCAGGTCTGGTTAAACTAAAATTAAAAATTACCAATTGTCCATCACCCACTTCACCAAAGCCAATTACTATTTTAAAAAATCAACTCACTATTCAACTAATTTTTTGTTCTGACTTTTACACTCAGGCACGATTTCCTCTTGATCCATCAACTCTTGGAGCGTTACATCCTTTAACAATCAAACATTTTTTAAAAATCCCAGAATTTATAATTCGAAATTTACAATCATCAGCCATATCATTTATTTTCTGCACCGTCAATAAGTTAACGATAAAAATCCAAATAATTACCAAGTACTAGAGTCAACTCTATGATTAATTAATGACTAAGTGCATGGAATATATATAATTATAGTAAATATATGAAAGTAAAAACCTCTTTATTGAGTAATGCCTCGATTTGCGGAGACAGTGCATAGATGTTTGCCCAAAACATGTTGGATCCACGCTGGCTTTCAAATAACCCAGGTACTGAGCTTGTAAATACTGATGTTTAATTCAAGTATTTTAATCTCACACAGCATCCGGACGAAATACGCGCTTGGATTATTGGTCTTAATAATACTGAGCTGGTGTATAAAAACAAAAAGTTATTATTATTACTATTATTACTTATTTACTGGTACTTATTGCTACTTAAAAAAAAAACTAAACGCCTAGTGTTTGAGAAATACAAACTGATACGTAAAAGCTAAAAATTATTTAAGTCAATCTATACTACGGTCAGTACATACAACTTTTTTGCGATCGTCACTGTGTTATAACTATATATTGTGATACATATGCTCGTACACTTGCTTTTTAAATACTTAGCACATATACTTATATATTTTTATTATTATTATTATCATTAGATACTAGGATATCTTTATTGTCCCACTCTCATTATATTTAAATCCGTTAACTCACTTTTTCTTCGCTTACTTATTTATTTTTTATTTTTTTACATTTATTATATATATATTTTTTTTTTTTACAACTACTCAGTATGTAAAAGTGCGCATGATCTGAATTGTTGAAAAATTTAACACCCGCCATTTTGAATTTTTGGTTACGAACCTCATTAATTATTTAAAGTTGTTATTGTTTTGTTTTAATTGGTTTAATTAATATTTTTTAATTAGTATGACTAATTACGTAATTTAAAAAATGGAGGGTAATTATTTGAAAACTAGAAAATTGAATAATTGGAGTGACTTTTTTTTTTTTATTTAATTGTGAGATTTGACTTTTGGCGCCATCTTTTGAAATGGATTTTATTTAAAAATTTTATGACAACAAATTGTTGTAAAATTTTATTGACAATTTTTTAAATTTTATTTTAAGAGGTTAGATTACGAAAATGTCAATAAAATATTTAAATTTTAAATAATTTAAGTGAAGTAGAATTTAAAGTGGCGGTAATTATATTTTTTTAAATGTAATGTCAGTTACATGTCATATTAATATATAAATAAATATATATCCAAGTAAAACACGTGTCAGGTAACTGGAGAGTTGGTGAAATTTGATGAAATATAATTGCATGAAATTAGATAATTAAATTGAAGAATGAGGACGTTGATGAGATTCGTAAGACAGCTGAGGAAATTGAACAGAGTCAGCTGGAGAGTTTATCAGCCGCGGCTAGAAGTTCCTGACAATGGTCGGCGAAATTGTTTTCGAAATTTATCGAGGTGAGTAATGACTTGATTGCTGATGATTGATAGAGTTTTTATATTTCACTTGGTTTCGCAGGAGCTACATGTCGATGGCAGCGAAACCCACGGTGTCTAACATCTACAATGACAAGCTGTTTGAAAAGATTGAAAATCAGTTGAGAAATGGGGAACGAGTTGACAAAAATGATATTCAGCAGTTGCTGTTGGACATCCAGACCTCGGGGACTGTATCTAATGTTGATGCGCTGATGTTAATTAAGAGCTGCGGCAAGCCGTTGATCGACACTGATTCCAAGGAGAGCATTCAGTTGGTACAAGATGTTTGGGATACACTGGAGAGTTTGAATATCCGGATAGACGTGTCTCACTACAACGCTCTGCTCAATGTTTACTTGGAGAAAGACCACGAAATTTCATCAGCTGAGTTCCTGTCGATAATGGCCGACGGATATGTGGAACCAAACCGCGTGACCCTTCAGCGGCTGATAGCTGCCGACTGCAAGCAGGGTGACATCGCGGGAGTGACTAAAATTATGAAGCAAATGAAGCAAAGAGGTCTGCCTTTGTATGAAGAAATTTTCAATTCACTGATAATCGGACACAGTCAAGCCAACGACATGACGAACGCGGTTAACACATTGAAAATGATGGAGAACGCTGGGATCAGTCCATCTGCTGACACTTACACGGCTCTGATGTGCGCTTATGCTAAACGAGGTGACATGGACTCTATCAAAGCGACTTTTGATGAGATAGAAAAAGCTGGAATTACTCTTCGTGAGACACATTACATGGAGATAATCTACGCACTGGCAGCTAATGGTCATTCTAGTCAAGCTGAAGAATTAGCAGCCCGGTTGCCTGATGAAATTGACTCGGATATGGACATCTGCAGACTGCTGATCAAGCTGATCAACTTGAACCAACTGGAACTAGCACTTAGGCTACTTAAATCGTCAACGAAGAATCCTGCGAGACACAAAACACGCTGTCAATATATAACAGGAGCTCTTGTGAAGACTGGAGTCAAAGTAGGAGATGTAATTCGCGCTTGCGAGTTCATGGAAAAGGAACATCTTTACTCCCACGCTTTCTCCTCCACTGTCTATGACTATTTGACCACAGCTACTGGCTCAACCACCGTAATAGAGATAATGAAAGCCTGGTCCAAAGCCGGTGGGGAGATACGCGACCACTTCTTCTGGCCATTGCTCGTCACCGAAGCCAAGGCAAATAATATTGATGGCATGTTCGACGTGTTGACATGCATGATCAATTATTTTAAAATAATTCCTTCATTGAGTACACTCAGGGATTACACGATTCCCTACATGTTTGGTAACATCGAGGATATCATTAACAGACTGACTCCTTTGGGAATCCCCCGCGACGACATTCTGACGGCCATTGCCGATCGGCTTCTAATCGAAAGGAAATTAAGGAATGCTGCCATCATGATGACCACCTTCTCGACAAAGTACCCGAAGGATTTGTTTATAAGACACCTGGTGGAGACTTTGAACGTCAAAGATGACGTGAAATCGTTTTCAGTCATAATGAGACTCCTGTCCAATGATTCTGACCCAGAAAATTCTGGTAATTCTTCAACGGTAGCGGACACTGTTCTGCGTGAAGTGATGAAAGTAGTACCGGATTACCGACCCAATGTAATGATAAGCCTTCTTCAAGAGTTACAGGTATCGGGGATCAGCATCTCTACCGAGACCGGAGATGAAGTCAAAAAATATCTAGGTGACAGTGTGAACATCGATGTTGACGAATTGATTCTCAAATTAACCTCGGGTACTCTCATCGAGGTGCCTCTGTCTCAGTACAATCCTTACTTGGCTAGGAGATATACTGAGCACAAGGAACCAGTATCCACTATCCAGGTTCTTGAATTGAGAGAAGCATTCAACCGGAACGTCGTGAAACGAGATGCTGAAGGTGTCGCCAAAACTTTGAACCAACTGGAAGCTATTGGGTACATATCAGCACCAGTTCTAGCTCAGGCTATTGACATCTTTTGCGAGCAAGAAAACCTCGAAGCTGCTGAGAAGTACATGGACATGTTCAGCGACAAATTACCCGGGTCCACGCTAGACCTGAGGAAAATCGTGAGCTTCGTCGAGTTGCTCATCAAGAAGAATCGCTTCAATGACGCCGTCGTGTTCCTCAGCAGACAACCGGAAGCAGAAGGCAGCATAAGATTTTCTCGCGGGTTCATCACGTTCGTCCAGTCACTTCTGGAAACTACTTTGAGGTGCAAGGACCTACAGGTCACCTTCCAGATGTTCGAGCTGCTCAAGGTGAAAAAGTATCTGGAGCCGACCATCCACTTACTGGGTTCCTTAGTCAACTTTTGCCTCGATAATAATGACATTAAAACAGCTGTGGAGATTTTTGAACGTTCCATCAAAGAATACGGCTGTGCCCCATTCAGGAACAAGCTCCTCGAGGCTATCATCCAGGCTGATGACCAAGTTAATTTACAAAAGCTTACAGATCTTAGTAACAAACTGCACGGCAAGAGCAATACAAAATTTATTCTAGCGATGGCGTATTTGAATGCCGGCAAAAAAAGTCAGGGGAAAAAAATTCTCGAATCTCCGGGTCTACAGATCCACGACAAGCCACTCCAATTAGCTGTTGACAACTTGGTTAAATATAATAAACTCTTTGATCTTGAAGAATTATTTAAGTTCACAAAAAATAGCACCCGGCTAAACCGCGGCATCATATACGATGGGTTGTTGCAGATGTACATAGCGAAGAATGATTGGGAGCGAGGTCTAGGACTGTGGACGCAGATGCAAGAAGACAATGTGATACTTAGTTCGAATTTTTTAAATAAATTAGCTGACTTGCTTACAAGAAATAATAAACCAGTACCTTATGATCGCAGTGACAGACATCGGAGATCTTGTTAATTAAAATTTTATATTTGTAAGATAATGGTTGTGGACAAAGTCTGTAATTAATAAAAACTGAGTAAGTTGATTTTTAAATTATGATGTTTTATTCTAACATCTGGAGTAAGGGATAGAATAAGATGATTTCAGGTGAGGATGAGAACTGACATCACACAATTAGGATACAAATATACAATAATTATATGTTTGTATTTATTTATTATAACTAGAGTTAATGTTTCAGGCGAGTGCCGCTGTCGTATAGATAGATGTTTATATATTTATTTATTTTAATGTGGACTAGTGTGCAAATTGTTGATATTTTTATGCTGTCTAAACAAATGGAGAAAATAATATTTGAATCCTAGGTCCTTCACAGAATCATGTTAATCTTTTGATGATCGTCTGACATCATTTCAAAAGTTATTTCCGTGTGGAATAATAGAAAATACTAGAGGAAAAAAAATAATTAGAGTCCTAGATCCTCAATAGAACCATGGGGATGTCATGTCGATGTCAACTCCATGGCTTCTGCTTTGTGTATCCATTGAATAATTTTTTTTTATACTTTACCTCTTATTATTAACCGACATCATTTCTGAGGCTCGTTCAATGTAAAATGAGAAAAAATACTGGAAGATAAAAAATATTAGAATCCTAGATTTGTCTATTTTCGAGGCCAATAGCTCTCTTACTAAGACTTCACGGGTTCCTTCATTGCTTTCATCATTTTTATTATACAGTACATCAAATTCAGGCGGAATATAAACTAAGAATCCATATGAAAGCCATCCAAGGGGTCTCAAGGGGGTAAAAATGGCCGAAAATCGTGATTTCGACCACTAAAATCGACGTAGAAAATCTAATTATTGCTCTAGAAATCTAAAAATTGGTTTGGAAGTAGATTTTGATCCCCTGAATAGAAATCAGGCGGAGTATGAACTAAGATTCCATAAGAAAGCCTACAGAGGGTCTCCAGGGGTCGAAAATCGTGATTTCGACCACAAAAATCGACGTAGAAAATCTAATTATGGCTCTAGAAGGCTAAAAATTGGTTTGGAAGTAGATTTTGATCTCCTGAATAGAAATCAGGCGGAGTATGAATTAAGATTCCATAAGAATGCCATGCAGAGGGTCTCCAAGGGTCAAAAATGGGTGAAAATCGAGCTCCCGGCTATAACGCCCTATAACTTTATAATTCGATATTTTTCTCTATGGGAAATACAGGAGGAAACAAATCATCAAAGTCCTAGACCCTTTATAGAACCATGTGAATGTCATGTCGATGACACCTGCTCTGTGGCTCTATTTATTTATTTTTTTCTTCATTTTACTATTTGATTATCATCCTACCCCTATCCAAAAATTCCCATAGAATCCACTCAACTGCGACAAAAACCGCTTAGAATCCTATAGACTCTATTGGTTTCTATGCGGTTTTTGTCGCAGTTGAGTGGATTCTATGGGAATTTTTGGATAGGGACATTATTTTTGTGACTCTTTCGATGCAAAATAATAGAAAATACTGATGGAAAACAATTATTCCAAGATTTAGTTCTAATCGTACATCCACTGAATCTTATGTCTTTTTGGTCATGTCTTTTATATTACAAGAATTTGAATAAAATTCTTATCGTCAATCAACTCAAAAGTGATTCAACAGAACACAAGATGGCGGCCCCGATATTTTCCTGACTTTGTCACATATTTTAGTCGACGTAGAGGACGTCCTCGTCGCTACATACGATGAGTTACGAAACACACCAACACATCCAGAAATCTCTCACACCTATATTCGCATATTTACACATACCTACAGACAATATAATATATTTAAGTATAGTGTAGAACACGTGCGCTGAACCCACGGCGGCCATTGTCGCATATAAGATCGTACAAAAGAAAATATAAAACCAGCGTGATTAAATAAAGCTCATAGTTAATTTTCATTAAATAAGTCAAGTAATCATAACATAGTCTTAATATATAATTTATAAATATATATACCATAACAATGACAACAATACTGAGGTACGTGAGACACCTGAGAAAGCTGAACGGCATTGGTTGGAGAGTTGCTATTCACCAGTCGAATTTAGAACTTACCGGTATCAAGGGACAAGTAAATCAGCTAGCGAACTTATCTAGGTACGTAATTATTCCATTATTTAAACTTACAGTTTTCAATTATTTTAAATATTTAAATTTACAGGAGTTATGCAACAAATTCGGCGCCGAAACTGGCAACGACAAATTACAATGATAAGGGATTTTCTAACCTGGAGAACCAGTTGAGAAAATCAGGACGAGTTTTGTTTGGAGATGTCAAGAAGTTGCTGTCAGATGTCCAGACGATGGGAATGGTGTCAGGTCTTGATGCGCTTCTGCTAATAAGGAGCTGCGGAAAACCGCTGCTTGATGCCGATCCCAAGGAGAGCATTCAGCTGGTACAGGAAGTGTGGAAGACACTAGAGCGTTTGGAGGTCAGGATGGACGTGTCTCACTACAACGCGCTGCTCAATGTCTATTTGGAGAAAGACCACGAGTTTTCACCGGCTGAGTTCTTGGCAACGATGGCTGATAAATCTATAGAACCAAACCGCGTTACTCTCCAGCGACTGATTGCCGCTTACTGCAATCAGGGCGACATCGCGGGAGCGACTAAAATCCTGGAACAGATGAAAGCAAAAGGTCTGCCGCTATCTGAGGACATTTTTAATTCACTTATTGTCGGGCACAGTCAAGCCAATGACCTGGAGAGCGCAGTGAACACGTTAAAAATGATCGAAACCGCTGGGATCAGTCCATCTGCTGACACTTACACGGCTCTGATGTGCGCTTATGCTAAACGGGGTGACATGGACTCTATCAACGCAACTTTTGATACAATAACGAAAGCTGAACTGACTCTTCTTGAGAATCATTACCTGGACATCGTCTATGCACTGGCAGCCAACGGCCACGTCAGACAAGCTGAAGAATTCGCAGCCAAGTTGCCCAATGAAGTCCACTCGGACACTGAAATTTCCCGGCTGCTGATCAAGCTGATCAACTTGAACCAACTGGAACTGACTTTGAGGCTGCTCAAGTCAACGGCATCAGACCCTCTAAGGCATAAAATCCGTGGGTCACTTCTTACCAGGTCGCTAGTTAAATCTGGCGCTTCAGCAAAGGATATCATACGAGTGTGCGAGTACATGACCAATGAGCTTTCCAACGACCGAGCTTTTTCATTCGCCGGCTACTGCTGTTTGTCAGAAAAAGTTGATCCCAATATCACACTCGAGTTATTCAGAGCTTGGTCGAAATCCGGCGGTACCATTCGCGAGCATTTCTTCTGGCCGATACTTATGTCCCAAGGTAAAGCCCTCAATGTTGATGGAATGCTAGATGTACTGAGATGCATGATGAACGAGTTTAAAATCACTCCTTCATTGGACACTATCAGAGATTACGTGATTTCGAACATGGCCGGCAATTGGGAATACATCATCGACAAGCTTTCAGAAGTTAACATTCCGCGAAATGAAATTTTGACCGCGATCGTTGACCGGATGATCGTTGAAAGGAAGCTGAAGAGTGCTGCGGCGGTAATAAAATCATTCCCCATGGACTACCCGAAGGATTTGCTCATAAATCATTTGGTGAATGTTCTCAATGACAAGATTGACTTCAAAGCGTTCATCGTCGTCTTAAGGCTTCTGTCAGGCAGCTCAGAGTCCTCGAACCCTGATAGCATGAAATTGACAGTAGACTCTTGTCTTCGCGAACTGATGAACAACAAGTCACCCCACCAAGCTTACCAGGTTACTAATCTTCTTAATGAAATGGTAGCAGCGGGTCTTAGCGCGTCCCCAGAAGTTGGCACCGATGTCGTCAACTACTTCGGCAGTCAGGTGAGTGAGCCCATCAGTAAACTGACATCAGGCAACCGCACTGAAGTTCCTTTGGCTGAGTACAACCCGCGTTCCTACCAAGCATTCCAACGCAACACTCCAGCCAGCAAACAGTTGACGGAACTGAGACGATCATTTACTGAGCACGTTGAGAATCATGACAGCAAAGCCATCGCTCAAGTTTTGAAACAGCTGGAGAATGCCGGGTTTTTGACGGCGCCCGTTCTGGCCCAGTCTATCAGCGTCTTCTGCGAGACAGAGGACATAGCATCCGTAGAAGACTGTATGAAAAAATTCAACGAACGCTTTCCAGATGCTACGCTAGACTTGAAAAAGTTACTCAAGTTCGCAGAGCTGCTTGTCAAGAAGGATCGATTTGATGAGGCGATTAAATTTTTATCTGAACAGCCGATTGAGGAAAGCAACGAGAAACAATCACGTGGGGTTGAAATTGCCCAGCGATCGCTACTTGACACCATCGCGGCAACTAAAAATGTTGAGCATACTGAGAAAATGTTCGAGCTGCTGAAGTCGAAGAATTATATTGAAATAGACAACTGGTCATTGGGACCGCTGGTGAAGGTCCATTTTCTTCGCGGCGACCTTCCCAAAGCCCTTGAGACCTTCGAGCGCGCTTGCATTGAACACAAATGCACGCCTTTCAAAAACAAACTCTCGATTGCCTTCATCGAGGCTGAAGACGCAAACAGTCTGCAGAAACTTACAGACCTCTGTACAGAAATTCATGGTGAGAGTAGTGCACTTGTTGATCTTGCATTTTCATTCCTGGACTGCGGCAAAGTGAGACAAGCGCGTAAAATTTTTGAAACTCCCGGTCTACAAGTTTACAATTCAAAAATAACAAGTGGAATTGAACATTTCCAGAAATACAACAGACCCAAAGCTCTTGAGGACATGGTAAAAATAACAAAAGGTGTCGAGCGTATGGACCGCGCCCACATGTACGAAAGTCTGCTGGATGTGTACGTAAAGTCAAACGACTGGAAGCGTGGGCTCTTCCTTTGGACTGAAATCCAGGATGAGGATATCCAGCCCACCTCGAAATTCCTTGAAAAATTGAGCAAACTGTTGAAGAGCAACAACCAGCCGATACCGTTCGCCTACGACGACATGGTGGGAACCCAAAAAAAAGGGACAATCAGGTTGTTGTCAAGTTCTAAACCTATTTATATCGGACCTTTTGAGACGGCACTAAAAACTAAGGACTACAACGAAGCTGAACGACTAATTTCTCAGGAATCATTCAAACGGGTGGCGATAGGAAAGTACGGGCGGCTGATCCGTTCAGTTTTTGATGACAATCAGCTTGACAAGGCAACGGAAATGACGGAAAAATTGATAGTAAATTATGGGGCTATTTCTGTATCAGTTTTCACTAAACTAGGACAGAAGTTGGTGGAAGCTAAACGTCTTGATGACATTGTAAAGTTGGGGAATCTAATGGATGACTCGATGAAAGAAAAAGTGAAATATGAGAAAATACTTTGCACGGCGATCATTGAAACCAAAGGCTTGAAGGAATTTATGAAGTCGATCGATATCGAAGATATTCCGTCAGATGAACACGTAAGAACTATTGAGATGAAAATTCAATTCGGGTCCATAGTCCACAGCCTTATCAAAGACTCCAGTTGCTTGGAAGAGTTTGCAGCCTGGGCTAAGAAACTCAACAAAGCTGGAGTGAAACGCGGGATGCAGGCGCTCTGGAACTACTACTACATCACCGGAAATCCTAAAGCTGACCTTCTGTGGAATGACTACATGAAGAGCGTTCCTTCGCCGTTGATCAGGCCTGTGATTGAGTATGCGCAGAAAAAAAGGGATGTCAAGTTAATTGAAACGCTTATGGACAAACTCAAAGAGCACCCGAATCTGACGATTAATAGATCTGGGGTATTGATGTCTGGTATAATGGAATGCTACAGTAAGTTATTCATTTCATTTTTTTACGTTTGATGAGATAATTTTTATGTTTTATTAATATTTTACTGTGCTTTGCTTTCAGATTTACTCGGTCGTTATGATGAATCATTGAGCGTTCTTCATGAAGCAACAAAACGTTATCGTAGTAATGTTATACCAGATAAAATTTTACTAGACTTAAAACAGGGCATTGAACGTTCTGGTAGAACGTTTCCATATTCATTTCAAACCCAAGGTAATTTTTCTTTTATCTTTTAATTATTATTATTAATTTTTTTTTTTATTTAAAATTACATTTCTCGGAAATCGTAATAATTATAATAATTATTATTATTGCTTTAAATGACATTAGTCGGAAATAACGATGATAATAATGAGCGTGAGTGTAGCAGATATGAAAAAATTTTAAGTTATAACCAATCGAATTGAAAAATTAAAATGATAGGAATAAAAAAATGCACATAAGAGACCTAGTACCCGATCACTCCATGTATTTGTACATCTATTAGGGTGGTCGTTAAAAATTAAATTTTCTCAGACGGGCTATAAAAAGCTTCTTTTTAATGATAAAATGAGTAGGGAAAAAATCAACATGACCTTTTTTGTCAAGAATTTAATTTCCTACAAAATTGTTCCCATGATTTTTTCCTTCCATCTGCATATTTCATGGGATATTTAAAAAAAACCGGGGTGGTATCGAAAAATGAACTTTGATCGTCCTGAGGTCTGTGTTCTTTTTACTTAAAAGAAAAAATCAAATTCCCCACGTGTTTTTTTTACTAAAAGGAAACTTTTTATCGGGCGTCTGAGAAAATTTATTTTCAACGTCCGCCCTAATATTAAATATATATTTAGTATATATAGATATACAAATACATGAGTGATCGGGTACTAGGTCTCGTACATTACCGATTTTTAAATTCTATAAACGCGCCTTTTTTAATTTTAATTTTATTTTCGTTTTATTTATTTATTTAAAAATAAAAATAATTTAAAAACGTCTGCTGCATTCACAGTCGTTGCTAATAATTATTATTATTTACTATTTTTATTTAAAATAATAAAATGAATTTACAATTACAATAAAATAATTATTTGTTTTAAATTTAGATGACAAATTCAAAGAAGAAATCGATGACGAGCCAGAGAAAGTTAAATTTGGATCATCAAAATTTTAAAATTAGTTACGTAGTATAAATTTTAAGTATTTCATATATAAATTAATTAATTATATTATACTAATCATACATTTAAATTCATCGCTGTAATAAAACTTTTATTTGTATACAATAAATGAATTATCTCCACGATAATAAAACTTCTGTATAAAATTAACAAAACCATTAAATTTATTCTCCTGATAAATAAATATAAGACACTTTTTTCAATGGCAATTATTATTATTTATTATCTGTTACAAAAAAAATAATTAGTCATGCAGGAAACTACAATCAGCGGATAAAAAACAATATTTGGTTAAGTATCAGTATGATTATGATTTAAAAATTTTAGCGCGTATAAAAATATCCTTTAATTAAAATATATAGTTATCATTATCCTCATAATTAGCAACATCAAATGTCTATGAGACAAACAATTATTATAATTATATTTTTCTGATAGACAACAGACATTTTTCTTATTATCAACCACATCTATGATAAGAAAATATATGATAAATATATCTATATATAACTATTACAAAAATTCATCGCACCAGTCATGTAGACATTGATAGCAATCGTTTGATTGTTTCGAGTTGGCTGAACAAACATCTTTCATCCATTCCTGAAAGAGCTCTTTGTCCTTCTTCAATACCAGGTACTGTCCGAGCACTACGTAGGCCTGCAATAAATTTTTTAAAAAATTTTATTGTTATGGGAAAAACTTATCAGTAATTAATAAAATAAAATGAAATAAATTAGCAATGAAGAATTCAAACCTTATCAAAGCCGGCAGCTTCTAACCGTCTCGCTAAAGTTTCACCAACACCAGCTAAATCTGTCACTGGTTTTTCGCCCATCGGCTCGGCAACAAAATTCTTGTGCTTTTGTGAAGTACTCGACATTTTATTTTATTTATTATTTTGTTATTACACTTAATTTTTATCAGTTTATAAGTTAATTCTTTTTATAGAACCGATAATGTGATTAAATAGATGCGTCTTTGCAATTTGAAGGTCCAGTGAGCTCTGGCTTCTGAGACTGAACACCCGGGAGTCGCGCGCTGGATAATTTTGTGTTTCATTTCAAATTTGACAGATGGCGGAAACTTTAACTTTTCCCGGGAAATTTAAAAATTTGTTTTTAGATATTTTTTATATGAATAATTTAATTGTAATAATTAATAATAATTAAATAATTTGAAAGTTAATGAGATTAGGAATATAAATTATAATTTATGAGTTTGTTATATTTATTTAATGAATATATGATATATTTTTAGGTTAAAAGGAATTTTATCTGAGAGCGTACGCCATCTAATCAAAACCGTGACGTAAAAAAATAAATGGGATGTTTGTGTCAGTTTACAAATAGAATAAATTAATTATATTAATAATTGATATATTTTTAATTAACTGTAAATTATAATTGTTATTTATTTGGTGAGAAAAAATGAGTTCGGGTTTTATATCAGAAGCTGAACTCGCTGAGCAGCGAAAAGCTAAACAAGATGAATGGGAACGTGTGCGAACTGCTGAAGAACCAATTGGTAATTTAAATTTATTAAAATTAATTAATTGTTTTTTTATATTAATGGTGGCTAGAAAATTTATTTTTAAATTTACTTATTTATAGAACGCCCGGAAGAAAAATATGACCCGCGGCCGCTGTATGATAAATTGCAGGAACAAAAAACTAAACGAGATCTTGAGTATGAGGAAGCTCACAAGCTCAGTAAGTTGATGATTTATTTTATTGGTTAATTTATGGTAATTATTATCGACTGATTTATTTTTTTTACGCAGAGAATATGATAAAAGGGCTAGATGATGATGAAGTTGAATTTCTGGACCTGGTTGACAGAAAGAAATTGGAGGAAGAGCGTAAAAAAAATGAAGAAGAAGCTCAAGAGCTTCGGGATTTCAAAGCACGCGTTGCTTCATTGCAGGATAAATTGCAGGAAGAGCGATTGAAGTCTGAGCTAAAGACTCCGCAGACTGGTAGCAAAATTTCCGGTAGCAAACATTCACAAGTTAAATTGCTGGCTGGTGTTGTTGTTAAAAAACCTGATAAATCACAGGGACAATCAGGTCAAGGTAATTATTATTTAATTTATTCAAACTCCTCTATTGATTAATTCGTTTGATTAATTGTTTGGTTTGTAGGCACGAAGAGAAAATTATCCGAATCAGCTGATGATGAAAAATCTTTGAAAAAAAGTCCTGATGGTAAAGAGCTGGAGGAAAGTAAAAATAAACCAGAATCAGTGGCAGCAAAAAGTCAGTACCCGGCAAGTGGGATGAAGTGCATTGGGATTCTTCCGGGACTTGGATCTTACAATGACTCGAGTGACAGCGACTGCTCATCGGATTCAGATACAGAGTACGGAAATCCAGTCAAGTATGATTTGTTAGGCAGGAAAATAGAAGTAAATTCAGAGAATAAGAGTTAGGGAATAGAAAGTAGGAAAATTTAAAAATTTAAATAAATAATAAGTAATAGATTTATAATAATCAATCAATTAATTCTAGATATAAAAATGATCTTTATTAAAATAAGCGATTGTAAATGAAATTATTATAATTAATCATTTTTTTAAATAATTGTAAGTGATATCCAATACAACAATTTAATAATAAACGTCTTTTATATTTTTTTGTTTATTTACAGCACGAAAAGTCGTAGTCATCCACAGTAAGTCTGCTGATAAAACACGAGTCGAGAATTTGCTGATTTTATATTTATATTTATATATATATATTTCTTCTTAATCTTATTATTTAAAAAACCACATTGTACAAATAATGTTCATTGTTTCAATTATTTTCTCAATTGTTATTGTAAAATAACACGAGTAACTTTTTAAAAATCAGATCGTGTTACTTTACGATAATTAAATGTACATTTATTGAGCTCTTGCTAATTAAAGTACCCAACGTTTTATAAATAATTATCAATTATTAATTATTAATATAAATATTTATATTTTTTTTTTTTATTTTAGTCAGTGCACCTCTTGGCCGAGGAGAGAAAGTTGTTTGATAAATTGCCGGGCATTTATTAGCGTCGTTGAACCATAGACGACTCGTTTATTAGCACCGCTGCTTGTCTTTTGCTAAAAAAACCAAAAAAAAGTATCAATCAAAAGTCGACATTTTTTTTTTTAATTTACGAATAATCAGGCAGTGCCCCCACGTTTTTAAATATTCAATGACTTAATTAATTAATTTTATTTTTTTAATTGATTGATAAAATTCTAATTCGGTTATCACAATCCAAGTCATTAACATTTTTAAAAAGGCGGTTAATTAAATTCGAATTCAAATTTCAAAATACAGCTCCAGTTGGTACTGATTTAATTTTTTTAAATTGAGCGGCAGTCAGTTTTGCTCTATTTTTTTTCTCAAATAAAACTTCCGTCTACTGTACAAGTGCGTTAGAGAAAATTCCATTCGTCCACTCAAGCGAAAGATAAAAATAATAATAATTACCTTGACATAGTCATTCAAATTTTGATATTCAATATAATTCCCGCCTCCAACAATAAATACAATAACGTCTTGGAATGTAGTGCGGTTTTTAGGTACATGCTCTATTTGCTTCAATTGCTTTGGGTCAAGATAATAGTAATCATCAGTACTAGAATTTTGTTTCATTTCTACCAACTCGTCGACTATTTTAGTGACAGGCAAATTCTGTAAAAATTATTATTTTATTATTCACAATCATAATTAATTAATTATAATAACTCACGTGTTTCTTAACAACGAGATTTTTGACCCCCTCCATAACGAACGAGGATCCTTGATTCATTAATTTTGAAAACATGCTGACTGTCTTGGTACCGCCGCCTTCATAACTACTTTGGATACCCGACAATTTGGTGTATCCCCTGAAATAAATATCATTTTTGTATCACTGTCAGTTACATTGATAATTATAAATATGATAAATAAATAAAATGTTTCGTGTACCTCCACCGCTTTATGTACATGAGAGGATTGAGATCACACCCGGCGTTGGCTAACGCAGCCTCGTGTTTATTGAACTCAACATCTGACATATTTGTGCAGAGATAGTAAATAATGAACAATCTTATCTTGTCTTCAGGTGTGCCAGCTTCCGGGTCATTGATAATATCAATGATACTCCGGTCGAGTGTCTGCTTGCTCATTATTTTTTCTTCTATCTCGAAGAAAGTGTCAAGACGACGGGATTTTATGGCGTTCAGTATTCCCGTGGCAATTGTCGTGTGCATGTCAATCATACGTTTCATGTCCAGCAATTGGGGCAAATGATTGATGGCAGTTGTAAGCCGGGCTGTGTTATTGGCGACCATGTTGCCTGGTATCTCCATGTCGCCATCAATACCCTGGTTAAAAAAATAAATATCTAGGGTAATAATTTTTTTTTTTTATTGGCAATTGATGATCAATAATTATAATTATACGAACCATTGAACTCTTGAGCTTCTTCACTTCCTCCTCGCAGATGCGGTACTGCTCCAGTTCTTCTTGAATAGCCTCAGCTACTCGGGGAAAGGGACTTCCTTTGTGCTGAGACCAGAACCGGTCGGTGTTGTTGAGCTCACATGGACGTGTCTTGGATCTAGCGCCGCCGGCAGGTGATCGTCCGACGTTCTCTTCAACTACCAGACGATTCAACGCCAGCTCGAGGACATCATGAGCCAGCGCTTGGTAAGTCCAGGTGTGATGTAACGGCGTCGCCATGTCGACACTACGGTCCAGGACAATCAGCAGCGGACGTTGAAATGTAAAGTGACCGGTACCGGCGACTTCACCCTGGAATAAACTGTTCCTCGTGTCCCAGACGTTCTCCCGTAATTTTTTATCCAACTTCTTGGCAACCATTTCTGCGGCATTGCCACGTGGGCAACGTATTATTGGAACTGTTCCTAGTGTTACGAAGACGGAAAACAAACTATCCACGATTGTGTCCATGATTGATTCCATCTCAGTGTCTTTAATCTCACCACGATTTATTGCGTGGTAAGATATTACGTCACTGTTCTGATGTCTTAGCACAAACATATCATCTTCTAGAGTAATAAAGTTAAGATACTGATCAAAAACTTTATGGATATTGGCAACCGCACCAGCTAAGAGTGCCGCAGATGCCAAATCTTCCATTTTTTGTCTTGAAATTGGAGATATAAAATTTAAATGATAAATATCATAAACTCCATTGTGAAAATCTTGTCCAATACGACCTATATTTTCTTCTGTTGGTGCACAAAAATATATTGCTGGTACTTCAGGTATTACATCTCTGTCAGAATGTAATTGCCTAAAAAAATTAAGGTCAATTTAATAAAATTATTTACGATACTCAAGTAATTCGACGTCTAATAATTTTTGGACTTTTTTCAAAACGATAAATTACAAAAAAAAATATTTTAAAAAATTGCACCTATAGCTTTTTTAATTCTCTACATGTGCATATTTTTTTTTTTTTTAATTGATTTGTTGAAAAGAAAATCCAAAGATTGTTAAATGCATGATCATAAATTATTGACATGATCCTGAAGTTACCAGACTAAAAATTTTCGATTTTTTTTTTTACAATTTAATTTGAAAAAAGGAAAAAACTAAAAAAATGCACATGTAGAGAATTTAAAAAACTATAGGTGCAATTTTTTGAAATTTTTTTTTTTTTATAATTTGTCGTTTTTAAAAAAATCCAAAAACTTTTAGACGTCGGCTAACTTCAGTATCATATCATAAATTATTGACAGGGTATCGATTATTGATAATAAATAAATAAAAGTACATACATATGTAATGTTATCCCTAAATCACGCAATTCCTTAACTGATATCAATGGTGATATTATGTCTTGACCTACACGATCATAAATCAAAATCTTCCACGTCGGAACAGCTGTCGTTGTCTTTGTTTCTGGATGATTTAAATTCAACATTTGCTTCAGAGCATCTAAAAAATATATAAATAACAATTACTACTGATTATTAATAAATAAATTAATCATCAACATAACCAAGTAAATGTTTAAATTTAAAAAATAAATAATATCATGCGCTAAAATAATAAAACTTACGAATCTGTTTTTCGCGAAGTGTCATCATATTTACAGTCAAGACAACCAGATATATATGAAAATTAAAATTTATAAATATTTATAATAATGGTGTTAAAAATATATAAATATATGTAGGTATATAATAGTGGTGACGTTGATAAAATATGTTTTCTGTCAGTGACTATCGCTAACATTTACAAATTATTATTTTGAGATTAAACTCAATCCAGATGGCAGCAAGTGCGTCAGTGTAAAATATAAAAAAAAAACAATTGCGACTTTTAACACAATTACCAGGTTAGATATTTATTAAAATTATTTAAATAATAGACTTAATTAATTAGAAATTTGTTTTTGTTTCAGATATCAATTTTTTAAATAACGACAGGTTAGTGCGCACGTTTTAGAATCCGCAGGAATTTA
Source organism: Microplitis deprimator (assembly GCA_964016945.1). Classification (NCBI taxonomy): domain Eukaryota; kingdom Metazoa; phylum Arthropoda; class Insecta; order Hymenoptera; family Braconidae; genus Microplitis; species Microplitis deprimator. The sequence goes on from OZ024716.1 coordinate 15,159,993, forward strand.
ATAACTTGTATTTTTAAATAAACAAATTTATTATTAATTAGAAAAATATATACGGAGTACTTTTAAAATTTTTCATTAAAATTTTTAAATAATTCTTTTTTTAAAAACAAGAAAATTTGATGAGTGTGAATGTAGCAGACATCAGACAAATTTTCAATTACATATAAAAAAAATTAAATAATTACAATACAACATTTTAATTCATTGTTTCAAAATTTAAAAAATTGTCAATGTCCGCTAACTTTACTATGATTCCAAATTATTAATAAATAGAATAAATACTTAATAAAATAAAATTTTTAAAAATTGCGCATTTAAAAAATTTTGAAATTAATAAGTGCATTTTTCATAATTATTATTTTTTAAATTATTTACTCTATTTATTTATAATTTTAAATCTGTCTCATGTCTGCTGCATTCATACTCGTGAAAAATTGACATCTACGAATTTAAAAATGAAAAATTTGTCAGTTTTCAATTGTTCGTACTCTAGATGGTATTAAATTTTTCATTGATTTCAGGTGAATTTTGAATTGTCGATTATAAACAATGAGGCTGGCAACAAAAAACAAGATAGCTGATAAATTACACCATGCATTTGTTTATGGTTGCATGGGACTTACATTTATTACCGTAGTAGCAATTGCTCAGTTGGGTTATGATTATTACGTCAATATAAAGCCGGTTAAACGAGCTGAGAAAATAAAAAAAGAGCAAGAATTATTAAAAGAAGGTACTGCGTTTATTCCTGATGTTTAAACGAATAATTCTTAGTCATATTTTTATATAAAAATTAATTTAAATAAAAAAAAAAAAAAAAAATTGATTACAACAGCAGCCGACAATTTATTTTTGAATAAACAAATTAAATAATCTCGGAAAAAATGCTTACAAAATTAAAGTCTACCGCGCGCTTTTTAAAAATTTAAAAAATTTTCAGCTTGCAAATTTTTATGTTGTAAAAATAAAACTGGAGTAAAAAAAATATGGAGGTAAATAATGTGTTAATAATTTATTTTGTAAAAAAATTTATTATCATAAATCACTTAAGTAATTTTGTTCATTAATTAATTAAGCGTCACTCGTTAATTATAATGTTTAAACAATTTAACAAAGCTCTTTAATTAAATCACATTAATGTTTTATTGTTGGCAGTTATTTATTTAAATTTACATGAGCCTTATATTTAATTACCTTATTATTTATTATTATTATCATATATTTTAGTAAAAAAACTGTTAATTGCACGAGACAAAGTATTCTAATTTAGTAAATAATAACTAATTATTTACATTTATTACTACAACTGAAATAAATTCAGTTTTCATTTTTTATCTTTAAGAAAAAAATGCATCACGTTGAGTAATAATTACTATCATTTTTATCACTAAAATAATTATTTAGTCACTCAATATAAAAATAATTGAAAAGAAATAAAAAAATTACCAAGACGGTAAATAATAAATTTTTATAAATCATAAACAATTGCGTAAATAATTTATTGTTTGTTCATGAATCTTAAGCAATTAGACAATTAAACTACTGTATTTACAGCTTAATAAGTATCTATATTCATATGTAAATGTATCATGTATATATTTTTATCGGACATGAGTACCGTATACTATAAATGTCTTGTCTCGATATTAATCTTACGCTTATCGGTTTGTACAGGATATTTGTTAATGAGTCAATAATTGAATAGTTTAATTCAATTATTTAACAGAACACAGTAGTTACTCTAATTTCGTTTAATCGATAGTTATAGTTATTGATAACTTAATAAATAAAGTCCGGGACGGAGCGGATATTTATGAGCTGTTAGACGTGGGGGATGTGCTGACACTGTTATCAATTCTCATAGAATCTATTTTAGCAACTATTTTTAATGCTGGTCCGAGTTTTATACTCATCGCAGACATCAGATGGTCTTCTTTTAGCAGCATCAGAGCTTGACCATCGATTTCTTGAATCGCGAAATCTTCAGCGTAATCTGAACAACCGGGAAGATTTCGAATAAAGTCGCAGACTTCATTTACCTAAAAAAAAAAATTTTTTTAATTGAATTAATCAATTTATTTATTAATTTTCTATGGAGATCGATTTTTAGAATTAAAATTTGATAAGATTGAATATTCGTCGCGGAAAATTTCTACTGAACATTAGTTTACATGTAGAGAAGTAATAATAATAATAATTAATATAATTCTGCGCACGCACTTATAATTAATGAATTAAAGAAAAAAAAACTCACCGTCCATTTAATAGGATTTATTTTAGGCGTAAGATCTTCAATGGGCGTAACAGATTTTTCTTCAATATTTTTCTTGGCTCCATCATCATTTTTCTTGGTATCAACATCCATATCCGTCCACTGTTTGTCTGCAGCCTCGCGGTCACGTGTTTCCCGCTTTTTGCTGCAATTAAAGATGAAGTAAAAATAAATTAACATCAATAATTATCATGGACATGAGCATCATACCGAGCAAATGTAAATGAAATAAAAGTACAAACCTTTTTGCGCAGATTGATGAACAGAAACGTTTGTCCTTTTTGAATTTAGTCGTGTGTTCATCAAAGACATTGCCACAGGCCTCGCATTTAGTCGTCGCTTCATTTTCATTTGAATAATTAGCCGAGTGTTTTTTTCCTGTGACATAAATAAATGGTAATTAATAAATATAATTAATTATAATTGGTAATTAATTGCCAGAGAGAAAGAAAGAAGTGAACAGTACTTTTCTTACTTGGAGGTTCTTCATGGGCATCTTTTTCGTTTATGTTGTTGTTGTTGTTATTTCTATTCAAAATTGTCGAGTCTTGAGTGACTGATCCGTTGAGCGTCGAGCGATTTACGGCGAACGGCTCAGAAGCTGATGGAAAATAAAATATTTGAATGTAATGGAATAAAATTCAATTATTGGCGAGAGTGCAAGAGATCAAGTGATGGGAGACGAACCTTCTTGGATGACAAAACCTTCGATGACGTGGGTAAGAACTTGAGGTTTTACTAGAGCCTTAGGCAAAGCTTGTTTGCCGCTGGACGTCGGAGTCATCACGGCGTTCGCTGGTTCATCAGCAATTCCGTTGGTTATTGAATTTACCGCGTTCGCTAAATTAACTAGCGGATTATTGGAAAGTTTATCATCAGCTTTAGCGGTTGAGTTTTCTTCTTTAGCCGTTGGTTTGACTTCGGCATCTAAAATTAATGATAACTTGGAAAAAAGTCGAGTGGAGACAGAAATGTTATTACTGCAAATAAGTAACTTACCTTGACTAGCTGCTGGTTCTTTAGCCTCGTCGTCTTTCTTAGGAGTCTGTCTTGCTTCCTCAGTGGCGCTGGGAGTAGCGCAGGGCTGCAGCACCACCGGGCAATCGGCGCTCTGATTGCGATCAGCGGCGACTACCATAGGAGTCGTAGCGCTGTCCTGAGGCGGAGCGGGAACTTCACTTGGCTGAGTGAGAATGGGCATGGCCTGAACCTGCGGCGTGCCTCCAACCATCTGGTTGCCAATTATTGCTGGATTAAGGGCCTAGAAAAATGATCACCTGATAAGGAAACGTTCTGGCTGATGAACGCGGATAAGTTGTGACAATAATTCTTACGGGCATAGGAAGCTGCTGTACTGCAGGCATAGAAGGCTGCTGTACCTGGCCCATTTGTAATGTGGTTGCAACTCCAACCCCAACTCCACCCATTGACACTACCGGCATGATGGGTCTTTCGGTACCAAGAACGACGCCAGGCGGTTGCTGTGATGGCTGGATAGCCATGCCTGGACACCACATGCCTAAGTTAATGCCACCGTTCATGAAACGAGGGTAGGAAAAACGTTGAGGTGACATACCCATCAGTGGCTTCGGTTGTATCTGTTGCTGGGTGGATTGGGCTTGCTGCTGCTGTTGTTGTTGTTGCTGCTGCTGTTGCTGTTGCTGCTGTTGTTGTTGCTGTTGCTGCTGCTGTTGTTGCTGTTGCTGCTGCTGGAACTGCTGCTGCAACTGTTGCTGTTGGTGCTGCTGCAATTGCTGCATCTGTTGCATGAACATCTGCTGGTACTGGGGCTGCATCGTCGCCTGGGCCTGGGCCTGGGCTTGGGCTTGGGCTTGGGCTTGGGCTTGCTGCTGGGCCTGTTGCTGCTGCTGGGCTTGTTGCTGGGCCTGCTGCTGCTGCTGTTGTTGCTGTTGTGGTGATTGCATTACTGTTTTGTTTTGTTGCCCAAAGTTTTGTTTGTCAGCAGTGGACATAGGTGAGCCAGGTGGTTGCGCAGAAGTAACCACCGGTGAATTCGTTGTTATAAGTACTTTGTTACTGTTTCCGTTATTATTTGTAGCATTGGGCTGTTGTTGCATTATCATTGTGGCGTGATGAACATTAGATTTCGTTTGATTGGCTGCATCGGCTTTTGTTGTGCCTTGTGAGGCATTTGTTCCGGGACTTGTGCGAACCACCGGCTTACCACGGCCTTTACCGCCACTCCCACTGCCCTTGCCGCTCTGAATAATAACAAATTATATGAATTGAATGCCATATTTGTGGATATGGATAATTTATTTATTATCCAACATCCATTTTATTTTTTTTTTTATTAAAAAAAATAAAATTTTTTTTATTTTTATCGAGAAATTATAATAATCAGTCCAATGGTAAAATCATAAAGTGTCAATTTTGTTTAACTTAAAATAAACGCGAGCTTGTGATAAATTTTTTTTTCAAATATAAATCAATAAAACGAAATTAATATAACTAAACAAAAACCCCCACGGCGTGGTTTCTTTTTTTTTTTTTTTTTTTTTTGGGTCTATCCATTTATCAATAGTAGTAACCTGTGTTTGTACCGTAGTCTGTACTCCATGGACTGTTTGAGTAGAGACCGAGCTGGCCGGTCGTATGTTTGCTCCCTGAACTCCTTGAAGTGATGACGGTAGGATACTCAAAGGACGCTGACCACTACCACCTTGTTTACCCGGTTGTTGGGGTTGCTGCTGTATGTCCATAACTCTTGGCTTTCCACTGGCAGCAGCTATTTGTTGGACACCCTGTAGCTGCTGCTGCGTTGCTATAGCTAAGCATTATCAGTTAGTGATTTGCTCTAATGAAATAATAAAAGGGAGTCAATAAAATATAAACAAACCATTGTGAGCTTGAATTGGCTGAGGACTCTGTATGTACATTTCCGGTTGCGTAGGACTTCTGATAAAAATCTGATTTGGCGCGGCAAGTAGTGTTGTGCCGGGTGGCTGTAGTCCAGCCCAAGCAACTTGTGGCGTAAATTGCCATGGTGCGAATTGCATACCACCCCCTCGTGCTGCGTTTTGTCCACCAGCTGCACATGTCGTGTACTAAAATAACGTAAAGTAAAAATATTTATTAGAGCGTAAATACAACAGAGTTGATAATTTAGTAGTGAATTTACTTTTTGTACTTGATCAGCTTTGTTTCCTCCCTGTTGCTGCTGTTGCTGCTGCAGCGACTGCTGAGGTTGGGGTGAACCGAGAACTCCAAGCTGCCCAAAGACCAGTGTCTGACCACCGCCGGGGTTAGAAGTTGGAACAGGTAAATAACCTGCTGGAAAACCCTGAACCTTACCTCCCTGACCTCCATGGCCACCAGGTTGCCCTTGAGTCGAAGCAGTTGTCAGCATGTGTGGAGTCAACTGACCAGCTGACTGAAAGGGTTTGCCGGCAGTGATTACTTGGATTGACGATGGGTTGAGATTTGCTGGATGAAGGGCCAAGTTCCCTGGCAGCAACATCGGAGTTCCCTGAGTATTGTACAGCTGCTGAAGATGATAAGCTCCACTCTGCATGGGCTGCTGGATAACTTGGACAGCTTGAGGATGCGCGGCCATCGTGGTGATCGTCGTCGCACCCTGCTGACCCGCCAGTGCCATCGACACACCCGGCTGCTGCTGATGCTGCTGCATGGAGACCGCCACCGCCCCCTGAAGCTGCTGCGGCATACTCGCGGCAACTTGGGACTGGACTTGAACCTGAGTGACATTGTGCTGAGCATTTCCTTGCTGCTGGTTTTGCGGTTGTTGCTGCTGCTGAACAGATACCTGTTGTATTTGTTGCTGCGGTTGAATCTGCTGGGTCACTTGCTGTCCATGATTGTCTTGTTGACTCTGCTGCTGTTGCGGCTGCTGCTGCTGGGACTGTGTCGTCTGTTGCTGACCAGTCTGCTGTGGCTGCTGATTCTGCTGCTGCTGGAGCTGTTGCTGCTGAACATTCTGTTGCTGCATCTCGAGGGTACTTATCATCATCTAATTACAGTCCTTATATATAATTCTTTCTCTCCGTTAATTATTGGATGAAAAAATTTAATGCAGCTGAAATTAATTTAACATAAATTTTAAATTATCATTTAAATTATTTAAAAAAAAATAAATAAATACATTTTTTTTATCCCGTTTATTTAAACTGACGATTTATTGAGCAACTATTTACAAGAAATTATTTTTAATCCCTGATAAACTTTCATATCAATAAATATTGCATTATTCAAACAAATATAAATAATATGTATATATATATATATATACATAATCAATGGATGATAAAAATGCATATAACCTAGTTGATTTCCCAATCTGTCTCATTCGGCATCACAACTGCTCTTGTGTAACAGTGCGTCAGTCATTTAATTGACAATTAATTCATAATTGAAACGAAAACTTTGGATTATTATAAACGTAAGTACCAAGAAAATAAAACTACTTATGCAGAATTGTTATCAGGATAAATAGTATTGTAAATAAACAGTATAATATTAAAAATAACAAAACTGGCCTTCGCAACCGTGACAATCACAAACTTTTCAATACCGTGCCGTCATCGAATAAATTATCATTATTATTATTGTTGCTAATTTAAATAGACAAGTCTCTTTAAATAAATAAATATATTAATAATTAATATCAGTAATTAAATACCTAACCTAAAAGAAAGTAAATATGTGGATGTATGTATGTATGTATATATATATATATATATATAAATAGAGGTTTGAAAATGTGTTGGATTGAGAACCTCTGGCGCGTGTTCGAGGGTGGCCAACAATGCACATTTTTTTTTTCTTTACTCTTTTGCTTTTTCTTTTTCGTTTGTATTTCTCTCATATATTTCTCCTCGGCGGGCTTACGAGATAGGGACAGAAAATCCGCTGGGGAAAGGGACAAGTGATATACGACCGAGGAAAGCTTTAATGACTAAAAATATCATAAATAGAAATATATGACATAAAGAAAAATAAATAAATAAATGAGAGACTGAAAGAGAAGACACTGAACGTATCCGCTGATAAGCGCGTTTTTTAATTTAATTGTACGAGTAAGTACTCATATTTATTTGATAATGAAAATGCTATTTTTAGTTCGGGTAATAATCTAGATAAATTTTTTGAATTTTTTCATAATATAAACAGTAAACACAAGTCGGTTACAAGGTTGAGAACAAGCGTGTGCTCGGAAGTAGCCGATTCCAAGGTCGAGGGCAGAGAAGTTTAATATATATATATATATGTATGTATATATTATATATATTTTAAAGAATAAGGCATTGAATTAGCAATAGGAAGTTAAAAAAAAAAACGTCGTGGTCTTGACAGTATTTAGTTATTTTGTATAATATATGTATATATATATAATTTATGGTAGGCTGTAAGCTGTTGGTCAGTAGAGGGGAAGAAAGTTGAGGACCCGGCACAACTCGATATCCATCTTGGAACGTTGCGGAACAAAATGTCGTCCTGGGGCCGAGACCACCATAATTAGCGTAACGGAGTGAGAGAGCGAGGGAGAGAAGGCTGTGTGCTGGTAAAAAAGAATGGACGACAAACCAGAGAAAGAAACCCCGAGGCTCGGGAAGGAGAGAGAAGGAGAAAGAAATATGGAGTTTTGTTTGGAGCTGGTGGTTTTGCTGGCTCTACTCGGCTACAGGCTAGTGTAGTCCCTCGTTATTTTATCCCCCAAACTAAAAAGCGGGCGGGAGGTAGAAAGCCAGAGGGGGAATGCAGCAGCGGCCGCGGAGAGACGGGTAAAAAATAAATGGAGAAAGAGAGAGCCGACAGAGAGAGAGGAAGCGTAGAAGGGGAGACGGATCCAGGGGCCGACTAACGACATGGATTTCACGCGAGAATCATAATAATATACGGAGATAATGCGTGTGTGTGTGAACTGGCTGGTTTGTAGAGAACTTGTGTGCCAAAGAGTAGATTGTGATGTTTAAATAATCCAAGATTGTACTGTTTATTTATAAATTAATGCGTTATTGAGCTGGGTTTGATGTTAAATACTACACTACTGTCGGTTTTTTTTAAGTTTACTCGCTTGGATACTCACATGGCGATTGCGCAGTCACACCTAGACACGTTTTAAATCACGCCAATGAATTAACATCATTGTTGACACAACACTTTTAACCATATAAACTTTAACAGTCTCCAGTAAATTCAAACCCACTGATACTTTGATAACTATTATTTTTTAAATTTGATTTTCCCGGAATTTTAGTTAAAATAACACATGAATTTATAATAACACGCGACTAAATATTACGTAGTGTTGTTACCGTGAGCATTGCCAGCACTGTCGACTCGCTCTGTCTGTTCCCTACTTC